>OU343225.1:321691757-321885175 GCA_910596185.1 Chrysanthemum makinoi
GAGGGGCAAAAACTTGGTCATAACTCTTGCGTGTCTTCAAGCGAGTAAATGTTGTGTGTCAAAAGGCTTGTTAGTGTTAACATGGTTTGGGTGCAAAGAGAACTCCGGGGAGTACTCAACCTCTGAAAAGGGAGGGTTTTACAGTTTGAGTCTATGTGGTTGGGTTCAAACCCGTGGATTAATTCGGCCCAAAGATTAGAATCACGGTTACAAAAAATTGCTTGAGTCACAAGAAGAGGACTCCCACTAAGGGTGTTTGTTACTCTCGATGACACAAGACCACAAGGTGGTCGGGAAAAGGCTCGTGTGTTAACTTCCTTTAAACCCAAATGTGGCTCTCATGTTTTTTTTTTCGTTCTGTTTTGTATCCGGTTTGAACCCCTCATGTCAAATACAACTGTGAAAGTTAAATTTTTCTAAACTAAGAATTCTGGAATCTGGATTGGTGTACAAGGAAACAAACCTTCATTGGGCCTTAAGCCCATATATGCAAGGGTGTTTGCTCTTCTTGTGGGCCGCAAGTCCACCCACTTGATAAGGGTCCGGTTGGTCTTTGAACAGCCCACTCGGGCATGGGTTGTGTATAGACTTGAGTTCTTCCCTCGACTCAAATACCGTCTCGTTCGACTTTTCTTCCATCTCGTCTCGACATATATTAGCACCGACTTCTCCATTTGCAAAACGACCTATGATTACACACGACTCAACAAAAACTATCACACGGTTTATAATTACTGTCAACACTAATATTAAAACTAGACACAAGATGAATTTTGAATATAGAAAAGGCGTTGAAAATGAACTAATTAGAATGGGCTTACCTATTATTACATGAAACTCAATTAAAAATTTGCACGCTACTAACTTTGTGAACATGCCATTTTGATTTCTTAAACCGGATAATGGACTCGATAAAATAAAATATACAATATTTTTTGTCAACTCGGATAAATAGAATATGCACTCGGCTCATGCTGACTTTTCTATCAACATGTTTGCTATTTTACGATTTTCAAACGAAATATATTTTTGAAAACATATAACACGAGTTATATTTAAAACTTCTCAAAACATAATTATCATTTTGAAATATATTTGATAAAACTCACATTATGTTTATAAATACAAATTTCGTATAAATTAAGTTAATACTTAATTTTCTGCAAATACATATGTGATACTCAGTATATATGTATACATATCCCTCTCACATGCGTCTTACATTATATATGTACAATTTTGCGTACATCATCTCTCGGTTACCATTAAACCGAAGACTCGCTTATTCTCGATATTTTTTCATTATGTACTCCTATACTTTCATAAGCCGAAATACGCACAAACTTTTGAAAACTTTTTTAAATTTAAATGATACCACACAAACAACAACAACCCAAATATTTTAAAACTTATAAAGTTTAATTAAACTTTCTCGAGTCTTAAACCTGAAATAAAGACTAAGAGTGTGTTTGTTTCATTAAAATGTTTTGGGTCTAAATCTGACTACCACATCTTACTGGTAAGAGGTGGCTAGAAAGTCTAAATCTGAACGAAATAATGTTGTTTGTTTTTGTATAATTGTCCGAATGATTTTAAATGCTCGTTTTGCAATTTGTTTATTAAACCAACGCAATGGGATAATAAGTAACTTATATAAATATGAAACAAGACTTTTTTATCATAAATATAACATAGTTAATAAACAATCAAATATATTATATAAAGTTTACAAAAGCAGTAAGAGGCAGATAGGAAGTCTTCCACCTCTTACTGAGTAAGATGTTATACGTCTAACTAGGTCTTACTCAAAAGAAAAAAACAAACAAGCAAAACGTCTGCCCACCTCTTACTGGTAAGAGTTAGAGGGCTAGTAAGACTTTTAAAAAAAAAACAAACACACCCTAAACTTGTCATACCAATTTAGGTCGCGTGTGGTGCCATCTACTAGTTCTACTTGACTACTGCTTTAGACTGCTGATTTACTGAGGTGAGTTTTCGTAGCCTCTTTTTCATTATGTTTTCCTTGGGGGAAAATGGTACTCAAATGATATTTTAAAATGTTTGCATGCTGTGATTTACTGTTTTCTTGATTTTGGGCAATTATGAGCGTTTGATTACAATATGTGCCTTGTTGTGTGATTTTATCATATGTGACATTTGTGTGCAACTGTTTAACTCCGTTTTGGAGCCGAAGCATTGATAGTACTATCAGGGTCATTGGAAATCGTGTACACGTGTCATTTGTGAGGTTCAGTTGTTGCAAGTATTGTGGTTTCAATTATTGCTTATATTTGTATATCATGCTCACTATTGTCCTACTATATACCATTCACAGCTTAGTGGTTTAAGTCTTAAACCTACAACCTCACCAAATTTATGTTGACGTTTTCGTGTATCTATTTTCAGGTGTTAAGAATGAAGTTGCATTAGAAGGTTGAGTATTTGCACGCTTAGCAGACATAGGACGAGACTCTACCGGGCTGTGTTCCCGAGGAGTTATGCATTTAGAAATGCCCCCTTAAGACTTGATTATTGTGAACTTATGTAGTAAGACTTGCATTCACCGTATTATGGGATCATTGTAACTTTGACTTGTGTTGTGATGAATGCATTTAGTGTTTCTCTATTTAGACACCTTGTGTTCTTGGTTATGAAGTCATGCCTCGTAAATGCCATTCCGCTGCGCCATTTTTGGGGTGTGACATGAACTCTTACGCTCCGTTCTCGAGTTCATTTTTAGAAGGAAAGGAAAGGAAATGATAAGAAACTGAAATTTTATTGTGTTATTGAGTTTTTCTTAGACAGAAAGGAAAGGAAACACAAAGGAAATGACAGGATAATTCTTATGATTTTCCTATAAAATTTTCGCCCAAATATGGTGATTTGGATGGAAACAGTTCTACACTCGCACTATTTAGTATATAATGACCAATAATTTTCAATATTTGCTCATATTCGACTCTTATAATAAAATGAACATATTTAAAAATGCATAAATGTAATTATTTCTCTTTTTCTTTCTTTCCATCCCAACTCGAGAACACAACATTATATTTTTCCCTTTTATTTCATTTCAATTTGAGAACATGAAATATAAAATCAACTTTTTTTCTTTTTCTTTTCTTTTCTTTTCTTTACCTATCATTTCTATCCCCACCTAGAAAAACTCGAGAACGCAACGTTAAGGTCACTAATAGGATCAAGGACCAACTGCGACTCAAAAGAGATTAAATGCTCTTTTTAAATGTTTTACAATAAATATGAAGTGGTAAACATTTACTTCAACCAGCATTCCCTTTATATAGCTGAGTATGAGGATGATCATGAGGGGTTGTTGAAACTTGTCAAACATTTAATGGAATAGTACATCTTACATTAAATGCTTCTATTTTTGAAAATGCAACAACCTTACTTTTGTGAACAGTTTTGCCATTTGTTCTACCAACTATTCAATTCCTTTCACCAACTCGTACTTGATTGAACTTTATCCAAAATCCACTTTATCCCGCCCTTTTGCATTCTTGAAAAGTCCCACCCAAATATCAAAGAGATATTTCGAGCTATGCTCTGTTGGATAATCAAAGAGATAATAGGTTCATTAGGGTATTGTCAACCCCTAATGAACCTTCTTCTTCAGCTTTTGTTTTTTGTACATACTAGCTGACTCCGTATAAGCTAGCGAGTATGTTTTCAAGTAATCTTCGACTTCCTTGATGATGTCGTTGTCTTGAATTTCACTGAGGTTTCTCGTTGACTTCATTATGAATGAGTCTTCTTGACTTATACTAATTTGTGTTTAAATATTGACCAAAGACTTTAAGGCACGAGATTGGCACAATAATCTCCCACTATTTGAATATAAGTTAATCTAAGTTAAACTTTTGAAAATGCGCGAGACCAGTGAAAAAGCATAGTCAAGGTGATGGTACTAGTCTTTCAACATGTGCTCTTTCATCAATGATATATATATCTTGTATACCAGATGTTTTTGCCTCTCATTTTAGCGTTCAACTTGTCCACCAGATAATTGAAGATCAATTTGGCATAATTGAGATTTATATCCCAAATCAGCCCATTATAATAAGTTTTTGGGTTTCATAGAAATGGTCGTGAGACCCTTGTTTTTCACCGTTACACCTAACGATATGTGCCATTAGAACCTTCCATGTCGATGAGAAATACCTAATTCTCACCGGAGACAATCTGATAAGAGCAGCACGAGTAATAGCTTTATTATTCGTATTAAAGAGTCCCAGAGTTGCCAAACCATTCTTCACGTCTCCAGGATGCTTGTTCATTAACTTGAACATAAGGTCCATCATACTTTAACCTAGTGACTTCTGCGTCACTAAGGTTAAAGTATGAATCCTTTGAACCATTGAACACAATGAAGGAAATGGTTTCATTGGTTTTATCTGCTTATGTTGTATACCAGAATTACCTAAGGTAATAATGGTAGAAAGCATTTGGGGTTCTAGTAAACGCAGCAGAAATACAATTTTTCATAAAAGTCACCATTGGTTTGTAAAGTTCCTTGGGATAATCAAACCTAACAACATAGTTGTTAGCTTTGATTTTCCATTGTTTAAGTTCAAATTCAAGATTTAGTGTTGGTTTCAAAATGTTTTTGGTGTTGGAAGACGATGAAGCCATAGTAAAGATTTGAAAGGTTTTAGCTTCCAAAAGATTTTGCTTAGAGAAAACTTGATTTAAAGAAAAACTTAGAAAATTTTGAAAGTTGTGTGTTTTTTTGTGAGGATTTTGGTTTTTATAAGAGACAAAAATGTGAACAGTTGAGCCACTAAAAGGATTTCAATAGGAAATTATTTTGAAAAATGATTAACTTTTGAGATCCGCATTAAATGGATAGTTGCATAGAGAAAAGAAGACAAATCATTTTCAGTTACGTGTGGACACACTTTTAACCAGTGTTGTAAAAATCGCCTTAGGTGGCTGATTATTAATCATTAAGTGGGGATTAACCGTCCTGATTTTCATTATTCGGCCTTATTAATCGGTTTGGTCAAAAATCGGTCAAAATACATATTAATCGGATAAAAATCGGCCAAGTCGGGCATAAATCGGTCAAACCGGACGAAAATCGAATAAATCGTCCAACTCAGTTACAGATAGAAATCGGTCAAATCAGGCATAAATAGGCCAAATCGGAAAAAAATTGGCTAGATCGGCCAAATCGGGTATATAGGCTTCAAAATTTTATTTTTTTTATAAAAAAATCTAATCCGATTAATCCCTGATTAATTCCGTCTAGATGATTAATCGCTAGGCGGTGCCCGACCGCCCAGCTACCGTCTAGTAATTTTTGCAACCTTGCTTTTAACATAACAAAGTAACCGGCATGAGGTTTAAAAAACTTCCCTTTCCTTGAGCTTCAAGTAGAAAGTGATTAAGTTCATCATGTAAGGCATTTCACTTGGTTATAAGAGAAGAAAATGATGCCTAAAAAACCGAGATGCTGTCCATAATCGAGTGTAACCACCAAATGGCATGCAAATGCATGTTAAGCAAAAAACCAACAACCTACATTACGACAAGATAAAGTGTGATGACATGTAAATGTGCGACTAAGGAAAAAACATACAATATATTGCGAAGCGTTTGAATCACAAACATCAGCATCGATATTTTGATACTTCTTTTTACAGCCATAATGATATCACCATATAAACTTTCAACCAGTACAAAACTCATCAACCGCACTAATACAGGCTTTTCATATATACGAGATGTACGTGCCCGTTATCACCATTCTACAGGAAAACTCCATTTCATGTTAATGTGATTAAACTGAACCAATCACTAACAAAACCAAGGAATACGTATGCAGCAAATAACTCAATATCAGATGGAAAATTGAAACAATCTTATCCTCTAAGGCAGTGTAGCACCGAAACGCCCTCGAGGCTCGCGTACCCGTTTCGAAACGTGGTGGGAGCGGGAGCGGCCCCAACACACCCTGAAGCGTTTCCTTGCTGTTTCTCTAGCGTTCCGGATTCCGGCGTTTCCCTGCGGTTTCACGAATTTCAAGCGTTTCCATGGCGTTTCGGCTTTTCAAGCCGTTTCTGTATTTATGATAGGTTTTAAAGTTTTAATGGGCTTTTTTATTCCAAACCCATTGGGAACCCAACCGTCATATGCATTAGGGCATGCCATCTATATCGTTTATATATATCATGATACAAAACCGGCATATACAATAACACAAATATACAATACGTCTCTACTCTCTACATCGAATATCTATTAATCTATTATGGCTTCTTCTCAAGAAACACAAGGATCATCAACTACAGATCATACAGATCAACCTCCATTGTGGGCATATGTTACTAATTTTGGAGTTTACAATTTACATCAACATATATCTATTTTGGATTTTCTTTAATACATTTTAATTTTTATATTTTTATTGCCGTTATCTATGCGTTCCCGTATCTTGAATTTTTTATTTTTGTCGTTTCCCGTTCCCGTATCGTTCCCGTATCCCTTTGCCGTTCCGTTTGATTGCTACACTGCTCTAAGGTTTAGTGTGGTTCTGCTTTTATTTTGATAGTCATTAATAGGAATAAATCCTCTCTCCAATGAGCTTCTTGATAGATGCACAGAACAATCATGTCAGGTTTGTAGCATCATTGTATGCATGCTCAATTGAGGTATTCTTAGAGTGGGAGGTGTTGGCTCGCCATCGTAACTCGCCGTCCGATGTGGCTTTTCGTCATGGCTGCGCCACAGGGCGAACCTCGTCGTTCAATGCCTCTTCGTCTGCATGGCCGTAGATTTTGCTTGTAACTTTTTTTTTTTTTTTTTTTTGAATATGAGTATATTTGGGGGAGAAAAATATAAATTGTTTTTGAAGGTGAAGTGCTGTGTATAATAGAAGATGAATGAGATTAAAACTACAACGATACGCTTACAACACTACATTAATTGAAGATTAATTGAAAACATCAAATACATAACGCTTAAACATTAAAACTAGAACGAGATTGATGAAAATAAAACTACTAAAACTTAAGAATACGAATCATCTGAGTTTCAACCCTCATCACTCGAAGAGGAATAAAACTCGCCATTAAAGTACTTTCTTTTCATGATGTCAAAGTAGTTCTCCCTAAGATAGGAAACTTCCCTGTCTTCCTGTTCACGACGAGCAGCTTCCTCGCGTGCCTCCTGTTCCATAATCTCTCTATAATTTTCTTCGTCCCGTTCAAGTTGACGAAGGGAAGCCTCACTTAACCCAAATGGATTGTTTTCAAGATCCACCTGTGGACTGTTAGCAGCTGGATTGTTAACAGGTGGAGTGTTAACAATTGGATTGTTAAGAGGTGGAGTGTTTAAAAACACATTTCCCGGTTGGAAAACCGGAAAGACATCTTCTGGTGGTGTTGAATAAACTTCAACTTCTTCTGGTGGAGTTGGAAAGCTAGTTTCCGGCAATTGTGTTGGAGTTGGAAAGCTAGTTTCCGTGATTGTTCTTGGACTTGGGAATTGTTGATAGAAATCTTTCGAAACATCTTTGTGTGTGTGAGTTGTGTGTGTAGCTTGTGTGTGTGAGTTGTGTGCGGTAGAGTTGTATATATAGGCACATATGATCCCGCTCAAAACTATACCGTTTGAATTTGAATTTGAATTTAAATAATCCCGCTCCTATTTGAATCTAATTTTGAATTTGAATTTTAATACGAATTGTTGGGATATAGAAAGTCAAAGTGTTGAAGAGTTAAAGTCTTGAAGAGTCAAAGTCTGAAGAAGTCAAAATGCTAATGAAGAAAGTCAAAGTCTTGCTCATTCATCAAAGTGCATGTTTAAAACTTGCTATGAAAAGACGTTAAGGATTAATGTGTAAATTCTAGAATGTTCTAAGCTTAATATAGTATTACTTGTCGTACAAGGTTACAAATTGTAAACCGACTAGAGTTATCTTTAAGCCTATAAAAGGACCCCTAGATTGGCATTAGAAAATACGTGATTTTTAGAGTTTTAGAGAATCGATATTATTAGAGTCTTAGAGTTATTAAAGAATCTGCATAACAAGCAGATTTAGAGTTATTAATAATAGCGTTGAAAGTTAAAGTTAATTCTTCTTAGCTTTGTTAAGTAAATTCCGCATACTTAATAGAGTTTGCTCGGTGTTTCATTGTTAATAACTTAGGATTTATCCAAGGTTATTAAACCCTTAACAAGCTATATAGCTAATTTGGTTAGAGTACATCGATCCAACAAGTGGTATCAGAGCTTGTGTGAAAACTCGACTACTAAGAAGAAACCCTCAAAAACCTACTTAACAAAACCCTAAAGATGTCGACTGAAGCTGCACCACCACCATCCATCACCTCACTAAGAATACCAATCATCAAAAAGGAAGAATACGATCTATGGAGCATGAAGATGAGGCAGTATATTACAATTACAGACCATGCACTGTGGAATGTGATTGTCAATGGCAATGAAGTTGTGGACGAACCTGTAGACATACCTGGACAACCTAAAGCACCTAAACCGATCTTGCCAGCTGCCACAATAAGGAATCAAGAGAAGGCTCTCAACATACTCTTGTCTGCTATTCCTGATGGACACCTACTCAAGTTCCATGATGCTAAGGATGCAAAAAAACTATGGGCTGCTCTCAAGACTAGATTTGGAGGTAATGATGCTTCCAAGAAGATGCTGCAATCTGTTGAAGCAACATTTGAAACTTTCCTTGTTGGTGAAAGAGAAGGTCTTGATGCTGCATATGATAGATTCCAAAATCTCCTCAGCAAGCTAGAGTTATACAAGGCAGAGGTATCTGTTGAAGATGTCAATTTGAAGTTCTTAAGGAGTTTGCCATCTACATGACATGTGATTGCTACTATGATCAAAGGACAACCTGGTTTGGACACTATGGACTTTGATGATCTCTACAACCATCTGAAGGTGTATGAGCATGAGATGAATGACCAAACAAGTTCAAAGTCTCACAGTATAGCTTTTGTGTCTTCTGAAAAGAGAGACAGTACTTCTACTAAAAGTACTGCTCACCCTACTCAAAGTATTGTTGCTCAAAGTACTGGATATCCTGCTCATTCGATCACAACCATGACCAACCTCACACCATCACCAACCAACACCCTCCATTCTGATGAAGTTGTGTGCTCATTCTTTGCACATAAAGCTACCCTACCTGTTACTTATGAAGAAGATCTGTCACATATTGAAGAGGATGCTCTTGAAGAAATTGATATCAGGTGGCAAGTTGCTATGATCACTGCAAGGATCAAGAAGTTCATGAATAAAACAGGAAGAGGCATCGACTTCAAACCAAAACAGGGTATCACTTTTGACAAATCCAAGATTGAATGCTTTAACTGTCAAAGGACTGGCCACTTTGCAAGGGAATGCAAGTTTGCTAAATATCGGGCAAGAGGATGGTAGAAACCTAAGCTTGAACTTAAGGAAATTCCAATTACTGAAACAAAAGCATGGGTTGCTCAAGAGAATCTATCAGAGGTTGACTGGAGTGCTGAGTTTGATGATGAACCAGTAACCTACTGTATGGTGGCAATGGAGGAGTTTGATTGGAGCACAGCTTTTGATGAGGAACCTGGATTTGCTGCGTTGGAGTCCAGAGATTGTCTAGGAAGCTTTGACTGGAGCATGGAGAGTGAAGATGAACCTGTCATGCTTGCTATGGTAGCCGCTTCACCAAGTTCACCCCCTATCTCTGAGGTATGTTCTAAGTGTCATGACTTTTATCAAAAAGTGCTTAATGATTATGTGACTGAGAGAGATAAGTGTAGAACGGCTAGGGCTGAAGTAGCTGGTTACCAAATTACTTTTGAGTCAATGGAAGCCAAAATAATAACACATGAAAATAATGAAATGGCTTGGGCTGAAAAGTATGAACAACAGGATTATCAGTTAAAATTAAGTGAATGGAAGTTAGGATGTAAGGTCTCTGTACTAGAAAAAGTAACTAAGGAGAGGGATGAATTGCTAGAAAAATTTCTGCTTGGGGACAATCTGGTCTTTCTCATGTTAGTTATGTTGAAAAACAGAGAAGAGCTTACATTAGAATTGGACTAGGTTTTGGTATGGATTTCAGTAGCATAGAAGAGAATCCACCTAGTAATCCGGATGACCTTGATTTTGAGGATATAACAACTAGTGATGATGAACTCATTAACTATGTAGACACATCTAGTAATGAGGAATCACTTAGCGAAACACCTCCTGAATATAAGAAAGACAAAGGTTATCATGCAGTCCCTCATCCCAGTGGTTTTCAATGTTGGGATATAGAAAGTCAAAGTCTTTGAAGAGTTAAAGTCTTGAAGAGTCAAAGTCTTTGAAGAAGTCAAAGTACTGCTAATGAAGAAAGTCAAAGTACTGCTCATTCATCAAAGTACTGCATATTTAAAGGACTGCTATGCAAAAGCGTTAAGGATTAATGTGTAAATTCTAGAATGTTCTAAGCTTAATATAGTATTACTTGTCGTACAAGGTTACAAATTGTAAACCGACTAGGGTTATCCTTAAGCCTATAAAAAGACCCCTAGATTGGCATTAGAAAATACGTGATTTTTAGAGTTTTAGAGAAGTACGATATTAGAGTCTTAGAGTTATTAAAGAATCGCATAACAAGCGATTTAGAGTTATTAATAATATCGTTGAAAGTTAAAGTTAATTCTTCTTAGCTTTGTTAAGTAAATTCCGCTTACTTAATAGAGTTTGCTCAGTGTTTCATTGTTAATAACTTAGGATTTATCCAAGGTTATTAAACCCTTAACAAGCTATATAGTTAGTTTGGTTAGAGTACATCAATTCAATACGAATTTAAATAACCCCGCTCAAAAGTATACCGTTTATTTTGAATTTTGAATCTGATTTTTATGTTACTTGATTTTTATTTAAAAAAAAAATAAAAAAAAAACTTATACCACCCCTTTAAATAACAAACTATAACCGCAATTTTTTCTCATCTTCATCAATTCCAACTTTTTATATCTGTAGCTCAAAAAAAAAAGAAAAATAATAATGTCTCAAAATCCGAAGTGGAACAAGTTTGAAGAAATGTTGCTTGCGCAAGTTTGGATAGAAATTCAAGGCTCGAGATATGGGAAATAAGCGTTCGAAAATTTACTTTGGAACGACGTTATGGAGACGTTCAATGATCAGACTACCGATGACCATCGTACCAAAAATTCAATCACGGATAAATGGTTGAGGATTAACGTTGGTTAAAAAAAATTCAACGCTATTTACAAACATTTGCAACGTCGAAGTGGTGAAAATGACCACAATCATCTCGAGAATGCTGGCGAACTTTGAGCAACGCTTTGGTGGGAAGAAGTTCAAGTATGTTCAAATTTGGGAGATTTTGAAAAATTACCCGAAGTGGGATGTCAAAGATCCGATCCGTTAGTATGTGTTGTATTTTTCCCGTGTCGGTTTTTTACGTATCGTATTTATTTTTTCTTATTATTGTGTTGTTAATGTATTTTAATTATTAATGAAATAAATTTAGTTTATTTGGAAATTTGAAAAATAAAAATAAAGTTGTAGTGGTGGGCCCCAAATGAAGAGGTTGAGGTTTGTTGTGAGTGAAAAGGGTTAGTTGTGGTTAGTTGTGGAGGTTTGTTATGATGATGTGACAGTGACGTGACGGTGATGAATAGGAAATGCCTCTTCACCACACCTAGTGCTCTTATAGCAGCATTTGATGCAACTTTGACAATGCCAAATCTCAACCACTCAGGGTGACCTATTAATGGTAAAAAAAGATTTGTCACAATTACACAAAAAATCTGTGAAATCTCTAGTAGGTGCAAATAACCCTTAAATGGCTACGTCAATCTCCTGAAAAAGGAGGGCTTTATCTAGTTTAAGTATGTGTGACGGTGGGTTCAAAGCACGTGAATTAATCGGCAAAAAGATTGAAAACCATTGTTACCAAAAAAAAAAAAATTAGAAAATGCCAAATCTCAAAACAAACTTACAAAACTGAAGTGAAACTACATATTTGCAGTAGAGCAAATTAAAAACTATTTCCATTTTTTTGTTAAGATAAAGTTTAATTTAAAACAACCACTAAATCAGTAACCAAAAGAAAGCTCATTTGTTTTGTAGGGAAAAAACTAGTAAACCTATGATCGGTAGTACACACTGCATACTAGTAAACTGTAAACAGATGGATATATAATAACAAATTTCTAGTATATAGAGAACAAAATGGGACTTACAAAATTTCAAAAATGAAGAGATCGTTGGGTTACAAACTGATCGATTACGTTTCTTTTCAACTACAAACATTTTTTTTTTTTTTTTTTTTATTTGAACGCCGATGTTTTAAATAAACATAACTAGCAGAGGCTAGTGAAAAAAGAGAGCATTACAATAGTTTGGTCCAAGCCACAATTAAACTTATTGTTCCTAGGGAGAATCCATTTATGCGACAGGATTATTATGTTTTCACTAACAATATCATTGCGTGGAGGTTTCAAGTAGAAGCAAATGTTGTTTCTATATCTCCAAATAACCCAATAGATTGTTTGAACCACAACGATCCATGCATTGTTAATTAATTGAGATCGAATGGGATTGGATCAAGTCGGGGCACAGGAACACAAACCAAAGGCTTTGCTCTAGGGAGTGTGAGCCCGAATCCCTCTTCCATATCAACACGTGTGAGGTTTCCATCTTCCCCAGCTTTCCAGTCGAAACACTGGATCATAGACCCAAGCGTTGTGTGTACCATATTGAGTGCTAGTGATATTCCAGGACACATTCTCTTCCCACTACCAAATGGTAAATAATGAAAATGTTGTCCCCTCACATCCAACTTGTTTTCTTGGAATCTTTCCGGCCTAAACTCTAGTGGATTTTCCCAATGGTTTGGGTCTCTATTGAGGGCCCACACATTTATAAAAATATGCGTGTTTGCTGGTATGTCGTAACCTGCCACTGTGCAGTGTTTTGTTGATTTTCTTGGAATAAGTGGAGCAGTTGGGTGGAGACGTAACGTTTCCCTCACAATCGCCTGCAGGTATGGAAGGTTTGGTACGTCTGATTCTTGTATTAGTCTGCTTTCACCAACAACTTGGTTAATTTCTTCAATTGCTTTATTCATTACATCGGGATGATTGATAAGTTCTGCTAAACTCCATTCTATAGTACTTGCTGAAGTGTCTGTTCCCGCGGTAAATATATTCTGCAATGACAAAGGCATGAATTCGTATGAATTCGTAATTAGTTAGCTAGACAGATAAACATCGAGACTGTGTCTCTTGAGAAAATGATAAACATTGAAATATACTTTCACTATTCACTTAGCTTATTTTACTTTTCACATTTAGTAAAATGGATAAACATTTAATACAAACTTATCCATTTTACTAAATGTGCAATATGTAATTAACCGTTCACTGGAGCATTTAGCTACGTTTGTTACCATTTCTAAAAACGGACAATCGCTGGTATATCATCAGCCAAAGCCCTACGATGGCTGTAACAAAGGTCAAAGGGTAAAGTAAAAAAAAACCCTACTATTAACAAATTAATATTTGCTAGGCCTCCCAATACGTAACAACCCTATAACTTTTTTTATATAAGCACAAACACCCCTTCTCTACTGCAATCATCATTCCTCTACTTTAAAAAATTTGCCTATTTTTTATTAAAAATGATGAGTACTTTCATTTTGATATGGTTCAAAAGATTAAGATGCATGCATATATTGGCAAAACCTGGATAAAGGCTTTGATGTTCTCTCTGGTCAGGTTTACTTCCATGCTCTCATCTTGTGCGATATCAAGTAAAATGTCAAGCAAGTCCTGCGCTCCTCCAATCTCCTTGTGCTTTCTTGCCTCTTCATGCTCTTTCAGGATCCTCTCGATTATTACATCGAATCTTGATCGAAGATCCTTCACCCTCTTTTCGAATCCCTGCAAGTCTAGAGTCTTAAACAACCATATGTAGTCGGAAAGGTTGAAGCTACCACCTGCCACAGTTATCTCGGCAATCACTTTTCCCACACTGTCTGCCTCCTCGCCCTCCTTGTCCGTACATCTTTCACTCGTAACCATTCTTGATATCACATTGTTAGTCAATTTCATGAGCTCCCCGCCTAGATCCACTGATTTTCCAACTTTGGCATTTTCAGATATTGATCTTATAAAACGAGTAAGCTCATTGTGCCTAATTGAACTGAGCGAGTCAAGTGTTGTGCCATTTAGGAGCTGTAAATTAACAATCTTCTTCATGAACTTCCAGTAGGGTCCATAATTGGCAAACACGAAATCTTTTGATCCATAAGTTATATAATCTAAAGCTAAGCTTTTGGGTCGATCTAAAGAGGCATTTTCATTGGTTTTAAGGAATTCTTTCGCAGTTTCTGGTGAACAAGCAACAATACAGGACACTGAGCCAAGAAATAAATGAATAATTGGACCATATTGAAGTGAAAGCTTGTGAAATGCTTGATGAGGGATGTGGGAAAGGAGGTGAAGATGTCCAATGATTGGAAGGACGACTAAGGGGCTCGGTGGAAGATGAGATTTGGCTTTACTGTATCTGAAGATGAAAATGGTGGACATCAGGAATATGAGAGACAGGTAGGAATAAACATTCTCCATATTAAGGTGAAGTTGAAAATGATAAACATACGGTGTAGCTAAGATATTCCCCCTCTCTCTCTATATATATATATATATATATATATATATATATATATATAGGGAATATATTAGCTACAATTTATTGTAGCCAATTGGCTACAATTTTTTGCTAAATAATGTGGATCCCTGATTTTTTGTGTGGGTCCTGATTCTTTTCTGTGGGTCCCAGGTTCATTGCTAGTGTATTTTTTATGAAAGATTGTAGCCAATTGGTTACAAAAATTGTAACCAAGATATCCCCATATATATATACCACACTTATTTGACAATAAACACATTACACATGTTTAACGTTCTCTTGACAGGGGGTGATACTCACACCAAATTTTTTGATGCATGCACCACAATTTATACATTACGGTATTGTATATATATACCACACTTATTTGACAATAAACACATTACACATGTTTAACGTTTTCTTGACAGGGGGTGATACTCACACCAAATTTTTTAATGCATGCACCACAATTTGTGCATTACAGTATTGTACGGTACAAACTGTAATGCATCAATTGTGGTGCATGCATAAAAAAATATGGTGTGAGTATCAATTCTCTTTCTTGACAATAAACACATTACACATGCTTAACGTTTTCTTTTTAAACTACTTACCAATCTGGACTAATACACTACCTAGTTAACCATTTACGACCAAATATCTATCCTATACTAAATGATCATATTCCCTAGCGCAATGTCTCACTCTCGTTTTATATAGTGGTTCTAATATCATTAGGTCAAATTTGTAGTCGAAACGTAACTTATAATTCCTATGATCTCAACCCTGTTATTCACAGAAGCTGGGCATCTAGTTCATAGTCATTATATCCCCAACTATCTTAAATACCTATTTAATGTCGACAATCCCACTTCTGGATATTTAATTAGGTGTCAACTAACAAAAGGTTTACCCGCGCTTATTAAGTACCTAATCTAATGCAGGCACTGATATGGACAACCCCTACAATCGAAATGGATGCCATTCCCATCTTGAGTAACCTACTAGACTAGCTTTCAATTATTCAAACCTTCTCACTAGCTAATAAGCTCTACACTAGCCTTAGTACTACCAAAATGCGAGGATCAATCAATAGGCAAATAAGATATCATATAAAATGATAATTAAACGAAGAGGATCAATACATTAATAAATACATAACTAGGCTAACACTTAAAGTGTTTCGCCACTCATGTTGTAAACTGCAACAAACATAATGTAAGAAATCATGAATGGATTAAACATTGTGTTTGATATAATTTACTTGATAAATGGCTAATAATTGTGATGAATTAAATTGAATTCTCCTTTCGAAAGTAGTTGAAGAATGTTGAAAAAAACCTTAGGATGGAGCCCTAATTGTCCTCTGAGAGTTGTGTAAAGTGGAATGACGAAATTAGCTGAATTAGGGCTTCTATTTATAGGCTCGACTTTGCTACGACGTAACCGTAAGTGAGGAGTTACACCGTAGCCTCCTTAATGCTCGAATCATTCACCCGTTGTAGCAAAGTTACGACGTAACCAAATGTGAAAGTTACACCGTAATCACTGCAACTTTTAATTCTTCAATAGTTGCGATGTAACCACAACGGCCGAGTTACATCACAGTTGTGACAACAGAATAATCTTCCCATATCTCAATGCATATTATGGCGTAGCTCTAGCGAGGTTGCCACACCGTAATGTTTGATGACTAGACTTGGTCTCTTTTAGAAGCAAAAAGGATTACAGTGTAGCCCTTACGATCCAACTTGTATGTCTGGTCCATCAAGTTTGTATTTTTCTTCAAGTCATCCTTCCATTTCCACGTCTTATCATTCCAATGCTCAAATATCACCTAATACGAAATATGAAGCAATTAAGTACATATTCATACAAAAATATAAAAATGTGATCATTTTCTTCAGAGAATTTGACACTAAAATATAAAGATTATTTGATGTTATCACATTGACTAATAGCTCTATGACCTTCTTGGTGATCAGGGTACTTGGATGATCAATACAATTATTGAAGATAACTTTGATTGGAACTCTATGATGAGGTATAATTACATACATTTTTAAGGAGTCATTTAGCCCTTTGACTCATACATATTTGATCAAATATTGCTCTAAATTGCTTATTTTTGAGTTTTAGGTACTTGCCAGCACAAACGCTGGAAAAGTACAAGTTTTGGGCTCGTTTGGATGAAGAACGAAGAAAGAGGACAACTTCAGCAATGTGACCGACATGTGTGACACTGTCACCTCCCAGCGACGGTTCAGTGTGTGGAGACGGCAGTGAGGACGGCGTCAAAAGGAATCTGACGGCATCAACGAGACGCCGATACAACTAAGTCGGTGCAATATCGAAACCCTAATTGGTGACGAGCTAACAACGTCACAAACATAAAGTGAAGTCGTCACAACCCAAAATCTATAAACACATTCACAATGTTTTCATTATTGTGTGTGCAACTTTATAAAAATGAATACCACCAAACTCTAGTTGGTTTTTACCAACTTTGTAGGCCTTTTTTGCCATTGAAGACCCCATGTATTATTGAGATAAGTTATTTATTCAATCATTCAATCATGTTTGTGCATAATTGTATGATTTGCTTACTTGCTTGTCTTTGTATTACTATGCTAGGCTAAACTAATTAGTGTTTACTTAGGATTGGATGAAACCTAGTTATTGATTGCTTGTTTATCATCTCTTGTTAATGGTGTATACATTAGGAGTTGGAAAACTGACTACTAACCTATAGAGGGTAGCTTGAACGTCCACTAAAACGTATCCAGTTAATGCTTATGTCTTAGGAATTAAATGAGTATGGTATTTAAAGTGTGTTCTAGTTATTGGGTGGGATTGACTTCAGATAGGTGTCTCTCACGTAAGTTAGTTCAAATACATAGGACTGACCAACCCGTAATTGGTGATAAGGAATACACCACATTGCATTAGACAAGTAACAAAGGAGTAATGGAATTCTAGGTAACTAAATTTCCCCTCTTATAAGAAGTTCGCCACCACTTTTTTTTTCTTGTTATTTAATTTTATTGCAATTTAGTTTAGTTAGTAGTTTAATTAATTTAGTTTAAAACCAAGCTCTCTTAAACCCCGAATTTTTTTATTGCTTTCAAATAAAATAAAAAAATACCAAAAATAATCTTCTTTCAACCTTTAGGCTTAAATCATCGTACAGTTCGAACCTACCTCAATATTCCCGTAGAGAACGATCAATCTCCCGAGTCTTGCCTTTACTACACTAAACGATTAGGTACTCAGATTAGGAGGGATGTAAAACTAGTAAATAGCAACCCACTGCATCAAGTTTTTGGCTCCGCTGTCGAGGAATAGTCTAGGTTCTGATATTTTTTCATTTAGGTCTAGTTCACAAGATTCCTATCTAGTAAACAATTTTCTTTTTCTTTTTAGCTTTCTTGTAGTCTATCTATTCTTTGTGCATTTTTTCGTAAACCTTTTCATTTTCCATAATGGTGAATGAAATTCTACTCAACCTACCCAACCCACGTTACTCAAAAATGGCATATGAGGATCATAAGGAAGGAGATAGTGAGAGCGTGGCGGATGATGGAGTCATGTAATAGGGTTGACTTTTCAGTCAAGTTACAAGACTCGTAATTAAAGAAAAGTGTTTTGTGCGAGGCAACCAACGTTTATTTGTTTTAATGTTTTTAAGTTTATTTTTAGGATTGTGTCACATATAATTCTAATTATAATTGTTTATTTTTTCATGTTTTGAACAAATTGTGACAATGCTTTATTTTGTTTTTAACTTTATTATAATTACATATAAAGGTATTTTTCAAAAAATATATGTGTAGGGAAATGTTTTATCAGTTTTAAAGAACGAAATTCAAATATGTAAAAGTTTACATATTTATAATTAGCATCTATTGTATCTTTTTTGTTTATTTGTTCGATCAAATGCTTGCATAAAGTCAAAGTAAATTTTTGTAGGAACTCAGGTTTTGAAAGTTAGATTTTTCCAGAAAGTAAATGAAGAGTTATGTCAGGTTTACCTTGATGGTGTCACCCTTACAAAGTGACAGCTTCTGGTACTGTAGCACAAATTTTTTCCAAAATTTTGTTTTATGTTAAAATTTAATTTTTGTAAATTTACAAAAATTTTAAATTTCTAGGTTCTTGTATAATTTCTTTTTTCAAGCATTATCTTATTTTCGTTTTAGTTTTAGAATAATGTATTCAAGCGTTGTATATTATTTTCCATTGATTTTACGCGAGGTATAATTGTTTTTTTCTTAAGATTTACTTGTTATATTGGACAAGGTGTACATCACATGGACTATCATATCTTTTTGGATAAGGATTTAACCATACTTTCTTTCTTCGACTATACCGAGCAAACGAGTGAAGTAATAGTTACGAAAGAAACTATACCGAGCATACTGAATGTTTCAACCACCATATTTCAACTATTTTCCTCAACAATACCCTCAGCAATAACAATTTCCTCAGCAACAACAATTTTCTCTGCACCAACAATACCCTCCACAAATGCAATACCCACAACAACAACTTCCTATGCAACAATTTCCCATACAAAAAAAAATCAACCAACAATAACAACGAGGCTCTGATACCACTTGTTGGATCGTAGTATAGGTTGATATTGTGATTCAGGAGGTCGAAGATTATGGAAGTAACGAGTAGCCATTGTAGAGAGAGAAAGTAGAGCGAGGAAGGAAAGACTATGTTTATTAATATGAAAAGTGAAAGTTACACAAACAATTCTGACCCCTCCATGGAAGTATGGAGGGGTATATATAGTCACACATACGCACTGTAACAATTCGCATTTTCGGGTTTTAACTATTCATCATCGAATTTTCACTATTCACTATTACTATTCATATTCACTATTCATTTTTACTATTCATCGTATTTTGGGTCAATATTTAAACTCAAACTTTTTCCCGAAAAATTACTATTCACGAGTAACTATTCACCGTATTTTTTATTATTTACTAATTTAGCGTAAATTGAACAAGTAAATACTTTTACACGATTTTCATGCATAAACAATGTACTATATACTCATAATATATAAATATCTAGTTACTATTTATAAATATCTAGATATTTTCAAAAATATCTAAACACTATTCATCAAAATATCTAAATACTATTCATCAAAATATCTAGATATTTTCAGATATTTTCCCTTTAAATAGAAAGAAAACTAGTTCATTATTTACACAGAAAAACACACAAAACCCCCTCCTCCTCCTTGATGCCGCCACCCTCAACCCTCCATACTTGATTTTCAGGCTCCGAGTTATACACATAAGTTGAAGGCATAAGTATTCTCTACGTAAAAATTAAGTTTATTTTGTATTTCTGCGGTTGGATTAAGAGCTACACAATGGTGGATAGGAGCTGTGGTACTTTCGAAATTTCTTGAAACTTTGGCAATGATAGATCGGCTAATTCTAATGATGGGTTTTTATTTTGGGAGCAATTAGGATAGTTTCGGAGTTGATATGATGTGATTTAAAGGTTTTTATAGTTTAGGAAATGGATTTTTGAATTTAGATGCGGAAGCGCTGCCCAATTTGCTAGTATCATTCATCGGTTATTATCATGTGAGTTTTCATAGCCCCACTTTCTATTAATTGTTTACAAACTTTTGGGGGAGATACATGCTCAACTACCTGCTTTTACAAATACAAATACTCAAAACATTTACACTTTTATGCTACGCTATACTTTTTATACTTGATTGTATTATACTTGATTGCATAAATACATGATTATGATATACCTATTTAGGTTATTCTTGAATGCATTATACTTATTTGCGTTATTCAATTCAGTGGCTCCAAATTAAGTTGTTGGAAGGCTATTAAATTAGATACATACACAAGTGGCTCCAAATTAAATTGTTGGAAGACCATTAATTTAGTAGCTCCAAATTAAGTTGTTGGAAGACCCTTGTGGTGACATTTATACTTCTTACTACTATGATACATACATACATGATTGTGCAAACTATATTTTAGCAATGGGTTGTAAACACACAGGTTGCAAGTTTTGTATGGGCGGGATTTGCAACTGAGTGGATTTACAATGCCTTTGTTGTATGAACATTCTTTAAAGGCTTTTCAACTTATTCAAAACAAACTCTATGAACTCACCAACCATTGTGTGGACACTTTTTAGCATGTTTATCTCAGGTCATAAGGCGATAGCTATAGTTTGAAGCATAGAGTTACACGACATTTTTGAAGACTTTATACATTTGTATTTACCATTCGAAATATTTTGTAAACATTTATGTATTATACTTTGGGACCTCATTGTTTGTAACTCTGATTTCATTAATCGAATGGTAACTTTTCAAAACGTCTCATTTAGAGGTCGTTTTCTATAACTTGTACTTTGTATTATGAAGTAGCACCCCAGTGACACAATCTTTCGCTGCGGTATTTTGGGGGTGTTACAGATTGGTATCAGAGCATTGGTTATAGAGAACTAGGTTGCATTTAAGAGCCTATATAACTGCTTTATACGTTAAGACTCTCCACTATAATTGCCTTACATACACTTCGTGCGTATATGCTTCTTGTTAGTTGTTTGTTTAGATCCACGTTGTTGGATGATAAGACTTTAGTAATAATAAGGAAATCACAGAATTTAATCGAGTCATTAAAAAAATGGAGCTCAGTAATAACTAATTATTTAACTTGATCTTGTGACAGTTCTTGTTTGATGAGACATGAGATTTGAGTTAAATAATATTATTACTTAGCTTTAGGGATTTGATAACTTGGTTATCTTATTATCTGTCTTAGAAAGCGAGTTTTGTGTCGGAAAATCTTAAGTAGGATGATTTATAATATCCTTATTTGAAAGGATTGGGACGCCTCTTTATTCAAATAAAGAAGTTATAAACCACCGAACCATAGGTTTATAACCCATTAATTACATAAATTTGGACGCTTCTTTATGTAAGTAATGAATTATAAATAAGTGGGCTTATTTGCATCCAATACGATTCCCTAACCACATTATGGGTGTATTACAACGTAACCCATACACTATTCCTGTTAAATAAGAGAGAACCCCACTGTTTTAGAGATCCCGAAATCACGCCTTTTCTAGACACATTGTCAGCAGTTAGCATTCACAGAACTTCGGGACGAAGTTCCCTTAAGGGGTAGAGACTGTAACAATTCGCATTTTCGGGTTTTAACTATTCATCATCGAATTTTCACTATTCACTATTACCATTCATATTCACTATTTATTTTTACTATTCATCGTATTTTGGGTCATTATTTAAACTCATACTTTTTCCCGAAAAATTACTATTCACAAATTACTATTCACCGTATTTTTTATTATTTACTAATTTCGCGTAAATTGAACAAGTAAATACTTTTACACTATTTTCATGCATAAACAATGTACTCTGTACTCATAATATATAAATATCTAGTTACTATTTATAAATATCTAGATATTTTCAAAAATATCTAAACACTATTCATCAAAATATCTAAACACTATTCATCAAAATATCTAAATACTATTCATCAAAATATCTAGATATTTTCAGATATTTTCCCTATAAATAGAAAGAAAACTAGTTCATTATTTACACAGAAAAACACACAAAACCCCCTCCTCCTCCTTGATGCCGCCACCCTCAACCCTCCATACTTGATTTTCAGGCTCCGAGTTATACACATAAGTTGAAGGCATAAGTATTCTCTACGTAAAAATTAAGTTTATTTTGTATTTCTGCGGTTGGATTAAGAGCTACACAATGGTGGATAGGAGCTGTAGTTCTCAGAAATTTCTTGAAACTTTGGCAAGGATAAATCGGCTAATTCTAATGATGGGTTTTTATTATGGGAGCAATTAAGATAGTTTTGGGGTTGATATGAAGTGATTTAAAGGTTTTTATAGTTTAGGAAATG
Organism: Chrysanthemum makinoi; assembly: GCA_910596185.1. Taxonomy (NCBI): domain Eukaryota; kingdom Viridiplantae; phylum Streptophyta; class Magnoliopsida; order Asterales; family Asteraceae; genus Chrysanthemum; species Chrysanthemum makinoi. The sequence goes on from OU343225.1 coordinate 321,714,389, forward strand.
GATTTTTGAATTTAGATGCGGAAGCGCTGCCCAATTTGCTAGTATCATTCATCGGTTATTATCATGTGAGTTTTCATAGCCCCATTTTCTATTAATTGTTTACAAACTTTTGGGGGAGATACATGCTCAACTACTTGCTTTTACAAATACAAATACTCAAAACATTTACACTTTTATGCTACGCTATACTTTTTATACTTGATTGCATAATACTTGATTGCAGTATACTTGATTGCATAAATACATGATTATGATATACCTATTTGGGTTATTCTTGAATGCATTATACTTATTTGCGTTATTCAATTCAGTGGCTCCAAATTAAGTTGTTGGAAGACTATTAAATTAGATACATACACAAGTAGCTCCAAATTAAGTTGTTGGAAGACCATTAATTTAGTACCTCCAAATTAAGTTGTTGGAAGACTATTAAATTAGATACATCCCAAATTAAGTTGTTGGAAGACCCTTGTGGTGACATTTATACTTCTTACTACTATGATACATACATACATGATTGTGCAAACTATATTTTAGCAGTGGGTTGTAAACACACAGGTTGCAAGTTTTGTATGGGCGGGATTTGCAACTGAGTGGATTTACAATGCCTTTGTTGTGTGAACATTCTTTAAAGGCTTTTCAACTTATTCAAAACAAACTCTATGAACTCATCAACCATTGTGTTGACACTTTTTAGCATGTTTATCTCAGGTCATTAGGCGATAGCTAGAGTCTGAAGCATAGAGTTACACGACATTTTTGAAGACTTTATACATTCGTATTTACCATTCGAAACATTTTGTAAACATTTATGTATTATACTTTGGGACCTCATTGTTTGTAACTCTGATTTCATTAATCGAATGGTAACTTTTCAAAACGTCTCATTTAGAGGTCGTTTTCTATAACTTGTACTTTGTATTATGATGTAGCACCCAGTGACACAATCTTCCGCTGCGGTATTTTGGGGGTGTTACACGCACCACTTTACAATATTAACAATTCTATTACCTGCGTATGTGGTTTACAATATAACTAATGTAATCCCTTAAATTCCGTTCCATTTACGTGTTAGGAACGATCCCTACAAGATTTGAATGAAAAATAACGTAAGTATAAAACAAGTCCTTGAATGTAATAAAGCTTTCAAGAAGTCATCCTCAATAAGTTCTTCAAAGTCTGAAAGAAAGGCTCATCACAATTTGAGGCAGATCTCAGTGAGTGAAGACAAGAACCAGGATCAGGATGATGGAGTCAGTGAGTGATGACAATAACTCACTGACTCTCTGAAGATCTCCTCAACAAACTGAAGACATTTTGAGACTTAAAATATTTTGGTAGGATGTTTAAGTCTCTGATAAATAGGCGAGAAATATTTTGAAGAGACAAGTGAAAAACACTTATCATAAAGGGGGTGATACTCACACCACCTCTTTTGATGCATGCACCATCATTTGTGCAATACAGTATTGTACGGTACAAACTGTAATGCACAAATTGTGATGCATGCATAAAAAGATGTGGTGTGGGTATCAATTCTCTTATCATAAAGTCAAGATATTGGTTTAGTTAGTAAAAGGTAAAAACAGTTTTTATCACTGTTTCACCAAAAGTATGTTGGTACCATACTAGGAAGATAAGCTAAAATACAAATTGTACTTTAGCCTATCAAATGTTGACACACCTTTTATCCAACGGGTTTCCATTTTACATTTGCCAATAAATAAATGTTGTAACAAAGGAATATATCTCTTGTATTAAAAGTTTGTAATATTTTTAATAGCACATATTCCTCCAAATAGAACTAAGTACCAGATATGTGAATATGTTGGTTAAGCATAGTTCTTACTCAAACATTGACTTTGGTTTGTGGTTGAGTTTAGTGAGGAAATCACTACACATACATTTTCTCGATCCCAAGTATTATTCCTCAAACACTTGAGTATAATTATATATCAATAAGAGTTAAATGTTGAAAAAAAAATTATATTATTCTTAATATATTTTATATATGTGTAAACGAATCTTAACAGGCCTATTACTTAAATGTTAACTTCTTAATACTTGATAACTATTTTTTTATTTTTTCCTTTTTTTTTGAACTATCTTAGTACTTGATAACTAAGTAACAAGAAGCAACATTATTATACTAAATTATTGAATAATGACAAGTAGTTAATTATCAACATTATTATACTAAATTATTGAATAATGACAAGTAGTTAATTATCAATCAATGTTCATACGAGACATATGCAATTATTTTATTTTAATGGTCACCTTAAACAATTTTTCTTGTCCATGTTTGACTTTTCTTTTTAAACACTAGTTTTGTTTGATAGATTTAAGATTCACTGACACAACTTGTCTTTTTAATTTCTTAGCCAAATCAACTTACACAAATTTTCTTGTCCGTGATGTAACAATATGAAAACGGAAATTTTTACGCTCACGCTGCGTTCTTGAGTTTGTTTTAAGAAGAAAAAAAAAGAAAAGGAAAAAAAAAAAAAAAAAAAAAAAAAACTGTTGTGTTCTCGAGTTTTTATCAAACAAAAAAAAAGGAAATAAGAAGGATTTGATAGAAAAATAATTAAGAGGTTTTTCCTACAAAATTTTCCGCTCAAATGTGAGCGAATTTAGAAGGAAACAAATTTACACATAAAATATTTGTTATATGCTAAGTTATATAACCTTCATTATTTTAAATATCTTTTGTTATAGATAATTTTCTATGTTTAAAAAGGCATAACTATAATTTTTTCTCTTTTTATTTCTTTTCCTTTCAACTCGAGAACACGACTTTGTTTATTTTCCTTCCATTTTCGTTCATTTTCTTTCAACTCGAGAACATGAAATATAAATGCAACTTTCTTTTCTTTCCACTTCTTTGCTTTACTTTTCTTTACCTATCATTTCTATTCTCACAAAAGAAAACTCGATAACAGAGAGTCACTCCCTATCATAGGATATACATTTAACCGCCTAGTTTTAGCCTAATCGGCTTTATTAATCGGATTGTTAAAAAATCAGTCAACATATTAATTAATCTGATAAAAATCGGTAAAATCGGACAAATCAAACAATGCAGGTAAACTTGTTCAAAAAATTAAAATTGAGGTTTTCTTTTCAATATACCTCCCGTTTTCACAAAATCAGTCGACATAACCATTCAAACGCACCTCGACCAATGATAACACAAAATGTGAAGGTATGCTCGTTTTTCTTATTTCTATTGAACGTTTATGACACTAATTGAATTCGGAATTTTGTTTTCGAAAATTAATTGAACTATTTTAACTTTGAGCCTTAAAGTATTTTGAAGCATTTCATTTATGTTATACATATAATTTCAAAAACTTATAATTTTATATATAAAAAATCCAATTCAATTAGATTAATCGCTAAGCGGTATCTGACCAACTCACTAGCGCCTACCGATTTTTACAACCTTGGTTACACCTATTCTAAATCAAGAAAGTTGATAAACTATAAAAGTTGGACTGTGGGGTATATGTTTGGAAGCTGTCACTTATTTATAGTGTAAAGAACATTGAAACTTATGCGTAATAGTTATTTCTAATTTATTACAACTATATAGTGTTTGAAACTACAGATTTGTGTTAAATTATATGAGAAATCTAATGCAAAATTCAGTACCAGAAAAATGAAAACCTAGAAAACAAAATTCACTGTGAGTATATGATAATAACCGTATTAAAAGATAACTAAATGTTTATTGTAATATTATAATTTTTTTCACTAAACAATTAACGATTTATGCGATATTTATATTTCAAACATAGTTGTATGTGTGAGTTTAATTATTAAAAATATCAATTAATGTGCTTTCTTTTATCTAATGTAAAAATAAGTGGTAGAAATTGACGGTGTCCAACATTTTATTAGTTTCTAAATGAACTTCCTCCATATGGCTAGAGTTCAAGTAAAAAACAAGCAGGAATATCATTCGAATTGGTGGGTTTCACTACATGTGCTATCCTAACTTTATATCTCATGTACATATGCCTCCTCCTTAATGGCTAACACATGCTTAACGTTTTCTTATAAACTACTTACCAATCTAGACTAAAGACCAAATATCTCTACCTTGTGCTAAAATGGACCTTCGTATTCAATTCTTTCTTAACATTCCGGCCGACTTGTCAAGATTGTTGTAGAGGGGGTTAAATTGTTAGGAGGATAATTTATGGTTTTTTTTGTTAGGAGGTTAATTTATGGTTTTTTAGATTTAATAAGTACTTACTAATCTAAGCTAATACCCTACCCAGTTAACCATTTAAGACATACCTTTTACCAAAAATAGACCTTCACGCTTTAAGACCAAATATCTAACCTTTTACCATGTGGCCGGGCTGGCTACGTGTGATTGTACTTGTTTTAGATTCGCTTGTTTTGTAGTGGATAGAGATCTTTTGTTTTTTTTTTCTTTTACCTTTTTAGGTAGGATTTCAAAGAGATTCAATAATAAAATATGAATAGTCCTAGGGTTGTACACCAACTACCCTTTCCACCTCACTTATTCTTCATTTTATTAATAGGATAAGACAATTTTTAATATTTTTTTCTTTCGTATATTTTGTCTTCTATTATTTTGACTTTATGATTTCTGTTTCATATTCTTTTTAGCAATTCTACTCATTTTATTAACAGAATAGAAATAGTTTTTATAGTATTTTACTCCGTATTTTTTATATTTTAATACTTTTGACTTATCAAACTTTATAAATTTTATTCTTTTTTATTTATTTTGCATTTTTATAATGAAAATAAATTTATAAAAATAAAAATATTATAAAAAGATTAAAAAGTATTCACAAAAATGTACAACCAATTATATATAGAATATAAAACAAATATATATATAAAAAATTAGGTGTGTGAATGCTATTTACCTAAATGGACTAATACAATGGCAGTTAGAATCTTTCTTGTTCACATTAAAATCTACAACCTACGTATTATCTATACTACTTTATAAAGGGTTTGGGACTTTCTAAATAAAGAAGTCTTAAAAATTTTAAGACCAAAAACATTTCTTTAATTGGAAATTGAAATTAACAACCCAACATTCAAATGTAAATTAAATGTCTTTAATTGTGACAACTTTAATATTCATAAAACACATTGATTTGTGAGTTGTAACAGCCCATTTAATCTATCATCATCATGTAGTAAACGTTTTGATGGATTAGTAATTGGACTATCCGAAAATCTGGACCACTAATGGGCTTATCCAAATATACATAGGCCGGTAGTTTTATCCCCAAAAGTTATGGTAAATGTGTTGATGGATTAGTAGTTTAGTCATTTTATTTGAAGTTTTATTTGTAATGCTCTTAAATGTATTTGAATTATTATGTACTGGTTGAAAAAAAAAGTTGAAAAAAATGGCGGTCGCCTTGTTGTGCTTAAAATGTCACATGAAAAACATTTGTTCGCCATAAAAATGGTCACTGGGTACCCGCCGCCGCATTGCGCGGGTACCCTTCTAGTATATAGAATATATGTATTAAAGAGTAATAAAGCATTTCAGAAAATTTCCTCGATCCTTTGTAGTTTGTAAGGCTCTCGTATACTTTTCCAACATTTCAATGTCGATTAATAGTCTCCACGGAGATCTTCCTGACGTCAAGGTTCGTTTCTAGTTGTATGTTTGTTGCTATGGTTCATGCATGTTAGCTTCTCTCGCTATTTAGAGTAGAAGAAATCTTCCATCTCATATATATATTTCGATAATGATTTACGTAGTATATTATAGGTAATGTCTCCGCGAGTTGATGCTAAAGAAAGAATCGACGAACTCAAAGAAAAGACGAGAAGAGTTTTGATAACGACTTCAGATCCCAAATTGTCATTGAAGCTAGTTGATACGATTCAAAGATTGAAATCCTTAGGATGCATGGGACCAGGGTGATCCCACCGATCTTCACCTTTTGAAGACGATTCAAAGATTGAAAATTGGGTACTGTTTTCAAGAGGACATCAATGAAATACTAGAAAAGCTCAAACAACGTTTGCCTGATGATGAATTACATATAGTTGCTCTATGTTTTCGTCTTCTACGACAAAATGGCATCCCTACCAATTCTGGTACTAGCTTAACCTTCCTGAAATTTAACACGTACAATTGTATGAAGAAAAAAATGTATTTTGCATTTCAGTTAGTTAGATTTTCCTCTCATCTACTTATTGTTTTAATCATTGGTTGAGTAATACGCATTGAATATGTTGAGTAACTATATATCACGTTTTATTGCAGAGGCTTTCCGAAAATTCATTGATACGAATTGTGAATTCATTAAGTCGACAAGGGAAGACATAGAAGGATTGTTGAGTTTATATGAAGCTTCATACTTGGGTTCAAAAGAGGAAATTTTTTTATTGCATGCCAAGGAAATTACTACACGAGAACTCAGTATACGTGTTCCAAAATTAAGTCCCAAACTTTCAAAGAAAGTTTTACAAGCTTTAGAGCTTCCAATGCACTTGCGCATGGAAACTGTAGATTGTGTGTAGAAGCAAGAAGATATATTGAAGACTATGGTAATGAAGACGATCACAACCCATTACTGCTAGAGCTTGCAAAGTTAGATTACAATCATGTTCAATCGCTCTTCCGGAGGGAAATGGTTGAGGTGGCTAGGTAAAGTACTCATCCCGTCTCAAAAAAGGGTTCAGTAAACAAAGAGCACCCGTCTTAAAGACTATATGGACAATGCGGTTACAACATCCGGGTCGTATATGGCATTTGTGCATATGTTCTTTCTTATATGCGATGGAGTTAATAAAGAAAACATGGTGGATTTTCTTGAGCCATACCCTAAATTTTTCACCTTGGCGGGAACCATTCTTCGGCTCTGGGATGATTTGGGAACGACTAAGGTATTAACTTATATAGTAGAAAGCTATTAGAGGTTGTTATTTTTTTAAGTAATACCATGAAGCTTCCTTAAAGTCTTGTGCTATTATTAGGCTTGTCATTAACTTGACTAAATATATCAATGTGGCATATATGTGCATAGGAGGAACAAGAAAGAGGCGAGTTACTATCGAGCATACAGTTGCTCAAGAAAGAGAAGAAGATAACTTGTGATAAAGATGAAAGAAAACAAATTTTGGAGCTTATCCATGAGTTGTGGAAAGATCTCAACGCGGAGCTTGCTGCACCAAATGCGGTGCTCTGACCGATGATAAGAGTTGCCCTTAACATGTCAAGAACATCTCAAGTTGTTTATCAGCATAATGAAGATAGCTATCTATCAAGTGTTAAGGATCATGTAAAAAACTTGTTCTTTAAAGCTATTGATATGTAGTTCTGTAATATATGCAAGGTTATTTACCATTTGGCACGGCAATATTTTCTATGAGAATATTTGTTCTCTGTCTTAATTCTCTCTGATTTGTGTATTCGTTTAATTAAGAAAATACTTTGAGCGTTGAGTGTTTGATGACTTGATGTTGTGAGAGACTGCATCCATTTAAGGGGACAATCTAAAATTTCTTGTGTTTGTTTGCACCTGTTTGAGAACAAACTTCTGATAGGATTCTTTAGTAATGATAAGGGGTCATACTATTAGAAAGGCTAATGATTTGTACACTCACTTTTTTGATTTGCACACTCCACTTTATGCTATACAAAGTTGTACAGTTGTTATATGATTCATCTTCAGTTTGTACACTGGAGTGTACGAATAAAAAAAATGAGTGTACGAATCAACACTCTGTTAGAAACCTCTCCTATTAAAACCCTCCCTACTACTTATGTCTTTACGTTCTTATGTTTTTTTTTGTTTCGTGATTTTGTCTTATAGTTGCCTTCTTTTTTTTTTCTCTCTTTCTTCTTTAAGTACTAACAATTTCAAGTTTTTCCCCCTTTTTTTTTCCTTTTTTTTGTCCCCTTCACGTTTGTTTTGTGCTAAGTAAAAAAAACGTAATCAAAAAATATTGAGATTTTTAATAGGCTCAGATTCGAAGGTTGCAAAGTGATAAAATCTCACTTTAACCGTCCATTCGGTTGCAAAGTTTTTTTTTTAGTATAAACATCATCGCCTTATCTCAAAATAATTCACATATCGGTTTTATGTCATCTACACGGAGTAATAGCGAGTAATAGTTAAGATTCCCCGTTCACGTTTTTATTTCAGCACGTTAGGCCTTTGTGTCAAACTTTATGTCAAGTTAGATTCCATCTCATTGTTATAACCAAGTGGAACACAAGCATATCTCACACAACACAAGTGAAACACAATCAGATTTCACAAACCCACAAGTGAAACACAATCAATTTGGCACAAACACTACAACATAATCTTTGGCTTCGGAAAATGTCGAGTTCACCATTTACACCGAAGAGGTAATAAATTTTACACTTTTTCAATATTACATGCAAAAATTTATAAAAAAACGACAAAAAGACATATCGAGATTTTTAATAGGCTCAGATTATTATCGTTTTATCATTTTGGCTGCAAATTTGAATGTTGCAAAGTGGAAAAGAAACTCACTTTACCATCCTTTCAGTTATGCCATACCAAATCAACAATTTTTTTTTTCATCATCGCCGTACTCGGTTTTTTTAAAACCATTTTACAAAACCAAGTTTAGAAAACAACTGCTTATTTCATAATAAGCAGTTTCAGATAAACAACCATTACCAATTGCTTATTTCATAGTAAGCAGTTTCAGATAAGCAACCATTACCAACTGCTTATTTCATAATAAGCAGTTTCAGATAAGCAACCATTACCAACTGCGTATTTCATAAGCAGTTTCAGTAATCAACCATTACCAACTGTATATAATAAGATTTTTCTTTTTAACACCAACTGCTTATTTCATAATAAGCAGTTTCAGATAAGCAAACATTACCAACTGCTTATTTCATAAGCAGATTCAATACAAACCACCACCATCATCATCACCATCACAGATCTAACAAACCACACCAAATAAATTCACCAAATCACAGATCTAACATCAGCATCACAAATCACCATCACAGATCTATCAAATCACAGATCACCATCACAGATCTAGCATCACAGATCTAACAAATCACAGATCTACAATTTTTTTTTAAGTTTTCATATATCTACAAAAGATCTAACAGAAACCATACGATCTAATCATCGTTTTATAAAAACCCACAATTTTTTCTTTCACAAGCTTCAATATACTTAGTGTCTAAAACCTGATAACTTCTTGAAACAAGAACAAAGAAACCATACGATCTAACAGATCCCCAAAGATCTAAAAGTTGTAATTTTTATAAAAATAATAAAACATCATCACCATCACAATAAAACATCATCACCACAGATCTAAAAGTTGTAATTTTTCAGCATCCATGGTGGTTTTACCAAATCGTATACATAAAAAAACGTTACATCAGGATCTAAAAAGATCTAACAAGTCTTACCATAAAAAAAAAAGCCAACCACCACAATTCAACCAACTAACTATTCTTTAAAAAAAAAACTATAATTGTTCTTTCAAAAAAACCAACCACCACAAATCATGATCAAAAAAGATCTAACAAGTCATACCATAAAGCAATTTTATCATGGTTTTTTTTTATCATAAAGCAGTTTTACACAAGATTCATGGTTAGATCTAAAAAGATCTAACCCAGATCAAATAAATCACAAAAAACCGATTTTTTCTCACAGATCTAAACCACCAACAATCTAAAACCACCAACGATCTAAACCACCACAGATCTAAACCACCAATTATCTAAACCACCACAAATCTAAACCACCACAGATCTAAAACACCAACGATCTAAACCACGGAATATCCATGGTTAGATCTAAAAAGATCTAATCCAGATCAAATAAATCACAAAAAAAAAACGTTTTTTTTTTCTCACAGATCTAAACCACCAGCACTTTTACACAAGATCCATGGTTAGATCTAAAAAGATCAAACCCAGATTAAAAAAAACTATTTTTTCTCACAGATCTAAACCACCAACAATCTATACCACCAACGATCTAAACCACCACAGATCTAAACCACCAATGATCTAAACCACCACAAATCTAAACCACCACAGATCTAAAACACCAACGATCTAAACCACGGAAGATCTAAACCACCCAAAGATCTAACCACCACAGATCATAGAGAGAGAGAGAGAGAGAGAGAGAGAGAGAGAGAGATTATCAATGAGAGAGAGGGAGGGATGTATGATTGTGAGAGAGAGAGAGAGATACAAAGTGATGTGAAATAAGTCCTCGAGAGAATGGGGTGGGTTATAACCAAAAAGGGGGGTGGAATTTGCTACCACTTATTTGTAAAACAAATTGTAAAAAAAGTTGTAATTTATTGGTAAAAAATGTTAATACAAATAAACCGTAAAAATGTTTATTTATATTTTACGATCTTCTAATGTTTTGTCGATAACAAACGTAAAATCATTTTAACGAAACAAATAAAACACGTAAATGGTTTGAGCCAATAGTTTACTAACACACTTACGTTTTCATATACAACACTAAACAAGTAATAGTGTTTTCATGTTATAGTAATGCATATGTATAACAACTAGTGTTTACATATTGGGTAGATATATATACAATGGGTAGAAGTTTATGTATTTAACCCATTGGCTTAATACATTGAATGTAGTTGGGTAAAACCCAAAGTCCATGACCCATACCCATGGAGCATAACCCATAACCCATGACCCATTACATGACATCATGCATAAGTCATAATGGGTATTATCCATGACCCATACCCATGGAGCATAACCCATAACCCATGACCCATTACATGACATCATGCATAAGTCATAATGGGTATTATCCATTGGCTTAATACATTGAATGTAGTTGGGGGGGTGGAATTTGCTACCCGGTTTTGTAAAAAAAAAAAGTAATTATACGTTTATTTGTAAAAACAAATTGTAAAAAAAAGTTGTAATTTATTGGTAAAAAATGTTAATACAAATAAACCGTAAAAATGTTTATTTATATTTTACGATCTTCTAATGTTTTGTCGATAACAAACGTAAAATCATTTTAACGAAACAAATAAAACACGTAAATGGTTTGAGCCAATAGTTTACTAACACACTTACGTTTTCATATACAACACTAAACAAGTAATAGTGTTTTCATGTTATAGTAATGCATATGTATAACAACTAGTGTTTACATATTGGGTAGATATATATACAATGGGTAGAAGTTTATGTATTTAACCCATTGGCTTAATACATTGAATGTAGTTGGGTAAAACCCAAAGTCCATGACCCATACCCATGGAGCATAACCCATAACCCATGACCCATTACATGACATCATGCATAAGTCATAATGGGTATTATTCATGACCCATGGAGCTAACCCATAACCCATTGACTAGATGCATTGCATCTTCTAGATACATTGTATCTACTTAGATACCCATGGTCCAAAGTCTAGGACCCATGAACCATAACCCATGACCCACGACCCATAACCCATGGGTAATGAGGAGCGTCTCACGGATCCCTCAAGATAAACTAGACGGATCCCTCCAACAAAGGATCCGTGGAACAGTAGCATGTTTTTTCTATAAATAGTGAGCCATTTCTTCATTGTAAGTGGCCACTCCTACACATACTTTCTCCTAGTATTGTAAACTCTCTAACCTCAAATCTAAATGATCTTTCTATGTAGTTTGTGTTTATCTTTTGTGTGATTCTCTAGGTTCCTCTTAAAGGCGAGATCACCACCTCTTGAAGTTGTGCAAGCTCAAGTCCATGAGTTTCCTAGCTTCGTCATCATTAAGACTACTAAAGTTCTCTTGTTGATAGTTCTTTCTTCCTCTCTAGAAGTGTTGTATCTAAAGCATTAGTGAAGGATTCCAAAAGAGTCAAGACGAAGGCATTAGTGAAAGGTGCCGAACGTTCGGGTCAAAGGCATTAGTGAAGGATGCCAAAAGGGTCAAGACGAAGGCATTAGTGAAAGGTGCCGAACATCCCTGTCAAAGGCATTAGTGAAGGATGACAAAAGGGTCAAGTCAAAGGCATTAGTGAAAGGTGCCAAAAGATCATGTCGAAGGCATTAGTGAAAGATGCCAAGGGTGTACACTCGATATGGTGCATCGATGTACAAATAGAGATAGGTTGTGTCCAAGGATATTGATATCCTTGATGATGTTGTAATAAGGAGTGGGTCTCCTTTGAGATAGGTGTTGTGTAGTGTTGGGTAGTAGTTCCTCATTTGTAATGGAACTCGGTATCTAGCCTTGTAGCGGATAAAGTGTAGGCCACGTTGTGATAGGTTTGGTTCTACCTCGTGGAAGAACCCGGTGTCCAGCCTTGTACCGAAAAAAGAGTAGGTGGCGTTGTGAAGGCTTCTCCGCCATAAGGAGTTGTGTCGTGTAGTGCTAATGAACTCTCGAGTAGGTGACTCGGGGAGTGGAGTAGGGCAAGGAAGGTGTCCTTGTAGCCGAACCACTATAAGCACTTGTGTCGTGGTTTTGTGTTTCTTACCCTTTACCTTTGCATTATATCTTTACATATATCTATCAATATCCAACATACACATCTAAATAGATTGACATAAGTCGATCGAAAATATTTAAAAACAAAGTTTTAATCGGTAAAACTATTCAACCCCCTTCTAGTTTTTCCACAATTGGTATAAGAGCTTCGTTACGAAGTTTCTTAGAGTATGTTGTACTTTAAAAACTTGATACGATCCGTGTATGATTGAAAACTACAAAGAAGGAAATCTTTTAAAACAAATTGTTTCTTTTATGTTGGATAGTGATAGATTATTCTAACAATTTCTTTTTAAGAAATCTTCTTGCTAGGACTTCTCCAAAGTCTTCATTTCTATTCAACGAAAAATGTAGTCAACTCCCAAGGAAGAACCCAAAAGTAATCACAACCTACTTATACTAAGTACAACGGATTAATTTAAAAGCTCATGAAGTATTTCGGATATATTGTCTCTATAAACCATATCAAGTGTTTAGAGGTATGTTTACTTATCCGCAAATTAGCTATTTTACGTTTACATGGATATGTTGATAATATTTTTTTTAGACATGAATTAGAACGTTAATAGTTGCAAGTCTCTAAAAAGTCTGTCTTCACCACCTTCCCGACTTACTCATCATCGGGAATAGTATTCCTCTTTGATTTTCTGAAGATCGTCAAACCAACGCCGCCGTCACAAATAGATCCTTGATAGTTAACCTATCAAAACACGTTGACCAAAACGTCTATTCAATTAGGAACCTCATTCTTCAAAGTTATTTTTATTCTATAAGCTATTGTATAACTTATTACAAAAATAACACCAAACACCCTTTTTCTGTCCACAGTAGCCGGATCCCACGAGTTGTACTAGCCTGATCCCAATTACAAGGGATCCGGGGAAACCGTGTGACAGAAAACAATTATACTTTTTTCAAAACCAGTTCTGCTCTTTTCCCTCTCCTCACACAACACAAAAACGACCCAAATCCTACTTCCATCTCTATAGGGCTTCATATCCTCAAGCATCTCCTTCTTGAACATCATTGTAAGTAATTACACTCATATGTTCCATTCGCCATCATCTTCATCTTAGGGTTTATGGTTTTTAATTTTCTTTTTAAAAAATCAATTGATGAAATTAGGTATTGCAAAATTAATCACTAAAAAGGGTTTTCACATAATTAAGATTCTATTGTGTTTACAACATTGTTAATACAAATCAAAACCATAAACCCATCTCGGCAAATTTTACCTAATTGGAATATTTGTTTTTCTAGGATCAACCATGCCCAAAGCTACCCAACAAGACCACCATGACACCGTCCACTACCTCTCTAGATACTATCGAAAAGAGGAGCTTTCGAAAATCGATCGTAAAATCTTCAAAAAGCTTGAAAAATGACTTATTCACGAAGGTCGTGTAGTTAAGGAATGTTTCCCTGAAAACACCGACATTCCTCAAGTCTTCTCGGCAATCAAATTTGATTGTCTCCTAGATATTGATGAACAAATTTGTCCGGTTTTCAATTTTGAATTTTACAAAAGTGTTAGGATCATTCGAAATAGTTATGAAAGCATCTCAATCGCTTTTATCATCGATAAACAAAGCATTACTCTACCCCTCAACACATATGCACAAATTCTCCGCATTCCTTATGAAGGAATTTGTATGTACTCCCAAGATTGGCCAATATCCACTTAATCCTTTGCATTAGATCCCAAACCAATCTACCGCACTCCTCTTGATGACCCCGCAATTGTTCGAGACACCATTTTCAAAATTAGAGCCGACCAATCTCTCTTCAACCGCAACAAAGAGCTTATTCACCGTGATCCCTTTCAAATGGAACTCTTCGAAATGAATCCCATCTATAGAAAGTGGGAAGAAACTCTTAGGGAAAATGTCATTAGTTTGGTCGGAAACAAAGACCATCCAAATGCATGTCTTGTCCAAATGATCTATTGCCTCATTCACCAAAGACCATTTAACCTTGCCTATTACATGGTGAAAAGAATGGCCGGTGTATTCAAAGCCAACAACATAGTACTTCCCTATGGTATGCTCCTAACACGACTCCGTGAGTATGTTAGTGCAATGCAACCTTCTCTTATCAACGATGATCATTTCCTTGCCGATCACGTCATGGTACCACTTACCAAACAACCTTCTAAACAGTTCATGATCAATGAAAAAAGACTTCGTGCTCTCTCGGACTCCTCGGACGAAGAAGAAGTAAAAGTCAACCCCGTGGCCAACGTCAACTTAGACCCCGTAACCTACTTTGAACAACTTCCAACTCTTCCAAACGAGTCCGAAGAATTCAAACAATTGAAGGGTATGATCCAATGCCTAACTAACTACCTCATGACGTCGGGAAAGAGGAAGATAAAAGATTGACAAAAGAGACATTAGGATTATGGTTGTTTTTAGACATATAATTTATCATTTTACAATGGATGCATATGTTTGTGGATGTTTTATCTCAATTGTTTGGATATTATCACTACTACTCGTATTTATGTTATGGATTATGAGATTTTTACTTGTTTTGTTGTTTATTTACAGTAGAAACTCGTAGAAATTAGTATACATAATATAGTGTAAAAACTGCACACCTTCTGTGATGCTTCTGATCTGCGATAGCCGGATCCCTCAATTTGTACTAGATGGATCCCTCCTTTTAGGGATCCGTGGGATCCGAGGAGACAAAAATGCAAATACAGACCTCCACACATCTAACCAGCACACTATAACACTTCACACTAGCTAAACATAATGCCTTAGGACCACTTGAGTCTTCCTCAAGCTTAGTAAGTATCACACACGCTCATAGCTCATTTAGGATCACACTCAAGGTTCTTTTTGATTTATTATTTCACCAAAACTCATCATCCTTCTGCTCCAATACTCATACATCATCTTTCACTTGTTAACACATCTAATTTTATAATTCTCTCAATTTTGGCAAATTGATTTTAGTCATCCGTACCTCAAAAGGGTCAAAAACTAGTTTTTCATTTCTTATAATTTTTAAGGAATTTTCCAAATTTATCCTAAGTTGCCACCTGATCTCTAGGATCATTTAACACCACTTGACACTCTCATATCTCCTAGTGTCATCTTTGATCACTCATTGGTGCTCATAAAGTCCCATTCTCTTCCATAAAAGGCAATCATTAGCTACCATCACTCATTGCCCTTGATCATTTAAGTCCCCTTTCATTTAAAACACTCAAGAAGACTGAATACATTTAATTAACCTCCTTGATCAGTGCAACTCTAAAGTTGAACACTCCATCTTGTCTTAATTAACCTCCTTGATCAGTGCAACTCTAAAGTTGACTCTTGTACATGCAAATCATCACATTTCAAAGGATCTTAGTGGCTTGAGTCTTGAATGCACTTTCCAAATCCTTCCTTTTATAAGCCACCTTGTTAGGACCTCTTAGTCACCATCCACAACTTAATTCACAGCAACTAAAGACTTATATCTCACTAACCTTTTGTCATCTCATAATGAGGAAAGCTCCTAGTGATAACTCATCCACCAAAGAACCACCCAAGAAACTTGCTCGTGTTATTCACGAAATTTCTTCAACCGAATCATCTCCTGTTAAATCCACAAACACTAGGATTTCCCCTCCACCAACTCAACCAATCAAACCAATCCCCAAAAGTATTGTTCCCACAAAACTACCAATGCCAAACACCACTATACCTCCTAGACCAAACATTCCTATTTCCACTAAACCATCACCCTTAGTGCCTAGAGCCATATCATTCACCACTCCACTCTCATCACCACAGCTCTACAATCTAGAGGACTAGCCTCCTAAGCCATCTCATCCTCCACCATTACCAACATTATCCTCAATAGAAAGAATAGCGCAACAAAATCAAGGTGTTTAATCAACACTAGCCCGGACATCCTTTTCTCCGTCACCCTCAAATAATCCCTTTTGGATTATGAGGAATCATCAAAGTCAACCACCCGATCACATGGAAGTAGATACCTCTCTACCACCATCCTCATCACATATTCCACCACCACCACCTTTGGTTGAACCACCTCCACAAATTCCTCTTTCTTTTGAGAATCCTCAACCTTCCTCACTTAACCTTCCTCCTTTTGTGGAACCTCAACCAAACCTTCCATCTCAAGCTATTCCATTTCTACCACCACCATTTCCTAGCCATGACACAGATTGTTATCATTGTCAACATGTTGAAGGCTTGTTACATGAAGTACGTGAAGAGCAACGTTTCATGTTTTATCACCTCCTTGAACGTTTCGACGAGGTCAACAAACCTACAACCTCGAGCTTAAGGATTCAAGTGGTGTCCTAGTCTTAAGCTTAACTTTGATAGTTTAGGAATCATATTTCATGTTTTAGTCATTCTCTTAGTTTTAGAGATATGTAGATCATTTCTCGTGTTTTTATTGAATGAAATTACATGTTATATGTCGTATTATCATTAGTGCCTTAATACGTAGCTCACTTTTGATGTTAACTTCACTTTTTACATCAACATTGCTGTCTTGAGTATACAGGGAGAAGGATCCCTCACTTTAACCTAGACGGATCCCTCCAAAGAGGGAACTGTGGGATCCCTGCAATAGAAGACTTGTTTACTACTAACTTGAGTCTTATTTACAGGAAATTATGCTCTATATACTTGTTTTCTAACCTTTGTTTTGTAGATTTTCAATATACACATGAAGACTTTGACACCCTTATCTAGGAGGAGTTTCTTGTCAAAGCAAAACATAACAAAATCATTTGTAATATCATTCACATAGGATTACATTACATGACGTCCTCCTTGCAAAGGAGCAATCATCAAGGGGGAGCATATTCGTCACAAAAATGAAACCATTTGCAAACATAATTGCAATACACTAGTTTAGTATTTCTACTTACTTGACGCCCTCACAAAGGGATGGACTCGTCAAGGGGGAGCTAAGACGAGAATACTTTTCTTCTCTTACTCTCTATTTTTTTTTCTTTTCACATGTTTTTCTTAAAACAAATGTGCTAGTTTCTTTTCGACGCTCTTTTTGTTTCGACAAAAAGGGAGAGAAGAGTAAAAACTCTAATTCAAACTTTTGTGAATTTTAGTTTTTCCTTAAAATAATCTTATGTTTTGTCATCAACAAAAAGGGGGAGATTTTTAATACAAATAAACCGTAAAAACGTTTATTTATACTTTACGATCTTCTAACGTTTTGACGATAACAAACAAAAAATCATTTTAACGAAACAAATAAAATACGTAAATGGTTTGAGCCAATAGTTTACTATCACACTTACGTTTTCATATAAAACACTAAACAAGTAATAGTGTTTTCATGTTATAGTAATGCATATGTATAACAACTAGTGTTTACATATTGGGTAGATATATACATACTTAGTATGTATTACAATGTGTAATAGAATGGGTAGAAGTTTAAGTATTTAACCCATTGACTTAATACATTTAATGTAGTTGGGTAAAACCCAAAGTCCATGACCCATACCCATGGGTCATAACCCGTAACCTATGACCCATTGCATGACATCATGCATAAGTCATAATGGGTATTATCCATGACCCATGAAGCTAACCCATAACCCATTGACTAGATGCATTGCATCTTCTAGATACATTGTATCTACTTGGATACCCATGGTCCAAAGTCTAGGACCCATGACCCATAACCTATGACCCACGACCCATAACCCATGGGTAATGAGGAGCGTCTCACGGATCCCTCAAAATACACTAGACGGATCCCTCCAATAAGGGATTCGTAGGATCCGTGGAACAGTAGCATGTTTTTGTCTATAAATAGTGAGCCATTTCTTCATTGTAAGTGGCCACTCTTACATATAATTTCTCCTAGTATTGTAAACTCTCTAACCTCATATCCAAAGGATCTTTCTATGTAGTTTGTGTTTGTCTTTTGTTTGATTCTCTAGGTTCCTCTTAAAGGCGAGATCACCACCTCTTGAAGTCGTGCAAGCTCAAGTCCATGAGTTTCCTAGCTTCGTCATTATCAAGACTACTGAAGTTCTCTTGTTGATAGTTCTTTCTTCCTCTCTAGAAGTGTTGTGTCTAAGGCATTAGTGAAGGATGCCAAAAGAGTCAAGACGAAGGCATTAGTGAAAGGTGCCGAACGTCCGTGTCAAAGGCATTAGTGAAGGATGCCAAAATGGTCAAGACGAAGGCATTAGTGAAAGCTGCCGAACATCCGTGTCAAAGTCATTAGTGAAGGATGCCAAAAGGGTCAAGTCAAAGGCATTAGTGAAAGGTGCCAAAAGATCATGTCAAAGGCATTAGTGAAAGATGCCAAGGGTGACACTCGATATGGTGCATCGATGTACAAATAGAGATAGGTTGTGTCCAAGGATATTGATATCCTTGATAATGTTGTAATAAGGAGTGGGTCTCCTTTGGGATAGGTGTTGTGTAGTGTTGGGTAGTAGTTCCTCCTTTGTAATGGAACTCGGTATCTAGACTTGTACCGGATAAAGTGTAGGCGACGTTGTAACCACCGGAAAATTTTCGTCTATATTAAACTAATACTTATCTTTTTTCTACGTCTATTTTTTTAAACGTAAATAGTTTATCTAATCACAACAACTAATGGGACGTAACTCACATTTTCAATAAATGTGCTAACACGCGGACCGACACCAACGATCTTATGTTTATTTCACATAAACAACTTTATATGTCAAGTATCAAAAGTTTTCAACTTTTATTTACCACTTTACGTTATTTTGTTAACGTATGATTATTAAACTTTCAAACTAAACGTTATCCATTTATTAGAATTTACGCGAAAATCCTAATTTATTATAACTATGATTTTACTAAATCATAAATACTAAAGTACAACATTTTATACCTAGAGTACAAGTCTATTGTTAGGATTTAGAAAATCCATTGGTTAAAGTGTCGGTCACCTCAAGTATTTGTATTCGTTAGAAAGCTCGTAGTCGTAGTCATGTTATGTTAATAAGTAATTAGTTAAGTAACACCGTGGAGGACGGACGGGTCTTTACCCACTGTATGCCTGATCCACAACCCGTAGGAGGCGAGTTTTTTAAGAAAACTATAAATACCCTCTACCTCCCAAGGTAGAGGGTTGGAGCTTCAATACCATTTTTCTTTGTTTCATCAAGTTCCCACTTCTCTCTCTACTTTCTCTCTCTAAACCTTCAAACCATACGCCCTACTTTTATATGTTATGATGTGTTTGTGAAATCCAATATGTTACAAATGGTATCAAGAGCCATGGTTTGATCATTCATCTTACATGTTCTTAGATTTCTAGTGGTTTTATATGGTTTTTGGGTTTGAAAGAGTTTAGAGTTATTTGCATCATTTGGATCATCTCTAGTGTTAAAGTTTGGATCTTGATTGTACTTTTGTGTTTAGAATCATTATAAGTGCTTAGGTTTTGATTTGGAAGGCTTGAATCAACGTGGTTGGGTTGTTTTTGGATTGAAAAGTGGTGTTTTTTTGAATATTTCATGCTAGCGACTTGTGCCTCGTACTAACTTTCTTTGTAGCGATTTGTCCCTACGATAAAGCGACTTGTCTGTGTTTTGTGAAGCGATTTGTGTACTTAGCGATTTGTCTTTTGAGATAAAGCGACAAAAAGGAAAAAAAGGACAATGTAGTGGACGTACTCTTTTGTCTAGCGATTTGTCACTAGCGACTTGTCTTCCTAGCGACTTGTCTCTCTAGCGATTTTTCCCTCCAGCGACTTGGCTTTTTAGCAACTTGTCACTCTTGCGACTTGTCATTCTAGCGATTTGTCAATCTAGCAACTTGTCATTCTAGCGATTTGTCAATCTAGCAACTTGTCTTTCCAGCAACTTGTCACTCTAGCGACTTGTCTTTTGAGACTCATTGTTTCTTATTGTTACGTTTTACGGTTTTCTCTTGATTTAGTAAAATCCCGTGAAAGAATCTATTTCCCGGTTTAATCAAAGAGTTATCAAATCCCATACAATCTGTAATCATGTCTACCAACGTGCCTACAATCATCACTTCTGTAGCTGAGGACGTTCAAGCTGCAGGATCAGATACTCGTCCACCCATGTTAGATAGAACTGATTATGACTCATGGGCTCAAAGAATCAGATTGTACTGCTTGGGTAAGGAAAATGGGGTTAACATTCTCAAATCAATTGATGAAGGACCATACCAAGTAGAGACTACCAGAGACATACTTGAAACTGCTGCTGATGGCTCAGTGACATTAGGATTGGATAGACCAAAGACATATGATGAACTTACTGATAAGGAGAAAAAGAGATACGATGCTGATATTAGGGCCTCAAACATTATACTTCAGGGTCTACCAAAGGACATCTACAAGTTAATCAATTACAACACTGAAGCCAAAGCAGTTTGGGACAATGTCAAGATGCTTCTCTCCTGTTCAGAATTAACTCAAGAAGACAGAGAGTCTCAACTGTATGATGATTTTGAGAACTTCAAGATGAACCCAGGGGAAAATGTCACTGAATACTATGTGAGGTTCCACAAGCTCGTGAATGACAAGAGGAATATCAAAATGACAATGCCAAATATCCGGCTCAATTCAAAGTTTGTGAACAACATGAATTTCGAATGGCACAAATTTGTCACTTCAGTCAAGCTAACCAAAGGTTTGAAGCACACTAACTATGAGCAATTGTATGCATACTTGCTTCAGAATAAGAAACATGCTATGTTTGAACGAATGATCCTTGAAAAAATGGTAATCACAAACTCATTCCAGATCCAGGGTATAAGCCTCCAGATTCAGAAACATTCATGGAAAATCTCGTTAATCAACTGTCTCTTATGGTTAGGCAAAATCTGAATCTCACTCCACATACCAACAATAACCTCAGAACATATTCCAATCCCCATAATCAAGCTACTGTTAGAGATGGAAAGGTAGTGGTGCAGAGTGTGTTGGATCGATGTACTCTAACCAAACTAACTTATATAGCTTGTAAGGGTTTAATAACCTCGGATAAATCCTAAGTTACTAACAATGAAACACTAAACTAACTCTATTAAGTATGCGGAATTTACTTAACAAAGCTAAAAAGAATTAACTTCAATGATTTTATTAATACTTAGAACCTGCTTGTTATACAGATTCTTCAACAACTCTAAAACTCTAATATCGTATTCTCTAAAAATGTATATATCTAATGCCAACCTAGGGATCCTTTTATAGGCTTAAGGATAACCCTAGTCGGTTTACAATTCTATTCCTTGTACGACAAGTAATACTAAACTAATCTGAGAACATTCTAGAATTATATAATGATCCTTAATGATTTTGCATAGCAGTCCTTTATTCATGCAGTACTTTGATGAACGAGCAGTACTTTGACTTTCTTCTTTAGCAGTACTTTGACTCTTCAGCACTTTGACTTTCTATATCCCAACAATCCTCCCCTAACTTGAATTCTACTTGCTTGATTTCAAGTTCCTTTGTATATACATCTTTAATGTCTTTGTCTTCAAGGAAAGATTGGGTCTTTATCTTCAAAGTTTTGTCTTTGTATTCCCTGTGCTTGTATTATCATCATCAAAGTAGTCTTTATATGTAATCCTTTGCAGCAACAATCACCAAGCTCCATCTTTTTAGCAACTCGGCAACATATGGCAATTTTGTACATTAATTCATTAAGTTTTAGTCTATTCTCATCACTTCCAGGTGTGTAAACTCCTGTGAGAGGTAAATCATTGAAATTTTAATGGATTTTGATGTCTCTTTACCAAAGCCATTAACTCTGGAGTAGCCAAATGTTTAGGTGTGTAAGACCATGGTACATTGATAACCATATGATTTTTAGCAAATCATCAGCTATCAACAGATTTGATTTGTCTTTACCAAAAGCTGTACCCTTTTGGACTAGTTAGTTCTTGCAACTATGGTGAACTAATTACCATATAAATGGTTTTTCCACAGCCTTTACCACAAGCCATTTTTCTTGTGGGCTAGCCAACTCTTTACATTTGCTGATATGGTGAGTTGATTACCATACAACTTATTAGCAAGTTGTCAACTATATAATGGATTTGAGATATCTTTACCAGAGCCGTTTGCTCATGGATTAGCCAGTCCTTTTGTTAGACATGGTGAACTGATAACCTTTTGTTGTAACCATCTCAAAAACCATTTGTTGCTTTTAACTTTTGTTTCAAAATATTTTTCACTTAACAAAAGTTTTCTTTTAAAAACATTTATTGGTTTTGTGCTGCAAGCAGAACTTTGATTAAAGTACTGTTTGTCCAGCAGTACTTTGAATAAAGTACTTATTTTTCAAAAATTTATACAATTAAACATCATACCAGTATTTATGCTTCATCCTCAGCCGTTGTCCATTTGATATATAATTCAATAACCATTAGGGCTGTTTCATTCTCTTCCTCGACTTCCATTCCATGATCCAGCATCCTTCTCATAAGATCTCTTGTCAAAGGATATCTTCTTTCAGCTAACATATGGATCATAGTTCCATCTTCCAATTCCAAAGCATGCACTCCTGATTCTTCAAAGAATCTCCAGCTTGTAATCTCCCAATCTTCTTGGTTTTGCCAGAGTTCATCAGTGCTTGTTTCCTCAGTTTCAAAGATAGTTGTCAGATCTCCTAGTAATACTAAGCCAACTCCAGTTGATGGAATATGTTCAAAGTATTCTTGTACTAACTGATATAGTTGAAACAGATCTGCTCTATCTATTATGTGCAGTATATCCCATAGCAAATTGAATACTCTAAAACTTTCATCCTCCCTATGGAACATCAGATAGTTTCCATCTTTTGACTCTACTACTTCAAATGTAGTTATCTTAGTCTTCTTTACTGCAGCATCTTTGGATTTAGGATTCTCAAAGTTGACAACTCTTATGTAATTTCTCAGCTCATCAACTGTATCTGATCTTAACTCAATCTTCTTTGATGGATGTTCAGCTTCAGTTGTTCGTTTTCTTTTCAAGCTTCTTTTACTAACATCCTCCTTTTGCTTATCATCCTTGAAAGAAATAATACTCTCAACTTGCTTCTGATAGGCTTCTCTGACAGCATTATATAAAGCTTTCATCTCTAAGTAGTTCAGGTTTTGTAATCCAGTATACCCTTGACCCTTTAGATAAGCCATCATGGCATTTCTTTCTTTATCTTTACTGATTGGTCTTCTAGGTATAACAACTTCAGGCTCCTTCACTGGTTGGAGCAATCTCAGCATCAAATTTAGCTTGTAGCTCCCTAGTAGCTTCTTCATTCTTGGCTACTTCAATTGCTCTTATTTCTGCCAAAGTAAGCTTTTTCTTCTTCTTTGTTTCCACCAGTTTGCCTTTGCCTTTGTCTTTAGGATCTAACACTGGTTGAGAAGCTTGAGGTTGTTCTTCAGTAACTCCTGGAATACTAACACCCCTTGGTCTTAAAAGATTTTGTAAAATTTGAGCAACTGTCTCATCATCACTTGCAGTGTGCTCTACCATGGGTGTAGCTTCCTCTTTTTGGATAATTGTTGAAGGACCAGCTTCTTCTTCATGTATAACAGTTGAAGGACCAGCTTCTTCTTCAAAATCTAACACCCTTGGTGTAATAAGCTCTTGTCTATATGTACCTTGTGGAGCAACAATACCTTGATCAGCAGTACCTTGATCATCAATACTTTGTACACCAGTACTTTGAACTCCAATTCCTTCAGGCTCAGTACTTTCAATATTTACTTGTTGTGCTTTAGTACCTTGAGGTTGAACATCAGTACCTTGAGGTTCAATATCTTTATTTGTATGAGGTTGAGCATCTTCATTCAAATTCTCTTCTTCCAATATCCTCCCCAATTGGATAGAAGATAGATGTTGAACCTTTTTGCCCTTTGAAGACTTCTTAAATTTCCTAACTGGCCTTCCTTGCTTCCTTTGAGATTTGACCCATAATCTGTGATGGTGAACCAATGGCCAGACAAACTTTTTTAATCTTCTAAATTTGATTTGCAACTTTTTGATTTGTGTAGCCTGAGCTTCAAAGTCTTTCTTCAATCGTACTAGCTCCCTTGTCAAAGCATAGGTATCCAGAACTTGACCCTCTGAAGCCATATCTCCCTCATCTCCTCCAGATGTTTGACCCTCTGAAGCTATAATAACAAAGTTACCGTTATTTGAATTTTACCCCTCTTTTTGACCGTTGGAACAGTACGTTCATAAGACAAGCAATGCTTTCCACGTGCGCAGTACTTTCCAAAGCAGTACTTTCAGTGCAGTACTTTCATATAACCAAAAAGCAGTACTTTTCCATTTTCTTCTCTACAATAGCAAAAACTCCAAATAGGCATTGGATTGCCTCCCCTCAAGCAATGCATAAGACTGTATAACAAACTAATCAGTCCCCCCTTAAATGTAGCTTAGTAATTAATCATTCCAATACTCACCACCAAGTGATTGAATCTTGAAACATCAAATCCTTTGGTGAGTAGATCAGCTACATTATCATATGTGTGAACCTTAACAACATTAATGAGCCTATGCTCATAATAATATCTGATAAAGTGATGCCTAATCTGAATATGCTTGGTCTTGGAATGATAAACTGGATTCTTCATAATGTAAATAGTACTCTCATTATCAATGTTGATAGGAGTATTCTTGAAATTGAACCCATAATCCAAAAGTTGATTCTGCATCCATAACACTTGTCCACAACAGCTTGCAGCAGCCACATATTCTGCTTCAGTGGATGATGTTGCTGCAATAGTTTGCTTCTTACACTGCTATGAGACTAATCTTTGTCCAAGATATTGGCATCCTCCAGTGGTTGATCTTCTATCATAGTTATCACCTGCATAATCACTATCTGAAAAAGCTTCCAAGTGAAAAGGTGAATCCTTTGGATACCACAACCCTAACTTAGGTTTTTGTTTTAAATAACTAAAAATTCGCTTCACTGCATTCATATGGGAGACTTTAGGTGAGACTTGATATCTTGCACATAAACAAACAGCAAACATGATATCAGGCCTAGATGCAGTTAAGTACATAAGACAGCCAATCATAGATCTGTACAGCTTGACTTCAACAGGTTGTCCATCTTCATCTTTGCCTAATGAGTTGATAGACTTGATAGGTGTAGTGACTGGCTTCATAGCATCAAAATTGAATTTCTTAAGAATGTCAGAAACATACTTGTCTTGACTTATGAAAATACCCTCCTTTGATTGTTTAACTTGAAGCCCCAAAAAGAAAGTTAATTCACCCATTGAACTCATTTGAAATTCATGTTGCATCAGCTGCTCAAACTCCTTCACCATAGACTGTTTTGTAGCTCCAAAGATGATATCATCTACATAAACTTGAACTAGCATGATATCCTTCTTATCTCTCTTGATAAACAAATTCTTGTCAATTGCTCCCCTCCTGTAACCATGTTGCAATAAGAAAGTAGAGAGCCTTTCATACCAAGCTCTAGGTGCTTGATGAAGACCATAAAGAGCCTTTACAATTTGTAGACTTTGTTTGGATGTGCAGGATCTTCAAAACCAGGAGGTTGTTTGACATAGACTTCCTCTGTAATTGTGTCATAGAGAAAGGCACTCTTGACATCCATTTGATAAACAAGAAAGCCCATATAATGGCTTCTATCCTTGCTACAGGAGCAAACACTTCATCATAATCTACTCCTTCTTCTTGTCTATATCCTTGAGCAACTAAACTTGCTTTGTTCTTGATAACATTCCCTCTTTCATCTCTCTTTACTCTGAAAACCTATCTTGTACCAATTACTTTCTTTCCATCTGGTAGATCACATAGTACCCAAACTTCTTGAAGCTTGAATTGAAGAAGTTCTTCTTGCATAGCTTCAACCCAACTCTCTTTAGTTAATGCTTGAGCTACATTCTTGGGTTCTTCTTGAGAGATAAAACAAGTAAACAGGCATGTTTGGTGATCCTTATGATTTAACCTGATTTGTTTATAAACAAAGCTAAGCAAAGCATTATGTGGAGTAGAGAATCCTTTAGCTTTTGTTCTTGTAAGCACTCCTGAAGTAGAAGGTCCAATGATTTGACCAGCAGGATGATTCTTATGAATTCTTAATATTGGAGTCTGTGAAACTTCAAGATTATCACCCAGGTCAGCATCTTCATAGGAATCTGAGAAAATACCTTCATCTTCAAACTCATCATCAGTATCTTCTAAGCCAGGCATGTTAGGATCATCCAAATCATCCAAAGTGCTGTCAACAGGTGCAGCTGTACTTTGATCTAAAGTACTGTCATCCAAAGTACTGTGAGAGAACTCTGCAGTCTTGTTCTTTTTCTTTGCTTCCTCATAAGCTCTTCTTTGATCATCATCATAAGATTGTGCTACGACATCTTGAAAAAGCATTCTATTAAGCTCATCTTGAATAGCTTGATCTTCAGTAGACAATGAGGATTTTCGTTCATCAGTACTTTTCTCATTCTCAACAGTTATAGGTTCTTCATCAGGAACAGCATCAGGTCTAATATTGACTCCATGAACAATGTACTGCAAATCTTCTTCTTTATGATCAATTTGATTTTCTTCTCTAACAGGAACATAATTCATAGAAGGAGTCAAAACATCAAGATCAAACATCCAATCAGGACCTTTACCCTTCTGATTTTCTTGATCTTCTAAAAATTCAACATGAAGACAATCCTGAACCTTCTTGGTGACTCTGTTGTACACTCTAAATCCTTTGTTGTTGGTGCAGTATCCCAATAAATATCCTTCTTCTGACTTGCCATCAAATTTTCCCAGATTATCAATTTTAAGAATAGTTAGAGGGCATCCAAAAGGCTTCATAAATCGAATGTTCGGTTTGTTTCCCATCAGAAACTCATAAGGTGTCTTCATCTGAGGCTTAGTGACTGATACTCTATTTAGCACATAGCAGGCAGTACTTACAGCTTCAGCCCAAAATTGAATAGGTAATAAGGAATCTGCAAGCATTGTTCTGGCTACTTCAATCAAAGTTCTATTCTTTCTCTCTGCAACACCATTCTGCTGTGGTGTTCTTGCAATGCTAAACTCCGTCTTGATCCCTTTGTTGGCACAAAATTCATCCATAAGCTTGTTCTTGAATTCAGTCCCATTGTCACATCTAATACCTCTTACTTTGAGTCTCAATTGATTTTCAAGGGCTATTATAAGATCATGAATAGCATCAAAAGTATCATCTTTAAATCCCAAGAAAAATACCCAACTAAATCTACTACAATCATCTGTCACAACCAGACAGTACTTCTTCTTGTTTAGACTTGCAACAGAAACAGGTCCAAACAAATCCATGTGCAGCAACTCCAAAGGTTCTCTAATAGTCATTTCCTCAATCTTCTTGCATGAGGCTTTGTGTTGTTTACCCTTCTTGCATGCCAAACATGAGTGATCATTCTTGTAAGTTTTGGAAGGTAAACCTCTAACTAAATTTCCTTTGACCAACTTGTTGATATTCTTGAAATTCACATGTCCTAATCTTCTATGCCACAGATGTGCTTCTTCAAATGATGCCTTTGCTACTAAACATGTAGCTCTTTCAGAAGAGTGAAGACTCTTCATATTCAGACTGTACACATCATTGGTTCTTGGTACTTTCAGTATCACCAAGTTATCATCAACAAGCTTGAATTCAGGGGAAAGAATGAGACATTCTGTGTCAGTAAATAACACAGGGTGCTTCTTGTCACAGATATGAGATACTGACAAAAGGTTGAACTTGAGCTCCTTCACATATCTAACATTCTCAAAATCTATATGCCCTGCTTTGATGGTTCCTTTTCCAGTGATTCTTCCTCCATTAGGGTCATTCCCAAATGCAACTCTTCCTCCACAATAAGATCTAAAGTCTGACAGAATCTCTTTGTCTCCTGTCATGCTTCCAGAGCAACCACTATCCACAATTAAATGATCTTTAAGCTCATCTTCTGGGTTGCCCTGCACAAAGATAAAAGAGTTAGTTAATTTTAGGAACCCAAGCCATTACTGACTTGTGTTCCCCTTGTGGAGTTACATACTTAAATTCTTTAAGTATGTAATTCCCACTATCTTTAAGCACATGATCAATTATCTTTGGTTGTTCCAAAACTTGTGTTGGTTTTTCAATAAAAATCTCTTTTTATCCAAATTCTCTTTATTATTTTCAAAAAAAATTTCAGTTTCACTCACACTTGCTGAAAGTACTGTTTGTTCCCCATCAGTACTTTCCTTCTTAACCCAACATTTTTTAACTTTTGGTGTAGAGTGCTTTGATCTAGATACTCTTTTTGAGGTGTAACGCCTTCTAGATTGGTAGTAATTAGATTTCCTAGGGCTTCCATTCCAAAACGTGCTAGCAGTACCTTGAGAAGGTACTGGTGATTTTGAAAAAGATCTTCTCTGGTGAGGGTACCTATGGTCTTGTGAGAAGTTGTTGTGGTTAACCCTATGTGAATGATTCCAAATTGGTCTAGTCTCCCTTGGTTTTTGGTTGGCAGTTCTGTTCTTTGGGAATTTGCTTAGGTACTCTGAGTGAAAGTCACAATGCTTAATCAAATGATCAGGACTGTAACAAACAAAACACAATTTTTGGCCCATACTCCCAAAATTTCTTCCTTGAGTTCTATGACCAAACCTAACCTGAATTTTTGGTGAATTATGAAAATTATTTTGACCAAAATTATCCCAAAAAGGTTTAGCAGTAATTTGAAAAGATTTTCTTGAATGTACTACTGAAGGTGTAGCAGTACTTTGAATTGAAGGTACTGCCTGACTTATAACATTATCATCCTTAGGTTTCTCAACTGTTTCTTTTGGGGTTTCAGAGCTGGATTGACCATTAAGCTTTTTCCTAAACTTTAAGTTGTCTATTCCAAACCGAGAAACATCTGTCCTAAGGGGTTGAAAACTACCAGTGGGATGAGGGACTGCATGCTAACCTTTGTCTTTCTTAAACTCAGGAGGTGTTTGACTAATTGATTCCTCATTACTAGATGTGTCTACATAGTTAATGAGTTCATCATCACTAGTTGTTATATCCTCAAAATCAAGGTCATCCTTATCACTAGGTGGGTTTTCTTCTGTGCTACTAATGTCCATACCAAAACCTAATCCAGTTTTAATGTAAGCTCTTCTTTGTTTTTCAACATAACTAACATGAGAAAGGCAAGATTGTCCCCAAGCAGCAAACTTTTCTAGCAATTCATCTCTTTCCTTAGTTAGCTTCTCAATTTCAGAAATCTTACATCCTGGCTTCCATTCACTTAATTTTAACTTATAATCCTGTTGTTCATACTTTTCTGCCCAAGCCATTTCATTATTTTCATGTGTTATTATTTTGGCTTCCATTGACTCTAAAGTAATTTGATAACTAGCTACCTCAGACCTAGCCCTTCTATAGTTATCTCTTTCAGTCACATAATCATTAAGTACTTTTTGATAAAAGTTATGACACTTAGAACATACCTCAGAGATAGGGGTGAACTTGGTGAAGTAGCTACCATAGCAAGCAGAACAGGTTCATCTTCACTTTCCATGCTCCAATCAAAGCTTCCTAGACCATCTCTGGACTCCAAAGCAGCATATCCAGGTTCCTCATCAAAATCTGTGCTCCAATCAAACTCTTCCATTGCCACCATACAGTAGGTTACTGGTTCATCATCAAATTCAGCACTCCAGTCAACCTCAGATAGATTTTCTTGACCAACCAAAGCTTTTGTTTCAGTAATAGGAATTTCCTTTAATTTAAGCTTAGGTTTCTCAGTCATCCTGTTTGCCTGATATTTAGCAAACTTGCATTCCCTTGCAAAGTGTCCAGTCTTTTGATAGTTAAAACATTCAATCTTGGACTTGTCAAAAGTGATACCCTGTTTGGGTTTGAAGTCAATGCCTCTTCCTGTTTTCTTCATGAACTTCTTGATCCTAGCAGTGATCATAGCAACTTGCCACCTTATATCAATTTCTTCAAGAGCATCTTCTTCAATTTGTGACAAATCTTCTTCATAAGTAACAGGTAAAGTAGCTTGCTGAGCGAAGAATGAGCATACAACTTCATCAGAATGGATGGTGTTTGTTGGTGATGATGTGGGGTTGGTCATGGTTGTGATAGAATGAGCAGGATAACCAGTACTTTGAGCAACAGTACTTTGAGTAGGGTAAGCAGTACTTTTAGTGGAAGTACTGCCTCTCTTTTCAGACGACACAAAAGCTATACTGTGAGACTTTGAACTTGTTTGGCCATTCATCTCATGCTTATACACCTTCAGATGGTTGTAGAGATCATCAAAGTCCATAGTGTCCAAACCAGGTTGTCCTCTGATCATAGTTGCAATCACATGCCATACAGATGGCAAACTCCTTAAGAACTTCAGATTGGCATCTTCAACATATACCTCTGCCTTGTATAACTCTAGCATGCTGAGGAGATTTTGGAATCTATCATAGGCAGCATCAAGACCTTCTCTTTCACCAACAGTGAAAGTTTCAAACTGTAGCTTCAACAGATTTCTGTGCATCTTCTTGGAAGCATCATTACCTCCAAATCTAGTCTTGAGAGCAGCCCATAACTGTTTTGCATCCTTAGCATCATGAAACTTGAGTAGGTGACCATCAGGAATAGCAGACAATAGTATGTTGAGAGCCTTCTCTTGATTTCTTATTGTAGCAGCTGGCAAAAAGGCCTTTGGTGGTTTAGGTTGTCCAGGAATTTCTACAGGATCTTCCACAACTTCATTACCATTGACAATCACATTCCACAGTGCATGGTCTGTAATAGCAATGTACTGCCTCATCTTCATGCTCCATAGATCGTACTCTCCCTTCTTGATAATAGGTATTCTGAGTGAGGTGATGGATGGGGGTGGTGCAGCTTCAGTCGACATCTTTAGGGTTTGTTGTTAAGTAGGTTTTAAGGTTTTTCTTCTTAATTAGAGTTTCTACACAAGCTCTGATACCACTTGTTGGATCGATGTGCTCTAACCAAACTAACTTATATAGCTTGTAAGGGTTTAATAACCTCGGATAAATCCTAAGTTACTAACAATGAAACACTGAATTAACTCTATTAAGTATGCGGAATTTACTTAACAAAGCTAAGAAGAATTAACTTCAACGATTTTATTAATACTTAGAACCTGCTTGTTATACAGATTCTTTAACAACTCTAAAACTCTAATATCGTATTCTCTAAAAACGTATATCTCTAATGCCAACCTAGGGATCCTTTTATAGGCTTAAGGATAACCCTAGTCGGTTTACAATTCTATTCCTTGTATGACAAGTAATACTAAACTAATCTGAGAACATTCTAGAATTACATAATGATCCTTAACGATTTTGCATAGCAGTCCTTTATTCATGCAGTACTTTGATGAACGAGCAGTACTTTGACTTTTTTCTTTAGCAGTACTTTGACTCTTCAGCACTTTGACTTTCTATATCCCAACTGAGTGTGCAAGGAAGACAGAATGCATACCTTCCACATAATGAGCAAGGGAATATTGGAGCTGGATATGGGAATGTTGGAGCTGGATATGGAAATGCTGGTGCTGGATATGGGAATGCTATCGGTGGTGGTGGATATATGGGTAATCAGAATCGTGGAAGGAACATGGCTCAGGGTCAAGTAAAGCCCATTAAATGTTACAATTGTGGTGGAGAAGGACACATAGCAAGGAATTGCACTCTTCCAAAACGTCCACAAAATGCAGAGTACTTCAGGGACAAGATGTTGTTGGTTCAAGCTCAAGACAGTGGAGCAATGTTGAATGAGGAAGAATTACTATTTCTTGCTGAGGGAAATGCCAGAACTTATGATGCTGATGTGGATGAACAGCCAGTGCAGGGTATGGGTCAGAACAATCCCAATGCATTTCAAGTCGCAAACTGTGATGCATTTGATTCAGATGTTGATGATGAACCAACTGACCAGACCATCTTCATGGCTAATATCTCACCAATGGTAACTCCAAGGGCTTCTTCACCTAAAAGGGCCACTCCCTCCAGGGAATCAATCATATCTGAGGTATTAAAACTATACGATGATGTTGATGTGCCAAAGATACACGACAAAGTACAATCAACTGAAATTATTGAATCGGATATTAAAAATATGGGTAATAGCAATGTTGTCCCATATGATCAATATGTGAAACAAAATGAAAGTGAAATTGTACCAAGTAATGCATCTTCTGCAGTAAATGATAATTATGCTCTTGATGAATTCACTGCATGTGCCCCTGATGATTCTATAATTTCTGAACTAAATGCCTATAAGGAACAAGTTGCCATTTATGAACAACGTGCTAAGTTCGAATTGACCACCCGTGAGCAGAAGATGGATAACAAAATACGTACAGTTATTAGAAAAAGTAATTTTAGAGAAGAAATGTTAAAATAAGAGTTACACTCCTTACAAGAAAAGCTTACAAAAACTGTTAAGCTAAAGAAAGAACTTCAAGAAAATGTTAAAGTGCTTAAACAAGAATTTAATGCTAAGGAATCAAAACTTTTGAATGACTTTTCCAATCTAAAAACGTTGAAAAACAAACTTGAAAACAAATTGTACGTACAAGGGAACACCATTCAGACTGCTCACATGATCACTAAGCACAGAGTCTTAAGCGATAAGCATAGTATTCCCCTTGTAGAGGAGCCAAATCCCGAGTACTGTAAAAAGGCTAAAGCTTACCACAAGATTGTATATGATGGTAATGAGATCCTCAAGCCTAGGCAAACACCATCATGTATTGGTATCACGGAAGAGGATAGAAAATTAGAAGATGCCTCTAGGGAGAAAATGGATAAGAAACTAAAAGATCCTCAGTGTAAAAAGCAAAATATAACGCTTAAACCTTATGATTACACTAAAAAAAATTGGATTTCCCTAAACAAGTTTAAGGCTCAAACTCAATTAACCCCAGAACAAGTTTTTTGGAAAAAAGACATGGATAAGCAAAAAGCTAATGTACTTGTTGAAACAAACACTCTCCTTAGGAAAGTGCCTCCAGCTACTGTGTATCCTCCGAATACACCAATGCATTTAGTTCCTAGAACTCTTCCCACTAAGAGCAAGACCTTAATCAGCCTGTATGTTGTTTATCAACTATTCGTTGATTTTGAGAAGACATGTAAGAAGAGAATCACACCTACAGGGATAACTGAAGGGGAAAGGGGTTTTGAGCAAACTAAAGAATGCTATTTAACTGAGGTCATGCCTTTCTTTAAACAATTAAAAAATCAATTTGAGAGTCTTCAAAAGGGGATAGACTCAGAGATTAAAGAAATGGAAAAGGAATTTGATGAAATGATAGTTGAGGTCAATAATTATGAACGTGAACTCAAATATAATGAAATTGAAAGGAAGAATCTGCATATCTTAAATGAGAACTTGATATCGAGTTGTGTGGCTCAAGATGTGTTTTATACTGTTACTAAGTATTCTATTACTGCTTCTCAATTTCATGAATTATCTGTTGCTTTGAAAGTTTCCCATGATCGTGTCATTGAGCTTGAAAACAAAAACTCAAAACTGAATGAGAAAATTGACCAGGATGATCACGATAACTTGGTAAAACACTTTTCTAAGCTGGAAGTTGAACATTTTGATTTGCAACTAAAATATCAACATCTCAAAGAAAATGCTAAAACCTCAAACATCAAGATATCCTCGGATGTTCCAGAGTTTGATGCAGTTTTTGAAATAAACAAACGTGACGAACAGATTCGAGCTCACTGTAACACGATCAGAAAGTTGAAAACTCAAATTTCACAATTAAAGGGTGAAAAGAACAATGTGACTGGCTCCCAAATGCCTCCTCCTTTAGATTCTCAATATTCTCAAAACTTTCATCTTCAAAACATCATTAACGTATTACAACAAGAAAATGAGAGTTTTCTACAAGAAAATGAAAAGGTCAAACAACACTTCAAAGAATTATACGATTCAATAAAAGTCACTCGTGACAAGAACAATGAAAAAATAACTTCGTTACAAAAGGAAATTGAGAATCTGAAGAGTCAGGTAAAAGGGAAAATGCCACTTGTCTTTAATGAGAATGTTGCATCAAAGGCATCTGCAGATTCTAAGTATACTGTGACTGTTAAATACATTCCTCCTCATCTTAGAAATAACGAACTTGTGTTTCATGACTATTTCTGTCACCTTAAGGATAGTCTAGAATGTCTCCGTGAGATTGTAGAAGAGGATCACATAAATAAGCCACTTGATAGTGAAATTAGGTATGCATGCTTATATGCCAAACGATCTCAGGAGCTGTTAGAATGTTTAAAAGCAACATGCCCTAAATCCTTATGTGAGAAAGATAAAGCTGTGATGCCCTGTTCTATGCCTAGTGCTAAGTATGCAACCCATTCTATGCCTTATCTTGTGCCGAAAGTCAAGCATGTGAGCTTTGATGTGCCTATAAGTACTTCAGATCCCAGCACTTCTAGATCAGGAATGCAAAAAGTAGCAAAACCAACTAATGTTCCCATAATTCCTTCTACAGGAGTAATCAGTGGTACAAAAGCAATCGGGTCAAAGCCTCCAGGCAATACAAAGCAAGATAGGACATCACAAGCTAAGAGTGATCAATGGAGGAAAGTAGAAGACCACCCTAGGAACTTTAAGTTTTAATTGAATAAAACGAATCGTGTTGATTCTAGTATTAGCTATAAGCGTACTGTAATTAATTCGAATTCTGCTACTTTTTGCAAAACATGTAATGAATGCTTGATTTATGGTATTAATCGTGAATGTGTTGTGAATGAGTTGAGTAATACTGCAAAATCTCGTGTTAAAATGGTTAACACTAGCAAACAAGATAAAAGGGTCAGAAGACCAAGGAGGAAGAGGGCTAGAAAACATTGGAAACCAACCGGAAGAAAATTTCATTATCTTTTACTTATATCTTATGAGTTTCAGTGCATTTCATTATCTTTCAAATCTAGGGTTAAGGTTTATTTCGAGAAAAATGAGGTAGACTATAAGTGTTTGTTTGGTGAATTTAGAACAGGGTAAAGGTCATTTGAAAATAAATGGAAGTTTTGCCTATGTTAATTTTGCTATAACACGTCAAAAATGATTTTAAGGCTTTTTTGTGTTCGAAAATGTTGGAAAAAGCATTTAGTGGTTGTTTAGGTTAAAATGAGTTAGAGAATAGGTAATGCTTAAAATCTGTTTGTTAAAAGTTTTGTTAGAGCTGTTTGTAAGTTTGTAAAGTTCTCGAAAAAATGGATTTCGATAAATTTCATATGTTGGTCTAAACATTAAAAGTTTGAGTAACTTTGAAAATTTCGAGTAAAGCTTGAAAATTCCGAGTACTTTTGAATTTCGGGTAAAATTAAGGATACAAGTACTAAGAGAATTTCGAGAAATTTTGTTGAATAGTTACTTTCAGAAAATTTTGCTAAAAACTTAAAGGTGACAATTTTTTATTAATATGTGGTGAACAGTGTTAACAGGTCTTTAAAGAGAGTTTCCAGGATCGAAATTGATCAAAGCAACTTCATGCATATCATACACAAGAATCCAATAAAAAATTGAAGAGATTGGGTTTCAACCCTTAAATAGAAACTGATATTATGAATGAAAAGGTTGAATGTATGTTACAGAATTGTGACTATAAATACAAGATGAAACGTTCCTATGAAGAGGTATACCGTTTCATTAAAAAGTAATAGACACAGATTTTCCTTAAACGTTGTAACCCTAAAAGATATAACCGTTTCTTTCTGCCTAATGGGTTTGTGGCCCAAAACAGAATAGTTTGCAGGCTTCTCATCTTTGCATTGCAGGCTTTTAATCTTTGGCAACAAGACATTAAAAAATGGTCCAACAGTTCCCCCTTAATGTCGAGATGCCAAAGTCTTCTGAGTTTCTTTCTTCTTCTTGTCCCTTGATGCTCTCTTCAATCTTGATGTCTTCTTTTATAGTTTGTTGATACTTGTTATTAAAGATCTAAAAAAATAAAATGCTCAATCTGACTGTTCTTCTTGTCTGCTTATTCCATAGGGTTTGATCACATGATCTTCTCGATCTTTGTGGCATTCTTGCCTTGCGAAACATGTCCATCTGTTCCAAAGTGTAATCCCCTTGCAGTGCTATAATAGCAATTGAAGTCGTCCCTTAATTGATTGTAGCAGGTTTTGATCTTTCACCATGTTCTTTGACAGGCCAAGTATCTTCTTTGAAAACATCTTCATGGCCTTTTGTTGGTTAAAAATACCAAACAAGCCTCTTTCTTTTCTTCTTCATGGTTAAATCCATAACCATTATAACAAAAACCAAAACTTTGTAGTTTATTTAGGGTTTTTGTTTCTTCTTCCAATTGGCATCGATGTAAGACTCTTGAATGATGATTGTAAGCATGAATTGGTTGTGTTGCTTGATCCCCTTTGGCTCTGATGCCACTGTTAACAGGTCTTTAAAGAGATTTTCCAGGATCGAAATTGATCAAAGCAACTTCATGCATATCATACACAAGAATCCAATAAAAAACAGAAGAGATTGGGTTTCAACCCTTAAATAGAAACTGATATTATGAATGAAAAGGTTGAATGTATGTTACAGAATTGTGACTATAAATACAAGATGAAACGTTCCTATGAAGAGGTATACCGTTTCATTAAAAAGTAATAGACACAGCTTTTCCTTAAACGTTGTAACCCTAAAAGATATAACCGCTTTTTCTGCCTAATGGGTTTGTGGCCCAAAACAGAATAGTTTGCAGGCTTCTCATCTTTGCATTGCAGGCTTTTAATCTTTGGCAACAAGACATTAAAAAACGGTCCAACAGTTCCCCCTTAATGTCGAGATGCCAAAGTCTTCTGAGTTTCTTTCTTCTTCTTGTCCCTTGATGCTCTCTTCAATCTTGATGTCTTCTTTTATAGTTTGTTGATACCTGTTATTAAAGATCTAAAAAAATAAAATGCTCAATCTAACTGTTCTTCTTGTCTGCTTATTCCATAGGTTTTGATCACATGATCTTCTAGATCTTTATGGCATTCTTGCCTTGTGAAACATGTCCATCTGTTCCAAAGTGTGATCCCCTTGCAGTGCTATAATAGCAATTGAAGTCGTCCCTTAATTGATTGTAGCAGGTTTTGATCTTTCACCATGTTCTTTGACAGGCCAAGTATCTTCTTTGAAAACATCTTCATGGCCTTTTGTTGGTTAAAAATACCAAACAAGCCTCTTTCTTTTCTTCTTCATGGTTAAATCCATAACCATTATAACAAAAACCAAAACTTTGTAGTTTATTTAGGGTTTTTGTTTCTTCTTCCAATTGGCATCGATGTAAGACTCCTGAATGATGATTGTAAGCATGAATTGGTTGTGTTGCTTGATCCCCTTTGGCTCTGATGCCACTGTTAACAGGTCTTTAAAGAGAGTTTCCAGGATCGAAATTGATCAAAGCAACTTCATGCATATCATACACAAGAATCCAATAAAAAACAGAAGAGATTGGGTTTCAACCCTTAAATAGAAACTGATATTATGAATGAAAGGGTTGAATGTATGTTACAGAATTGTGACTATAAATACAAGATGAAACGTTCCTATGAAGAGGTATACCGTTTCATTAAAAAGTAATAGACACAGCTTTTCCTTAAACGTTGTAACCCTAAAAGATATAACCGTTTCTTTTTGCCTAATGGGTTTGTGGCCCAAAACAGAATAGTTTGCAGGCTTCTCATCTTTGCATTGCAGGCTTTTAATCTTTGGCAACAAGACATTAAAAAACGGTCCAACAGTTCCCCCTTAATGTCGAGATGCCAAAGTCTTCTGAGTTTCTTTCTTCTTCTTGTCCCTTGATGCTCTCTTCAATCTTGATGTCTTCTTTTATAGTTTATTGATACTTGTTATTAAAGATCTAAAAAAATAAAATGCTCAATCTGACTGTTCTTCTTGTCTGCTTATTCCATAGGGTTTGATCACATGATCTTCTCGATCTTTATGGCATTCTTGCCTTGTGAAACATGTCCATCTGTTCCAAAGTGTGATCCCCTTGCAGTGCTATAATAGCAATTGAAGTCGTCCCTTAATTGATTGTAGTAGGTTTTGATCTTTCACCATGTTCTTTGACAGGCCAAGTATCTTATTTGAAAACATCTTCATGGCCTTTTGTTGGTTAAAAATACCAAACAAGCCTCTTTCTTTTCTTCTTCATGGTTAAATCCATAACCATTATAACAAAAACCAAAACTTTGTAGTTTATTTAGGGTTTTTGTTTCTTCTTCCAATTGGCATCGATGTAAGACTCTTGAATGATGATTGTAAGAATGAATTGGTTGTGTTGCTTGATCCCCTTTGGCTCTAATGCCACTGTTAACAGGTCTTTAAAGAGAGTTTCCAGGATCGAAATTGATCAAAGCAACTTCATGCATATCATACACAAGAATCCAATAAAAAACAGAAGAGATTGGGTTTCAACCCTTAAATAGAAACTGATATTATGAATGAAAAGGTTGAATGTATGTTACAGAATTGTGACTATAAATACAAGATGAAACGTTCCTATGAAGAGGTATACCGTTTCATTAAAAAGTAATAGACACAGCTTTTCCTTAAACGTTGTAACCCTAAAATATATAACCGTTTCTTTCTGCCTAATGGGTTTGTGGCCCAAAACAGAATAGTTTGCAGGCTTCTCATCTTTGCGTTGCAGGCTTTTAATCTTTGGCAACAAGACATTAAAAAACGGTCCAACAGTTCCCCCTTAATGTCGAGATGCCAAAATCTTCTGAGTTTCTTTCTTCTTCTTGTCCCTTGATGCTCTCTTCAATCTTGATGTCTTCTTTTATAGTTTGTTGATACTTGTTATTAAAGATCTAAAAAAATAAAATGCTCAATCTGACTGTTCTTCTTGTCTGCTTATTCCATAGGGTTTGATCACATGATCTTCTCGATCTTTATGGCATTCTTGCCTTGTGAAACATGTCCATCTGTTCCAAAGTGTGATCCCCTTGCAGTGCTATAATAGCAATTGAAGTCGTCCCTTAATTGATTGTAGCAGGTTTTGATCTTTCACCATGTTCTTTGACAGGCCAAGTATCTTCTTTGAAAACATCTTCATGGCCTTTTGTTGGTTAAAAATACCAAACAAGCCTCTTCTTTTCTTCTTCATGGTTAAATCCATAACCATTATAACAAAAACCAAAACTTTGTAGTTTATTTAGGGTTTTTGTTTCTTCTTCCAATTGGCATCGATGTAAGACTCTTGAATGATGATTGTAAGCATGAATTGGTTGTGTTGCTTGATCCCCTTTGGCTCTGATGCCACTGTTAACAGGTCTTTAAAGAGAGTTTCCAGGATCGAAATTGATCAAAGCAACTTCATGCATATCATACACAAGAATCCAATAAAAAACAGAAGAGATTGGGTTTCAACCCTTAAATAGAAACTGATATTATGAATGAAAATGTTAAATGTATGTTACAGAATTGTGACTATAAATACAAGATGAAACGTTCCTATGAAGAGGTATACCGTTTCATTAAAAAGTAATAGAGACAGCTTTTCCTTAAACGTTGTAACCCTAAAAGATATAACCGTTTCTTTCTGCCAAATGGGTTTGTGGCCCAAAACAGAATAGTTTGCAGGCTTCTCATCTTTGCATTGTAGGCTTTTAATCTTTGGCAACAAGACATTAAAAAAGGGTCCAACAAACAGTACCTGTCGACAAATTTGTTGGTCAAACATGGTCAACTTCGAGAATTTTTTGACAAAAATGAAATAGTTACATAGATATTTCTCGACAATTTAGTTTAGCCGGTGCTCGTTTATGCCCGTACATGTTTAGCCTGTGCCCATGCCCGCCCGGCCCGCACATTTTGCCACCTCTAGGTACCACGTTTGATGCCCACTTTGGAAGTGCAGATACTTCTAACTGCATTTTGTTGTGATCGAATTTCACATCTATATTTTTTCTTTCTTACACCTTAATTTGGATAGACCAGCCTTGTCTTTAGAAGAGGCTATTTAAATTTGTTTGGATTATGGCCTGATGACCTCGATTGTTCCTGCTGCGTAATACTTGGCTTTCAAATTTTGCTGATGTAAGTTAATGGTCAACGATCTCAAACACTATATTAATAGACAACATGTTCAGTTATATGGAGGGGTATCAGATATCAGTCTTCTGTCATTATTTATGCTAGTTTTTGTTATAAACATTAAACAATCATGTAACTTGAATACTTGATTGAATAGTACATTGTCTTAAATATGACTACTCACAAAAATTAGCCCGGTTGGCCAACAAAATGATGCTACTTGATATCACATTACTGTATATCCATGTGATGGATGTCTATCTAGATATTGTTTCTATACAGCTTATGATTAATCCTTATAACTTGCCTAAGGTTTATGATAGGCTAGTGATTTTTCAGCGGGCCAAGCCATTACCTTGTGTATGTAATTGCGAACCTCAAAACCAAAATTCATGACCCTTTATCAGGTTAACTAAGTTTGAATGATATCCTGCTTGCTTTCCCTATCAGTAAGGAGGTGAGATATTAAGTGAGGTATTAGGTTCAAGTGCGGGCATCACCTGCCTTGCTCTTTGGACATTTGCTATTAGACCAGTTGGTGGGGACACTAAGGAGTGGCATTTACCCTTTTTTTAATGCGTAAGTGATAGCAGGCTCATGCTATCCTATCTGTTGGAAAACATAATCCATTAATATTTGTTTCTCAAAATCAAGTCTGCATGTTTTTTCGTTGGACTGCAATTTGCACCAGCATCACAGACAATATTATTAGCAGACATAAAATTCAACCAATAAGGTTGAATACATAGGATTGATGACTTGTCACTTGACAGTTATTATAGAGGGTTATTTACGGTTAGAAGTTAGTTATTATCAAAGGGACATGTTTGTTGGTTCTAATGAACCATCACAACCCTTCTACATACCTATTAAAATAGTATAAATATGTAACTTTCTGTAACAAACAAGTAACCCAATTCAGATTATTAATATCAATATTATGGGTTCACCCAATCTTCCTTGTTTCACTTTTTTCGATTCTTATTTTATATGATGATTGGCATGTTGTTGTTATGATCATTCGATCCTGTAAATCCTCCCACACAACCTGTGTAATAATTGGCATCAGAGCCTATGGGATCTAACAACACAAATCAATCAATTACAGTTTTATTTGTCAAAATTGCTCCTTCCTCCCGTACCTTTGCACAAATGGCCTAATCTACACAACCCCTATAAAGGATCTGTTGGCACTTACAATATGTAGAGATGCTTTTTAAGAAAAGAGAGCAACCATGGATATAATCGATGCATTTGAAGAGGCTTGTTGGTTTTTTCTTTTTCTTTACCAACAAAAGCCATGAAGATATTTCTCAATGAAGATACTTGGCCTGTCAAGAACATGGCAGAAGATCAAACCATGCTACAATCAATTAAGGGACGACTTCAATTGCTATTATAGCACTCCAAGGGGATCACACTTTGGAACAGAATAGATGGACATGTTTCACAAGGCAAGAATGCCATAAAGATCGACAAGATCATGTGATCAAACCCTATGGAATAAGCAGACAAGAAGAACAGTCAGATTGAGCATTTTATTTTTTTTAGATCTTTAATAACAAGTATCAACAAACTACAAAAGAAGACATCAAGATTGAAGGTAGGCATCAAGGAACAAGGAGATTGCAAGGAGATTGAAAAAACAAAGATTAATAGATTAGGGGGGAATATGTTGGGAAACATAATCCATTAATCTTTGTTTCTCAAAAATCAAGTCTGCATGTTTTTTCGTTGGACTGCAATTTGCACCAGCATCACAGACAATATTATTAGCAGACATAAAGTTCGACCAATAAGGTTGAATACATAGGATTGATGACTTGTCACTTGACAGTTATTATAGTTAGTTATTTACGGTTAGAAGTTAGTTATTATCAGAGGGACATGTTTGTTGGTTCTAATGAACCATCACAACCCTTCTACATACCTATCAGAATAGTATAAATATGTAACTTTCTGTAACAAACAAGTAACCCAATTCAGATTATTAATATCAATATTATGGGTTCACCCAATCTTCCTTGTTTCACTTTTTTCGATTCTTATTTTATATGATGATTGGCATGTTGTTGTTATGATCATTCGATCTTGTAAATCCTCCCACACAACCTGTGTAATACTATCTTCAACATAATTATGGGGGGACAATCATGCCCTACTTTTTATTGTTTTCTTTCCTTTGATAAAGGGTCATGTGAAAACATGCTCAAAGCCAATGACACTAGTCTGCACCTCATACTAGTTGTTACTTGTTTTCATGGTCACTGCTGTCCAGAAAGATACTGATGGTCTTGTCTAGAATTTTGTTTATGGTAAATAGTTTGAACTTTGAAGCAAATGAGACATACATAAATGCAGTTAATTTTGTATTGTGGTTATATATGCATGCGTAGCTACACTTTTCTTTTTAGGATGTAGGTACATGCTTTCACTAATCTAGAATTGTGCTTTAAAAACCAGCAAAAGATAAAGAAAAAAAAGGGAAACTAGCATGTTTCAACTTTCTACATGGAAAACAATTGCCTGCGATGCTTCACAGGCCAATCTTTTAGACACTTCACTTGAGCATTCACAATCTCACCAATCAAGTCTTTAAAAAATAAAAATCATATGCTCTATATCTAACACCAGACCTGGAACTTGATAACAGTACTGTGTGACCTCTTATTCACATCTGCGTTTATGATGCGTATCACTTCATCTTCCTCATCGCGTAAGCCTCCTTTTGAGTTGGAATCTGGTGTCAAGGTCCAAGTAGGACCTAGCCATCAAGCTGACATTCCCAAAAAAGTAACATTGCGCGAGTATACTCATGGTTTTGATAAGGTACGTAACTTTTTACATTAGAGAGCGATCCTACTTATGAGTTATAAAAAAGTGATTTTCATTTTCTTCTTTTTTTTTTTTTTTTCTTTTTCTCCTTGCTGCAGATAGATGAAACAAGAACTTGTACTCTATTCCCTAAAGGAGAGTGCTGAAATGGCGCAATATGCCCTTTTTGGCATGGGATGTCTGTTGAAGAACGGTATGTTATATTATTAGTTTGTCTTTTTATATCGAATTATATGAATGGGAAAGAATTCTAGAACTAGGATAATATTTGAAAATGATTATTCGCTCTGCCATTGTGACTGTTTACATGGTGACTTAAATTGCGTGCCCAACTTAGTGGACAGATTATTCGCTCAGCAGATAGACCTATGTGCTCCTCATATAGCCTTGTTATTACTCCCTTTGTCGTCTGTTTTATTGTCGATTATCACTCACAAGGGGAGAATTACTTTTCCTAGTTTTAAATCGATAACATATTCGAAATTGATTCGCTATTTTGACTTGTATTGTTTTAATTGCATATGTGGGTAATTCATGATTTATGATCAAGAAGGAACTCCTTTCGTATGGTTCTGGGTTAATGGGGCAGTGAAGTTTGTTGGGCTATGGGTCTTTGCTGCTATGAATGTTGTGACTATACAGTCATCAATACAATCAACATACAAAATGCTTAAAAAGAAAAAAGACCAGTCACCTGCATCTCACTGTATCTTTTCTTTATTGATTGATGTTATGTTTATACGTAAATGATACCCACTATTTGAAGTATATATTGATAATGTTATTTTTTTGAACTTGAAGTTTGAAGTCTGGGATAGGGGGATCAATTCAGAAAGGAAATCGCAAGAATCAAAAGCAGCAAGTGCAGGATCTTTCTACTGGTGGTGCCACTTATGTTATACCTGCTGTGAAACTCAACTCCAACCTCTGAACTTCCGGGAAAAGTAAATAATTAACTTTGGAAAGTCGATTTAAGCTCCCAAGTCTTGCATAAGGAATATTTACAGCTTAATCAAAGGAGTCTATTAATTATTCACTAGTAATCTTTACTGTTTTAGAATCATTGTACCTTGAAATATTGACCTTAATACTTGACTTTACTGTTTTCATAGAGTTATGATGTTGCTTGGTTCTAAAACTACTCTTCCGTGACTAGCCAAATCTGTTTTCATTATGTATGACTGGATTTACATGTTGTTTGGTTGGTAACTAGGTGTAAAAGAATAAAAGGATAATTTGGTAAAATATTTACAGAAAATTAAACATTGAGATGGGATGGTTAAACCCATCTTAATGTATATTAGTGACATAAACTCGCAAATGAATCAATGAAATGCAGACTACAGA
Organism: Chrysanthemum makinoi; assembly: GCA_910596185.1. Lineage (NCBI taxonomy): Eukaryota > Viridiplantae > Streptophyta > Magnoliopsida > Asterales > Asteraceae > Chrysanthemum > Chrysanthemum makinoi. Next base: position 321,759,132 of record OU343225.1, read on the forward strand.
CTCAGTACTGTATATAGATTGGATATATAACTGATCGCCTTAGCCACTTGCATGCTATCATTCTCACTAATGTGAAAATCTGAGTCGACAATGCCAGAATAAACAAAACCACTGGTGCCACCTGCTAACCTTTTTTTTTGAACATCACCACCAGCTAACCTGATGAACGAGAATCTGAGCTATTGAACTTCGCAACAATCACATGATCATACACAAGTACCCCAATTGCACACCAAATCATAGATTCACAATTCACTAACTTATGTCGGCAAGGAGCCATAGATTCACAATTTACTAATTTCATAACATCAAAAAGGATACGCACATAGATACCTCAAAAGTTGTTTTACAAGGCTGATGGCACATACTGCAACAGAGATGTCATTATCGGCAGCAAGATCCAGCATTCTTTTATAAAATCTCTTAGCAAATAGTCCAAGAGATGGCACATTGTCATCCACGACACGGAAGTATAAAACTTTACTATTAACTTATAACTTGAGACACTCCCTTTACCTTTACGCCAAAACTCTGTATATAAACCATGACTTCAAATATCTCACTTGGATTATTATGGTTTGGTTTATAAACAAAAACCATTGCAGAACCCGCTTTTCTCATTATCTAAAACTGAACTGTCGGTTAATGTTTCGGTTTGGTCGGTATTCCATGTTAATAATTTGGACTTACAAGACTATTTATGACTACTTATTAGAACTGTTAGAAACCAGTATACAACAAGCATAGACTTCACAACTCAACAACCATGGATTCACATTCAGTGTTGTTTGCTTAATATTTTTTTTAAGCATCACAGTTACACAAATGTATAGATAGTAGAGTCCCGACATAAACTGTAGCATGTTTCTCGCAGGTACCTGGAATCTGAACCATGTAAACCATGCCACACATACTCAACCATATTTTTGAAAAGTCAGGTTTATTGAACTCGAATTTTCTTGCATATATCAGAACAAAAATTTGTCAACATTTGGGTTTTACTCTTTGGAGTTATATACTTCAAAGAAATGTGTTATAACAGCAAAAGATTTTCTTAGCCCAAAACAACCCATTCCATCATATCTTCATTTATTCATCCCTCATTGCACGATGATCCCTGGCAATATTAATAGTTTATCAAGTCAGTTGCACACATGAAAACATGGAATTCAATCAATAAAACTTGACTTATAAAGTCAAACAAGTTCAAGTTTATATTTTTGACTTTTGAGGTCAAACAGGTTACCATCTTTGAAATTTGAGGCCACCCCGAATGCGTGGATTTGGACGTTCCTCCATGGGCTCCTCTTCCTATATCATTAGCTGTTGTCCCAACTCTAGATCAAAGTAATATAGATTGCAAAGTAAAGTATAATGAATAAGTATTTTGTCTATTATATGCAAATGTTACAAATGTGTATGTATATATACAATCTGATCGTTGCTATCCAACCATCATGATGGTTCGGTTTTGTAACCGCCATCCATAACTGTTTTTCAGTTATTTAGTTTCTACTTTACTAGTTTGGTCCTTCGTCTAATAATAAATACATAAGAAGCATAAAGATAAAGATTATTGGTTCACATTCTTCTCCTTAATCTTGATCGTTGCTTCGTCCTAAATCTTGAACTCCGAGCATTTGTCGCATAGTCACGAACTTCAATCTTGGTAGAGCCTTTGTTAGAATATCTGCTCTTTGTAGTTCTCCGCTGACATGTTCCACATTGATGTGCCCATTCTCTACGCTTTCACGAATGAAATGGTAGCGAATATCGATGTGCTTGCTTTTTCCATGAAAAACTGGGTTCTTCACGAGTGCTATTGCTGAAATGTTATCGACCTTCAGCGTTATCCTTTTCTCTTCCCATCCAGTTAGTTCACTAAGCAATCGTTTTAGCCATAAGGCTTGACATGCTGCTGCAGTAGCCGCCATGAATTCTGATTCACATGATGATAGCGCCACTGTTGGTTGCTTCTGAGTGCACTAGGTAATCGGTGACTCTCCGAAATAAAATACGATCCCAGTGGTTCCTTTTCCTTGATCAGTGTTGACTCCATAACTACTGTCGCTGTAACCTGTAATCTTGCAGCCGCCTTCTTGCTTGTATATTATGCAATGCTCCTTTGTTCCTTTGATATATCGGATTACTTGTTTTACCGCCTTCAGGTGATGTTCCTTCGGGTCTTGCATGAATCTACTGAGTAGTCCGACTGTGTAACTAAGATCTGGTCTTGTATGCAGTAAGTACCTGAGACTTCCTATTAAGCTTCTGTAGTAAGTTGCGTCAACTGAGTTTCCTTCTTCCGCCTTGACCAACTTAGTACCAGTATCCATAGGTATCTTCGTATCATTGTTGTCTGCCATACTTGTTTCCTTCAAGATCTTGTTAATATACATGTCTGCTTGATTGTAATCTCTCCTCCTGTCTGTGTGACTTCTATCCCAAGATAATAAGCTAACAATCCTAAGTCGCTCATTTCAAATATATCCTTCATCTGGGATTTGAATTCTTCGATTTCCTTCTTTGGAGTGCTTGTGATTATTAGATCATCTACGTAGACTCCAACTATAAGTGTAGAATTCTTGTTCCGCTTGTTCGAGATTACATTTCTTAAAGTCCAAAGACTTTAACGTTTGTTCAAGCTTCACATTCCAAGCTCTCGGTGCTTGCCTTAAGCCATATAAAGCTTTAGTAAGCTTATAGACTTTTCCTGTATTTCCTTGTTGTATAAATCCTTCAGGTTGTGTAACGTAGACTTCTTCCTTTAAATCTCCATGTAAAAATGCCGATTTTACATCTAAGTGATGTACTTGCCATCCGTGATATGCCGCTAATGCTAATATTAACTGAACTGTCTCTATCCGAGCAACCGGTGCATATACTTCATCGAAGTCTATCCCTTGTTCTTGTACATAACCTTTTGCCACTAACCGTGCTTTATATTTGATGATGTTTCCTTTTGCATCCCTCTTAGTCTTGTAAACCCATTTAAGTCCTATTGCCTTTTGATTTTCTGGCAATGTAGTAAGAGTCCATGTATTATTCTTGTTGATTGAATCCAATTCAATTTCCATGGCCTCAATCCATTTTTCATCTGTTGATGCTTCCTTGTAATTACGGGGTTCTTCTTCCGTAAATAGCAAGCTTTGTGGTTCAACTCTTCGTGCCCAGATATATCCGACATGTTTCAGTATTCACGGGTGTATCATCAAATCTATCTCTTGAGTTCTCTACGGAACTAGTAGTAGCTTCTTCTTCCTCTTTTGAGTGTGGGTCGTAAGTGTATGCCGGTGGTGTGATTGGTGAAACTGGATCAGGAATCTGATCTTGTTCATGATACGTGTTGTCATCGTTTTCTGTGTTGACTGGTGTAAGGTTTTCATTGTCAACTCCGTCTACCACAAAACAAGCCCAAAATGTGTCTTGTGTGTTCGTATCTTCTTCATCTTTGTTCCAATCCCACGGTTTTGTTTCCATAAACTTTACGTCCCTACTAACATGTTTCTTCCTGGTTATAGGGTCATATAACCTACATGCTTTTGATCCTTCCTCTACTCCTAAGTAAACCAATGGTATGCTTCTGTCGTCCAGCTTCTTTAAGTGAGGTATCGTTATCTTTGCATAAGCTGTGCATCCAAATATTCTTAGGTTTTCCAAGTTTGGTTTTCTGTTGTAGAGTGCCTCATATGGAGTTTTATCTATCAGGGCCCTCGTAGGTACCCTATTTAGTATGTATATAGCATGTTTAATTGCTTCCGCCCAAAAAGTTAAAGGTAACTTCATTGCTTTCATCATACTCCTAGTAGTTGATAACACTTTCCTATTCCTTCTCTCCACTACTCCATTTTGCTGTGGGGAGTACGGTGCTGTCAACTGTCGTGCTATTCCATTTTCCTTACAATACCTTGTGAATTCATTTGATGTGAATTCACCACCTTTATCCATTCTTAGCATCCTTATTTTCAACTTCATCTCCATTTCTATCTTCTGTCTAAATTCCTTGAATGTACTAAACGCCTCATCTTTCGATGTCAGAAAGTAGGCCCACATAAAACGTGTACAATCGACCACTAACAAGAAAATGAGTTTCTTGCCTGAGTGCGTTGCTGGACTTATAGGACCGCAAAGGTCTCCATATACTAAGTCCAAAGGGTTCTTTGATCTGAATTTAGCTTGGTTTGGAAATGGTGTTCTACTGTGTTTTCCTAGTAAACATGCGTCACAAATCTGTCCTGCATGGTTTATCCTTGGAATTCCTTCTACTAGACCTTTCCTAGTCATCTTGTTTATATCATCAAAGTTCAGATGACCTAATCTAGCATGCCATAACCATGCTTGGTTATCTATATTTGATAAGAGACATATAGGTGCTTCTATCTGTAATTGTTTCTTGTAGAGTCGATTCTTAGATCTCTCTACTTTCATCAACAACTTCTTGTTCTTATCATACAAAGTCAACTTGTTTCCGTCCATAATGACTTTACAACCTATCTCCGTAAGTTGTCCTAGACTAAGTATGTTTCTCTTGAGGTTTGGTATGTAGTATACTTCCGATACTACCTTCTGTTCCTGATTCTTACAACCTAACAGTATAGACCCTCTACCCATTATCTGTACATACGATCCATCTCCAAACGCACTCGCCTGTTACGCTTTCATCAATATCCCTAAAATGACTCTTTATCCCAGTCATATGGTTACTTGCACCATTATCTAAATACCATATGCTCGTATCCGCTGTAGCATATTTCTTTGGTTGAATTTGTTCCTCATTCAACAACAATTCCTTGTGTTCAGTTACGTGCATAGTCATTAATAGTGATGGTTCATCGTCTTCTAAGATAAGGTTTGATTGTTCCTGAGTTGCTGGTTTTCCTCTACAATTTCTTTTAAGATGTCCCATTTTATGACACCTGTAGCATTTTATCTTGCTCACATCCCACCCATCTTTATTCTTATCCGAACTCTCTTTATAACTAGAGTTCCCTCCTTGTGGGTTGTTTCTATTCTTATTCTGCCAGTTCCCTCGTGAGAAATTTGATTTTCCTCCACGTTTGTAAAAACGTTTCCTATTTCCTGAGTGTTCGCCATGTGCGAATAATAGATTTTCCTGGCTTTCTACTTGTCCTCCTTTCCGGAGTTTTATCCTTTCCTCAAATGTCTTGAGTCTTCCAATGATCTCATCTAAAGTGATGTCGTCGAGATCAGTTGTTTGTTCTATGGATGCTACTATCTGAATGAACCTATCCGGTGTGGAGTCTAATAGTTTTTGAACTAAAAGTGATTCATCCAAAGTTTTCCCTAATTCTTTTGCCTTCGTGGCATAGCCGTTTAGTTTAGCCGTAAATGCATCCACCGTCTCATCTTCTTTCATCTGAAGTGAGTTAAACCCAATCATCAATGATTGTAATCGTGCTTTCTGCACTCTATCTTCTCCAACGTGTCTTTTCTTCAGCGAATCCCATAAATCCTTTGCCGTCTTACAACCCGCTACTTGTAAGATCACATCTTCCGTCAACGCTTGATATAGGAAGGCAGTCGTTGCCTTTTCCTTCTTATCATCAACTGGTGTATCTAACTTTGGTTCTATTGCTTCCCATAAGCCATGTGCCTCTAGTATAACCTTAATTTGTATAGTCCAAACTGTGTAGTTTGTCGTTTTCAACTTAGGGCATTGATATTGTGCAATAGGTGTTACGGGTTTGGTTACAGTTACAGTTGATGTGGTTGCTATATCGTCAGTTGTCATTTTGTAAGTGTTTAGTATCTTCACTTTCTAATTCAATGGGATTTTTCCTTCCTAGTGTGGTTTTTCTATAAGGTATGGAAATTTCTAATCTTCCGGGAATCCTAGTAATACGGGATCAATAAATAGTTTTCAGGATTTCCTAATAGTATGAAATAAAGTATTTTATACTATTCTATACTATGTAAAGTAAATGAAATCCAGAAAGAGTTTAACTTGTGACCTCGTATATGCGATGAATACTAGTGTATTCTCTTTTGTTTTCGTTAGTAATAATCGCTTACCAACGTTCCTTTGGTTCCCTTTTCCTTGCCTCGTACCCTTGATGTTTTTGATTCGGTATCTTTTTGCCTTCGAACTCAAAACACCAAAAAACTCCTTTGTCGAATTCCTTTTGTCCGACTAGTACAAGACCCAAGACGTATTGTCTTTTGAATTTTCTGTTTTGCCTCCAAAAAGTCTCGGACTTCTTTCCTTTGAAACTTCTACCTTCCAAACTTCGAATAAGAGAAAACTTATGTCGAGTTATCTCTTTTCCAACAAGCCCGAAAACAAATTTTGTTTTCTTTTCTTGTTCTTCCACACTACACGTTCCTTTTCTTTTCCTTGTACGTTATTGATGTCTTTGTTCCGAGATCAATTTCCCACGCACAATTTTTGGTACCGAGATGGTATAAAAAAAAACTCCGAAGCAAAGTGTTTTGCTTCTGATCTTCACGTTGTTGTTCTCCTTGTGTCGTCCCGACACTACTCCACACAATCTTGAGCGCTCCTTCTTCTATCACGTACGTATCCTTTTCCACAACAACGTTTCCCCGCGTCTTCCTCCCTTTGTGTCTTGTTTAACCCGGTTTCACAAAGTTTTATCCCACTCGTTCCTATTACCAAAACGTAGTGTTTGATGTTTCTTCCTTCCCTATGTTGTTGCCAACAAAGTTTTCCCCACCAATCCGCTTGGTGTAAAACGTTTGCAATCCCCTACGTAAACGATCGTGCACTATCTTCTACGTATCCTTATTCACGTTTGTTTCTCTTGAAAGTAAAGAGTAAACAAAAACTTGTCACCAAAACAGAAAGTTTTCGAACTGAAAATTCTGTTTTCAAATGCGTATGAAAACTGGTTTTTCTTGCGTATGATTGTTTTGTAATCAAAAACGAAGGTGTAATCCTATGCTCTTGATGCCAATTGTTGTCCCAACTCTAGATCAAAGTAATATAGATTGCAAAGTAAAGTATAATGAATAATTATTTTGTCTATTATATGTAAATGTTACAAATGTGTATGTATATATACAATCTGATCGTTGCTATCCAACCATCATGATGGTTCGGTTTTGTAACCGCCATCCATAACTTTTTTTCAGTTATTTAGTTTCTACTTTACTAGTTTGGTCCTTCGTCTGATAATAAATACATAAGAAGCATAAAGATAAAGATTATTGGTTCACATTAGCAATCGGATCAATGAAATAAACACGAGAAAGATGATTGAATATCCTGCATAAAATGTAAAATATACTTGCCTCTTCTGGGACTTCCAGAGTTTTTTCCTTAGTGTGAAACGGCATACTAGGGTGATGTGTTAATTGAGATAGTTTGTTCAAGCAAGCAGGTTCCTGAAAAAAATTAATTATTCAAGAAACAGCCAAAAAAAAGAGATGAACTGAATCCAACTGTCTAAACATGAACATACATCGTTTACTCACTGACTATTCTCATCATATACCTAGTGCACTAAAAAACTATTGACTCATAAGAGTTTGACAGAAAACCATTTACCACAAACTAGTAGTGCACTAGATAACCACATATGAACTGAGTCTAAACATGGTTATAGTCATTTAATGATCAATGTTGGTATGTCACTCGTAAGCTTCTTTTTGGCATCTATCATATCTAATTCAAATTACCCTATAAAGATAAGAAAATATGTGCTCAAAATGTCAGGATAAAGATAGATACAGCAGAAAATATGTGCTTACTTTAGTTTCACCATATCTCCTGGAGTATGTTGAAACGTTAGACCTTGATAGATCTAGAGCACTCGCAGATCGTTAGTATTACTTATGTAATCACAAGCAAACTAATAGACAATCTCTACGACTTATATTCTTTAGCGGAAATCAAATATAAGTACAAACACAATAACTAAGAACACGTTGATCCTCTATGGATCTTTATATTACTAAAACTTTGTTTTTCAACTCGTTACATCAATCATACTATTGTGTTCCTTTTATAGACAAGGAACCCTAACTTGTTTTCTAAGAAACGTATAAACTTAAAACTAAATAAGATATACATAATCACTTCCTAATAAAGCTCATGCATATCCTAACTAACTATAGAACGGAATAACTATTTCCGTAGAAACAAACTACGTTCTATACTACTTCAGCAGATTCTGTTCTTCAAAGATAAACATTGAACTTCAGCAGAATCCTTCGGCAGAAACATCAGCAGAATTCTAACTTAGCAGAAACATCAGCAGAATTCTAACTTAGCAGAATTCCCAACAATCCTCCCCAAAACTGGAATTTGACTTGGTTAAGTTCCAGTTTCTTGATAGATCTTCAACGCTTCAGAGGATTGTACTCGAACATCAGCAACAAAGAAACAAAACAATGACACCTCGATGATGACAAATCTTTAAAGCTCCAGTTCTTTGCAGCAACAAATGACATAATGTACATCAAAACATTTTAGTTTCATACTATTCTCATCACATCCAGATGTGTTAACTCCTGTGAGAGGTGAATCATTGAAAATAATGGATTTGATGTCTCTTTACCAATAGCCATCACTACTGGAGTAGCCAAATGTTTAAGTTCGAAAACTATGGTACACTGATAACCATCTGATTTATTAGCAAACCAGCAACCATATAACGGATTTGAAATGTCTTTACCTGTAGTCGTTTGCTCAGGACTAGTCAATTCTTAGGATTGGTGAACTGATTACCAAATATGGTATTCCACTGCCTTTACCACAAGCCATATACATGTGGGCTAGTCAATTCTTGGATTCCAAAAATGAATAAACCATGGTGAATTGATGACCATACAACCCTCAGCAATTAAGTATGGGTGGTTGCATACCCTATGATTTTGAGCAAACCATTACAGCTATCAACAGATTTGATGTGTCTTTACCAAAGCTGTACCCTTTGGACTAGCCAACTCTTTGACATACACAAGGTACATCTGGTGAGTTAATAACCAGCAAATATATACAACAAACCTGCAATAAAAGTTAGACAAACAAAAAAAATATACATAGTTTTTTTTTTTTTTTTTTTAACTAAGAAATAAACAAAGAAACAAAGATAACAAATATTAAAAACCATACAAATTACCACAATCAAGATGATGCTCTATGTTGAAGAAGCTGAGTCTTAATGATTCCAACACATTGTTCAAAGATGCAACTTATCATTACCAATTGGATCCGGAGGAACTTCCAACTTCTATCTAAGCATTCTTTCCATCAGCCTCATAGACAAGGGATAAATCTTATCAGCAAACATACAAACAGTAATCCCACCCTTTGTCTCCACCACATGCACACAAGGCAAAGGATAAAATCTCCAAGTCTCAACCTTCCACTTATGTGAATTCTTCCAAATATGATACCCTTTACCATTTGGAGATTGAGAATCAAACAATACTTGAAGATCATCCAATAAGTATAAACCAGAACCATGTGGTGTATTTATATCATAATGCTTAGTAACAAGACCATACAACGTATTCAAGTCTTGCCTATCCACCAGATGAAATATTTCCTTTAAAAAGTTAAACTACATAAAAGATTTGTCCAGCCTAAAATTAGTATTAAGTTGTCCTGCAGTCAGAGTCCAAGCAGTTAACACATCATGAGAGCCTTCAGGAAAAACATCAGCAGATCATACTCTAATGAAAGTTGACTCATCAGCTTTAAGATCCAAAGAATTATCCTTAGGAGTTTTCTTAACCTTAGATGTTTGTGTCCCAGATGATCTCACAGATCTCCATAAAGAAATAGGTCTCCGTTTAGACATTCTTTTCTTCCTCCTCCCAGGTATATAAATTCCCATACATGGTAGCTCCTCAGAGTCATCATTAACATATGTAGCAGGAATAGAAGAAGTAGACTTAACTGGAACAGCATCTCTCAATTCATACATTCTCTCAAGCATCACTCTGGCCTTCTTAGATTTAGCAGCTGCAATTTCAGCTTTACTCCCCATCTCTTCTCCTTCTATATCAATTGGTGCAACACTAGGCAATACAGTAGAAGAACAAGGATTAGGTTCAGCAGATTGAACCTTTTCAGCTGAAGGTATAGTTGCGGTAGCTGCTTCAGGAGTAACAACAGAAGTATCCATCCGAGGTGTAACATCATCAAAATTATCTACAATCTCAACTGTCTTAGACCTCTTTGCCTGTAGAGCATCTGTATTATCAGAAATTCTTTTGTTAGAAGATGGTGCAGTATGTTTCATAATCCTTTGATATATTCTCTGCAAATCATCATCAGGTAAAGCCCAGACTTGCTTCTTTTTCAAACCAGAGTTAAAGATAGTAGAACTCTGATGAAGCACTAGAGTTCTCATGTATGCTTTCATTTGAGCAAGAGTGGGTGGTCTCTCTCTTCTAGCTTTAGCTTTTAGTGCAGTCATAGCTTTCTTTTTGTCAGCTGCCTCTTGCTTTCGTTTTCGTCCAAGAGCTACCATTTGTGCAGCATAATTCTTACTATCAAAGGCTGCACCTAAGATACTCTGAGCAAGTGTAGAATCTGAAGCAGCTTGCTGAGTATAAACATCCCATTGTGCATCAGGGATCTGAGTAGCCAAAGCATCCAGTTCTTTTCGTCTCTCAGGAGGCAAATTAGAAGTAGACTCAGTTGCAAGCTTTTTAGCCAAATCATCACTTTTCTTCATCTCTACACACTCAGCTAACATTCTTACTTGTTCTTTCTTTTCTTGTTCACTTACCAGATCTGGACCAAGCTCATCTTCAACCATTACATCTGTTCCTTGATCAGCAGACTTATGACCAACATCAACTGGAGAAGTATCACTCACAGGAACTTCAGAAGAAACATCCATATTAGCATCAGAAGAAACATGTTGAGACAGATCTTCAACAGGTGTGGAAAATACATCAGCTGCTGGATCCAAAGCAAAACTTCTTCCAGCAAGAAAGACTTCAGAATGATCTGCTGAAGGTGTAGAAACAGGTTGTGCTTGCACAGATGAAGTTTAACCAACTTCAAGAGCAATATCCATCATAGGAGTATCAGCAACAACATGCTCTTCAGTAGTTGCAACATCCTCACTTTGCAATGTATCCTTGCTCAAAGATTGCCTTCTCCTCCTTCTAGTAAACAAAATTGGCTCCTTTTGCTTTACTGATTTAGCGTACCATTGAAGTAGAAGCATTAGATTGTTGAGCCACATTAGCCAAAATATCAAGTGACTCAAATTGAGTATCCACTTCCTCCTCATGAGAAGAAACATCCAATCTCCTTTTTCCACTATGACCCAGTTGTACTTCCAAATCCTGAACCATTCTTTTCAATTCCACAATCTCACCACCAAGTGTAGATTTAGTCTCTGCAAGCTCCTTTTTGAGATCAGCAACTTCAGCCACATACCTGTTCACTAGAGCATATACAGATGTAAGTGTAATAGGGTCCTCAGCTCCACCAGCAGATTGCTCAGTGGTGATGGGAGCTTCATTGGATCTTTCAGAAGAAACATGGTCATGCTCATCATTATGAGACCCTTCATTAAATGGTTCCCTCAATAGACTAGGTGTGGTCAGTCTATTAAGCTCACTCTCAAACTCATCAAGAGTAACCTGTGTAGGTGGTGGACTAGAACTAGGTCTAGGTGAAGGTGTAGGTGGAGGTTGGTCAGGAGAAACATGAGTTGCTTCAGCAGCATTAGAAGGGCCCTCATCCATTGTAACTAATGGATTACCATCAGCAGCAACAGTAGTAGAAGGTGGAGAACCAACAACATTCCTCATCGCAAATTCTCATTGCCTTGAGGCAACATAGCTGCTAACAAAGGATGATGTGCCCCCTCATATTTAGTTCTCATTGAAGCAAATAGTTTAGAAGTTAAAGCTCCTATGGGACAAAAAGCTTGAGCTTGAGTTGTACTGTCTAAAATCATCTGAAGAAACCTAGGGTACATCAAAAACTTATGCTTTATCCTATGTATATTTTCAACCATATTATCAAAAATAAACCTATAAAAGTTATAAGTTAAACCCTGAGAAAGACATACAATACCACATCCCAGCTGAGTAGAAAATTGGTCCCATCCTCCTGATTTATTGCTTATGCATTAAAGCAATGTGTGAACCAAAAACCTCCACATAGGACACAACTGATTCTTGAACCATATATCATTCCTTGTTCCCTGATATCCAAAAGCTCTTAGCCCAGCAAGAATATCCACAGCATTAGAATGATAAACCCCATTAACATCATCCAAACGAAGCTTTCTTCTAATCAACTCCTCTGTCACAACATACTCTGTTTCACAACCATAGCTACGATCTCTCAGATCACTCCTCTTTTCAGCAGTTGCCTAAAATTGTGTAACCAATGATTCATAAACAACTTCCGGAGAATGCGTTAAAGCATAATGAAATCTTTGATCTTTTCAAGAACTCCACCATTGGCTTATACAAATCATCACCCTTTGCTTCTCCCATAAAAGCAACTTTGTTATGATCTTTCTTCAATTGAAGCGCCATGTGTAAAATTTGTAAGTTAGGGTTATGATTCTTGCAAATGGAGGTGTTGTGAGCGTAAGTGAAGAGGGAATCGTTTAATTTGAAGTAAGGATATGCAAATAATGGGTTGGTATAAGTTGCCCAAATTATAGTCAAAAATATCGAAACTTATGTTGACTATATCTTACGTGTATTTCAACTTTAACCAAGAGGTAACACTTCGCAGAACACGGTCAATCTGTAAGTAATACGCTCCAGAAACAACCCAAGATAAAAGATATCCTCAATAAATATCTGGAGCGTTACTGTGCCACCCAACTCACATTAAATTACATTAAACCTCGAATCCGTCTATATAACAATCCCAATGCACACTTCACATATATCATTTATCCCCAATTTTCATCACAAAACCCTAATTTCTTCACAAACCATAATCAACTACAATCAACCACAATCAGCCATGAATACCAAACCAGAGGTTATTGATCCAACCTCTTCTCCATCATCATCATCATCAAGTGATGATACTAACCTTTGGCGACTCTATATTCCTCCACAAACATCACGACCAAGAAAATCTCCCTTTCTCCCTTCTTCTAAAGATGACAGTGTAGTGGATCCAAGTGAATCTTCTGATGACTCCACTAAGGAGATAACTTCACACCCTCAACCTCCACCACCTCAACCTCAACAGGTGGTGTTCGCTCTTCCTGCGCCATGGTTTGGTGCTTCATCTCATATCGTAAAGGGGAAGGGCAAAAAGAAGATAGATTGATTGCTTTTTGGTGAAACCAGCAGATGAAGCACAAAGGACAATGTCATATCACACATCCATCTGCTGTATTCATCTTCATCATCTTCGTTTTCATCAATCCATCCTTCCCATTTTGATTCTTAGCTCGTCGTACTGGTCATGCATATCCAGCAGTTGGAATAGATGATAAGAGCTAGTAGATGATAGGAACTTAGTATAGGTTCAGTAGATCATGTATAGTTATGAATCTTGTATTTCCATTTGAAGTTGATTGTATGCATTGTAAACTGTAAGCTGTAAGCTGTATCTTGAATGAATGAGCAATTTAACTTCAGTACATCTCTTCAGTACTTTATCTTCAGTGGAAACAATATGCTCTCTTCAGTACTTTGCTTTCAGTAGAAACAAGCTTTTAAGCTTTCTTGACCATATTCCAATGAACCAAACTTGATAAACTTCAACTTATATATGTAAACTGCAAAACAGACACAGAGAAACACACAAACCAAACCAAGACAAACTAAAAGAACATTAGAGGGTTAGTGTTAGCAAATATATAAACTAATATACAAAGTTTACATCCAAAATCCTCCCCTGAGGCCTATGCCTCCCCTTAAACTTTGCAGTTAAGGGTTAAGCATACCAATATGGACCACAAGGTGTTGAAATCTTGGTCCATCAAAAGCCTTAGTTAACAGATCTGCCACATTATCATCAGTGTGAATTTTAACCACTTTTATCAAATGTTTTTCATATGCATCTCTTATAAAGTGGTGCCTGATTTCTATATGTTTAGTTCTACTGTGAAAAACTGGATTCTTAACAATGCATATGGTACTTTGATTATCAATAAAAATTGTTGTGTTCATGAAGTTATACCCATAATCTAACAATTGATTTTGTATCCAAAGAACTCGTCCACGCAATTTGGCAGAACATACTGCAGAGATGAGGTAGCCACAATAGTTTGTTTCTTGCACCGCCAAGAAATCAATCTCTTTCCAAGGAATTGGCAACCTCCAGTTGTGGATCTCCTATCCGATTTGCACCAAGATAATCACTATCACTATATGCTTCCAGCTTAAAAGGAGACTCTTTTGGGTACCAAAGGCCCAAATGTGGTTGACCTTTCAAATACTTAAAGATCTTTTTCACTGCATTCAGATGAGAAGCAAGTGGAGTGACTTATATTTGATTTCCGCTAAAGAATATAAGTCGTAGAGATTGTCTGTTAGTATTACTTATGTAATCACAAGCAAACTAATAGACAATCTCTACGACTTATATTCTTTAGCGAAAATCAAATATAAGTACAAACACAATAACTAAGAACACGTTGATCCTCTATGGATCTTTATATTACTAAAACTTTGTTTTTCAACTCGTTACATCAATCATACTATTGTGTTCCTTTTATAGACAAGGAACCCTAACTTGTTTTCTAAGAAACGTATAAACTTAAAACTAAATAAGATATACATAATCACTTCCTAATAAAGCTCATGCATATCCTAACTAACTATAGAATATACGGAATAACTATTTCCGTAGAAACAAACTACGTTCTATACTACTTCAGCAGATTCTGTTCTTCAGCATAAACATTGAACTTCAGCAGAATCCTTCGGCATAAACATCAGCAGAATTCTAACTTAGCAGAAACATCAGCAGAATTCTAACTTAGCAGAATTCCCAACAGAGTATTTTTGTTACAATTACGTTCCTTGACATCAAGAGTAAAATCTAGTACAAAATCCTCTTTGAAAGCATTAGGCTGCTTATTTTCAAGGTCAACCTCAATGGCAACTGCTGTCTGCAGATTATCAAATAATAAAATCAAACAAAGGTTTTAAATTGCCAGTATATAAAATCTGAATTACAAAATCAAACACAAAAAACATTAGCATATATAGTTATATACGTGAAGAAGCAATCTTACAAAATGA
Source organism: Chrysanthemum makinoi (assembly GCA_910596185.1). Classification (NCBI taxonomy): domain Eukaryota; kingdom Viridiplantae; phylum Streptophyta; class Magnoliopsida; order Asterales; family Asteraceae; genus Chrysanthemum; species Chrysanthemum makinoi. The sequence goes on from OU343225.1 coordinate 321,774,315, forward strand.
AACATAATTACATATTTGTTATTTCAATGTATCTTAATAATTAGTATAGGATGGTGAGACAAACCTCATAGCACCAACACCGGGCCACGTTATTCACAGTGTACCCACCACCCCCTAGGACCATTAGAGGAACATTGAAAGATCTCACAGGTAGTTTAGGCAATCTGCATGGCCTTTCAGCGACAAATTAAATGTCCCAAGTCAATCACCAGCCAAAGAATCAGCTCCACATTGAAGCACAATAACTTCGGGGTCATAAACTTCCGTCACTTTTGATAGAACCGGTCTTAATAGACCACAGGAGCTGGTATCATCCATACCTGTTGGCCCGTTTTTCTGGATCTTTAATCAAAATATACCGGTAATAACAATAAACAATTTGAATCAAGAAACTTTTCTTATTTATCAGTCATCATGTTTGTTACATGTTTCCTATCTATTTATATGTTTTGAAAGGGTACAAGTGAAACGTTGTGTCGGTTCAAGGATATGGCAGTTATTGTATAACTGCTACATAATCGTTTCTGTAACTGCTTCTTGTTGACTTTCGTTGACTTTTGTTGACCGGGTCATAATGGGTGATGAGTGTCTAAATACTCATCATTTTTGTACTATTTAGAATGCCAAAACATTCAAAACATTTCGTAAACACATCAAAATGATAAAAATATCACAAACAAGTGTTTTATATGTTTTAAATGCAAAACATCAAAATCTGGTGAAAAACGTATCAAGTTTGCATAATTGGCGCTTTAGTCCCCAAGTTACAAAAGTTGTCAAAATCAGTCCCTGGTAATTCAAAAACTTGTAAAATATCATTTTAGGTCCATGAGATTCAAAAGTTGTCAAAACAAACCCTTTAAAGTTTAAAATCACAAAATTACAACTTTGGTCCCTCAACTTTGCAAAAGTGTCAAAAATAGTCCTTAAGGTTTTAAAATTGGAAATTGATCAAAATAAACCTTGTACTATTCATAAATGACAAGAATGGTCCTTATGGTAAACTTTTGGAAAATTACAAGTTTGGTCCCTAGAATTACAAAAATGGCAATTTTAGTCCTTGGACTTGTAAAATGGAAATTTATGCAATGTTGGTCCTTATACTATTCAATTGTGGCATAATTAGTCCTTGTAATAACTTTAGAAATGTTACATGTTCAGTCCTCTAAGTTTGCAGAATTACACATTTGGTCCTTGGGCTTGTATTAATAACAAACCAAACGGATCCTCACTATTATCCAAAATCCAATCCATTATCCATCTAACCCACCCAAGCCCAACAAGCCCAATCCAATATCCGTTATTAACCAAAACCACTCGGTCAAACGGTCAAACCCCGCCCAAAACCACTACTAATCGTACATCTTCTTCACCCCACCGAAATCCAATACGAGAGGTAGTTTTCACCTTTCCACCTCACTTCCCTTATCCCCCAAATTGTTTTACATCACCCTCCACCTCCACATCCAACCAAGGAGCATTAAATGCAAAAACCTGCTTATGTGACTTTTGGCGCCAAAAGCAAATTTGATGGCCAAGATTCGTTTGACCACATCAATGGCTGGAAAATGGTGGGAAATGCTCAGAGTGCCAGTGGGACTCTCAAAAGCCTATAAAGAAAGGATGAGAAGGAGAGTAAAGAACAAAGTAGTGTAGATTAGTTTAATATATGTCGTTTTTTTTATTTAAGCTTCCTAGTGTAATTTAAGTCTTTCAAGTACCTTTTTAAGTATTTCCAGTGTATTTTGAATCTATTTCAATAAGCAATTCAGTGTTCAAGTTTTAATTTTCAGTTTATGAAAAATTTCAAGTTCAAAGAAATCTCATGTTAAGTTGAATGTTTCTATCAGTTGTTGTTAAGTACTAATAAAGCTCTTAAAAAGCTCTTAAAAGCTTTGAGAAACAATTAAATTCAGTTTAAAGCTAAAAACCAAAAATACCAAAAATGCCAAAAAATTCAGTGAAATTCAAAAATCACAAGTTTGATGATCAAGAAGCTGATGCAGTTTGATCTTTGGATGGGAATGGTTTAGAGAACCTGTGGAGGTTCTATAGGATATGTTCTAAGTCCTTGGTTCTCATATTTCACTTGAAATCACTTGTAAGCTCTTTTGATCCAATTTGGCTTTTTACTGTGCAAATAGTCATTAGTTCAAATCTTTGTTTTTAAATGTTTATTAGTTATAGTTAAGTTAAAATAAGTGATAAAATCAGTAGGTTGTTCTTTTAATTTTGTATTTTGTAAAAATCTTAATTTAACAGATAAACCGCATAATCATAATTAGTGAGTTGTATGTTGTCATGGCTGTTGTTTGATGTTTATTTAGTGTTAATAAATGATATTATAAGGGCTGCAATGAGTTCCATGGTTTTAATCTGTGATTCTCTTTGAAAAAGTACCAAATCAGTCACATAAAAGGGTGTTTGGTTTCTCTTGTTTCTCTGTGGTAACAAGGTTGTTGCGAACTTTGTTCTTGATTGCTACATGTCATACTTGGTCTAAAGAACTCGCTAAACAAGAAAACTAGTCCTTATTTTGTGAAAAGTCAAACTCTCACTTAATCTCATTTATCTTGTTCTTTGTTAGGAATTTGGTTTGCTAAAATCATCATATTAGCTCAAAAGTAGTTAACATAGCTCAATATAACTTCATTACACCTTAATATATCATAATCAGTTCATAGAATCAAGTTAAAATTCAGTTTAGTCAACCTTTCATTTCAATCAAAAAGTCAAAAAGCTCCCCTGTGCATCAGTTTTATTATCTGAATCATAAGCTTCTACAGAGCTTATTAGTTGTCAAAAATAAGTGATTTTTGTTTCTTTGGATAGCTAACCTGGTCCTTTTCAAGTTACAAGTTTAAAATTTCCATTTGGAGCTTATTCACTGTGGTACTGCAACGCTATCAGTTGGTCCCAACTCACTCAAAGATTAACGATTCTCAAATCGTGTTTTGTCGAGTTTTGAAATAGCTTCTCACAAGCTCATAAGAGCTTATCATGGTCTGAGTTTTGGTATAATTGGTCTCAACCAGGTCTAGTACAAGTTCCAATAATTGTTTTTTAGTTCTAGCTTATTTGGTGTTCTGTGCATAAGCTCAAAGTAGCTTACCACAAAATCTTTTGCACAAAAAGCTCAACACATCAACTCGATCAATTGGTATTCCAGAGGTTTAAGCTTGTTGAAACTTGTTCCATTTTAGTTCTTTCAGCTTATTATAGCTTCCTTATCAGTTTGGTGGTCTTTGGTTATCATTTGGCTTTTTCAAGTGCTTATAAATAAGCAGCTTGCCACTAGCTTGCTTATTTCTCCACACAAGCCCATGTTTTTCTATTTTTCCTAGATTCTACATATTAAAATAGACTTTTCCTGAAATTTTCATAATTTTTCATAACTGTTTGCTATTTTTCTTAATTTAAGCTAGTTTTTAATCCTTTTTAAATAGCTTTTAATACAAATAAATTAGAAAAAGCTTAGAAAAATATATTTTCTATTTTCCTAGATTAAGATAAATATAAAAGTAATAAAAAGTATTTTTCCATAATTTTATTAGTTTAAAAAGTATTTTTTAGCATTTTAATTAGTTTAAAATAGTTTTAAATTAATAATAAATACATAATAAGTCTTAAAAATATATTTTCAGTTTTAAAATAAGTTTTATCATATTTTAGACTTTTCTAAGTTTTAATTTCATTTTTCTAGGTTAATTTTGTATTTTCTTGTATTTTAGTGCATTTTAAATACTTAATAAATAGTTTTTAATTAATAATAATTAAATAAATAGTTTTAAAAATAATTTTCTTTTTCTAATAATTTTCTTTTATTATTAGGATTATAAAAATATCATTTTCATATTTATAGGTCTTTTATTTCTTTAAAACTCACTTTTTATTTTGTACGTTTACGTAATTTTTATTTAAACGTAAGTTTTAAGTTGTAGGTTTTAAACGTTCATCGATCTGTAAAAATAGTGATAGCGTTTATTTAATATATTTTATCTTTTATTTCCTTTAATTTGCATTTAAGTCGCTGTAATTTGTAGATCTTTTCTTTAGGTAATTTTCCATCCAAAACCTTTCTGATCACTATCCTTAGTGATCATTCTATCATCTGGTCAAGTGTTTATACACCAATTCATCCTCCGTGGACTTAACGACCGGGAATACACTATATTCCTCTGATCTTAAATTGCATTCGGTGTTTGAGCAGTTTTAAGCTGGCCGATTACTTGCCATTCACAAGTGGCAGGTTTGAGTGATTTAGCTTGACATTCTTCGCTGGATCAAATTTTGCCGCCTGGAGGCCGGTGTTTGTGTTTTAAGCATTTCCAGATCCATTCTTGCACATATACCACCTTTTTGTAAACAATTTTTTTTTTAAAATCAAAAAGTTCATTAACACTTTTCCTAAAGTGTTGATAACACCAAAAATATTTTCATCCTTTGTTTTTACAAAATATTTATCCAAAAATCCAAAAATATTCATCTTTACCCTCTTACCCTTTTTGATTCTTTATCCCTTTACCTCTATCCATTTGATTCTAACTTCTTCTATTCTCATGGAATCTCTCGAGATCTAATTCGGGACTAAGTTGAAAACTTCCTACTTTATCACAAATGTCTAGAATTCGAGTTGTTCGTGATGATCCATCAATTCTGCGTAGGGAAATAGAACGAGAAACCGGGGTGACAAAGGACCAGGTACTTTCCTCTGATAATGGAGGTACTAACTACGTCCAACCTACGGTTATCCAAAGATCTAACCCCTCGATTGCTCCTAAGCCGTCTAAAATTGATCCTACACTTTCACGATTTACGGTTAAAAGCAAACATGCAGAATTTAAACCGGTGACTAGCAAGAATGACTTGCCTAAACTTCACATTTCTCAAGAACCAGAACCGGAATCCATAACGGAAGTGATGGAAATTGCTAGCTCTCAGAGCACACCACTTGTCCCACCTCCGGATTTTTCAAAATGTTCTTTGAGTCTTATTAGTCATTCAGATCACCATGTTGGTTTTGTTGATTCTTTGAATGAACCGATTCCTTCTCATAACTCTCAAATAGAATCGTTTATTCCTTGTGTCGGTTGTGGTGATCCTCTTTATGGTTCACCATTGCATGTCGCCGTGTACGGTATACGTGTGGTAATGATATTCTTAACGGAGTTGTTTGTTTTGTGGTTCGAGGAATTCATTTGATTATGATCCTAATCCGAACTCATTTAACGACCCCACAAAATTTTCCAACTACCCACCACACCAGACTTATCTTCATATAATCAACAATCAGCTGTGAATTTTGTGGAGGTCCTCACCAAGGATTTGAGTGTCAACCCGAAACACGCTTGTCTATGAACAGCTTTTCCGTGATGCTCGGGACTTTGGTTATGACCAATATCCATATGATTCACCAACCCGTGCTCAACAGCTTTTCGTTGTGAGAACTGTGGAGGTCCCCATTTCAGCTCTGATTGTCAAATAGGGAATCCATTTCCTTGTGACAATTTTGACACATCATTTCAAGACCAACCTCCACAGTATCAAATGATTCAAGCAACTCCTCATGAAACTACGATGTGACTTTTATCAAGGGTGGAGTTATTAAAAGAACTTAAGGAGGAGTTCGCTATGTCATTTCAAAACTCTCATGAGAAATCCATGGAAGTTTGTTAGTCAAGAGCAGTTGCTAAAATAAATTCCCAAATTGCTTTTGAAAAAGCTATTAAGGAATCAATTGCACAAGAGAAAGCGCCGTGATCTAGCTCTCAATTCGTTTATTCTGATGATAGTGATGATGATGATACACTTGAAGATTCATCAGATTCATCATGGATATCCAAGAAATGAGATTCATTCTCAAACAACCTATCACACCCGAGGTTCACACTCACTCTCTGAACATGGGGATGAGCTTCTTGACACTTCCTAAAAAGGAATCGACAAATTTATAAAGTCTAGTGTTGAGGACCTTGTCCCAATCCCAAAGAGAGTCACAGGAACTTTTGACCATATGTGTGATATCTCTTCCCCTCTTGAGTGTTCAAAAGATCATTTTGAGTCTTTCTCCGATTTTAACGATGATTGTAAATCTTATGGAGACATTGAGAATGTTGAGGCATCACTTTCACATTGTGATGTTAATCCTCTTTGAGGAGTTTATGATGAACTCATTCCACTTTCATCGGAAAGTGATGATAGTCTCTTGATTTCAAAGCGACCGGGAGAGACCGAAAGTCTCCTTTATAATGATCATTCACTCACTCTCACCCTAACACTATCCAATAGAGAATGTTAATCACCTTGTTCCCAAAACATTCAAAGCTACTTTCACCAATCCTCTATTTGAATTCGAATCTGAATTCACTTGGATTTCTAACAATCCAATCTTTGATGAGGATAGTGATGAGCTCACAATGGAACAAGGGTTCACAAATTCACTTCATGTGAATGATTCTCTTTACGAGGAGTTCTCCTTTGAACTCACTCATATCATATCTCTACCAGAGTATGATAACTTCCACTTTGATCTAGACATAAATGATCTTTGTATTCGGAGGAAATATTCTCACCTGAGAACTTGCTTGATATCAAAATCCCATCCCTCCCACCCAGAATATGTCTTGATCAAATGAGCTTAAATGATGAAATTCATGATCCAGAAATCATGAATTCTCCTATGGATGAAGATGAGTTAGTCATGATTTGTATCATGATTTTCTTTCTTTTCTTCATATATTCTGTCACTTCTCCTGTTCTTCACTCCTTCGGTAATGAAGACATTATCTTTGACCCTGCATTTCCATGTACCATTTGTGAGCCGGGTCTCTCAGATCTCATCGGTGTGGAACTTTCGCATACTTCAATGTTTATACAAACATCTTGAATGAAAGTCCGATGGAGATTGTCTCTTCCACTTACTTCCCATGAACAAATTAATTCGGGGTCGAGTCAAGCTAGTGACTCTGAATCAAAACATTAGCATGCACAACATGGGTTTTCACCTGTGTACCATCCTAGTGTGGGGATATATGTTTCAAAAAAAAAAAAAAAAAAAAAAAAAGTGAATGAAAATTGTGAATATTAAAAAAGAGAATAATTGTTGTGTTTCCACACTTTGAATATTGAGGACAATATTCATTTCTAAGTGTGTGGGGGAAATTCGCAAATTTGATCATAAATGTACCCTTTTAGTCCCCTTTTCCCCAAAATGGCCAAATTTTAAAATTTTTTGTAGTGGAAGTACTATGTACTAAACAAAACAAATGGTAATCAGTCCACCATGTCTAACCCACATAAGGATTGGCTAATCCATTAGCAAACGGCTCTTGGTAAAGATATCTCAAACCGCTTACACTTGTATTTGCCCAAAATTGTATGGTTCTCAACTCACCATATCCTAAAAAGTGAAGAGTTGGCTAGCCAGCAAGTTTATGGCTTGTGGTAAAGGCAGTTGAAAATCCATAATTGGTAATCGACTCACCAAAGATAATATTGATAATTTATCTAAGAGTTGGCTAGTCCATAAGGGTACGGCTTCGGTAAAGACTGTCAAAATCAAAGTTAAAAAGTGGTGGTTTGCTCAAAATCACATGGTTATTTCTTGTACCATGGTTCTTACTTGAACTAAAACATTTGGCTACTCGAAGGATGGCTTTTGGTAAAGAGATAAAATCCATTATGTTTTTCAAATCATTTGCTAGGACTAGCAATATCTTAGTGTAAATATGATGAAATGTCTAAATACTCATTTTGTGACTATTTAGAATGCCAAAACATCCGAAAACACTCGAACACATCAAAATGATAAAAATATCACAAACAAGTGTTTTATATGTTTTAAATGCAAAACATCAAAATCTGGTGAAAAACGTATCAAGTTTGCATAATTGGCGCTTTTTAGTCCCCCGTTACAAAAGTTGTCAAAATCACCCCTCGGTAATTCAAAACTTGAAATATCATTTTAGGTCCATGAGATTCAAAAGTTGTCAAAACAAACCTTTAAAGTTTAAAAATCACAAAATTACAACTTTGGTCCCTCAACTTTGCAAAAGTGTCAAAAATAGTCCTTAAGGTTTTAAAATTAGAAATTGATCAAAATAAACCTTGTACTATTCATAAATGACAAGAATGGTCCTTATGGTAAACTTTTGGAAAATTACAAGTTTGGTCCCTAGAATTACAAAAATGGCAATTTTAGTCCTTGGACTTGTAAAATGGAAATTTATGCAATGTTGGTCCTTATACTATTCAATTGTGGCATAATTAGTCCTTGTAATAAACTTTAGAAATGTTACGTTCAAATTCTCTAAGTTTAATTACACATTTTGGTCCCGGCTCAGATAATAACAAACCAAACGGATCCTCACTATTATCCAAAATCCAATCCATTATCCATCTAACCCACCCAAGCCCAACAAGCCCAATCCAATATCCGTTATTAACCAAAACCACTCGGTCAAACCACAAACCTCACCAAAACCACTACTATCTGACATCTTCTTCACCCCCACCGAACCAATACCGTGAGGTAGTTTTCACCTTCCACCTCACTTCCCTTATCCCCAAATTGCTTTACATCACCCCTCCACCTCCACATCCAACCAAGGACATTAAAACCATTATGCGACTTCCTTTAAGCCAAAAGCAAATTTGATGGCCAAGATTCGTTTGACCACATCAATGGCTGGAAAATGGTGGGAAATGCTCAGAGTGCCAGTGGGACTCTCAAAAGCCTATAAAGAAAGGATGAGAAGGAGAGTAAAGAACAAAGTAGTGTAGATTAGTTTAATATATGTCGTTTTTTTTATTTAAGCTTCCTAGTGTAATTTAAGTCTTTCAAGTACCTTTTTAAGTATTTCCAGTGTATTTTGAATCTATTTCAATAAGCAATTCAGTGTTCAAGTTTTAATTTTCAGTTTATGAAAAATTTCAAGTTCAAAGAAATCTCATGTTAAGTTGAATGTTTCTATCAGTTGTTGTTAAGTACTAATAAGCCTTAAAAGCTCTTAAAGCTTGGAGAAACTAAATTCAGTTTAAAGCTAAAACCAAAAAATACCAAAAATGCCAAAAAATTCAAGAAATTCAAAAATCACAAGTTTGATGATCAAGAAGTGATGCAGTTTGATCTTTGATGGGAATGGTTTAGAGAACCCGGGAGGTTCTAGGATATGTTCTAAGTCCTTGGTTCTCATATTTCACTTGAAATCACTTGTAAGCTCTTTTGATCCAATTTGGCTTTTTACTGTGCAAATTGTCATTAGTTCAAATCTTTGTTTTTAATGCTTATTAGTTATAGTTAAGTTAAAATAAGTGATAAAATCAAGAGGTTGTTCTTTTTAATTTTGTATTTTGTAAAAATCTTAATTTAACAATATAAACTGCATAATCATAATTAGTGAGTTGTATGTTGTCATGGTCATTGTTTGATGTTTATTTAGTGTTAATAAATGATATTATAAGTACGCAATGAGTTCCATGGTTTTAATCAGGATTCTCTTTGAAAAAGTACCAAATCACCACATAAAAGGGTGTTTGTTTCTCTTGTTTCTCTGTAACAAAGTTGTTTGCACTTTGTTCTTGATTGCTACATGTCATACTTGGTCTAAAGAACTCGCTAAACAAGAAAACTAGTCCTTATTTTGTGAAAAGTCAAACTCTCACTTAATCTCATTTATCTGTTCATCGTTAGGAATTTGGTTTGCTAAAATCATCATATTAGCTCAAAAGTAGTTAACATAGCTCAATATAACTTCATTACACCTTAATATATCATAATCAGTTCATAGAATCAAGTTAAAATTCAGTTTAGTCAACCTTTCATTTCAATCAAAAGTCAAAAGCTCCCTGTGCATCGCTTTATTATTCAATCATAAGCTTCTACAGAGCTTATTATTGTCAAAAATAAGATTTTGTTTCTTTGATAGCTAACCTGTCCTTTTTCAAGTTACAAGTTTTTTCCTTTGGATTTTTATTCACTGGTGGCTGCAATGCTTATCGGCTTGGTCCCAACTCATCAAAGATTAATCGATTCTCAAATCAGTGTTTGTCATGAAATAGCTTCACAAGCTCATAAGAGCTTATCATGGTCTGAGTTTTGGTATAATTGGTCTCAACCAGGTCTAGTACAAGTTCCACATTGTTTTAGTTCTAGCTTATTTGGTGTTTCTGTGCATAAGCTCAAAGTAGCTTACCAAAAATTGCTGCACAAAAGCTCAACACATCAAATCTGATCAATTGGTATTCCAGAGGTTTAAGCTTGTTGAAACTTGTTCCATTTTAGTTCTTTCAGCTTATTATAGCCTTTATCAGTTTGGTGGTCTTTGGTTATCATTTGGCTTTTTCAAGTGCTTATAAATAAGCAGTTGCCACTGCAGTTGCTTATTTCTCCACACAAGCCCATGTTTTTCTATTTTTCCTAGATTCTACATATTAAAATAGACTTTTCCTGAAATTTTCACAATTTTTCATAACTGCTATTATTTTTCTTAATTTGCTAGTTTTAATCCTTTTAAATAGTTTTAATACAAATAAATTAGAAAAAGCTTAGAAAAATATATTTTCTATTTTCCTAGATTAAGATAAATATAAAAGTAATAAAAAGTATTTTTCCATAATTTTATTAGTTTAAAAAGTATTTTTTAGCATTTTAATTAGTTTAAAATAGTTTTAAATTAATAATAAATACATAATAAGTCTTAAAAATATATTTTCAGTTTTAAAATAAGTTTTATCATATTTTAGACTTTTCTAAGTTATAATTTCATTTTCTAGGTTAATTTTGTATTTTCTTGTATTTTAGTGCATTTTAAATACTTAATAAATAGTTTTTAATTAATAATAATTAAATAAATAGTTTTAAAAATAATTTTCTTTTTCTAATAATTTTCTTTTATTATTAGGATTATAAAAATATCATTTTCATATTTATAGGTCTTTTATTTCTTTAAAACTCACTTTTTATTTTGTACGTTTACGTAATTTTTATTTAAACGTAGTTTAAGTTGTAGGTTTTAAACGCTCATCGACTGCAAAAATAGTGATAGCCTTTATTTAATATATTTTATCTTTTATTTCCTTTAATTTGCATTTAAGTCACTGTAATTTGTAGATCTTTTCTTTAGGTAATTTTCCATCCAACCTTTCATCACTATCCCAAGTGATCATTCTATCCGGCAAGTGTTTATACACCATTCATCCTCCGGGACTTAACGAATTGGGAATACACTATATTCCTCTGATCTTAATTGCATTCGTATTGAGCAGCTTTTAAGTCGATTACGGTCTGCCATTCACAAGCTGCTACATAATCGTTTGACTTCTTGTTGACTTTCGTTGACTTTTGTTGACCGGGTCATAATGGGTGTTGACTTGGGTCGCTGGGTTGGGTCGATTGGGATTAACCCAATATTCTCTCCCTTAATCACAATCGCTGTGACGTAGGTCTTTAATTCTTCTTGATTCATCTTCTGGTTAAGTCCACCATCTGAGCTTTTAATTTCTTGTGATCATCCTTATATCCAGGTAGATCAATCTTCCTTCGGTTATTTCCACCTTCTTCTGTGATCTTCATTATGTCCATGTTGATCATATTTTTTTCTGGTTATTTCCACCTTTTCTTCTGTGATCTTCATTATGTCCATGTTGATCTGGTTATTTCCACCTTCTTCTGTGATCTTCATTATGTCCATGTTGATCATATTTTTTTCTGGTTATTTCCACCTTTTCTTTTGTGATCTTCCTTAAGTCCAGGTTGATCATGTTCTTCTGGTTATTTCCACCTTCGTTGTTGTGATCTTCCTTAATTCCTGGTTGATCATGTTCTTCTGGTTATTTCCACCTTCGTTGTTGTGATCTTCCTTAATTCCGGGCTGATCATATTTTCTTGGTTCTTTTTCAACAGTTTCCATAAGCAATGTTGGTTCTAAGTCTTCTTCAATGAGATTAGATTCTTCTTCTTTCTTTGATGGACATTTGTTTGCAAAATGCCCATACTCCTTGCATTTAAAACACATCACCTTACTCTTATCATGAGTAATTTTATTTGAGTTGCTGTTTGATTTTTCCTTGAAATTATTTTCTTGGCCTTGCAACAAATCATGTCCACATTTTTCACAATGTCTTTCGTGAGTAATGTTATTCTTGTGATGTGTAAACAATAACTTATATTGATCATTATTGTCCTTATTCTTCTTAAACTTTATTCTTTCCTCGTACGTCTTGAGTCTCCCAATTGCTTCTTCCATCGTCATTTCACTTAGGTCGGAGTATTGCTCTATTGATGCAACTATTTGCAGATACCTATCGGGTACAGCATTTAATAGTTTCCGTACTAAGGTTTCATCTTCTATGGTGTGTCCTAGACTAGCGGCTTTGTTTACGAGAGTTGTAAGTTTTGTGGCAAAGGTGTCAATTGTCTCGTCTTCCTTCATTTGTAACATCTCAAAATCAGATTTGAGTGTTTGTAGTCTTGCTTGTTGAACTCTGTCTTCGCCAACGTGTCTAGTTTTCAAAGCATTCCAAATGTCCTTCGCGGTTTTGTGCTTTGTTATTTGAAGTAATTGTTCCTCGGGTAAAGCTTGATAAAGGAAAGCAATAGCGCTTTTATCCTTTTTCTTATTGGGTTGAGTCGTTTCAGACGGCTCAATTGTTTCCCATAAACCATTCGCTTCGAGAATGATTTGCATTCGAATTGCCCATAATGAGTAATTCGCGGGCTTTAGGATTGGGCATTGAAATTGAGGTGTACTATTTGTAAAATTAGTACTAGGTTCCTTATTTCCACTTCCTTTCGTGATGTTTTAAATATATAAAAAAAAATATCTCCAAAAAATCTAACACGAGGTGTGTTGAAAAATGTTTTATTTTTCCTTATAGGCTATAAAACTTTATAGGACTAGTTTTTAAATCCAAAACTATCCTCAGAGATTATATATTTTAAAAAACGAATGACCTAAAGTTAATTCCCCTTTAAATGTTATTCCTAATTATAATAAGCAGCGTAAAAATACTAGGTTATTATATTCTAATTATGATAAGATACTATAATTTTTTTATTTTTTTTAAATAACTTATCAAAACTAAAACAATATATATATGAAAATATATAAAGTAAAAATGAAAGGTTGTATTTGAAATCCTTTTGGAACCTGGAGGGGTTGATGGTTTAACCCGATGCCCTATTAAATATAATCCTTTGTGTGGCCCTTTAACTGTACACGCGTCCCTTTTTTTATTTTGTTTATCTCATTTTCTTTTGAGATAAACCCACGCGTCCCTTTTCTTTTTTGTGAGACAGTAATATTATTTGTCTCTCTCTCTAAGAAGATAACTTTGATCTTCTTCTTTCTTCTCCATAAACGACAGTTGACCGGCCCTTTTTGATGGCTGTGGTTTTTGACCGCCCCTTCTACTTTCTCCGGTATGGTCTTCTGTACGAGCACTGTTATCCCTCCAACTTGAAACCTAGGGTTTCGGCTTATTTTGGGGGTTTTTCTGATCCGTGAGTATTTTACGATTGGAGTTTGCTAATGAATCAATTGGGGTTTTCAATTGATCCTTCTGGGCTTGATTTCGTTTAAGAACAGGTGTGTTTGTTCTAATTCGAATCTTTAATTTATGCCCTAACTTGATGACTTGGTTATCGGATTGGTATTTGTATTTTTTGTTTTTTTTGAATCAAAGGGATATACGATTTTTTAATCGTTTCTGATCCTTTGGGATTAGATGAAATGTTTCGATGTTAATGATTGTCTATTGACAAAGATTTTCTTGCAAGAAGTAGAAACACAAAAATGATCTTTTGTGATTTTGTGTTCGATTTTAAATTTGCAGAAAAAAATTTCCGAAACAAAAAACTGTTCTTTGATTCTGAAACAGGAAACAAAAAAAATTGGTATATGATGATTGTGGCTCTGATACCAATTGTTGGCCCGTTTTTCTGGATCTTTAATCAAAATATACCGGTAATAACAATAAACAATTTGAATCAAGAAACTTTTCTTATTTATCAGTCATCATGTTTGTTACATGTTTCCTATCTATTTATATGTTTCGAAAGGGTACAAGTGAAACGTTGTGTCGGTTCAAGGATATGGCAGTTATTGTATAACTGTTACATAACCATTTCTGTAACTGCTTCTTGTTGACTTTCGTTGAGGTTGACTTTCATTGACTTTTGTTGACCGGGTCATAATGGGTGTTAACTTGGGTCGCTGGGTTGGGTCGATTGGGATTAACCCAATAATACCATCGTCTAAAGGGATATTTAATGAATAATTTTGCCCTTTCCTGCACCAGTGTCTTTGATGTTTCCTGTGTTAGGAAAAAACTTTCCGCCATATTTGTGCAATGAGACTTTCATGACTCTGTCAGTCGTGTAGAAACCTTCTTCAACACCATCTCCATGATGGATGCCTATATCAACATAGCTGCATAATAAACATTCATATAAAATCCATCGTTAACAGTATTTGAACGCTCACACGAGATACAACATATTTTTAAATCACCATCAAGAAGCCAAAATGTTTAATAGATTTGGCTAATCACGAAAATTAATATGCATATAAAAAGGGGGCGTTTAGATGTATGTTTTTTAAAGTGACTGGCTACTCTAATTAGACATTTTCTATTCAAGTCGCAAATATCAATTTATAAAGTTTGGGTAATCTACTGCATGCGATAAAACAGTAAAGGGAGCTAAAGTAATTATGGTGTGTGTATGTTGAGATTACTAATTAGGTTTATATAATGATCGGATAAAATACGTGAAACATCCCTTAATTCATTTCATAATTTAAACATAAAACTTGCTTAGCTTCTATTTGCTGCTACTGAGCTTACACCTCGACGACACTTAAATTACTCCATTCGTCTGAGGTGAAAACTCACGACATCTACGTTTATATATGATTGAGAAATAATGAGTCATGGAGAAATAAGGAGTCATGAAGACCTTATTCATAAAAGGGCGCGAGATGACACGCATCAATTAATTCTTAGTCATATAATGTGTGTTAAAAAGGTTTGCCTTCACATAAACCAGTCATACGTAAATGGATACATGAAGATATCCAAATGTGGTCAATTACTGTCATACATAAATGGATAGATGAAAGATATGAAAAACTTGTTACTTTGATCAACAGTAGCTAATACAGAGATATGTAAGTCTAAGTGCAATATCACCGTCACATAGCAAATCTCGAACTGCTTATTAATGCCATTAGGATTCGGAAAACCTCAATTACACATATGTGTGTATTTCGATCATTAATGATACAAATGCTTGAAAGATAAGCAATCCTTAGCAAACTAGCTAATAATAAGATAACAAACTAACTAATATTACTATTATTCACTACCACATAATAATAGATCACCGGAAACAATATATCCCTCATGAATCTTTAGCAGCTCTTGAATCCCCAAAACGATGTCATTCACATAGAACAAACCCGAAGCTTTGGTCTTCTTGGCGTGATGCAAGCCCCCAGTCCAATTAATCGCAATATCCGCCTCACCTCTATTCAACACAATAGCATCACCAAGTGTTCCCCCATCAGACACTTTACAAAAGTCAAAAAAGCCGTCAAACACGAGACAATCATCTTGTTTTTCTATATAATGCTTCACTATTTCATTGTCTTTTTGCCTAATATTTGTAGGTGTAACTTCAGACAAGAAATCTATATAATCCTTTGAGTGAAACATGTACATTTGCTCTATTTCGGCAGGAGGTATTTTCATGACTTTCATACGTTGCTCAAGCTCATAGCTTCAATCATACTGATACGACGGGTACCATGCAGTGATTTGGTGGGTAACTGTACTCGCACGTTCGTAGAAGTACGTAACTTGACGCTTTTTGGCGTCTGTACCGGGGGTTGGGAGCGACGATCCTGAGTGGTTCCATTGTTTGATCGGAGGAAGTTGAATTTGGAGCGTGTTGTGTTCCAAATTTTGAGACACTTAATAATATGACATTAAAAGTATGGAGAATAAGCGTTTTCCTTTTCTTGGCGACAAAGTTTGAAACTTTTCAGAAATGACATGTGTTTAAATTTAATTTGATTGCTTTACTCCATTTCTGAAAAGCTTCAAACTTTGTCGCCAAGAAGAGGAACACGCGTCTTCTCCGTACTTCTAATGTCATATTATTAAGTGTCTCAAAATTTGAAACACAACACACGCCAAATTCAACTTCCTCCGATCAAACAATGGAACCATTCTCCGGATCGTCGCTTCGAGCTCCGGTACAGACACCAAAAAGCGTCGCGTTACGTAAACTTTCATATGTTTAAATCAGGTAATGCTCAATTGTAGTGGGTTTCGTTTGAATTTTCTACTCTTACCTCATAGCTAGAATAAAATTTTAAAACCGGATGTGAGTGTCCTCTTTTCGGATCTAGTTAAAACGTATTTTTATATGGAAATTATTTCGCAACTAATTTCGTAGGAACAAAACTCAACTCAAATTACTAACTAAAAATAACAACCAATTACTCACAACATATAAAACTACCCAAATTTAAGCAAATAACAATAATCTACTCTATAATGCAAAACAAAACTAAACTAACACTAAATATAAAAATCATGGCAATCGTAACTAAACATACTAAAAATAAAGAGATAAAAAGAGTAAAGATAACCGGGTGAGATTGAAAAGCGGAGTTAAGTTTCTTTGACAAGCTGAGTTAGGAATAAGTAAAAATTCAACATACTGAAATAAAAAGTCCCAAAAATGAAACAAACGCACTTATACTCTAAGATTTACTAAGAAAGAACTAAAACTAAAAGATAACGTTTGGGTGTAGATGATCTAGTGGTGGTTGTAAAATGTGAGTTGCAAAATGTTGCTGGTGGTGGTGGTTTTATGGTCATAACAAAGTTGGTGAAAAGGGGTTGGCATGTAATTAAATGGAGGTGTAAATGTTATGTGCATCCATTTACGTATAAAGTTTGATGGAAACACGAGCATGTAAAAAAGCTGACACCATTAGTTGCACAAAAATATTACTAATGAAGACAAATGAGGATAAACTGGTTAGTGGTATATTAATCAGAGAGATATAAATGTGATGAACAACCATTGGCTTAGAGCATGCACATCAATAACGTGGGTAACGGGCGTTAGAGAGAAACGAGGCGAGTTAGCCCTTGGACCTCCGGCGTTAACACCGCGTTACTTGCCCTGCGTTACTTGCCCAACAGGCATTATCAACATTAAAAAAAACTCCCCTAACGGCTAGTTACCGTTGGGGTTTAAAAAATTTTACGTTTTAGCCCCTAAACGGCTAGTTTTATATAAAAAAAATAATAATTTCAAAAACATTTTCTTACCACTATAAATACCCAACTAAAACAACATTTTTTTCACACTTCCATTACTCAATCCTCTCAATCTTTAATCTTTCATTCACACGCCCCATGGGAAAGAAACGTGCTGCCAAGAAAGCAAGATCCGAGAGCACGACAAGTACTGGGGGGAGCGAGCACCGGAGGAACGAGCTCGTCAAGTTATTTCACCGAAACTATGGCAAACGAGTATCGTATCAAACGTGAAACCGCCCAAGCGGCGTATCGGGCCCAACAAATCAAAGATGAAACAATAACAAGGTTGGAAGAGATAAAGTTTTTTATGGTTGATACTGAAGGCAAAGATCCAGATCTCGTGGCTTGGATCAATGACGAAAAAGAACGAATCAAAATAAAATATAACTTGCAATCTCGTCACTAGATTGTATTCTCGTCATTTCCTTTATGTTGTAACGTTTAATTTGCAGTGTGTTTTTTTTTTTCGTTGTAACTTTTTTTTTTTTTTTAATTTCGTATTGTAATATGTTTTCAAATCTAATGATATGTTTAGTTTAATAAATGAAATGTTTGTTTTAGTTTAGGGGTTGAAATTGAAAATATAAAATGTTAAAGTTTAACTTGGATGTTATTGTTGTAAGTGTTTTTTTGGGGATGTTAAGGTGAAATGTTAAAGCTGATGTGACGCTGACGTGACAGATGTTAAAGTATAACTTAAGCTATTGATGGAAATGCTCTTATGACTGGTTTTAAAATACCATTGTACTATATAGTATATGAAATTAAAATGTAAAAAAGATGCAAAAACCACTTGTAAGTACAAAATAATGTTTCGAAATGAAAGAAAAATGTGCATTCAACATATTTAAACTAAGCAAAAAGAAAGCGAGTCTTTAAATAGAGAACTAATAGCTAAACAAAAATCGTAAACATAAAATAACAAAATGAAAGAGTATCTACCAAATAGTTGTTGCATTAGTTGCATGATAAAGAACTACCCATAAAGGAAAGACAAGGGTGCAGTTGGTCTTAAGCCAAGGTTGGTAAGAGAGTAGTTGGGAATTAAAGAGAATTATAAATGTTTAACTATTATAGTAGTGTTATGTTGGTGAGGATCGTAATAAGCCTTTTTTTTAAACCGGACTGGAGGCTGGTCGAACCAGTTTAGCCGGGAGTAAACTGTTAGGAAAACAGAATACATTGTCGGAGAAAATAGCTGACATGTTTTCATTAAAAAAAAGTGAGTGATTTGCACACTCCACCAAATGATTAATTGTCTTTGAACATTTATACCCTCACAGTTAAATTTACACTTTCAAGACATGTGAGTGTATAAATGTCCAAACACAATTAATTGAAGTGTCCCAATCATTTTATTGAGTGTGCAAATCACTTCCTCTAAAAAAAATAGTTCACTCTACACGTTTTTATTTTCACACTTTTCAAAAATGTGTAAAATTTTATTAGGTTAATTAATCTATACTAACTTATAATGCATTTAGGCCTTCTAAAATCAGAAGGCTTAAAATTTCAGATTTTTTTGCTTGCTTATAATAGAAAGAATTGCCTCACACATCTATACTACTATATAAAGCATTTAAGTTGTGGGCTCAACCAAAAATTAAGATAAGAAGCTCCAATTATAGAGTGACATGTGTCACTTTTCAACTAAAAAATCACATTTATTTTTAAATTGAAATATCTTTTTATCTATTTATTTTTTTTATAATCTAATTTTACCATATTTTCTAAAATTTTGTGCTCTTTAATTCAACATCCATTTTGATATATTTTTATGAGATTTTAGTTTTTACAATTTTTTGTGGGTTTATTTTATTTTGATTCAAATTTTTACAACTTTAACCTTTATTTCAATCAATACGATTTTGATTCGTCAAAATTATATACTTTTGGGGGGACTGTTTGTCGGGTAAGAGACTACGATGGTTTTTCTATATGCGGGAATAATGATGTCACGGGAAAGCTACGGGTAACCCAAACAAACACATACAACTAACATATATACATTCGGAGTGTTTTGAAACGAATTCACTAAGAGGATAAGCAAACACATATAACTATATTTATCGTCGCAGGTGTGCACGGGTATCCAACTAGTACTCAAGGATGTGTAAAAATTTGTTACATTGACGCTCAGTTCTCGAGTTGAAATAGAAGAGGAAAGGAAAGGAAATAGAAAGGTTTTTGTGTTCTTAAGTTTTTTTTAAATGAGGAAAGGGAAGTGGAAAGGAAATAGAGAAGAAATTTTATTAAGTAAATCTTCCTCCCACTTTTGGGAGGAAATGGAAAGGAAATGGAACTTTATGTTGTGTAAAGACTAGTATACCCTTTTTAAAAGATTTAACATCAACAACTAAAGGGCATATATGTAATTTGACTAAGTAATTTTTTTTTCCTCCCACTCAAGAACATGATTACGATTACTTTCCTTTTTCTTTCTTCTATCTCAAGAACATAACAACTAACATTTACTTTCCTTTTCTCTTTCTTTTTCCTTTCCCATTCTTTTCCATTTCTCTTCACTCAAAACTCGAGAACTGAGCGTAATAGATGTGAAAAAAGTTATAAAGCAGCAAATTTTTCACATTTATAATTGTATCAATAAACACCATGCCACCATAGGCCATGCTCTAAAGCCAAAACCAAAAAGCATAAGCCGACTATATAAGCGAAAACAAAACCCCTAAAACTTTATATAAAGCTTTCAAGTAAAATCATTCACATATATCTAGGAATTCGTGCACGATCAAAACGCAGATTTCTCATCCTTGTCTTGCAAATCTGTAAGTTACACTAGATTCCCAACTATCTTTTACATATATCTTATGAGTTTCACTGCATTTCATTATCTTTCAAATCTAGGGTTAGGGTTTATTTCGAGAAAAATGAGGTAGACTATAAGTGTTTGTTTGGTGAATTTAGAATAGGGTAAAGGTCATTTGAACATAAATGGAACTTTTGCACGTGTTTTAAGGCTTTTTTGTGGTCGAAAATGTTGGAAAAAGCATTTAGTGGTTGTTTAGGTTAAAATGAGTTAGAGAATAGGTAATGCTTAAAATCTGTTTGTTAAAAGTTTTTGTGGTCGAAAATGTTGGAAAAAGCATTTAGAGCTGTTTGTAAGTTTGTAAAGTTCTCGAAAAAATGGATTTCGAGAAATTTCATATGTTGGTCTAAACATTAAAAGTTTTGAGTAACTTTGAGAATTTCGAGTAAAGCTTGAAAATTTCGGGTAAAATTAAGGATACAAGTGCTAAGAGAATTTCGAGAAATTTTGTTGAATAGTTACTTTCAGAAAATTTTGCTAAAAAGTCAAAGGTGACAATTTTCGATTAATATGTGGTGAAGAGTACCTTTCGACAAGTTTTTGGGTCAAACATGGTCAATTTCGAGAAATTTTTGACAAAAATGTACAAAACAAATTTTCATGGTTACATAGATATTTCTCGACAATTTAGTTTAGCCCGTGCCCGTTTAAGCCCGTGCCCATTCTAGCCCGTACATGTTTACCCTGTGCCCATGCCCGCCCGTTTTGCCACCTCTAGGTACCACGTTTGATGCCCACTTTGAAGTGCAAATACTTCTAACTGCATTTTGTTGTGATCGAATTTCACATCTATATTTTTTCTTTCTTACACCTTAATTTGGATAGACCAGCCTCATCTTTAGAAGAGGCTATTTAAATTTGTTTGGATTATACCTTGATGACCTTGATTGTTCCTGCTGCGTAATACTTGGCTTTCAAATTTTGCTGATGTAAGTTAATGGTCTACGATCTCAAACACTATATTAATAGACAACATGTTCAGTTATATGGAGGAGTATCAGATATCAGTCTTTTGTCATTATTTATGCTATTTTTTGTTATAAACAATCATGTAACTTGAATACTTGATTGAATAGTACATGAGTACTCACAAAAATTAGCCCGGTTGGCCAACAAAATGATGCTACTTGATATCACATTACTGTATTTCCATGTGATGGATGTCTATCTAGAGATTGTTTCTATACAGCTTATGATTAATCCTTATAACTTACCTAAGGTTTATGATAGGCTAGTGATTTTTCAGCGGGCCAGGCCATTACCTTGTGTATGTAATTTCGAACCTTAAAACCAAAATTCATGACCCTTTATCAGGTTAACTAAGTTTGAATGATATCGTGCTTGCTTTCCCTATCAGTAAGGAGGTGAGATATTAAGTGAGGTATTAGGTTCAAGTGCGGGCATCACCTGCCTTGATCTTTGGACATTTGCTATTAGACCAGTTGGTGGGGGCACTAAGGAGTGGCGTTTACCCTTTTTTTAATGCTTAAGTGATAGCAGGCTCACTATCCTATCTTCAAGCATAATTAGGGGGGACAATCGTGCCCTACTTTTTATTGTTTTCTTTCCTTTGATAAAGCATGCTTTAATCATTGCATAATCTAGAGGTCATGTGAAAACATGCTCAAAGCTAATGACACTAGTCTGCACCTCACACCAGTTGTTACTTGTTTTCATGGTCACTGCTGTCCAGAAAGATACTGATGGTCTTGTCTAGAATTTTGTTTATGGTAAATAGTTTGAACTTTGAAGCAAATGAGACATACATAAATGCAGTTAATTTTGTATTGCAGTTATATATGCATGCCTAGCTACACTTTTCTTTTTAGGATGTAGGTACATGCTTTCACTAATCTAGAATTGTGCTTTAAAAGCCAACAAAAGATAAAGAAAAAAAAAGGGAAACTAGTATGTTTCAACTTTCTACATGGAAAACAATTGCTTGTGATGCTTCACAGGCCAATCTTTTGGACACTTCACTTGAGCATTCACAATCTCACCAGTCAAGTCTTTAAAAAAATAAAAATCATATGCTCTATATCTAACACCAGACCTGGAACTTGATAACAGTACTCTGTGACCTCTTATTCACATCTGCGTTTATGATGCGTATCACTTCATCTTCCTCATCGCGTAAGCCTCCTTTTGAGTTGGAATCTGGAGTCAAGGTCCAAGTAGGACCTAGCCATCAAGCTGACATTCCGAAAAAAGTAACATTGCGCGAGTATACTCAAGGTTTTGATAAGGTACGTAACTTTTTACATTAAAGAGCGATCCTAATTATGAGTTATAAAAAAGTGATTTTCTTTTTCTTCTTGCTGCAGATAGATGAAACAAGAACTTGTACTCTATTCCCTAAAGGAGAGTGCAGAAATGGCGCAATATGCCCTTTTTGGCATGGGATGTCTGTTGAAGAACGGTATGTTATATTATTAGTTTGTCTTTTTATATCGAATTATATGAATGGGAAAGAATTCTAGAACTAGGATAATATTTGAAAATGATTATTCGCTCTGCCATTGTGACTGTTTACATGGTGACTTAAATTGCGTGCCCAACTTAGTGGACAGATTATTCGCTCAGCAGATAGACCTATGTGCTCCTCATATAGCCTTGTTATTACTCCCTTTGTCGTCTGTTTTATTGTCGATTATCACTCACAAGGGGAGAATTACTTTTCCTAGTTTTAAATCGATAACATATTCGAAATTGATTCGCTATTTTGACTTGTATTGTTTTAATTGCATATGTGGGTAATTCATGATTTATGATCAAGAAGGAACTCCTTTCGTATGGTTCTGGGTTAATGGGGCAGTGAAGTTTGTTGGGCTATGGGTCTTTGCTGCTATGAATGTTGTGACTATACAGTCATCAATACAATCAACATACAAAATGCTTAAAAAGAAAAAAGACCAGTCACCTGCATCTCACTGTATCTTTTCTTTATTGATTGATGTTATGTTTATACGTAAATGATACCCACTATTTGAAGTATATATTGATAATGTTATTTTTTTGAACTTGAAGTTTGAAGTCTGGGATAGGGGGATCAATTCAGAAAGGAAATCGCAAGAATCAAAAGCAGCAAGTGCAGGATCTTTCTACTGGTGGTGCCACTTATGTTATACCTGCTGTGAAACTCAACTCCAACCTCTGAACCGAAAAGTAAATAATTAACTTTGGAAAGTCGATTTAAGCTCCCAAGTCTTGCATAAGGAATATTTACAGCTTAATCAAAGGAGTCTATTAATTATTCACTAGTAATCTTTACTGTTTTAGAATCATTGTACCTTGAAATATTGACCTTAATACTTGACTTTACTGTTTTCATAGAGTTATGATGTTGCTTGGTTCTAAAACTACTCTTCCGTGACTAGCCAAATCTGTTTTCAGACTCAGTACTGTATATAGATTGGATATATAACATCGCCTTAGCCACTTGCATGCTATCATTCTCACTAATGTGAAAAGCTGAGTCGACAATGCCAGAATAAACAAAACCACTGGTGCCACCTGCTAACCTTTTTTTTTTGAACATCACCACCAGCTAACCTGATGAACGAGAATCTGAGCTATTGAACTTCGCAACAATCACATGATCATACACAAGTACCCCAATTGCACACCAAATCATAGATTCACAATTCACTAACTTATGTCGGCAAGGAGCCATAGATTCACAATTTACTAATTTCATAAACCATATTTTTGAAAAGTCAGGTTTATTGAACTCGAATTTTCTTGCATATATCAGAACAAAAATTTGTCAGCATTTGGGTTTTACTCTTTGGAGTTATATACTTCAAAGAAATGTGTTATAACAGCAAAAGTTTTTCTTAGCCCAAAACAACCCATTCCATCATATCTTCGTTTATTCATCCCTCATTGCACGATGATCCCTGGCAATATTAATAGTTTATCAAGTCAGTTACACACATGAAAACATGGAATTCAATCAGTAAACTTGACTTATAAAGTCAAACAAGTCAAGTTTATATTTTTTACTTTTGAGGTCAAACAGGTTACCATCTTTGAAATTTGAGGCCACCCCGAATGCGTGGATTTGGACGTTCCTCCATGGGCTCCTCTTCCTATATCATTAGCAATCAGATCAAATGAAATAAACACGAGAAAGATGATTGAATATCCTGCATAAAATGTAAAATTTACTTGCCTCTTCTGGGACTTCTAGAGTCCTTTCCTTAGCGTGAAACGGCATACTAGGGCGATGTATTAATTGAGACAGTTGTTCAAGAAGCAGGTTCCTGAAAAAAATTCATTGTTCAGTAAAACAGCGGAAAAAAATAGAAGATGAACTGAATCCAACTGTCTAAACATGAACATACATCGTTTACTGGTTGACTATTCACATCATATACCTACTGCACTAAAAAACCATTGACTCATAAGAGTTTGACAGAAAACCATTTACCACAAACTAGTAGTGCACTAGATAACCACATATGAACTCAGTCTAAACATGGTTAGTCATTTAATGATCAATGTCGGTATGTCACTCGTAAGCTTCTTTTTGACATCTGATTTGGAGTCTACGTTTATATATGATTGAGAAATAATGAGTCATGGAGAAATAATGAGTCATGAAGGCCTTATTCATAAAAGGGCGCTAGATGACACGCATCAGTTAATTCTTAGTCATATAACGTGTGTTAAAAATGTTTGCCTTCACATAAACCTGTCATACGTAAATGGATACATGAAGATATCCAAATGTGGCCAATTACTGTCATACATAAATGGATAGATGAAAGATATGAAAAACTTGTTCCCAGTTTTATACTTTGATCAACAGTAGCTAATACAGAGATATGTAAGTCTAAGTGCAATATCACCGTCACATAGCAAATCTCGAACTGCTTATTAATGCCATTAATATTCAGAAAACCTCAATTACACGTATGTGTGTATCGTGTGTCTAATTTCGATCATTAACGACACAAATGCTTAAAAGATAAGCAATCCTTAGCAAACTAGCTAATAAGATAACAAACTAACTAATATTACTATTATTCACTATCATCATAAACAATATATACCTCATGAATCTTCAACAGCTCTTGAATCCTCAAAACGATGTCATTCACATAGCACAAACCCGAAGCTTTGGTCTTCTTGGCGTGATGCAAGCCCCCAGTCCAATTAATCGCAATATCCGCCTCACCTCTATTCAACACAATAGAGGCAGCAAGTGTTCCCCCAACAAACACTTTACAAAAGTCAAACAAAACTTCAGATAATAAATCTATATAATCCTTTGAGTGAAACATGTACATTTGCTCTATTTCTGCAAGAAGTATTTTCACGACTCTCATGTGTTGCTCAAGCTCATAGCTTTCAATCATATTGTGTGTCACAATGGTAAGACGGGGTGCCATGCAGTGATTTGGTACATAACTGTACTCGCCTATCGCCAATTCGTAAAAGTACGTAACGCGAACTTTTTTGGGGTCTGTACCGAGGGCTGGGAGCGACGATCCAGAGTGGTTCCATTGTTTGATCGGAGGAAGTTGAATTTGAAGTGTGTTGTGTTCCAAATTTTGAGACACGTAATATTATTAAGTGTATCAAAATTTGAAACACAACACACTCCAAATTCAACTTCATCCGATCAAACAATAGAACCATTCTACGAATCGTCATTCTCAGCCCACAATACAAACGCCAAAAAGCATCGCGTTACGTACTTCTACGAACCAACGATAGGCGAGTACAGTTACGAACCAAATCATTGCATCGTACCACGTCGTATCACTATGACACACAGTATGATTGAAAGCTATGAGCTTGAGCAACACATGAGAGTCGTGAAAATACTTCTTGCCGAAATAGAGAAAATGTACATGTTTCACTCAAAAGATTATATAGATTTCTTGCCTGAAGTTTCACCTACAAATATTAGGCAAAAATAAAATGAAAATAGTGAAGCATTATATAGAAAAACATAATGAGTTTCCCGTGTTTGACCGATTGTTTAATTTCTGTAAAGCTTCTACGGGGGATGGTTAGCTTAGTAGTGCCACCTGGATGGTTTGGGAAGTTTGAGGTTTAGAGTACTTTATAACATATACCTGTAAATCATTACGCTAATTATTAGCTTATAAGCCTAATAAGCTCTTTTAAAAAATCTAAAACAGCTTATTTGCATAATACTCGCTAAAGTTTAACAAGTAACAAGTAAATCTACTAGTAAGATTTAAGAAAAAGACTTACAAATTTAGTTGCATCTGGAGCTATTCACAAGGTTATCATGTTGTACTTGTCTATTTTTGTCTGGTAAGAGTTTTACAAAAAGTTTTAAAATTTGGGAACTGAGTTGTTATTTTTAGTTAATTAGAATTACAAATATAATGCTTATAGGTCCAATGAAGGGTTGATTGGGTAATATATAACCATGGGTTATGGTAAAAGCGGGTAATTTTTGGTATGGGTCAAAACCAGTTTGGTCTACCTGAAATACTTTGTCTATCTTTATCAACATAAGCTCTTAGATTATTCATGTAATCCGCTAAAATATAAACTGAAACATACTTTCAATGAGCAGCAGCATTCGACGCTATATGATTCATTCAAACTCATTTCTGTCGTCTGCATATATGCAAAAACATTTATGCTCACAACTAATATCTCATGACAATCTCATTCCACAAGTATGGCGGGTGTCTTTGACGTTTTCATGTGCTAGGAAAATAATCTCCGCCGTATTTATGAAATGAGACTGTCATGAGACAGTCGTGTAGAAAGTTTCTTCAACACCATCTCCATGATAGTAACAATTAGGCTTAGAAAGAGAGAGCTGTTACCTTATTGATGGGGAGAAAAGTTGGGTTAAGTTTATTTGACAAACTGAGTTTGGGATTTGGGAATTTTATAGAAGAGTCAAGAATGGCGGGAAGAATTTTGGACATGGCGGGAAAACCATTGGAGATGGGGGGAAACCATTGGTAATATATCACCTTGGGTTCTGGTAAAAGCGGGAATATTGGAAATGGCGGGAAGAATTTTATACGTAGAAAAATGGAGACCCAAAAGGTTTATTTGTGTGAAACTCACCAGTAACTTTTAGTTGAGTTTTTTAGTTGACCATGGTCTTTAGAAAAGTATTTGACAAAGTATCCATTCTCAAAAATATTTAGCATAATATATTGTTATCTTTTTCTCTTTAACAAATCCATTAAAGCTCATTAGTGATAAGTTTTTCCACCAACCATCATCCTCATAGTCTCCTGTAGGGACGACGTAGAGATGTACGGCATGATTTCGACATAAACAACTGGAGGAATTTTATGTGTTGTTTTGATGATTTCGATGTCAGCAAGGTTTTAACGTCATCGCTTAGAGGAACAAACCACCTCGTGGTATCATCACAACCAACACGATCAACTAAACCTAATACTAAACACAATTTAAGGAACAATATGAAACTCGGAAAGTTTATAAGAAAGTACGCTACGTTCTTCGAACCGACATCAAACGTTGCCTAAATCCAAAAACTTTATATTTTCTTTTGCACTTGTCATCCATTTTTGCAAGGATCGACATCTGATTCTTTTAACATAACAAACAAAATGTCTATAGTTTACATGATTAATTTCAGTAACATCTATATATCATTTACACCATTTTTTTGTTAACATTAGAAACTTAAAATTATGTAACATGAATCATCAACAATAAAAGAGATAACCAAATGCTTACCGAATAGTATACACAGATTGTTCTCTATATTATGGTGTACTATAATATGTGTATAGTATTGGTATAGAATAAGCGATGAAATTTGTAAGTGACGATGACTTTTAATTTATTACATCCAACGTGGCATCAAAAGAGGCATGATTTTCAAAAATAACATATTATTTTAAATACTTCTAAAAGTGCCCATTTTGTTAAATTTATTTTTAAAGTACAATAGTTATATAAAAAACCCACTTTTAGTTTTTGCTCTTATTTTTGGAGGAGCTTTGTTTTTTGTTTAAATTACTCAATGAGAAAGACGAGGAATAACTATAGTTACACATTTGATATACATCAACTTTAATTAGATGCTTTCGTCTTTTAGCTACATCTTAATATATTTTCTAGCTCAAATATAGATGCATATAATTATATTAGATGAATTTCATAAGGTTTACTTAAGCATATGAATTTCTCGTCCTTTGCACGTCCAATATGTAGCTAGTACTACTTCGTATCGATTTCACTTTAAAATCAATTTCAAAACCAATTGGAATGCATCTAAATAAATAAAGATGTATTAAATTTAAGTCGATGCATCTCAAATATGCGATTATATTTATTTCTCATTCTTCAATTTTAAAGTTTCTTCTCACTAAATTTCTACCCACATCATCATAGTAGTTGTCTGTGTTTTCTTATTATAGTTGGTCAATTAAAATAATAAAGAGGTGAAACTATGTCGTGCTTTGTTGTGGTCTCCAGTTTTGCTAAAATATAAAATTGCAATATTAATTAAAACAAGGGGAGCACACATCAAGAAGGAGCATTTGCATTATTAACCTTTAGTCTCCACGTCTATGACGCTCTCTTTGCTTCGAAAAAAGGGGGAGAAGTAGTTAAACTCATCGACTAAAAACTTGTTAACTTAAAATTTACATACAATGAGTTTATATTTTGCCATCATCAAATAGGGAGAGATTTGCTAATACAAATAATGTATATCTATGTTTTGATAATAACATAACATAAAAATATTTTACGTAAAATTTAACGTAAACGCATTTTTAGTCGTAAATCTTTGTTTCAACGTCAAATCACTAAAAGTATAAACAATGAACATCAAACTTAATGGATAATGAAAGAATTAATTTTTTCATACAAATGTGACAAAACATTTTTACACAAAATAATAAAACAAAGTATTTCTAATTTTTATAAAATGTTTTATTCAAAATAAATATTCAAAATCCGGGTTTTCCCCCAAAAAACAATCACCTTTCACCAGATTTTATCTTTTTCACTAAAAGACAAAAAGGAGAGCGTCGACGGTACCATTAATTATGGACGATACCCTTAAATAATTAAGGGTATCCTCTAAACGTTAGACGCCCATAATTTTTGCCTATATATAGTGGACAATTTCACACATTTTCCTCACCTCTTTGAACTGATTCTTTCTTTACATCTTTTCAACTAACTTCTTTGATCATTAACTTGCTTTAATTCATTCAAAAGTGATCCAAACTTCATTACATCTCAAGTGCAAGAGAAAAACACTTATATTCATCAAGATACTAAGTTTCATAGTATAGTTAGTGCATTGGTAACATTGGTTACTTTCTTGTTGTATTTTAGCATACATCAAGTTCATAAGTTCATAATCTTATATCTTGTGTAGTTGTGAGATCGGGTAGATCGAGTTGACCATGTAGATCTTGTCTCTTATGTAGTTTGTGTTAATATTGTGTTGCTCGGGTAGATCGTGTAGTTTGTGTTGATCATGTGAAGATCGGGTAGACTGAGTTAGTATTTTAGTCCGTAAAATACACATGTGTGAGATTGATTCTAGCTAGATTAGAACTCGACATTTAACTTAGTGTCTGCAATTGGTGTAAGCAACGTTGTATGGTTTTCTCTACTTGAAGGGAGCTTGTTGATATAGTGAAGTGAAATCTCGAGTTGGGTACTCGAGGAGTGGAGTAGGGCGAATAGGAGCTTCGTCACCGAAGCACTATAAATCTTGGTGTCATTTGGTTTGATCTTTCTAACTCTCTACTATTATCTTGCATTCTATACTTTGTAGTTATTATTGTTTATTGCTTGTTGTCTTGCATTCTTTTATAGTGTTTATATTGTTGCTGCTTGATCTCACGTAAATTCGAATCGAAAGTTTTTGAAAGCATAAATTTAAAACTGAAAAACTATTCAACCCCCCTTTTAGTTTACCACATAGATAATGCGTGTGGTAACCTGCTATTCGTTAACATCAATAGATTTGTAGGTCACCTGGTACACAGAACCGACCGAATTCAAAAGTTGGCTGCGCGGATTTGAAAAAAATAGTCGACTACACAAAACTACAACAAGTGGCAAGTTAAATATATTTTCATTCAGTTAGCCCTACTAATTAATATACCATTTATTAAAAATGATAACAAAATATATCACTAAGTTAATAGTTTAAATATTGTTTAGTTCTCAAACTTTTATCATTTTTCATTTTTTTCGCGTATACTTTTTTCTCGCAATAACTATAATATGAACCCGTAAGTGTTGCATCAATGGTTATACCAGAACCACAAGTTCGCAAGTATAATTATTTGCCACTATATCGCTTTGTGTGGGTATTTGTCTAGTTTAGATGAAATGACAAACAATAATATTACCGCAATAAGACCAAAGGGTTTGTGTGTTAATGATACCTTTTATTGTGTGAGAAACTCCTTAATCAAATGATTTTGGGTTCAAGTTCTGCTTAAGGTACGTGAGATATGATTATTGTAGTTACTGAGATAGATTGTTATTATACCAAAAAATATAGAATTATTACCAAAAAAAAAGTATATTATAGCCTATAACTATATAGTATTGAAATTCAATGTATATTGTATTTATTACCACACATAAAGTATATTGTATTTATCGTAGATCCAATGTATTTCACTGATTATATTCAACATAGAAAAAAATTATTAAATACTACGCGACTGAGATGACTAAAATATGTGTATAGATAGCAAAGGAAATAACATAAACTGTCATAAAAAATAATTAACAAAACAAATATTTTTATTTGCGTTTCGGGTAAAGACGAAGATGGCATCAATGAAAATGATAGCATTCTTCATCTTGTTTATTTGCGTTTCGGGTAAAGCAATTTTTTTTTTGTTGAGCCATATTAATTTGTGTGTTGTTTAGTTTTTTTATACATGGATAGGGATTAAGTGAGAATAAAACTTAAAGTGAGAAGTATGAGAAGTAACTATAATTGCACATTTGAGATGTATCAACTTGATTAAATACAACTCTATTCATTTATATGCATCACAATTAGTTTCAAAAGTGATTTTAAAGTAAAAACGATGCAAAGTAGCACTAGCAACAAATTTGACTCGCGGGGGAAGAAAAATACATGGAATTCACCTAACTTGATGAAATATGCTTATAATCTATGTTTATGCATCTAGTTTTTTTGCTATAAAATATATTATGGTGCATCTAAAAAACTAGGAATGCATATAATTCAAGTCAATGCATCTTTAATATGTAATTATAGTTATTTCTTATACTTATCATTTTAACACTTCTTTCTTATTTAATCCTATATAAACCTATGACTTTGTATATAACATTACTTTATTTATTCATGCATTAGGTAAAAAGTTTAGAAGCATGCTTTTATTAATTAAGCTACACAAGTATTGACACAATTTGTACTTATTAAAAAATGATTTTATTTGCTTTACATAACAAGTATGATGAACGTTCCTCAAGTTTCACTTGCATATGAGGACCGTCCATGCAAGAGGGACATGGATTGTATTGGATACCCATGTACAGTAATTACATATCCTAAATGTTTCAATCATAGTTGTTTATGTATTCTTCTACCTCCTAGTATCAATTGAGGCGTCGATGGGACATCAACAAGAAGTGCACCATGGTCCCTGAATACTAGTCATTTTTTAAGCGTGTACTTGAATTTATGTTGATTTATAAATGCATAAATAAACGTAATAAATATGAAAGCTTTCTATTTTTCATATTATACAACTTGTTTTTCAGTTAATTCTCATAAGAATAAATCAATATTATGAGATAATTTATGATTTAATATGCGTAAGTGTTAAAATAAATTGAGCGAAAATCAATGGAATAATAGTTAACGTATGAAACTAATGTATGATTGTATGCTATTTAACTCAAGTACAAAAAAAGTAGTTACCACAAATTGAAGAAGCAATATCACTCGCGTTTGCAACTCACATGTCAAGTATCAACGGTCAAGCTTAATGTTTGTTTGGACAAACCATAGTCAGTCCATCTCAATCAAAGGTCAAAGGACTTGCTCAATCCATGAGATTTGTTTGCATTTACAAAATTTAAAAAAACGCAACCAGTTACTAGCTCAGTTGGCCACGTGAGTTCCTTCTGGAGTTTGAAGAGGGGTTTTACCCAGGTTCGAATCTCGCAAGTGATAAAAAAATCCAGATTTTCCTCTTAGTGCGAAGCCGTTAGTTCTAGAAGTTTCCCTTCGCGGGTCTCTCCTAGTGGTTTGGGTCCCGAGATCTACCCGTTTGAATAATTTACTCGGGTTGGATTTCAAAAAAAAAGTAATTATGAGGCTTACAAAAAGTAATTTTTGTCTTTTAACTCACTATAATCTTGATCTACGATTACATCTTCAATTGTAGCTCACATCACTTTCATTAAACATGCAATAACTATAGCACCAAGTTCACTTGTAAAAAAAGATCAAAAATATATTTTTAAGGAATTAGAAATTATGTTCAAATTCATATTCTTGTAAGACATTATTTTCAGAAAAGTGAAATATATATTTTCTATGTTTTTCTTTTCATTTTCAAAATCACCCGTTTTTTTTAATATATAAAATACAATGCTACATAAACATGTTATCTAATTTTCTAATACACTGATAGCAAAGAAAAATCACCTCAATTTTTCTGCAAAATTAAAAAATAGAAAAATCATATTCATTCCGTCCTAAATTGATTGTCCTTATTTTCATTTTGGGTCCCAAAACATTATTCCTCTTCTTGTGTCAAATTGTCAACATATCAAAAGAGAGTTTAGGGGTGGTGATATTTGATTGGTTAAGAGTATAAATTTTTCGTAATAAACTGTGTATTTTTGTCTAGAGACAATAATTTGAGACGAAGAGAGTATATTTTTTTTCGTAAGTTTTCCAAACATAACATAATATGAAAATGAACAGTAACATTATAATCTCTATGAAGCAAAATAATTGTCCTTTGACAAAAGGTAAAAAGTTTTACAATAAAATAATTATTCATTCTTTCTGTTCTCTAATTTTTATTTTATTTTATTTTTTATATATTTTAGGATAACAGTTTTCGCCTTAACTAATTAATTAATTTTTTATTTAAATATTTAAATAATAAATTCAAGCAGAAGTAGTATGGCAACTCGATCAAACTAAGTTATTTGATTCTAGTAACGGACAATAGGGTATGTTTGGCGCTTATATGGGAGTGGTGAGTGATGAACGTTGAGTTTTATGATTTCTAATGCCCGTTTGGCAATCAAAAAATATTTTTTTTCTCTCGGATTGCGTCTTTTCCAACGCTTCACGAAGTAACATTTATGAGAGAAAAAACGGTTACTGGTCATGAATACTGCTCACTGCTACCGCTACTTTTACCAAATACGCCTTTTAATTAAAACAACTCAGAAAAAAGAAACATAAACAATAATTTTTTGAAACATTGGGGTAAAAAAGAGAAACTATTGGAGCAAGTGTAAACCAGTTCGATTTGGTCCAACCAAACCAATGTTTTGGCTATTGCGAAACTAGACGACTAGTAACGGAAACTGAACCATTATACTCGGCTCGGTTTCACGAAGTAACATTTATGAGAGAAAAAACGGTTACTGGTCATGAATACTACTCACTGCTACCGCTACTTTTACCAAATACGCCTTTTAATTAAAACAACTCAGAAAAAAGAAACATAAACAATAATTTTTTGAAACATTGGGGTAAAAAAGAGAAACTATTGGAGCAAGTGTAAACCAGTTCGATTTGGCCTAACCAAACCAATGTTTTGGCTATTCCGAAACTAGACGACTAGTAACGGAAACTGAACCATTATACTCGGCTCGGTTTCACGAAGTAACATTTATGAGAGAAAAAACGGTTACTGGTCATGAATACTGCTCACTGCTACCGCTACTTTTACCAAATACGCATTTTTATAAAAACAACTCAGAAAAAAGAAACATAAACAATAAATTTTTGAAACATTGGGGTAAAAAAGAGAAACTATTGGAGCAAGTGTAAACCAGTTCGATTTGGCACAACCAAACCAATGTTTTGGCTATCGCGAAACTAGACGACTAGTAACGGAAACTGAACCATTATACTCGGCTCGGTTTCAAAGCTTCGGTAACTTGTTTTTCAAATGAAGCCTAATTGATTTGGCCAACAAAACTTTTGGGCTTAACCTTGGCCCACACAATGTTTTAAATTGAAGAAAGACAATTGCTAATTTGCTATCGATGTGGGACGAACTCATCTTAGGAAAGAACATGGAATCAAACTTAGGTTCGGTTTCTAAACAAAAACCAGAACCGAACCAAAAGAGCCGGTGTTTCAAATTATCAAAAACCAAACTGTCGGTTAATATTTTGGTTCGGTCGGTATTCCCGGTTTCAGTACAGGTTCGTGGTGTTTAGGTTTGTTGCCCACCCCTATATTATAATATGTTGATTATTTCGACTTAAAAGACTATTAATAAATCTGAACCAAAAAATGTAGCATACTAGCATTTACCTGAAATCTGAACCATATAAATCATGGCACACATAATATATGAATCTCCATATTCATATATCTCCCACTCATGCCCGGCACCATATTTTTGAAAAGTCAGGTTTATTTCTCACTTTCTATTTATCTCATCGATTTTTCTTGCATCATAACGATGAGAACAACACAAATAATAATAATAATAATAATAATAATATAATAATAATAATAATAATTAAAAAAAAAAAAAAAAGATTAAACCAATGACCCTGTTTGTGAGATGAGTTGATATCTAACTATAGAACGTAAAGATATTAGAACCAAAATTAGTCTCAAACAACGCCAAAAATTTACGAGAGTCGGCATTTGGGTTTTACTCTTTGGAGTTCTATAATTCAAAGAAATGTGTAATACCATCAAAAGATTTTGCAGCACAAAACAACCCGTTCCATCATATCTTCTTCATTTATTCATCCCTCATTGCACAATGATCCCTGACAATATTTATAGTTTATCAAACAAGTTCAAGTTTATATTTCTGACTTTTGAGGTCAAACACATTACCATCTTTGACTTCTTTGGACGTTTCTCCATGGGCTCCTCTTCATATACCATTAGCAATCGAGTCAAATGAAATAAACACGAGAAAGATGATTGAATATCCTGCATAAAATGTAAAATTTACTTGCCTCTACTGGGACTTCTAGAGTACTTTCCTCATTACGTGTTAATTCAGATAGTTGTTCAAGCAGCAAGGAAAATGGTGAACTGATCCAACTATCTAAACTCAAACATGCATCGTTTACTCATTCAGTATTCTCATCATTTATGTAGTGCACTAAAACAATTTAACACAAACTAGTAAAATCCATAACATTTATGTACAACATATTTAAAATCACCATCAAGTAGCCAAAATGTTTAGCTTATAGATTTGGCTAATCACGAAAAATAATATGCAAATAAAAGGGGGCGTTTAGATGTATGTTTTTAACAGTGATTGCCTACTCTAATTCGACATATTCTATTCAAGTCAGAAATATCAGTTAATAAAGTTTGGGTAATCTACTGCATACGATAAAATAGTTAAGGGAGCAAAAGTAATTAAGGTGCGTGTATGTTGAGATTACTAATTATGTTTATATATAGATTGGATAAAATACGTGAAACATCCCTTAATTCATTTCATAATTTAAACATAAAATTTGCTTAGCTTCCATTTGCTGCTACTGAGCTTACACCTCGACGACACTTAAATTGCTCCATTCCTCTGAGGTGAAAACTCACGACATCTGATTCGGTGTCTATGTTTATATATGAATGAGAAATAATGATTCATGGAGAACTTATTAATAAAAGGGTGCTACCAACTTATTTAGCTTCCATGTTATACTTTGGAAGATCGATGCCACGTATCAGTTAATTCTTAGTCATATAACCTGAGTTAACAAGGTTTGCCTTCACATAAACCTGTAATACGTAAATGGATACATGAAGAAATCCCAATGTGGCCAATTACTGTCATACGTAAATGGATAGATAAAGATATGAAAAACTTGTTCCCAGTTTTATACTTTGATCAACAGTAGCTAATCATAAATATGTAATAAGTGCAATATCACCGTCAAATAGCAAATCTCAAACTACTTATTAACGCCATTAGGATTCGGAATACCTCAATTACACATTTGTGCGTATCACGTGTCCAACTTCATTAACATAAATGCTTAAAAAAAATAAAATAAGCAATCACGCTCTAGTATAAGATAACAAACCAAATTACTATTATTCACTACTATCACATAATAATAATAATAATAAATCATCAAAAAACAATACATACCTTAT
Source organism: Chrysanthemum makinoi (assembly GCA_910596185.1). Taxonomy (NCBI): domain Eukaryota; kingdom Viridiplantae; phylum Streptophyta; class Magnoliopsida; order Asterales; family Asteraceae; genus Chrysanthemum; species Chrysanthemum makinoi. Next base: position 321,810,818 of record OU343225.1, read on the forward strand.
TAGCAACTCTTAAATCCCCAAATCGATGTCATTCACATAGCAGAAACCGAAGCTTTGGTCTTCTTGGCATGATGCAAGCCCCCGGCCCAAATAATCGCAATATCCGCCTCACCTCTATTCAACACAATAGCAACATCAAGTGTTCCCCCAACAGACGCTTTACAAAAGTCCTGTCAAACACGAGACAATCATCTTGTTTACCCACATATTGCTTCACTATTTCATGTCTTTTTGCCTAATATTTGTAGGTGTAACTTCGGACAGGAAATCGATATAATATTTTGAGCGAAACATGAGCATTTTCTCTGTTTCGGCAGGAAGTGGTCTCGCGACTTGCATGTATTGCATAAAGATCATAGCTTTCAATCATATGGTGTGCCATAGTGATACGATGGGGTACCATGTAGTGATTTGGTCCGTAACTATACTCGCCTATCGTCGGTTCGTAGAAGTACGTAACGCAACGCTTTTTGGCGTCTGTGCTATGGGTCGGGAGCGACGCTCCAAATAATGGTTCCATGATTGTTTGATTGGAGGAAGATAAGGTCTTGAATTTGGAATATTTTTTGAATTTGGAATGTTTTTTGTTTGTTTCAAATCGTGACGACGATTAATACTTTGACATTTAGAAGTACGAAAACGGGTTTCTTGTTAGAAAGAAATGACATTTATTGTTTTTGAATTTAATAAGTCATGTAACTTAAACCAAACATCACATAAATGTCATTTCTAAAAAGTGTAACAAAAAAACGCGTCTTAGTACTTCTAAATGTCATAGTATTAATTGTGACAAGATTTGAAACAAACAAAAAACATTTTAAATTCAAGACCCTATCTTCCTCTAATCAAACAATCATGGTATCATTCTTCGGAGTGTCCCTCCCAACCCTCGATATAGACGCCAAACAACATCTCGTTACTTTTACGAACCGACGTATATGATATATGAGAACACTTACGGACCAAATCACTACATGGTACCCCGTCGTATAACTATGGCACACCATATGATTGAAAGCTATGATCTTAAGCAATACGTGCAAGTCGCGAGACCTTGTCCTGCCGAAACAGATCAAATGCTCATGTTTCACTCAAAATATTACGGAGTATATTGATTTCCTGTCCGAAGTTACACCTACAAATATTAGGCAAAAAGACACCGAATAGTGAAGCAATATGTGGGTAAACAAGATAATTGCCCCATGTTTGACAGAATGTTTGACTTCTGTAGAGTGTCTGTCTATTGGGGGAACACTTGATGCTGCTATTGTCGAATGATGATGATGGCATGGTAAGTTTAATAGTGCCACCTGATTGGTTTGGGAAGTTTGAGGTTTAGAGCACTTTATAAGGTATGTTAATATAAATATCGTGGATTAAAATAGAAGAATACAAAGTTTTTTGTATTACGTGTAATTTAACAAAGGGTTTTCTGCCAAAAAAAGGTATCGGACTAAAGGCGAATCCTAATTAAGATAACATGTGGGAGTCAAAACTGTAAAAGTTTTATCATTTTAATAACATGGTAACTTAAATATTTCGATAACCATTTTTACACACAGTTAAAGTATGAGTGTAGTACTGTAGTAGTACTAGTAGTTATTTCCCAAATGACCCTTATCATTATGTCTTTGCTTCATAAAAGTTGCCTGAAACTCGAACCTCGACTCATTCATTTTATTTAAAGCTCGAGCTCGATAAATAATTGTATACTTTGAAAAAAAGGGTGAAAGTCTAATTTCATATAAGCTCCGTGAGTTGAACCAAAAAATATACTAAACTCAATTTCTACTCAAAAGCTCAAATCGACAAGTATTTTGAAACTCTATTCCTAGACAAGTAGCTCGAGCTTTACACGATTTCTAAAACTTTCTTTAAATAAATGCGTCTCAACACCCTCTCTAATATCGAACAACTGTTTTAGTATAAGTCTCAACAAAGTTATTAGTGATTTTAAGTAACATTTCGTATCCTCTCATATCTGCTTTTGATCACTTCCTAACAACTAAAACGAGATTTTGTATAAATCAAATGCCACGGTATGTGCTAGAAACAAATATGTTTTTCCTAAACAATAGTACAATGATATCAGCAGATTAATCAAACATCATAAAGCATATAATCCAGATCTAACATTAAAAAGGTGCATAAATGAAATGATTCAAGTAATGAGGAAAACAGATGTGTAAGTTGTATGAAAATAAGCCCATATTTTCTCGGCTTATAAGCTTGCATGATTTTAGCTTATATTTTATGCTTATTAGGTTTTAGTGATGACAAATAAGTAAAGATAAATAAGTTTATAAATACAAGCCGAAATTATATAAGCTCGTAAACTAACAAGTAAGCTCAAACTGTAATATTTTATGAAATTGATATTGTATACCTTATGTGTGTTTTGGTTTGGATGTGGATGAAAAGCTTCAGATCTGCAAATATTTTTCAAAAACTTGACATATTATTTATGGGGGTAATTCCCAAAAAGGGATAAAAAGTTGAGTATTGATCACTTTGAGGTACAAAAATAAAGCTTCTTCTCAATTTGGTCATGTGCGAATGTGCGACTCCATTAGATGTGCGACACGTGTCCACTTATTTATTATTAAAGTACAGTGGTAAGTGAATTTTGTCTTATTATTGAGAGTATTAAAAGTCTAATATACCCTCTGTCCGTCCCCTATTAAATAACAGAAACAACCATGTTTTGTAGTTTGTCTTTCAAGATGACAGAAACAATTCCCAACAGAAACAATTCACTCTGTCTTACAAACCATCTTTTTCAATAAGTTCGATTGAATAAGTTCGACAACTGATCACACACACACACACTCTCACACTTTTTCACACATATCTCTCTCTCTCTCACCTCTCTCTACTTTTCCGGAAACCACCACCGCCGTCTTCTCCGGCCAATATTCCGGCCACCCGCCACCGGAAAATTACACCACCTATACCAAACGATAGATCGTCGAAAGGTGATCATTCTGACATTGGGTACGAGCGGTGAAACCCATTGACGCGCCCTAGATCTAAAATTTAAGTTTCGGACTTTTTGGGTTTTTGTCTTGCATGTGTTACCGTGACTTCTCACGTGTATACCCGTGCTTAGTTTGTGTTATTTCCGTTGTTAACCACGTTTTCGTGGTTGTTTTTGGCTTGAGTCCTTGTGGAACGTGAGTCTTGGCCCTTTTGGTTAGTGTTTTGGGTCGAGTAGTGCTTCGATGGTGATGTTTTTGTTGGTTGTTTGTGTAATCGACACAGTAACCGAGGTTAATGTGCCTCGGTGTGATATTATTGTGGTGTCGAGAGTCTCCCGAGACTCTTTGGGATGGAATACTTGTTGTGGTGATATTGTTGTGGGCATCCCAAGTGACTGCGGATTTGATGGTGGCTGGCCGGATATGGTAGTGGCTAAAAATTGTAGATGATGAAAGGAAATGGGTGGTTATAAATAGGTAGAGAAAATACATATAAAATAGAGGGGTATTTTTGACCTTTTACATTAGTAATAATAAGACAAAAAGAAATATTTGGGAAAAAATCCCAGCTACCACTGTACTTTAATAATAAATAAGTGGACACGTGTCGCACATCTAATGGAATCGCACATTCGCACATTCGCACATGACCAAATTGAGAAGAGGCTTTATTTTTGTACCTCAAAGTGATCAATACCCAACTTTTTGTCCCTTTTTATGAATTAGCCCTTATTTATGGCATATGGGGTAGTTGAAATTTTGTACTTCTTACATTTAAGTCCTTTATTTATTGGACGAACTCCTCCAGTCCTATATACTACCTCTGTCCCTAAATAAGTGTCCAATTTGACTTTTTAGAGTCAAATTGGATCAACTTTGACCTTATCTATTTTTACGAGTGTTATATAATACTTGATGCAAAATATATGAATTTATTGGATTTTAAGTTTATTTTTTATTGGTATAGTTTTTCATCAAGTATTATATAACACAAAAAAATTATTTACGGTCAAAGTTGAACTAGTTTGACTCTGAAAAGTCAAACTGGACACTTATTTAAGGACGGAGGGAGTAAATGTTTTTGCCATGTGAACCACACCTGTGTTACTGTAGCAACTTACTGAATATAAATCATATTATTATGACTTCAAATATCCCACTTCGATTTATAGTTTGGTTTCTAAACAAAAACCTAGCAGAACCGGTGTTTCACATTATCTAAAACTGAACTGTCGGTTTATGTTTCAGTTTGGTCGGTATTCCCGGTTTCGGGTTATTTTACTATGTTGGTAATTTCGACTTAAAAGATTATTTATGACTACTTATTGGAACTGTTAGAAACTAGTATACAGCAAGCATAGACTTCACAACTCAACAACCATGGATTCAGATTCGGTGTTGTTTCCTTAATTTTTATTATAAGCATTACAAAGTTACACAATCTTTTTCTACACAATCGTATAGATAGTAGAGTGCCAGACATAAACTCTAGCATGTTTCTGGAAAGTACCTGAAATCTGAACCATATAATTATATAAACCATGCCACACATACTCAACCCTGTGGAATATATGAATCTCCATATTCATATATCGCCCACTCATCAATTTTTTATGCACCATAACGATGAGAACAACACAATAAAGAAATTACAAGATCCAACCAATGACCCTTTTTGTGAGATGAGTTGATATCCAACTATAGAACGTAAAGATTTTAGAACCAAAATTAGTCTCAGACAACACCAAAAATTTACAAGAGTCAGCATTCGGTTTTACTTTTTGGAGTTTTATAATTCAAAGAAATGTGTAATACCATGAAAGGCTTTTGTAGCACAAAACAACCCGTTCCATCATATCTTCTTCATTTATTCATCCCTCATTGCACGATGATCCCTGAGAATATTTGTAGTTTATCAAGTCAGTTGCAAACATGAAAACATGGAATTCAATCAGTAAAACTTAACTTATAGAGTCAAACAAGTTCAAGTTTATATTTTTGACTTTTGAGGTCAAACACATTACCATCTTTGACTTTTGAGGCCACTCCGAATGCGTGGATTTGGACGTTTCTCCATGGGCTCCTCTTCCTATATCATTAGCAATCAAGTTAAATGAAATAAACACGAGAAAGATGATTGAATATCCTGCATAAAATGTAAATCTACTTGCCTCTTTTGGGTCTTCTAGAGTACTTTCCTCATTTGAAGCGGTATACTAGGGTAATGCCGGATGCGTTAATTCAGATAGTTGTTCAGGCAGCAAGTTCTGAAAAAAAATTGATTATTCAGTAAAACAGCTAAAAAAGGAAAATGAACTGATTCAACTGTCTAAACATGAACAAACATCGTTTACTCATTCGGTATTCTCATCATATATGTAGTGCACTAAATCCATTTTACACAAACTAGTAAAATCCATCAACTTATTTGTAAATCACCATCAAGAAGCCAAAATGTTTAGCTAATAGATTTGGCTAATCACGAAAACAATATGCAAATAAAAAGGGGGCGTTTAGATCTATGTTTTTAACGGTGATTGCCTACTCTAATTAAACATTTCCTATTCAAGTCAGACATATCAGTTTATAAAGTTTGGGTAATCTACTGCATACGATAAAATAGTTAAGGGAGCAAAAGTAATTAAGGTGTGTGTATGTTGAGATTACTAATTATGTTTATATATAGATTGGATAAAATACGTGAAACATCCCTTAATTCATTTCATAATTTAAACATAAAATTTGCTTAGCTTCCATTTGCTGCTACTGAGCTCCATTCCTCGACGACAGTTAAATTGCTCCATTCCTCTGAGCTGAAAACTCACGACATCTGATTCGGTGTCTATGCTTATATATGAATGAGAAATAATGAGTCATGAAGAACTTATTAATAAAAGAGTGCTAGCAACTTATTTAGCCTCCATGTTCCTATACTTTGGAAGATCGATGCCACGTATCAGTTAATTCTTAGTCATATAACCTGAGTTAACAAGGTTTGCCTTCACATAAACCTGTCATGCGTAAATGGATACATGAAGAAATCCTAATGTGGCCAATTACTGTCATACGTAAATGGATAGATGAAAGATATGAAAAACTTGTTCCCAGTTTTATACTTTGATCAACAGTAGCTAATCATAAATATGTAATAAGTGCAATATCACTGTCAAATAGCAAATCTCAAACTACTTATTAACGCCATTAGGATTCGGAATACCTCAATTACACATTTGTGCGTATCACGTGTCCAACTTCATTAACATAAATGCTTAAAAAAAATAAAATAAGCAATCACGCTCTAGTATAAGATAACAAACCAAATTACTATTATTCACTACTATCACATAATAATAATAATAAATCATCAAAAAACAATATATATACCTTATTAGCAACTCTTGAATCCCCAAAACGATGTCATTCACATTGCAGAAACCGAAGCTTTGGTCTTCTTGGCATGATGCAAGCCCCCGACCCAAATAATCGCAATATCTGCCTCACCTCTATTCAACACAATAGCAACATCAAGTGTTCCCCCAACAGACGCTTTACAAAAGTCCCGTCAAACACGGGACAATCACCTTGTTTCCCCATATACTGCTTCACTATTTCGTGTCTTTTTGCCTAATATTTGTAGGTGTAACTTCGGACAGGAAATCGATATAATATTTTGAGCGAAACATGAGCATTTGCTCTGTTTCGGCAGGAAGCGGTCTCGCGACTTGCATGTATTGCATAAGATCATAACTTTCAATCATATGGTGTGCCATAGTGATACGATGGGGTACCATGTAGTGATTTGGTCCGTAACTATACTCGTATAAGTACGTAACGCGACGCTTTTTGGCGTCTGTGCTATGGGTCGGGAGCGACGCTCCGGATAATGGTTCCATGATTGTTTAATTAGAGGAAGATAAGGTCTTTTTTGTTTGTTTCAAATCGTGAGACGATTAATACTTTGACATTTAGAAGTACGAAAACGGGTTTCTTGTTAGAAACTTTTCAGAAATGACATTTATTGTTTTTGAATTTAATAAGTCATGTAACTTAAACCAAACATCACATAAATGTCATTTCTAAAAAGTGTAACAAAAAAACGCGTCTTAGTACTTCTAAATGTCATAGTATTAATTGTGACAAGATTTGAAACAAACAAAAAACATTTTCAATTCAAGACCCTATCTTCCTCTAATCAAACAATCATGGTATCATTCTTCGGAGTGTCGCTCCCAACCCCTGATACAGATGCCAAACAACATCTCGTTACTTTTACGAACCGACGTATATGATATACGAGAACACTTACAGACCAAATCACTACATGGTACCCCGTCGTATAACTATGGCACACCGTATGGTTGAAAGCTATGATCTTAAGCAATACATGCAAGTCGCGAGACCTTGTCCTGCTGAAACAGATCAAATGCTCATGTTTCACTCAAAATATTATATTGATTTCCTGTCCGAAGTTACACCTACAAATAATAGGCAAAAAGACACCGAATAGTGAAGCAATATGTGGGTAAACAAGATAATTGTCCCATGTTTGACAGAATGTTTGACTTCTGTAGAGTGTCTGTCTATTGGGGGAACACTTGATGCTGCTATTGTCGAATGATGATGATGGCATGGTAAGTTTAATAGTGCCACCTGATTGGTTTGGGAAGTTTGAGGTTTAGAGCACTTTATAAGGTATGTTAATATAAATATCGGGGATTAAAATAGAAGAATACAAAGTTTTTTGTATTACGTGTAATTTAACAAAGGGTTTTCTGCCAAAAAAAGGTATCGGACTAAAGGCGAATCCTAATTAAGATAACATGCGGGAGCCAAAACTGTAAAAGTTTTATCATTTTAATAACATGGTAACTTAAATATTTCGATAACCATTTTTACACACAGTTAAAGTATGAGTGTAGTACTGTAGTAGTACTAGTAGTTATTTCCCAAATGACCCTTATCATTATGTCTTTGCTTCATAAAAGTTGCCTGAAACTCGAACCTCGACTCATTCATTTTATTTAAAGCTCGAGCTCGATAAATAATTGTATACTTTGAAAAAAAGGGTGAAAGTCTAATTTCATATAAGCTCAGTGAGTTGAACCAAAAAATATACTAAACTCAATTTCTACTCAAAAGCTCAAATCGACAAGTATTTTGAAACTCTATTCCTAGACAAGTAGCTCGAGCTTTACACGATTTCTAAAACTTTCTTTAAATAAATGCGTCTCAACACCCTCTCTAATATCGAACAACTGTTTTAGTATAAGTCTCAACAAAGTTATTAGTGATTTTAAGTAACATTTCGTATCCTCTCATATCTGCTTTTGATCACTTCCTAACAACTAAAACGAGATTTTGTATAAATCAAATGCCACGGTATGTGCGAGAAACAAATATGTTTATCCTAAACAATAGTACAACAATATCAGCAGATTAATCAAACATACCAAAGCATATAATCCAGATCTAACATTAAGAAGGTGCGTAAAATGAAATGATTCAAGTAATGAGGAAAACAGATGTGTAAGTTGTATGAAAATAAGCCCATATTTTCTCGGCTTATAAGCTTGCATGATTTTAGCTTATATTTTATGCTTATTAGGTTTTAGTGATGACAAATAAGTAAAGATAAATAAGTTTATAAATACAAGCCGAAATTATATAAGCTCGTAAACTAACAAGTAAGCTCAAACTGTAATATTTTATGAAATTGATATTGTATACCTTATGTGTGTTTTGGTTTGGATGTGGATGAAAAGCTTCAGATCTGCAAATATTTTTCAAAAACTTGACATATTATTTAGGGTCATTTGCATATATATCCCTCCAAAGATGCAAAATTACATATATATCTTTTGCATGCATAAAAATCATTGTACTATGTGCAACAAAAACTTGTAAGAATGATATATATAGAATTATTCATCTTTGGAAGGATATATATGCAATTCCCTCTATTATTTTTTATGGCATATGGGGTAGTTGAAATTTTGTACTTCTTACATTTAAGTCCTTTATTTATTGGACGAACTCCTCCAGTCCTATATAAATGTTTTTGCCATGTGAACCACACTTGTGTTACTGTAGCAACTTACTGAATATAAATCATATTATTATGACTTCAAATATCCCACTTCGATTATTATAGTTTGGTTTCTAAACAAAAACCTAGCAGAACCGGTGTTTCACATCATCTAAAACTGAACTGTCGGTTTATGTTTCAGTTTGGTCAGTATTCCCGGTTTCGGGTTATTTTACTATGTTGGTAATTTCGACTTAAAAGATTATTTATGACTACTTATTGGAACTGTTAGAAACTAGTATACAGCAAGCATAGACTTCACAACTCAACAACCATGGATTCAGATTCGGTGTTGTTTCCTTAATTTTTATTATAAGCATTACAAAGTTACACAATCTTTTTCTACACAATCGTATAGATAGTAGAGTGTCAGACATAAACTCTAGCATGTTTCTGGAAAGTACCTGAAATCTGAACCATATAATTATATAAACCATGCCACACATACTCAACCCTGTGGAATATATGAATCTCCATATTCATATATCGCCCACTCATCAATTTTTTATGCACCATAACGATGAGAACAACACAATAAAGAAATTACAGGATCCAACCAATGACCCTTTTTGTGAGATGAGTTGATATCCAACTATAGAACGTAAAGATTTTAGAACCAAAATTAGTCTCAGACAACACCAAAAATTTACAAGAGTCAGCATTCGGTTTTACTTTTTGGAGTTTTATAATTCAAAGAAATGTGTAATACCATCAAAGGTTTTTGTAGCACAAAACAACCCGTTCCATCATATCTTCTTCATTTATTCATCCCTCATTGCACGATGATCCCTGAGAATATTTGTAGTTTATCAAGTCAGTTGCAAACATGAAAACATGGAATTCAATCAGTAAAACTTAACTTATAGAGTCAAACAAGTTCAAGTTTATATTTTTGACTTTTGAGGTCAAACACATTACCATCTTTGACTTTTGAGGCCACTCCGAATGCGTGGATTTGGACGTTTCTCCATGGGCTCCTCTTCCTATATCATTAGCAATCAAGTTAAATGAAATAAACACGAGAAAGATGATTGAATATCCTGCATAAAATGTAAATCTACTTACCTCATTTGAAGCGGCATACTAGGGTAATGCCGGATGCGTTAATTCAGATAGTTGTTCAGGCAGTAAGTTCTGAAAAAAAATTGATTATTCAGTAAAACAGCTAAAAAAGGAAAATGAACTGATTCAACTGTCTAAACATGAACAAACATCGTTTACTCATTCGGTATTCTCATCATATATGTAGTGCACTAAATCCATTTTACACAAACTAGTAAAATCCATCAACATTTTTGCAAATCACCATCAAGAAGCCAAAATGTTTAGCTAATAGATTTGGCTAATCACGAAAACAATATGCAAATAAAAAGGGGGCGTTTAGATCTATGTTTTTAACTGTGATTGCCTACTCTAATTAAACATTTCCTATTCAAGTCAGAAATATCAGTTTATAAAGTTTGGGTAATCTACTGCATACGATAAAATAGTTAAGGGAGCTAAAGTAATTAGGGTGTGTGTATGTTGAGATTACTAATTAGGTTTATACTAATGATCGGATAAAATACGTGAAACATCCCTGAATTCATTTCATAATTTAAACATAAAACTTGCTTAGCTTCTATTTGCTGCTACTGAGCTTACACCTCGACGACACTTAAATTGCTCCATTCGTCTGAGTTGAAGACTCACGACATTTGATTTGGTGTCTACATTTATATACGATTGAGAAATAATGAGTCATGCAGAAATAATGAGTCATGAAGACCTTATTCATAAAAGGGCGCTAGATGACACGCATCAGTTAATTCTTAGTCATATAACGTGTGTTAAAAAGGTTTGCCTTCACAATAACCTGTCATACGTAAATGGATACATGAAGATATCCAAATATGGCCAATTACTGTCATACATAAATGGATAGATGATAGATATGAAAAACTTGTTCCCAGTTTTATACTTTGATCAACAGTAGCTAATACAGAGATATGTAAGTCTAAGTGCAGTATCACCGTCACATAGCAAATCTCGAACTGCTTATTAAGGCCATTAGGATTCGGAAAACCTCAATTACACATATGTGTGTATTTCGATCATTAATGACACAAATGCTTGAAAGATAAGCAATCCTTAGCAAACTAGCTAATAATAAGATAACAAACTAACTAATATTACTATTATTCACTACCACATAATAATAGATCACCGGAAACAATATATACCTCATGAATCTTTAGCAGCTCTTGAATCCCCAAAACGATGTCATTCACATAGCACAAACCCGAAGCTTTGGTCTTCTTGGCGTGATGCAAGCCCCCAGTCCAATTAATCGCAATATCCGCCTCACCTCTATTCAACACAATAGCATCACCAAGTGTTCCCCCATCAGACACTTTACAAAAGTCAAACAAGCCGTCAAACACGAGACAATCATCTTGTTTTTCCATATAATGCTTCACTATTTCATTGTCTTTTTGCCTAATATTTGTAGGTGTAACTTCAGACAAGAAATCTATATAATCCTTTAAGTGAAACATGTACATTTGCTCTGTTTCGGCTCGGCAGGAAGTATTTTCACGACTTTCATGCGCTGCTCAAGCTCATAGCTTCAATCATACTGATACGACGGGTACCATGCAGTGATTTGGTGGGTAACTGTACTCGTCGGTTCGTAGAAGTACGTAACTTGACGCTTTTTGGCGTCTGTACCGGGGGTTGGGAGCGACGATCCTGAGTGGTTCCATTGTTTGATCGGAGGAAGTTGAATTTGGAGCGTGTTGTGTTCCAAATTTTGAGACACTTAATAATATGACATTAAAAGTATGGAGAATAAGCGTTTTCCTTTTCTTGGCGACAAAGTTTGAAACTTTTCAGAAATGACATGTGTTTAAATTTAATTTGATTGCTTTACTCCATTTCTGAAAAGCTTCAAACTTTGACGCCAAGAAAAGGAACAAGCGTCTTCTCCGTACTTCTAATGTCATATTATTAAGTGTCTCAAAATTTGAAACACAACACACGCCAAATTCAACTTCCTCCAATCAAACAATGGAACCATTCTCCGGATCATCGCTCCCTGCCCCGGCACAGAAGCCAAAAAGGGTCGCGTTACGTAAACTTTCATATGTTACCATATTACAAACTTACATAAACTTTCATCCTCGTTTCAATCAGATAATGTCCAATTGAAGTGGGTTTCGTTTGAATTTTCTACTCTTACCTCATAGCTAGACTAAAAGTTTAAAACCGGATGAGTGTCCTCTTTTCTGATCTAGTTAAAACGTATTTTTATATGGAAAATATTTCGCAACTAATTTCGTAGGAACAAAACTCAACTCAAATTACTAACTAAAAATAACAACCAATTACTCACAACATATAAAACTACCCAAATTTAAGCAAATAACAATAATCTACTCTATAATGCAAAACAAAACTAAACTAACACTAAATATAAAAATCATGGCAATCGTAACTAAACATACTAAAAAAAAGAGATAAAAAGAGTAAAGATAACCGGGTGAGATTGAAAAGCTGAGTTAAGTTTCTTTGACAAACTGAGTTTGGGATTTGGGTATTTTAGGAATAAGTAAAAATTCAGCATACTGAAATAAAATGTCCCAGAAATGAAACAAACGCACTTATACTCTAAGATTTACTAAGAAAGAACTAGAACTAAAAGATAACGTTTGGGTGTAGATGATCTAGTGGTGGTTGTAATATAGCTATATGCATCTAACTTTTCTATGTGAAAAAAAGTTAAGGATGACTGGTGACAAGGAACATTGGAGATGGCCGGAAGAACTATTAGACATGGCGGGAGTAAAGATGGGGAAAATTATTGCAAGATGTGGTTGTTGATAAACCATTTAAGGTATTTATTTCTAGTAGTTGAGATATCATTTAAGGTGTTTATTTGCCGTAGTTGAAAGATATATTTGTTAGATTTTGCGTGTTTTTGTTAAAACTTAAAAGTAACGGTTGCAGTGTCATAAACACTAGCTTTTTTGTCACAATTCATCGCTCTTTTGTCAAACGACAACTAAAAATCAAAATACTTAACGTTCACCTCATTAAAAAACTTCACACCTCTTCATGCCAAACATAAATGCTACCACAAAGTATCTTATGTAGTTTGAATTTTTAGTTATGTGACGCATATCTCTAATACTTACAAAGACTGTATATACATTTTTGAAATCTTGAATACTAAAAATTAAATCAATGTAGTTTGCTTAAATTACTATTTAACTCGACATCTTTGCAAAAACACACACTATATTAATTTTAAAAAACACAAGTTTTTTATTTCAAAAAACCTACGCTTTGCATCAAGAATCTAAACAATCTCGACTTATTTACTTATGACTCAGTTGATCGATATGGATTATGGTCTCTGAATAAAAGTAACTAAACCGGAACGTATTAATTTGTCAAACAGGCTTAAAGTCGCTTAAAATTGTAGTATAATGAATAGAACATCCCAAATCATTTTGTTGAAACATTTAGATTATAGTTAACAATATTTATTTCGTAACCTTTTTATAGAAAAAGGAAGACTCAAAAAGGTTTATTTGCGTAAGTACAAGGTAACTTTTAGTTTCTGCTCTTATTTTTAAAGGATATTTGACTTTTGTTTAAAAAACTTAGTATATTGCATCATATACGCAAGCATAATTTTATAGTAGATTAAAAAGATGAGGCACTTTATTTTGCACACTCAAAAATCTTTAAATACTAAGGGATAAATCCCCACCTTTCATCTAGTTTGATCTAATGGTAATAATTAACCTAATATTTATATGTCTAAACCTAAGTCCATGTTTTTTCTTGTCATTTTCTTTTCTTTTTATCTTTCTTATTTATTTTCTCATTATTTGTATTTTTTTTATCACTTCTTTTGGTTACATTTTTTTTTTCCGGTCAGTTTTCTTACGTTTTTGTCCGTTTTTTCCGCTTTTTATACGTTTTCGTCTGTTTTCATACGTTTTTATACGTTTTCGTCCGTTCTCTTACGTTTTCGTCTGTTTTTTATGTTTTCATACGTTTTCGTCCGTTTTGTTACGTTTTCGTCAGTCTTGTTACGTTTTCGTCTGTTTTCGTCCGTTTTTGTCCGTTTTCATACGTTCTCGTCCGTTTACATACGTTTTCGTCCGTTTTCTTACGTTTTCATACGTTTTCGTCCGTTTTCATACGTTTTCGTCTGTTTTCTTACATTTTCATACGCTTTTGTCTGTTTTCTTATGTTTTTGTTCGTTTTCTTACGTTTTCGCCTGTTTTCTTACCTTTTCTTCTGTTTTCTTACGTTTTTGCCCATTTTCTTACGTTTTCGTCCGTTTTCATACGTTTTCGTCCGTTTTCATACGTTTTCATCCGTTTTCTTACGTTTTGTCCGTTTTCATACGTTTTCGTCCGTTTTCTTACGTTTTCGCCTGTTTTCTTACATTTTCGTCCGTTTTCCTATGTTTTCGTTATTTTTCTTATGTTTTCATCCGTTTTCATACCTTTTCGTTTGTTTTCTTACGTTTTCGTCCGCTTTAATAAGTTTTCGTGTGTTTTCTTACGTTTCATCGGTTTTCATAGGTTTATATACGCTTTCGTCCCTTTTTTACGTTTTCGTCCATTTGTGGACGCTTTCGTCTGTTTTCAGACGATTTCGTCCGTTTTCATACGTTTTCGTCCATTTTAATCCGTTTATATATTTTCGTCCGTTTTCAGACGCTTTTTTTCCGTTTTCATACGTTTGTATACGCTTTTCATTCGTTTTTATACGTTTTTGTCCGTTTTCATACGTTTTCGTCCATTTTTTTTGCAGTTTTTATACGTTTTCGTCTATTTTCATGTGTTTTCATGCTTATTATTAAACTTTATTATATTACATGTCTAATATCAATTGTGATATTTTATTATAAAAAAGTTAATGTCTAATATCACTTGTGATATTTCATAAACAAACAAGTATGTTTTTTAACCTTTAATATCACTTGAGATATTTCATTGCTCTGTATATTTTTTTTATATATTATCACCTATGTGTTTTCTAATATTTTTATAATTTTTAGTTACAAGATAGTTTTTATGTCTTTCATCGCAATTGATAAGTGCATATTTTTTAATGCAACCAATGTTATCTATCACTTGTGATATTACACTCTTAGTAGAAATAAAAGGGTTAAAGTCTCTTTAAGTGAATTCTTATTTTGTTCAAAAAATGCTAATTTAAAGCAACACTTGTTTGATTTTGAGAATATGTCAAGTCTCTATTTTCATAGTTTGCTTCCTTTTTATTCATTTTTGATATTTTTAAGTGACACTTATTTATCTCTTGTGATATAACACTGTAAGAAAGATGAAGAGTATTACACTCTTCATCATATATGTGTTATTAGTTGTGATACTCAACTAAGAATGTGAAATATTAAATTCATACCAAATGTGATAAGAATTTAGTATTTTACCAAGTATATATGAAAGAAATGAAAATAAACATCACTTATTATATTACTGTGATGATTCTGTTCATTTTTCTTATTTGTGTTTTTGAAAATATTTAGGAAGATTTTTGTGTTTTATGATAATATGAAATATTAGAAAAAGTGTTTAACTGAAAACAAGAGATGTTATGAAACTTTTTTTAGACATGTGGTGAATTTTTCTATTTAATGGATACATTGTGCATGTTTCAATAGGTTTTATAGCGGAATTTAAAAATATTTATGGTTTAATCAGCAAACTAAAGAAGTCATGGTTGAAGAAAGCACACATCTTTATAAACAAACTGAGTAAGCTCAAAGACATGTGATATCACCTCACTTGTGATATCACATGATATCACATGTACTGGTGATATCACAAGTGATATCACTGGTGATATCACAAGTGATATAAACTATTATATCACACATGCTATCACCGGTAATATCACACATGATATCACAGGTGATATCAACGGTGTTATCACACATGATATCATAAGTGAGGTGATATCACCTGTGATATCACAAGTGTTTGAGCTTCCTCAGTTTGTTTATAAAGATGTGTGCTATCTTCAACCATAGCTTATTTAGTTTGCTGATTCAACCATAGATATTTTCAAATCCCGCTATAAAACATATCGAAACATGCACAGTGTATCCATTAAATAGAAAAATCCACCACAAGTCTAACAAAAGTATCATAACATCTCTTGTTTTCAGTTGAACAACTTTTCTAATATTTCATAATATCATAAAACACAAAAATCTTCCTAAATATTTTCAAAAACATAACCATCACATTCTTAGTTGAGTATCACAACTGATAACACATACATGATGAAGAATGTAATACTTTTCATCTTCCTTACAGTGTTATATCACAAGAGATAAATAAGTGTCACTTACAAATATCAAAATGAAAACGTCTGAAAAAGGACAAAAACGTATTAAATCGAATAAAAAAAGTATAAAATCGTATGAAAACGGACAAAAACGTATAAAACAGACAAAACCGTATAAAAACGGATGAGAATGTATGAAAACGGACGAAAACGTATAAAACGGATGAAAACGTCTGAAAATAGACGAAAACGTCTAAAAATGAATGAAAACGTAAAAAACGGATGAAAACGTCTGAAAACGGAAAAACGGACGAAAATACATGAAAACGTAAAAATACAGACGAAAACGTCTAAAAACGAATGAAAATACATGAAAAGCTAAAAAAAAGACAAAAACGTATGAAAATGGATGAAAATGGCCGAAAACAGACGAAAATGTAAGAAAACAGACGAAAACGTATAAAAGCATAAAAACACGTCTGAAAACGTATGTAAAATGGACGAAAACGAAAGAAAACGGACGAAAAAGTATGAAAACGAACGAAAACGTAAGAAAATGGACAAAAACGTTTGAAAACAAATGAAAACGTAATAAAACAGACGAAAACGTATGAAAACGGGCGAAAACGTAAGAAAACAGACGAAAACGTATGAAAACAGACGAAAACGTATAAAAACGGATGAAAACATATGAAAACAGACGAAAATGTCTAAAAATGGACGTAAACGTAAAAACGGACGAAAACGGACAAAAAACGTCTAAAAACAGACGAAAACATATATAAACGTTGAAAACGTACAAAAACGTCAGAAAACGGACGAAAACATCAGAAAACGGATGTAAACGTACGAAAACGGATGAAAACAGACGAAAACATAAAAAAAAGGACGAAAACATATGAACACGGACGAAAACGTATAAAAACAAACGAAAATGTATGAATACAGATGAAAACGTATGAAAGCAAAAAAAAAAACTTGAATAAGAAAAACGTGAATTAAAAAAAATGAATTTAAATAAAAACGTAAATTCCAAAAAAAAAATGTTAATAAATAAGAAAGATAAAAAGACAAAGAAAAAGGAGAAAAAAAAAACATGGACTTAGGTTTCCATATTAAATCTTAAGTTTATCCCCACCATTAGATCAAACTAAATGGATGGTGGGGATTTGTCCCTTGGTAAGCACCAAAATAAGAGTAAGCATTTGAAAATTCCTCTAAAAAGATATAGATTCATGCTTTGACAAACGATTTCCCGATTAACGTGTTCGTTTTTCTATATTTAGGCATTGATCACAGAGGGACCTCTAGGAGACTTTACAAAGGTGAGTAGTGAGTTACAGCAACATACGTTTTTTAAGTTGTACGAGTAATCAATATAACCGCAATGTTGTTATTGAAGAAGAATAATACTTAATAGGGCAAATGGCACAAAAAGGTACTAAAGTTAGGGTTCATATTCAATCAAGGCATTCTTCTTTTTTTCTTGCACAAAAAGGTTGCCAACAAAATTTTTTGGTGGATTTGGGTTTTTTACTAACTTCCGTTAACCCACTTAGTTAGTATATTACATATTTGGTCCTTGATTTGGTAGAGTCATTTTATGCACCATCCCTCCTCCTCCACCGTCCACCACCACCCTCCTCCTCCACCAACACCGTCCGCCACCATCACCAGCCAACACCACCCGCCACCACTACCACCCCCACCCATCGTTTTAATCATAATCAAACAAAATCATAACCCCACCTGGGCACCTCTCATGTTCTTCTCCCCTTCTCAAGAGTGACACATTCCATATCTTTTTCCTGTTTTTCATTCGTCATTTTGTGTTCCAAAATCAATACTCCTTGGTTGTTCCTATTTGGGCTTGATCTGTCCACAATCATCCTACTGAAACTTTAATAAAGACAAGGTTTTTGGAAAACTTAAATAAGACACAAAAGCAGTTTAATGTTGATAGATTCTAAGCAACAAATAACCAAAACACCCCTAACTACAAAAATAAGCTATAGAAGCTAAAGAGAGGAAAATGATAAGGACAATTAAGCTAGATGCAGTCTAAAGGGATATTATTCAGATTAAGGGATTAACTATAAGATAACCAATAAGATATAATAGGGAAATAAGCAGTTGTAACTATCCTAAAGGTAAAAGCTTAAGGGAATGACTTTAAGTTCAATAAGCTAACTAAAAAACTATAAGAAGCATCAAAACAAATAAAGCAAGATCAATGTAATCCTAAAGGGAAGATGTAAATAAGCTAAAGGGAAGAATAAGCTAAAAGTCTAAACAATACTTATCCTAATCCACTGCAACAGCACCTAAAGGGCCTAAGGGGACTTTTTGCAGCTAAAATAAGCACAAGAATAAGCTCTTAAGGGCTCAAAACTACCAAAAAAATGGAAACCATACTGGGGAATATAAGTAAGACTAATTAGCATTCAAAAAGCACTAAAAAATAAGCAGATAAGAGGCTTAAAAATAAGCTATTTGGGCAAAGAGAGGTACTGCAGACAGAAATATGGAACAGATTGGGCACTTTGGACCACTAGCAGCCCTAGTAAATGATTTTTTTGATTTTTTTCCTTTTGAAAAAAGTTAAATAAGCTAGTGAAATTGCTATTTTTATTTTTTAAATTTTTTTATGACAAATTAAAATGACTCAAACAACTGTGTAAGAACTGACAGAATGTGGTTCCATTGCTTCAACCCAGCAACTTTGCACCACTAGCAGCCCTACCAAATGATTTTTTTGATTTTTTTCCTTTTGACAAAAGTTAAATAAGCTAGTGAAATTGCTATTTTTATTTTTTTTAAATTTTTATAACAACTTAAAATGACTTAAAAAGCTATGCTAAAACTGACAAAACCACTTTTTGGGACATTTTGACTTTTGAATGAACCTTGAATTTTGACTTTTATCAACTTTGAATGAATCTAAATGATAAAAACTAATGTAATAAGATATTATAAAACTAGATTAATCTACATTCACTACTTATGCAACTAAATGATAAGGGTATGCTAACTGTTAAACTAGAATGATGCAGAAAAATAAGATTGAAAATTATTTTTGACTTTTTATGAAATGAGTATGTAAACTTATGCAATAACCAACCTATATGGACCTAAGATGGACTATTAGAACTAATTTTGACTTCTGAAAATCACTTGAACACCATATACATGCTTAAACCAAACACTCCTTCAACAACTGCTGAAACCACTGCTAGTACAACTCAAACCACTGCTAGTTCAAAAGTTTCAACTGCTGAACCAACCACTGCTACAACAACTACCACCACAATAACAACCACTGCTACAATTACCACCACATTAACAACCACTACAGGGAAGTAGAAAAAAAAGCTTTTCATTAAAAAAAACTCATTACAGCTAATTTAAAATACATAAGCTAATTTTGAATTAAATTCCTAGGTGCCATTATACTTTGGCTACAAGTTCTTTTTATACTAAGTCCTAATGTCTTTGGGTTCTTCATCTGATTCTTCTTGTGTGCTTGTTTTGAGAGACAAAATGAGACTGAGATGCCATTTGTGTTTCTTTGAAATCATCTCATCCCTTCAACCAATCTTGGAGAATAAACCCCATGATCACAGCCATCCAATTAGCATTTCAGAACTGACTATAGAAACAACCATATTTTGTTCTGCATTTAACAATCATTTCAGAACTGACTATAAAATCAGCCAAAATCCCATGGTTTTCATTCAAGCATTTCATCAAACACCTTAAGTGCATTATCAACCATACCAGCTTGGGAATACAACATAGCAATCCTGACCCACATTCCTTCAGTTCCCATAGGATTTGAGAAGGGATTTGAGTTCACGAAATGAGGTTTTGGATTTGGATTGGGTGGTTGTACGGATTTGGAAATGGGTTTGGGTTATTACGGGTGGTGGTGGTGGTGGACGGTGGTAGTGGTGGCGGGTGGTGTTGGCAGGTGATGGTGGCGGACGGTGTTGGTGGAGGAGGAGGGTGGTGGTGGACGGTGGAGGAGGAGGGATGGTGCATAAAATGACTCTACCAAATCAAGGACCAAATATGTAATATATTAACGAAGTCGGTTAACGGAAGTTAGTAAAAAACCCAAATCCGCCAAAAAAATTTGTTGGCAACCTTTTTGTGCAAGAAAAAAAGAAGAATGCCTTGATTGAATATGGACCCTAACTTTAGTACCTTTTTGTGCCATTTGCCCTACTTAATAAGTTACTGGCCGTCTAGCAGTAATAAGTAAAAATTCAGCAGACTGAAATAAATGTCCCAAAATGAAACAAACGCACTTATACTTTAAGATTTAATAAGAAAGAACTAAAACTAAAATATAACGTTTGGGTGTAGATAATCTAGTGGTGGTTGTAAACAAAGTGAGAGACAAAGAAATTCATTAGGCTACCCACAATAAGGTAGGTTGAGTGAAGGTTGGAGTAGGTTGGAGGAGGTTGCACTTGTTGTGGAGATGAAGGTTGATGTAGGTCAAATAGCAAATAGGTTGAGCTTCCAACCGATTCATACAATGGGTCATACATTTAATATTACTTTTATTGTTGTCATTTATGATACAAAAAATGCATGCATTAAGCTACATTAAATGTTACTTTTATATATAACTAGTAAAGTAATGTTACATTTTATTATCTTAAGTGACATTATACGTTCGATGTATTCTTTTTTCATGAAACAAATTAAAGTGGACAATAAATGTGGTTCAATGACTATCAAGTTAACTCATAAATGTTGGTCTGATGATAAAAAAGTAGACAATAAATGTTGTACCGTTTAATTAAAAAAAAAACACAAAAACTTTTTAAATAATTTTTTTGAATTTAAACCCTTTATTCTATAAAATCTGCATTCATTTAACAATTTTATACACAAATTTGAATCACTTTCTCTATACACATTCAAAGACATTCTTTCTATACACTTTTACACATTTGATTTACAAAATGTCTTACGATCTGTTCTTTAATTATTCTTCGGACGATGAAGATGAAGTTAATAGCGAGCTTGCGTTTTTTACCGAGGCTTATAGTGCGGTTATTGAAGTGTCAAAGCCAAAAATCTCACGAACCCAAATAGACAGGGATCGTTACGGTGCTCATGATCGTTTAGTGGCGGCTTATTTCTCCGAACACCCGGTATATGACGAAGCAACATTCCGAACGCGGTTCCGAATGAGCCGAACCCTATTCACAAAAATTGTTCGAGAGGTAACGGATCATTCCCGTTATTTTCAACAAAGACCTGATTGTTCGGGAAGAGTTGGGATTTCCCCATTGATGAAGTGTACTTCTGCAATTCGGCAAATGGCATACGGAGCCGTTCCTGATGCTCTTGACGAATATCTGCAAATGTGTGCGTCAACAGCCCGTGAGTGTCTCGTATATTTTTGTGACGCCATCATGGAGTTATATGGAGAAGAGTTTTTGCGAAAGCCGACATATACGGACCTTCAAAAAACTATATGCTCGTCATGAGGAAAAGCATGGGTTTCCTGGGATGATAGCAAGCATTGATTGTACAGATTGGCCGTGGGAGAATTGTCCCATCACTTTTAAAGCTCAATATTGTAGGAGGGATCACGGGCCAGATCCATTCATTTTATTGGAAGCGATTGCCTCCCAAGACTTATGGATTTGGCATGCATTCTTTGGTGTCTCCGGAATGAACAACGACGTGAACGTTTTACGTAAATCCCCTATTTTTAATGATCTCAAATCAGGGAAAGCACCAGATGTTCCATTCATGGCTAACAACGTGAATTATAAAAGGGGATATTATCTTACTGACGGGATATATCCTGAATGGTCCGTTCTTATCAAATCTATAAAAAATCCAAGGATGGATGATCACAAACGAAAATTGTATAAGACGAAGCACGAAGCAGCAAGGAAAGATGTGGTTTTGAGGAAGAGGTTCGAGAAGTGCGACCAATTGGTCGTGACCAAGCTAAGAAGAAACTAACTGTTGCAAAAGAAAGTCTTGTTGATTTGGTAACCGACAAATGGGAAAGCATGAAGTCATCAAGCTGGGTAATGAGGAAAGAGCAACAAGACTCCTATATATTGTTGAAGAATCGGGAGTTGGATATCCAGGAAGCAGCTCGTCGAGAAGCAGCGGAGTTGAAAAAAGAGAAACTTGCATTACAACGTCGAGCAGTTGAATTAGCCGAAAGAAAGACAAAGACATCCTCTTCTATAATTCACAAATTGATCCGAGTTTGCCCGAACTTCAACAACAGAAGCTATTGGAAATGAAGAAAGAAATCAAGGAGTACCATATCTTAGATTATTAGTTTAAATTTTTAATTATTATTGTAATATTTTAATTTTATTTGAATTATTATGTAATGTGTTTTATTAGTAATGAATTTTGATTTTGTTATTAAAAAAGTTATAAAAAAATAAATAAATAAAATAGATGTCGGTCGCTTTACTGTGGCTAAAAGGTTGTTTGTAGGTTGCAGGAAAGAGAAAGCTGACGTGGCAAGAAAAATAAAGGTTGTTGAAGGTTGTTATTAGGGGTAGCTAATTTATAAAGAGTATAAGATATGTAAACAACTTTTTCGCATCATAAATTTAGGGTTGTACTATTAGAACCCCCCCTATGATGTCACATCGTAGGGGAATATTCCATTTGTCCCCTACTTTTTTCGGTACAACACAGTTTTTTGTCAGTTTCTGTTCCGTATTTCTGACAGTTTTAAGCGTTTGACTTATTAAACTTTATATTTACTGTTCATCATTTTCAGGTTTATAGCTTTTTGATATAAACAAAATTATAAAAATAAAAAAAATAAAAAAAAAAACAAAAAAAAATAGGGGGGGTCAATCTAAAAATATAGCCACCGTCCCAATAACCCCACCCTAAATTTATGTCATAAAGTTACTGACATAAAGTTTGCGTGTACAGATTCATATACGCTATCAGAACTTGGGGTCACAGAGTTAAAGATTCGTCAATAATAAATTTTAGGATAAAAGATGTGATGATCTTTTCATACTTGTTCAAGAAAGACCCTTTTAGCTCTAAATGTTTGTTTGTTTACCTTGTAAATCAAAGGATAAGCGCAGAGCATTAGAGCTACACATTTGAGATACATCGACTTTAATTAGATGTTTTCATTTTTTAAATACATCTTAATATTTTCTAGCTCAAATTTAGATGCATATAGCTATATTAGATGCATTTCATAAGATTTACTTAATCTTATGAATTTCTTGTCTTCTGCACATCCAATATGTAGCTACTACTACTTTGTATCAGTTTCACTTCAAAATCACTTTCGAAACCAATTGAGATGCATCTAAATAAATAGAGATGCATCGTATTTAAGTCGATGCATCTCAAATATATGGTTATGTTTATTTCTCATTCTTCAATTTTAAAGTTGCTTCTTACTAAATTTCTACCCCATAGCATCATAGTAGTTGTTTGTGTTTTCTTATTAGGCTATTAGGAGTGGTGGTGAGTTTGCTACATGACGAGTGACTCACTCACCTTCCAACCAAAATACATAACACAACTGACGGTCAATTTGTGTTAATTTAGTGAGTTACTCACCAAGGTTACTCACTAACAAATTTGTGGCCCATTATTGTTTTATTTATATTTTATTTGGTTTGTGTGTGTGTGGGTAGTATGCAGTGGGGTATATTTTGAATAAAATATGTATTTTAATAAAAGATGAGGTATGATGACCAAAACAAATGTATGATGAGTGGGAGTGTGTGAAAGTGAGAGGAGAGGGAAAGCTGGGTAACGCTAAAATGATGGTGAGTGAGTTACCACCATTACTTTCAGCCTTATAGTTGGTCAATTAATATTATAAACGAGGTGAGACTATATCATGCTTTGTTGTGGTCTCCAAATTTGGTAAAACATAAAAATTACAGTATTAATTCAATAATGTAATAGTTATGTGTATTTATTAAAACTAGTAAGGTACCCGCATGTTGTGGCTGCGGATACTATGCAATTAAATTTTTAGTGATAAATGTTTTTCAATTTTAAATTTTACCATACATAACTTTTCGGATGACAACAATTTTAGTTTTGAATAACTTTAAGCAATAACAAGTTAACTCATATAAAACATACTTTATAGCATCTAAAACATGAAACAATTATGATAAAAGAATTCAAATATAAGATATTATTTATCATACAAAAACACAAATTATTACAAAAATTACAAATATCATTTATCATTTGATTAATTGCATTAAAATATGTTTGTATATTAAAAACATGAATTAAAAAGGTGATTGTAGTTTTAGAACTTTTTTTTTTTTTTAAATCACATCGCTTTTTATTTTTATTTTTTTTGAGATATATCTACAAATGGTGCTTTAAAATATTGTAACTAATGTGCTACTTTGTTGTAACAAAAACAATTTCATAATAAGTAAGCGTGTTGGCTAAAATATTTAAGATTTCGTTATTTAACACATCCCAAATACGTTATAGTGTAGTATAAATATAGATTTATCACTTGTTTTGTTACAGATTGCATCTTTTGCTAAGAAAAAGGGTGACCTACTCACATTATTATATTTTCTAGAATGGTTTATGAGATTGTGTAATTTTTATATGGATGAATATAACAATATAACATTACTTGGGTGGGCATATTGGCTTACTGAGTACTAAATTAAATTGGGGAAGGTTGCTGTCATGGACTTTGTTTCCTAGTTTGAAACATGAGTGTTCCTTCTTGCTTTTAAATTTTCCCTTAGGCTTTAGTTGGTTTTGTGGTAAGTTGTAATTTTGTTTTTTTTGGGCCCAAGATTTTTAATTTTCTTGTTAAGAAGTTGGGTTGCCTTGTCTTGTACTCTTATTTGGTTCCTTTTTATATATGTTGCCTTTTTAAAAAAAATAACAATATAACATTATGTAGATAGAGAACAAGATAAAAATTTATAACACATTACTCTGCAAACGTTTTTGACATTATAAAAACTCTAAACTGGTAAAAAAAAAGTTTACAATCCAAAATCCGTATAAATAGGATACAATACTAACATTGGTAGCTCAAATTAAATGAGCTCCATACCTACCCCACTTTTCCATATCTCAAACTTTTTAATTTCAATATCCAAATTCACAAAACTTCAAACATGTATCAACACATCATTCACAATCATTTAGGGCTTGTTTGGGATATGCAATCAATTTATGAAAAACTCTAAGATACGACTAACAAAAGAGCATACATCATTTCTACAATATCTATGTAATAAGCGACTAAATCCAAATTTTTCAACGGCCTCCTAATGTATTATCCGCCACGGGTAGCCATGCCTTCTTAAACGCATAAACATATATTTTTGTCAATATAAGCATATTTATAACCTAAATATATGATTTAAGTTTAGGGTTACAAAGTTAAAAGTTTATTTATACGTGATTTTTTTTTGTTTTCTTTTCCCTGAAAACCTAACCGAAAACCGGAACACATATTCAGCAAAACAATTCATATATTCGAAAATTGGGTATTGTTAGATTGTTTATTTAAATTAGATAAACTATTGTTTGGAAAACTACTTATTTGTTGTAGGTTATTACTTGTTTATTTTCAAGCACATCAACACCATAATAAAACCAAACACGAATACTTTGTGACCAAATCAACACTAACATTATACATTATCTACTTATAATATAAAAGAAGAGCTCCAAATTACTGTAGGGCTTCTAAAAACTGACACGTCAGCAAATGTAAGGCTTCTAAAAAATAACATGTCATCAAATGTAAGGCTTCTAAAAAATAACATGTCAGCGCAATAAACAGTTGCTATCAGTTCAATATTTGAAAATAAACTACTCTTTTGCATCAATCACCTTCTTTCATTTACCTATTCTTTTACCCACACAATATCTCTCTCTCTCTCGCGCTCGAGATCCTTCAACTATCCTCTCCATGTTTGCCGTTTTCCCGCGACGTCATTTTCCGACAACGGTGACGCCATATATTTTTCCACATTATTTTTTATACGATTATGGTCTTATATTTAAGCTTACTTGTGGCTGATTTTTGCAGGATGGATTTTTTTAACTTCAGATTTTGAAGTGGTGGTGGTAACGGTAAGTACTTAATTCGTTTTTATTTATGTAAATTTGTTGTTCTTGCTGGCTTCACTTAATTCGTTTTTATTTCTAAAAATTTGTAGGCATGGCTTACGACGATCTCATTGGCCATCTTCAAGATTTGTGTATTCCTTTTTTAATTCAATCTTTTGGTTTTGCGCATCTTTAGTTAATCATTTGTTACAATATATCATACTGTAAAATGATGAAAATGCTGAAGAATGAGGAAAAAATGCTTTCTGCAATAAAGGAAAAGCAAAAGCAAAAGCAGGTATAATAACTTATATATTATGGAGCTAAATAACAGTTTTCAAATGTGTGTGTACTTGTGTATACAAGTTTGTCTTATGATTAATAGTACCGAAATTGTAATATATCTTTAGAAATGCCCAACCTTTTGCATAAAATCTCACTCAGTTTCCTCTTTCTATATCTCATGCTTATTTATTTTTATACTTCTTGCAATGTTCTTCAGTAATTACGCATCGACTGGCTTTCATTGAGTAAATGTTTGGAGTTATATTTGAATTTATTCAAATTTGTTTCATTTTTTATAATATGTCTTGTTTTTTGGTTAACGTTTAGGTTTTTCAGGAATGGTCTTAAGTTCTTAACTCTTATGTAAGGTAATGTAAGCCTAATATGAAGATTTCATGGTTTCTAAACCAATTGTTAAGATAATTTTTAATTGTTTATTACTAATACTATTTTCATACTATATGCATGTCGACGAGCTAGGGCTTATTGGACCCTGTCAGGGGCTGCCGCCCCTTGGACCCTGCTACCAGGGGCGCTGCCCCCGGACCCCCGTCCCTTAGGGGCTTCGCCCCTAAGATCATAATAAATTCAAGTAGGTGTGCACTCCGCACCTCCAAACCTAAATGATGTATTATTATGATAAAATTGGTCAAAACAAGTTAATCCAATTACACTAAAATATCCAACATTCCTCCCCTATTTTAGTGCAATCCTTGATTAACTAAAACAAGTAATCTCAAACAATCAAACTTTTGCATAAATGAAATGTCGTGACGATTGAATTTCACATTAGTACATTACACATTCCAAATATTCGAATACCAGGGTGTCTCTTAGGATTGAACCCTGGGAATTCAATATGAATACACGAAGATAATGTACACAAAAGTTTACATACATAGTAGTTCTATCTTGACACATGTTTTACTAGCCTATGTCCTTATCCTTCATAAGCATGTCAAAGCCAAGTCCCAGCTTCTTGAAGCGGCTAAACTTCATGCTCATATAGGTAGCTCTTTTAGTCTTGCACCTACAGCGCAATTTGTCAAAAGAGCTATTAAGAATATATTCATTCAACCTCCCTAACTTGTAGGCCTGAACACATACCTTGGGATGAATCTTCTAATGTGTTCCAATCTCTAAATATCAAGCCTTCCACATTGAATTCAGCACCTAGCGTCATACTAGGTGGGAATTGGGTATCTTGATATCAGAGATTTCTGATGGACTTTAATCCCATCCCTATAGCCGAATTTTTCACGAGATGTCTATTCAACCCTTTGGTTAAATGATCGGCTAAATTGTGTTGTGTTTTCACAAACACCACAGATATCACACCATTCGTGATAAGATCACGTATCATGCTATGTCTAACACCTAGGTGTCTAGACTTCCCATTATATACTTGATTGTATGCCTTAGCCAAAGTAGCTTGACTATCACATCTGATAGAAATGGATGATATCAGTTTAGGCCACAATGGAATTTCATAAATTAAGTTCCTTAGCCATTCAGCTTCTTTACCAGCTTCCGCTAATTCCACAAACTCAGATTCCATTGTTGAATCCGTTATGCAAGTTTGCTTCTTAGATGCCCAGCAAATGGCACCACCTCCAAGTAGGTATACCCAACCAGTTGTGGAAGAATGATCTTCCTTATTGGAAATCCAACTTGCATCTGAATAACCTTCAAGAACAGAAGGAAATCCAGTATAAGTCAAACCATAATCCATTGTTCCTTTCAAGTACTTAAATACTCGATTAATTGCTCGCCAATGGATTAAACCTAGATTGTGAGTATATCTACTCAACTTTCCAACATCAAAGGCTATATCCGGTCTAGTACTAATCATGGCATACATGAGAGATCCAATAGCCCTTGAATATTCAAGTTGATTCACATCAACACCTTTATTAGGCACAAGTTTTGTTGTGGGATCCATAGGAGTACCTATTGGAGAACAATCTTTCAGATTAAATTTATCCAACATCTTCTCAATATAATGTGATTGAGAGATAGTAATGCCATGTTCTCCACGTATGATCTTAATGCCAAGAATCACATCAGCCTCCCCCATGTCCTTCATCTCAAATTTAGAGGACAAGAACTCCTTAGTTGTATCAACTTGATCTTGGTCAGTACCAAAGATCAACATGTCATCAACATACAAGCAAATGATTACTCCTTTACCAGAAGCATCAAACTTGCTGTATACACACTTGTCTGCTTGGTTTAATGCAAAACCATTAGACAAGACAACATCATCAAATTTCTGATGCCACTGCTTGGGAGCTTGATTCAAACCATAAAGAGATTTAACCAATTTACAAACCTTATTTTCGTTACCAGGCATGACAAAACCTTCTGGTTGTTTTATGTAAATCTCTTCATCCAATTCACCATTCAGAAAGGTTGTTTTAACATCCATTTGGTGAATTACAAGATTATGTATAGCCGCAAGTGCTAACAATAATCTAATGGTGGTAATCCTAGCAACAGGAGCATAAGTATCGAAGAAATCAATACCTTCTTTTTGTCTAAAGCCTTGGATAACCAATCTGGCTTTATACTTGTCTATGCTTCCATCCACCTTCATCTTCCTTTTGAAGATCCATTTACTATTCAATGGTTTACAACCAGGTGGTAAATCAGATGGTTTCCAAGTATTATTGTGCATTATAGAATCAATCTCATCTTGGATTGCCTCTTTCCAAAATGCAGCATCCCTTGAAGCCATAGCTTCACTGTAGGTCCTAGGATCTTCATCAACATTGAAACAATATTGATATTGAAATTGAATTTCATTCCTTGATCCTTCGACCAAATATAGTTGGAAATCGCCATCAAAAGATTTGGTTTTTCTTGCTCTTACACTCCTCCTAGGCTCAGAAGGCTCAGGAGGAGACGTAGTCACTTGGTCAGATGTACCAAAATTACTAGAACTTGCAATCATGTCTGCAGGTTTAGGTAAAGATGTAAACCTATCCTCATTGCCAAAATCAACATCTCGTGACTCAATAACAGAGTGCATGGATACATAATCATTAGGTTCTATGACATAGAATCTATAGCACTTAGAATTCGCAGGATAGCCAGTGAATACACAATCTATACCTCTTTGACCTATATTATTTATTTTAGGATCAGTCAATCTTACCACAGCTCTACAACCCCAAACTCGAGATAACTCGGTTTTGGTGCCTTTTATACCAAAGTTCATAAGGGGTTATCTTGTTCCTTTTATTAGGAACTCTATTTAATAAATAACAGGTTGTCAACATAGCCTCACCCCAAAATCCATCACTAAGGCCAGAATAGCATAACATGGAATTAACCATTTCTTTTAATGTCCTATTCTTTCTTTTAGATATACCATTTTGTTGTGGTGTATATGGAGCAGTGGTCTAAGTATTATACCGTAGATTGAAAATATCTTTGGATCATAATACTCACCTCCCCTATCAGTGCGAAGTGTTTTAATCTTCACACCATGATAAAGCTCTACTTCCTCTTTAAAAAATTTAAACTTATCAAGAGCTTCATCTTTTGTATGACACAAATAAACATAGCAGTATTTAGTAGCAACATCAATAAAAGTAACTACATACTTTTTATTACCAAGTGATGGAGTTGAATGAAAATCACACAAATCACTGTGTACAAGTTCTAATACCTTAGTATCTCTAATGACATTTTTGGCGAAAGGTTGTCTAGTTATCTTAGTCAACATACAAGTTTTACACTTTTCACCATTCAATTCAAAAACAGGTATTAGACTCATTTTTGACATGTCTATCATTCTCTTGTAATGTACGTGTCCTAGTCTAGCATGCCATAATTCAGATTTACCACAATTATTGCTAGAACTAGTAGAAGCCATGCAAACAGAATTATTAATAAACGAAACATCCAAATTTAATTTAAACATGCCATTCAAATATCCAAAGCCAATAAAGTTTCCATGTCTTGACAAGATATACTTGTCACTTTCTAAGACTTGCTTGTAGCCACAATTATTTAATACAATACCAGATACTAAATTCTTACGAATTCCAGGTACATACACAACATTATTTAAAAGTAAAGATTTTCCAGAAGTAAAGACTAGATTAACAGATCCTAGTCCTTTAATCGGTTCAGTTGCAACATTGCCCATCTTTAATAAAGATCCATCTTCAATTGGCTTAAAGTCCTTGAACCATTGAAGATTTTTGCACACATGACATGTTGCTCCTGAATCCACCTACCATGATAAATCATCATTACGCACATAAAATGTTTTAGAAATTATTGATACATAATAATTCTCAACAGAATGATCAGTAGGTACCAAAAACAAACCTGGTTGCTTTCCAGGATCCTTGGATCCACTAGAACCAGCCTCGTTTTTTCCTTTACCTCCACCCTTTTTAGACCTGCAATCTTTCTTAAAGTGTCCAGGTTTCCCACACTTCCAACAGGTTACCTTTGGTTTCTTATCAGAACCTTTGTTGTTACTACCATGAAACTTTCGTTTCCCTTTATCAGCCTTAGAGGATTCACCCTCCTCCACCATGTTCACAGAAGAACCAACCATGGTTTTAGTACTACCAATGAACCCTTTTCCATATCACGTATGGATTGTTCAATTTGGAAATGACTTCCAAGTTCAACCAGATTCAATTCCTCTTTCCTATGTTTCAGATTGTTCTTAAAATCTTTCCAAGAGGGAGGCAGTTTATCTATGATACTAGAGACAGAAATTGATTCATCCATTTTCATATCATATTGTGCAAACTGTCCTAATATCCTTTGCAATTCGTGGTACTGTTCCATGACAGGCCTAGTGTCTACCATTTTATAGTTATTAAAATTACCAACAAGGAATTTCTTACTAGACGCATCTTCTGCCATATATTTGGCTTCTAGGCAATCCCATAATTCTTTTGCAGACTCTACGTTTTGATAAATATCAAACAAGGAATCAGACATACCGTTAAGAATATTACCACGACATATGTAGTCTGTGTTCTCCCACTTGGAGCGATTACGAGTCTGTTCCAGGGTTTCATTCTCAACAGCCTCAGGACATGGGGTACTCAGAACATACACCACTTTTAAATTCGTGAGATAAAAGTGCATCTTTTTCTGCCATCTACGAAAATCCTGCCCAGAAAACTTCTCCAACTTTGCAAACGTCTTGTTCATATCTTTCACAGAATCAGGGTTCGTCATCTTAATTGATTCGATCTTTGTAGGGGATATACAGTAATAACGAACACAGTGGATATGCTTAAATCTCTGAAAGGCGTGTGAACACTTTCAGATCGAATCAATTCGGTGGTTCTACCAAATTATTCAATCGGATACAATTCAGAGAATGAGAATTTTCTGTATGTGTTTTTGAGACGTTTTTGTGAACCAGAGAAAAAGATATGACCAAATAAAACCGAATATAACTGCAAAACGGGATAACTGCCAAAGGAAGTTTTAGGGTTTCCAACTTGTCAAATTTTGTCCCTCAATTTCCGAAAAATTAATTTTCTGAGGAATTTTTGACATAGCAACTTAATGGAAATAAAAAATTCCCCAGCCAGGGGCGCTGCCCCTTGGACCCTGCTACCAGGGGCGCTGTCCCCAGACCCCCGTCCCTTAGGGGCTTCGCCCCTAAGATCATAATAAATTCAAGTAGGTGTGCACTCCGCACCTCCAAACCTAAATGATGTATTATTATGATAAAATTGGTCAAAACAAGTTAATCCAATTACGCTAAAATATCCAACATTTTAGCTATTTGTTGTACTTTAATTTTATTTTGGTACGTGTTGTATGTGAACCACAATACAAGTATTGAGTTATTAATGAACTTGATATGCTTTGTATTTTGTATTTTGATGGCTATGCCCACAATTATGAGATTATCCTAAATTTCTCTACTATAGTAATGTTATTTTGTGGGAGGTTATCACGCATGGAAAAAAAACATACATTTTCGTATGCTATAATTCACATGGTGATTAAGATGGACACAATTCACATAATGCCTGTGTAGATTTCAGGTATGGAAAAAAAATACATTTTCGTGATGTAAGGACTATATTAAAAATCTCTAAAAGATGTACTGTAAATAAAAAGTACGGAGTATATAACATTATATTTAGTCATGTAGAAGTATGACTAAAAGTAAAAGCTATGATGACATGGCTATGCTCTATGACATGACTTATAAGCAAAAGCTATGACAAGGTATGGAGATTAAGTAGTCAAACAAGCAAAAGCTTCTATTTTTGACTCTCCATATTGCATGCAGTAAAATTGTACCCAAAGAATTTTTGCCATTTTCCTTTTCCATTTTTTTTTCTTTATTTGAGTTTGTCATTCTAAAAGAGATATTAGTAAGCATATATGTTGCATGTGAGGAGAGGTGGTTTTCTACTACTCATAATCTATTATTGAATATTGTACTTATGTAAGTTCATATGTCCTTAAATGTATAAGTGTATTTATGTGAATATGCGTTAGCCAATGGCAGTAACTTCTTTTAGTTTAAGATGTCGAATTGAGATTTGGTTACATGATAATGTTGTTTTGAAGAAAAATGTAACAGAATAGTGAATGGAGATTTGGCGTCACGAAAAGAAGCTATCCCATTTCTTTAAAGACGGAATCATGAGTGAGCCACAACGAAAGAAATGCATCGACATGAACTATGTTGTGACTCATTTATTTTTATAGACTATTGGTTGCGAAGTTGTATTATAGTACCTGTTGATTTTTGTGATTGTATATACTCATTTTCTATACATCTAAGTTGAGTTGTTAAGTATTTGATTCATGTAGTCCATATCACTATTACACATTTAATTATGTTGTCAAGACAATAGTAGTTGCTCGATTGTCGATACATATCATACTCTAGGGCCGTGCTTAGCACGGCCGGAAAACTTTACCAGTTCCTGACATACGGAGGTATTTGGGCACTTATAATCAAATATTTTAAAAATAGAGTTTTAACATTCTCAAACCCTTTAAATACAATGACGAGCTCAAAAGAAATTGCTTTAACAATAAAAAAAAAGTTTATTTATAAGTGATTTTTTTTGTTTTTTGTTTTTTTTTCTTAAAACCTAACTGAAAACCGGAACACATATTTAGCAAAACAATTTATATATTTGAAAATTGGGTATTATTAGACTGTTTATTTTAATTTAGATAGGCTATTGGTTGGAAAACTACTTATTTGTTGTAGGTTATTACTTGTTTATTTTCAAGCACATTAGCACCCTAATAAAACCAAACACAAATACATTGTGACCAAATCAACAATAACATTATACATGATTCCTGACATGCGGGGGGTATTTGGGCACTTACAATCAAATATTTTACAAATAGAGTTTTAACATTCTCAAACCCTTTAAATACAACGATGAGCTCAAAAGAAGCTGCTTTAACAATAAAAAACCTTTATTAAGGATATTTTTTGGTGCGTGTTTGAATAAAAAAACATACACTACAAAAAACAAGTTCAGTTTTCCACATTATAAAGGCCAATTGGCCACGGTTAAAAATGTGTAAAATTATAAATGCCACACTTACTCATGTGTGGTAATAATGGGTGTGACAAATTTTCCTACACACATAAGTGTGAAGATATTATCCAAATGTCTATGGTTAAAAGTGTGGAAAAATTCTTTGAATATCCACACTTAAAAGTGTGGCAAAATTGCAAAAAGATGCTTACAATTAAAAGTGTGGCAACAATGTTAAATATTCACACCTAAAAGTGTGGACAATTTCCTCTCTCACACCTAAAAGTGTGGACTATTAAAAGTGTGGAAAAATGCAGGAAAAATGTATGCAATATCAAATGTAGGAAAAATATCAAATGGTATTTAGTAACGTAACAGTACACATTAGTCAAATATCAAATGCAGGAATGGTGTTTGCCACAAATATCAAATTTTCTAGTAACGTAACAGTACACATTAGCCATTGCTTCTAATGCAGGAAAAATATCAAATTTTCCTACACATTAGTCAATGCATGTTTTCTAGTAACGTAACAGTAAAAACCATTTTTGATTTTCTACACCAAAATCTTTAATGTACGGTTGCCTTATCTCACCCACCAAAATCTTTAATGTACGGTTGCCTAAACACCTTGAGGGAGCTTAATAACTTTCCAGACACAATAAGCTATTAAACTTCTCAAATAAGCTTATACAAACACCCACTTAAACATATTTGTCCGTCTGTTTTAATGATAGATACCTATCAATGCATTAAGATGACTTCCATCGACAATCAGACTCAATTCCAAGGCGTCGTTAATTTAAATAAGAAAGTCTTTTTACAAAGGGGTAATGATTATGCCCCATCCTCTGCAGCATGAGGAATTCTCAGGGACCAAAAAATTGGCACATAACAGCCTCCACTGAAGGACATTTAATTTATGCTACGGTTGACTTCCTTTGGCTTAACACGTAACTTATCAGTGCTTCTATGATATTTCCAGGAAAAAAAATACTAGACATGTGTTATCAAACTAGAAATACATCTCAATATGACAGATAACTAATTTGTTCTAGTCTTCCAGCATAACCCCATCCGTTTGACAGATACTCATAACAGGGAAACCCCATCCGTTTATTTTCCAGCATAACCATAACTAATTTTTTCTAGTCTTCCAGATCTCCTAATAATTATACGTTTAAGTCAACTTAATGATGTATCCCAGACGCTACAATTATAACAGCATAACCATAACTAATTTTTTCTAATATTTTAAGAGGGGTGATATTATAACAGATAACTAATTTGGGCAGATACTCAGCTTATTTTTTAGGGGCGGTCTAAGCTAACTTATTTGATAGATACTAGTTTGATAACCAGGGCTGCAAAAGAGCCAAGCTGAGCTCGACATCAAATTATCCTGAATATTAAGTGTCAATTTCCCCCGATAATGCTTGTAATTTATATCATTTATATGGATTTACGATTGTTTTCCATTATATTTCACTTTCAGGTAAATTACGAGCATTGGAGCTAAAGAGACGCTGATTTGGAGAGTTTATTGAAGATTTATTATAGTATGCTCACTTTGAAGAAGTTACGGCGTAACTCCTATCTCACATTACGCCGTAACTAAAGCGTGTCTCAGAAAACAAACTTAACAGAAGATTACGGCGTAACTCCATCCAAGATTACGACGTAACCATATTAGGTCAAATGAGGTTCCGTGCCGCTACTAATTACGACGTAACTCCTATCTCACATTACGCCGTAACTAAAGCCTAACAGTGGGTACAAAACATGGAGGGGAACAAAAATTGATCAAATAATAAAAAGCTAAAAAAGTAATATGTTTATTTGATTTGGATCATCAACCTTCATCTTTCCCTCTAACTTATTTCTCTCTTTAGTCTCTTACAACCCATTTTCTTCATTTCTAATTTCTTAAATATTGATCTAGTATTCGATTCAATATTTGATTATTTCAATGCGTAATTTAACTACATCAATTCAAGATATAATTCTTTTCATTTGGGATCCAATATTTTCAATTTTACGTAAAGTTTCTTTAATTTTTCTCAAGGTTTACATCAAAATTTCAAAGTTTGAAGATCTTAGTTATAATATAAATGTTTTAGTAATTCATAAAAGCTTTAATATTTCTTTAAAAAATCAAAATTATGATAAACAAAACTTCGAATATGCAATACACGTTCATCAGTTCAATAGTTTTTTTTTTAATTCTTTTTTATGAACAATATTACAATGTTCATTAGTTAGATCACGTTGTTTATCACTTTTCTTGTTAAATTAGGGTGCGTTTGGTATCCCACTATGGGAATAAGACTATGACTATGAAAGTGATTAAAGGTATTTATTTAAGACATGGGCCCACCATTATGGTAATGAATGATAGATATAATTCATACTCCATATACATCAAGTGAGCTAGGTATAGATCTTTCATAGATGAGGGACCCACCACTACTATCAAATTCATACCCATTGTCATTCATGTCAGCATACCAAACGCACCCTTACTTTTTCTTTTTTTTATTTAAATCACAATTAGGGGTGTCAAAACCCCGCCCGACACAAACACTAAGTGTGTTTGGTACAGAGAAATAAAGCTAGAGAAAAGGAAATGAATTAATTTATCTTGTTTGGTAGGTTGAGAAATTAGATGGGCGGAGAATTTCGAATTCTCAGGGAGTTCACTTCTTTGTATTTTGTTAACTTTTATTTCCACTACTTTTAGTTGAGAAATGAGAGAAATGAGAGTATTTTGTATAATTTAAAAAAAAAATAAATACATTTTAAAAAATATTTTTTTTAAATAAATTTTTTAAAAAATAAGTTTTTTAAAAAAATAAGTTTTTTTGAAAAATAAATTTAAAAAAAAATTAATTTTTTTAAATAAGTTTTTTTGAAAAAAAAATTAAAAAAAATTAAAATAATTATTTTTTTTTTAAATAATTTGAAATAAAAATAAAAAAAGTAAATAAAATTTAAAAAATATATATTTTTTAAAATAAGATTAAAAAAGTAATTTAAAAAAAAATTATTTAAAAAAAAATTTAAATTTTTAGAATTGTTATTTAGAAAAAATATTTAAAAAAAAAAAATAATTTAAAAAAAAAATATATTTAGAGTTGTTATTTAAAAAAATATTTAAAAAAAAATCAACAAATAAATACATGAGTCTCATATGACAAAATGTTATTTATTTATTTTTTTTCATTTATCGGTTTAAATTTCTGTTGTTACCAAATATTAAAATTGAACAAAATTCTCTACTGATTTCTATTTTCTGAATTTCTATTTTCTGCATCATTTTATTTATTTGAAATTTTATCAACCAAACGTGCCTTAAAACATTTAGAAACCCTTCTTGTTTTTTGGTGGTCAACTCCAAAAGTATCCCCATCACCACCCTCCAAAACAACCATCTCCAGTTCTCTACTATAGGCATCACAAGAGTACCTCGAAGTTGACTATGGAAAAGAACGTTGCTAGGAGGAAGGATAATCCTCCAATCGAGACAACTCCCCATATTCTCCTATAAGTAGGATTTAGAATTTGTAAGTTCAATTCGCTTTTCACACACTAACACACAAAATTAGGGTTCATCATAATTTAGGGGTTTCCCAAATTGAATTGGGGGTTTGTAAATCGAGGTTGTAACTAGTTTATTGAAGGGTCAAGTTGTTCAAGAAAGCTCGTGATTCTTTTTTTTTTCTTTGGTTTGGTTCTCTCCTCCCGTTCGACCCATCAATTTTTGTAAGGATTTGATTCACTCTCCCTTGATTAACATTTTGTAATTTATTAAATCTGTTTTCGTTGAATCAACAGTAGTAATTAATAAAGGGATTTAGTACTTGAAATCTTGACAATAGTAATGTTGTTGTTGTAGTTGTGGTAAAACAAGAAAACCAGAAAACTTAAAAACTTGCTCATCAACTTTAGTAATCGGCTCATTTGAATTTTTGGTACTTTCGGCATAAGCATTGGCTTGGTAAAATAAATTGGTTTTCAGTTTAAGTGGCTTAAAGGTTCACAGCTTATCTGATTCTCGGCTTATTTTCCTTTACTTATTGTGGGTTGCTGCGACTAAGGTAGAAATCCCACTTGTGGGTACTTTTTTTCCTGGTTGGTGTTGATTCATACCATCACCATGCCTATAAGAGTGAGTGGTATCCAGCCTCCACCCGAGTCGGGTTGTACTCGAATGGTCGAGGGGCAAAAACTTGGTCATAACTCTTGCGTGTCTTCAAACGAGTAAATGTTGTGTGTCAAAAAGGCTTGTTAGTGTTAACATGGTTTCGGCGTGCAAAAGAGAACTCCCGGGGGAGTACTCAACCTCCTGAAAAGGGAGGGTTTTACCTGGTTTGAGTCTATGTGGCGGTGGGTTCAAACCCCGTGGATTAGTCGGCCCAAAGGTCGGAAATCACGGTTACAAAAAATTGCTTCGAGTCACAAGAAGAGGACTCCCACTAAGGGTGTTTGTTACTCTCGATGACACAAGACCACAAGGTGGTCGGGAAAAGGCTCGTGTGTTAACTTCCTTTAAACCCAAAAGTGGCTCTCATTTTTTAATTTTTTTTTGGTTCTGTTTTGTATCCGGTTTGAACCCCTTATGTCAAATACAACTGTGAAAGTTAAATTTTTCTAAACTAAGAATTCTGGAATCTGGATTGGTGTACAAGGAAACAAACCTTCATTGGGCCTTAAGCCCATATATGTAAGGGTGTTTGCTCTTCTTGTGGGCCGCAAGTCCACCCACTTGATAAGGGTCCGGTTGGTCTTTGAACAGCCCACTCGGGCATGGGTTGTGTATAGACTTGAGTTCTTCCCTCGACTCAAATACCGTCTCGTTCGACTTTTCTTCCATCTCGTCTCGACATATATTAGCACCGACTTCTCCATTTGCAAAACGACCTATGATTACACACGACTCAACAAAAACTATCACACGGTTTATAATTACTGTCAACACTAATATTAAAACTAGACACAAGATGAATTTTGAATATAGAAAAGGCGTTGAAAATGAACTAATTAGAATGGGCTTACCTATTATTACATGAAACTCAATTAAAAATTTGCACGCTACTAACTTTGTGAACATGCCATTTTGATTTCTTAAACCGGATAATGGACTCGATAAAATAAAATATACAATATTTTTTGTCAACTCGGATAAATAGAATATGCACTCGGCTCATGCTGACTTTTCTATCAACATGTTTGCTATTTTACGATTTTCAAACGAAATATATTTTTGAAAACATATAACACGAGTTATATTTAAAACTTCTCAAAACATAATTATCATTTTGAAATATATTTGATAAAACTCACATTATGTTTATAAATACAAATTTCGTATAAATTAAGTTAATACTTAATTTTTTGTAAATACATATGTGATACTCAATATATATGTATACATATCCCTCTCACATGCGTCGTACATTATATATGTACAATTTTGCGTACATCATCTCTCGGTTACCATTAAACCGAAGACTCGCTTATTCTCGATATTTTTTCATTATGTACTCCTATACTTTCATAAGCCGAAATACGCACAAACTTTTGAAAACTTTTTTAAATTTAAATGATACCACACAAACAACAACAACCTAAATATTTTAAAACTTATAAAGTTTAATTAAACTTTCTCGAGTCTTAAACCTGAAATAAAGACTAAGGGTGTGTTTGTTTCATTAAAATGTTTTGGGTCTAAATCTGACTACCACATCTTACTGGTAAGAGGTGGCTAGAAAGTCTAAATCTGAACGAAATAATGTTGTTTGTTTTTGTATAATTGTCCGAATGATTTTAAATGCTCGTTTTGCAATTTGTTTATTAAACCAACGCAATGGGATAATAAGTAACTTATATAAATATGAAACAAGACTTTTTTTTATCATAAATATAACATAGTTAATAAACAATCAAATATATTATATAAAGTTTACAAAACGAGTAAGAGGCAGTAAGACAAGTCTTCCACCTCTTACTGAGTAAGATGTTATACGTCTAACTAGGTCTTACTCAAAAGAAAAAAACAAACAAGCAAAACGTCTGCCCACCTCTTACTGGTAAGAGTTAGAGGGCTAGTAAGACTTTTAAAAAAAAAACAAACACACCCTAAACTTGTCATACCAATTTAGGTCGCGTGTGGTGCCATCTACTAGTTCTACTTGACTACTGCTTTAGACTGCTGATTTACTGAGGTGAGTTTTCGTAGCCTCTTTTTCATTATGTTTTCCTTGGGGGAAAATGGTACTCAAATGATATTTTAAAATGTTTGCATGCTGTGATTTACTGTTTTCTTGATTTTGGGCAATTATGAGCGTTTGATTACAATATGTGCCTTGTTGTGTGATTTTATCATATGTGACATTTGTGCGCAACTGTTTAACTCCGTTTTGGAGCCAAAGCATTGATAGTACTATCAGGGTCATTGGAAATCGTGTACACGTGTCATTTGTGAGGTTCAGTTGTTGCAAGTATTGTGGTTTCAATTATTGCTTATATTTGTATATCATGCTCACTATTGTCCTACTATATACCATTCACAGCTTAGTGGTTTAAGTCTTAAACCTACAACCTCACCAAATTTATGTTGACGTTTTCGAGTATCCATTTTCAGGTGTTAAGAATGAAGTTGCATTAGAAGGTTGAGTTTTTGCCTGGCTTAGCAGACATAGGACGAGACTCTACCGGGCTGTGTTCCCGAGGAGTTATGCATTTAGAAATGCCCCCTTAAGACTTGATTATTGTGAACTTATGTAGTAAGACTTGCATTCACCGTATTATGGGATCATTGTAACTTTGACTTGTGTTGTGATGAATGCATTTAGTGTTTCTCTATTTAGACACCTTGTGTTCTTGGTTATGAAGTCATGCCTCGTAAATGCCATTCCGCTGCGCCATTTTTGGGGTGT
Source organism: Chrysanthemum makinoi (assembly GCA_910596185.1). Classification (NCBI taxonomy): domain Eukaryota; kingdom Viridiplantae; phylum Streptophyta; class Magnoliopsida; order Asterales; family Asteraceae; genus Chrysanthemum; species Chrysanthemum makinoi. Next base: position 321,852,025 of record OU343225.1, read on the forward strand.
GACATGAACTCTTACGCTCCGTTCTCGAGTTCATTTTTAGAAGGAAAGGAAAGGAAATGATAAGAAACTGAAATTTTATTGTGTTATTGAGTTTTTCTTAGACAGAAAGGAAAGGAAACACAAAGGAAATGACAGGATAATTCTTATGATTTTCCTATAAGAATTTTCCGCCCAAATATGGGCGGATTTGGACGGAAACAGTTCTACACTCGCACTATTTAGTATATAATGACCAATAATTTTCAATATTTGCTCATATTCGACTCTTATAATAAAATGAACATATTTAAAAATGCATAAATGTAATTATTTCTCTTTTTCTTTCTTTCCATCCCAACTCGAGAACACAACATTATATTTTTCCCTTTTATTTCATTTCAACTTGAGAACATGAAATATAAAATCAACTTTTTTTCTTTTCCTTTTTTTTTCTTTTCTCTTCTTTACCTATCATTTCTATCCCCACCTAGAAAAACTCGAGAACGCAACGTTAAGGTCACTGATAGGATCAAGGACCAACTGCGACTCAAAAGAGATTAAATGCTCTTTTTAAATGTTTTACAATAAATATGAAGTGGTAAACATTTACTTCAACCCGCATTCCCTTTATATAGCTGAGTATGAGGATGATCATGAGGGGTTGTTGAAACTTGTCAAACATTTAATGGAATAGTACATCTTACATTAAATGCTTCTATTTTTGAAAATGCAACAACCTTACTTTTGTGAACAGTTTTGCCATTTGTTCTACCAACTATTCAATTCCTTTCACCAACTCGTACTTGATTGAACTTTATCCAAAATTCACTTTATCCCGCCCTTTTGCATTCTTGAAAAGTCCCACCCAAATATCAAAGAGATATTTCGAGCTATGCTCTGTTGGATAAGCAAAGAGATAATAGGTTCATTAGGGTATTGTCAACCCCTAATGAACCTTCTTCTCCAGCTTTTGTTTTTTGTACATACTAGCTGACTTCGTATAAGCTAGCGAGTATGTTTTCAAGTAATCTTCGACTTCCTTGATGATGTCGTTGTCTTGAATTTCACTGAGGTTTCTCGTTGACTTCATTATGAATGAGTCTTCTTGACTTATACTAATTTGTGTTTAAATATTGACCAAAGACTTTAGGGCACAGGAATTGGCACAATAATCTCCCACTATTTGAATATAAGTTAATCTAAGTTAAAATTTTGAAAATGCGCGAGACCAGTGAATAAAGCATAGTCAAGGTGATGGTACTAGTCTTTCAACATGTGCTCTTTCATCAATGATATATGTATCTTGTATACCAGATGTTTTTGCCTCTCATTTTAGCGTTCAACTTGTCCACCAGATAATTAAAGATCAATTTGACATAATTGAGATTTATATCCCAAATCAGCCCATTATAATAAGTTTTTGGGTTTCATAGAAATGGTCGTGAGACCCTTGTTTTTCACCCTTACACCTAATGATATGTGCCATTAGAACCTTCCATGTCGATGAGAAATACCTAATTCTCACCGGAGACAATCTGATAAGAGCAGCAGGAGTAATAGCTTTATTATTCGTATTAAAGAGTCCCAGAGTTGCCAAACCATTCTTCACTGTCTCCGCAGATGCTTGTTCATTAACTTGAACATAAGGTCCATCATACTTTAACCTAGTGACTTCTGCGTCACTAAGGTTAAAGTATGAATCCTTTGAACCATTGAACACAATGAAGGAAATGGTTTCATTGGTTTTATCTGCTTATGTTGTATACCAGAATTACCTAAGGTAATAATGGTAGAAAGCATTTGGGGTTCTAGTAAACGCAGCAGAAATACAATTTTTCATAAAAGTCACCATTGGTTTGTAAAGTTCCTTGGGATAATCAAACCTAACAACATAGTTGTTAGCTTTGATTTTCCATTGTTTAAGTTCAAATTCAAGATTTAGTGTTGGTTTCAAAATGTTTTTGGTGTTGGAAGACGATGAAGCCATAGTAAAGATTTGAAAGGTTTTAGCTTCCAAAAGATTTTGCTTAGAGAAAACTTGATTTAAAGAAAAACTTAGAAAATTTTGAGAGTTGTGTGTTTTTTTGTGAGGATTTTGGTTTTTATAAGAGACAAAAATGTGAACAGTTGAGCCACTAAAAGGATTTCAATAGGAAATTATTTTGAAAAATGATTAACTTTTGAGATCCACATTAAATGCATAGTTGCATAGAGAAAAGAAGACGAATTATTTTCAGTTACGTGTGGACACACTTTTAACCATTGTTGTAAAAATCGCCTTAGGTGGCTGATTATTAATCATTAAGTGGGGATTAACCTTCCCGATTTTCACTAATCGGTATTATTAATCGGTTTGGTCAAAAATCGGTCAAAATACAGATTAATCGGATAAAAATCGGCCAAGTCGGGCATAAATCGGTCAAACCGGACGAAAATCGAATAAATCGTCCAACTCGGTTACATATAGAAATCGGTCAAATCAGGCATAAATAGGCCAAATCGGAAAAAAAAAATGGCTAGATCGGCCAAATCAGGTATATAGGCTTCAAAATTTTATAATTTTTTATATAAAAATCTTATCCGATTAATCCCTGATTAATCCCGTCTAGACGATTAATCGCTAGGCGATGCCCGACCGCCCAGCTACCATCTAGTAATTTTTGCAACCTTGCTTTTAACATAACAAAGTAACCTGAGGTTTAAAAAACTTCCCTTTCCTTGAGCTTCAAGTAGAAAGTGATTAAGTTCATCATGTAAGGCATTTCACTTGGTTATAAGAGAAGAAAATGATGCCTAAAAAACCGAGATGCTGTCCATAATCGAGTGTAACCACCAAATGGCATGCAAATGCATGTTAAGCAAAAAACCAACAACCTACATTACGACAAGATAAAGTGTGATGACATGTAAATGTGCGACTAAGGAAAAAACATACAATATATTGCAAAGCGTTTGAATCACAAACATCAGCATCGATATTTTGATACTTCTTTTTACAGCCATAATGATATCACCATATAAACTTTCAACCAGTACAAAACTCATCAACCGCACTAATACAGGCTTTTCATATATACGAGATGTACGTGCCCGTTATCACCATTCTACAGGAAAACTCCATTTCATGTTAATGTGATTAAACTGAACCAATCACTAACAAAACCAAGGAATACGTATGCAGCAAATAACTCAATATCAGATGGAAAATTGAAACAATCTTATCCTCTAAGGCAGTGTAGCACCGAAACGCCCTCGAGGCTCGCGTACCCGTTTCGAAACGTGGTGGGAACGGGAACGGCCCCGAAACACCCCTGAAACGTTTCCTTGCTGTTTCTCTAGCCGTTCCTGGATTCCCATGGCGTTTCCCTGGCAGTTTCCTGAATTTCAAGCGTTTCCATGGCAGTTTCTGGCTTTTCAAGCCGTTTCTGTATTTATGATAGGTTTTAAAGTTTTAATGGGCTTTTTTATTCCAAACCCATTGGGAACCCAACCGTCATATGCATTAGGGCATGCCATCTATATCGTTTATATATATCATGATACAAAACCGGCATATACAATAACACAAATATACAATACGTCTCTACTCTCTACATCGAATATCTATTAATCTATTATGGCTTCTTCTCAAGAAACACAAGGATCATCAACTACAGATCATACAGATGAACCTCCATTGTGGGCATATGTTACTAATTTTGGAGTTTACAATTTACATCAACATATATCTATTTTGGATTTTCTTTAATACATTTTTAATTTTTTTATATTTTTATTGCCGTATCTATGCCGTTCCCGTATCTTGAATTTTTTATTTTTGTCGTTTCCCGTTCCCGTATCGTTCCCATATCCCTTTGCCGTTCCCGTTTCGGTGCTACACTGCTCTAAGGTTTAGTGTGGTTCTGCTTTTATTTTGATAGTCATTAATAGGAATAAATCCTCTCTCCAATGAGCTTCTTGATAGATGCACAGAACAATCATGTCAGGTTTGTAGCATCATTGTATGCATGCTCAATTGAGGTATTCTTAGAGTGGGAGGTGTTGGCTCGCCATCGTAACTCGCCGTCCGATGTGGCGTTTCGCCGTGGCTTGCCGCCACACCGGCGAACCTCGTCGTTCAATGCCTCTTCCTCTGCACGACGTAGATTTTGCTTGTACTTTTTTTTCTTTTTCTGTTTTTTGAATATGAGTATATTTGAGGGAGAAAAATATAAATTGTTTTTGAAGGTGAAGTGCTGTGTATAATAGAAGATGAATGAGATTAAAACTACAACGATACGCTTACAACACTACATTAATTGAAGATTAATTGAAAACATCAAATACATAACGCTTAAACATTAAAACTAGAACGAGATTGATGAAAATAAAACTACTAAAACTTAAGAATACGAATCATCTGAGTTTCAACCCTCATCACTCGAAGAGGAATAAAACTCGCCATTAAAGTACTTTCTTTTCATGATGTCAAAGTAGTTCTCCCTAAGATAGGCAGCTTCCCTGGTTTCCTGTTCACGACGAGCAGCTTCCTCGCGTGCCTCCTGTTCCATAATCTCTCTATAATTTTCTTCGTCCCGTTCAAGTTGACGAAGGGAAGCCTCACTTAACCCAAATGGATTGTTTTCAAGATCCACCTGCGGACTGTTAGCAGCTGGATTGTTAACAGGTGGAGTGTTAACAATTGGATTGTTAAGAGGTGGAGTGTTTAAAAACACATTTCCCGGTTGGAAAACCGGAAAGACATCTTCTGGTGGTGTTGAATAAACTTCAACTTCTTCTGGTGGAGTTGGAAAGCTAGTTTCCGGCAATTGTGTTGGAGTTGGAAAGCTAGTTTCCGGCAGTTGTTGCGGACTTGGGAATTGTTGATAGAAATCTTTGCGAAATATCTTTGTGTGTGTGAGTTGTGTGTGTAACTTGTGTGTGTGAGTTGTGTCTGGTAGAGTTGTATATATAGGCACATATGATCCCGCTCAAAACTATACCGTTTGAATTTGAATTTTGATTTTAATAATCCCGCTCCTATTTGAATCTAATTTTGAATTTGAATTTTAATACGAATTGTTGGGATATAGAAAGTCAAAGTGTTGAAGAGTTAAAGTACTGAAGAGTCAAAGTGCTGAAGAAGTCAAAGTACTGCTAATGAAGAAAGTCAAAGTACTGCTCATTCATCAAAGTACTGCATGTTTAAAGGACTGCTATGAAAAGACGTTAAGGATTAATGTGTAAATTCTAGAATGTTCTAAGCTTAATATAGTATTACTTGTCGTACAAGGTTACAAATTGTAAACCGACTAGAGTTATCTTTAAGCCTATAAAAGGACCCCTAGATTGGCATTAGAAAATACGTGATTTTTAGAGTTTTAGAGAAGTACGATATTAGAGTCTTAGAGTTATTAAAGAATCTGCATAACAAGCAGATTTAGAGTTATTAATAATAGCGTTGAAAGTTAAAGTTAATTCTTCTTAGCTTTGTTAAGTAAATTCCGCATACTTAATAGAGTTTGCTCAGTGTTTCATTGTTAATAACTTAGGATTTATCCAAGGTTATTAAACCCTTAACAAGCTATATAGCTAATTTGGTTAGAGTACATCGATCCAACAAGTGGTATCAGAGCTTGTGTGAAAACTCTGACTAAGAAGAAACCCTCAAAAACCTACTTAACAAAACCCTAAAGATGTCGACTGAAGCTGCACCACCACCATCCATCACCTCACTAAGAATACCAATCATCAAAAAGGAAGAATACGATCTATGGAGCATGAAGATGAGGCAGTATATTACAATTACGACCATGCACCGTGGAATGTGATTGTCAATGGCAATGAAGTTGTGGGACGAACCAGACATACCTGGACAACCTAAAGCACCTAAACCGATCTTGCCAGCTGCCACAATAAGGAATCAAGAGAAGGCTCTCAACATACTCTTGTCTGCTATTCCTGATGGACACCTACCCAAGTTCCATGATGCTAAGGATGCAAAAAAACTATGGGCTGCTCTCAAGACTAGATTTGGAGGTAATGATGCTTCCAAGAAGATGCACAGAAATCTGTTGAAGCAACAGTTTGAAACTTTCACTGTTGGTGAAAGAGAAGGTCTTGATGCTGCATATGATAGATTCCAAAATCTCCTCAGCAAGCTAGAGTTATACAAGGCAGAGGTATCTGTTGAAGATGTCAATTTGAAGTTCTTAAGGAGTTTGCCATCTACATGACATGTGATTGCTACTATGATCAAAGGACAACCTGGTTTGGACACTATGGACTTTGATGATCTCTACAACCATCTGAAGGTGTATGAGCATGAGATGAATGACCAAACAAGTTCAAAGTCTCACAGTATAGCTTTTGTGTCTTCGAAAGAGAGACAGTACTTCTACTAAAAGTACTGCTCACCCTACTCAAAGTATTGTTGCTCAAAGTACTGGATATCCTGCTCATTCGATCACAACCATGACCAACCTCACACCATCACCAACCAACACCCTCCATTCTGATGAAGTTGTGTGCTCATTCTTTGCACATAAAGCTACCCTACCTGTTACTTATGAAGAAGATCTGTCACATATTGAAGAGGATGCTCTTGAAGAAATTGATATCAGGTGGCAAGTTGCTATGATCACTGCAAGGATCAAGAAGTTCATGAATAAAACAGGAAGAGGCATCGACTTCAAACCAAAACAGGGTATCACTTTTGACAAATCCAAGATTGAATGCTTTAACTGTCAAAGGACTGGCCACTTTGCAAGGGAATGCAAGTTTGCTAAATATCAGGCAAACAGGATGACTGAGAAACCTAAGCTTGAACTTAAGGAAATTCCAATTACTGAAACAAAAGCATGGGTTGCTCAAGAGAATCTATCAGAGGTTGACTGGAGTGCTGAGTTTGATGATGAACCAGTAACCTACTGTATGGTGGCAATGGAGGAGTTTGATTGGAGCACAGCTTTTGATGAGGAACCTGGATTTGCTGCGTTGGAGTCCAGAGATTGTCTAGGAAGCTTTGACTGGAGCATGGAGAGTGAAGATGAACCTGTCATGCTTGCTATGGTAGCCGCTTCACCAAGTTCACCCCCTATCTCTGAGGTATGTTCTAAGTGTCATGACTTTTATCAAAAAGTGCTTAATGATTATGTGACTGAGAGAGATAAGTGTAGAACGGCTAGGGCTGAAGTAGCTGGTTACCAAATTACTTTTGAGTCAATGGAAGCCAAAATAATAACACATGAAAATAATGAAATGGCTTGGGCTGAAAAGTATGAACAACAGGATTATCAGTTAAAATTAAGTGAATGGAAGTTAGGATGTAAGGTCTCTGTACTAGAAAAAGTAACTAAGGAGAGGGATGAATTGCTAGAAAAATTTGCTGCTTGGGGACAATCTGGTCTTTCTCATGTTAGTTATGTTGAAAAACAGAGAAGAGCTTACATTAGAATTGGACTAGGTTTTGGTATGGATTTCAGTAGCATAGAAGAGAATCCACCTAGTAATCCGGATGACCTTGATTTTGAGGATATAACAACTAGTGATGATGAACTCATTAACTATGTAGACACATCTAGTAATGAGGAATCACTTAGCGAAACACCTCCTGAATATAAGAAAGACAAAGGTTATCATGCAGTCCCTCATCCCACTGGTAGTTTTCAATGTTGGGATATAGAAAGTCAAAGTGCTGAAGAGTTAAAGTACTGAAGAGTCAAAGTGCTGAAGAAGTCAAAGTACTGCTAATGAAGAAAGTCAAAGTACTGCTCATTCATCAAAGTACTGCATATTTAAAGGACTGCTATGCAAAAGCGTTAAGGATTAATGTGTAAATTCTAGAATGTTCTAAGCTTAATATAGTATTACTTGTCGTACAAGGTTACAAATTGTAAACCGACTAGGGTTATCCTTAAGCCTATAAAAAGACCCCTAGATTGGCATTAGAAAATACGTGATTTTTAGAGTTTTAGAGAAGTACGATATTAGAGTCTTAGAGTTATTAAAGAATCTGCATAACAAGCAGCTTTAGAGTTATTAATAATATCGCTGAAAGTTAAAGTTAATTCTTCTTAGCTTTGTTAAGTAAATTCCGCTTACTTAATAGAGTTTGCTCAGTGTTTCATTGTTAATAACTTAGGATTTATCCAAGGTTATTAAACCCTTAACAAGCTATATAGTTAGTTTGGTTAGAGTACATCAATTCAACACGAATTTAAATAACCCCGCTCAAAAGTATACCGTTTATTTTGAATTTGAATTTGAATTTTAAATCTGATTTTTATGTTACTTGATTTAAAAAAAAAAACTTATACCACCCCTTTAAATAACAAACTATAACCGCAATTTTTTCTCATCTTCATCAATTCCAACTTTTTATATCTGTAGCTCAAAAAAAAAAGAAAAATAATAATGTCTCAAAATCCGAAGTGGAACAAGTTTGAAGAAATGTTGCTTGCGCAAGTTTGGATAGAAATTTCGCAAGCTCGAGATATGGGAAATAACTGTTCTGAAAATTTACTTTGGAACGACGTTATGGAGACGTTCAATGATCAGACTACTGATGGCCATCGTACCAAAAATTCAATCACGGGTAAATGGTTGAGGATTAACGTTGATTGAAAGAAATTCAACGCTATTTACAAACATTTGCATCGTCGAAGTGGTGAAAATGACCACAATCATCTCGAGAATGCGAAACTGAACTTTGAGCAACGCTTTGGTGGGAAGAAGTTCAAGTATGTTCAAATTTGGGAGATTTTGAAAAATTACCCGAAGTGGGATGTCAAAGATCCGATCCGTTAGTATGTGTTGTATTTTTTCCCCCGTGTCGGTGTTTTTTTTTTACGTATCGTATTTATTTTTTCTTATTATTGTGTTGTTAATGTATTTTAATTATTAATGAAATAAATTTAGTTTATTTGGAAATTTGAAAAATAAAAATAAAGTTGTAGTGGTGGGCCCCAAATGAAGAGGTTGAGGTTTGTTGTGAGTGAAAAGGGTTAGTTGTGGTTAGTTGTGGAGGTTTGTTATGATGATGTGACAGTGACGTGACGGTGATGAATAGGAAATGCCTCTTCACCACACCTAGTGCTCTTATAGCAGCATTTGATGCAACTTTGACAATGCCAAATCTCAACCACTCAGGGTGACCTATTAATGGTAAAAAAAGATTTGTCACAATTACACAAAAAATCTGTGAAATCTCTAGTAGGTGCAAATAACCCTTAAATGGCTACGTCAATCTCCTGAAAAAGGAGGGCTTTATCTAGTTTAAGTATGTGTGACGGTGGGTTCAAAGCACGTGAATTAATCGGCAAAAAGATTGAAAACCATTGTTACCAAAAAAAAAAAAATTAGAAAATGCCAAATCTCAAAACAAACTTACAAAACTGAAGTGAAACTACATATTTGCAGTAGAGCAAATTAAAAACTATTTCCATTTTTTTGTTAAGATAAAGTTTAATTTAAAACAACCACTAAATCAGTAACCAAAAGAAAGCTCATTTGTTTTGTAGGGGGAAAAAACTAGTAAACCTATGATCGGTAGTACACACTGCATACTAGTAAACTGTAAACAGATGGATATATAATAACAAATTTCTAGTATATAGAGAACAAAATGGGACTTACAAAATTTCAAAAATGAAGAGATCGTTGGGTTACAAACTGATCGATTACGTTTCTTTTCAACTACAAACATTTTTTTTTTTTTTTTTTTTATTTGAACGCCGATGTTTTAAATAAACATAACTAGCAGAGGCTAGTGAAAAAAGAGAGCATTACAATAGTTTGGTCCAAGCCACAATTAAACTTATTGTTCCTAGGGAGAATCCATTTATGCGACAGGATTATTATGTTTTCACTAACAATATCATTGCGTGGAGGTTTCAAGTAGAAGCAAATGTTGTTTCTATATCTCCAAATAACCCAATAGATTGTTTGAACCACAACGATCCATGCATTGTTAATTAATTGAGATCGAATGGGATTGGATCAAGTCGGGGCACAGGAACACAAACCAAAGGCTTTGCTCTAGGGAGTGTGAGCCCGAATCCCTCTTCCATATCAACACGTGTGAGGTTTCCATCTTCCCCAGCTTTCCAGTCGAAACACTGGATCATAGACCCAAGCGTTGTGTGTACCATATTGAGTGCTAGTGATATTCCAGGACACATTCTCTTCCCACTACCAAATGGTAAATAATGAAAATGTTGTCCCCTCACATCCAACTTGTTTTCTTGGAATCTTTCCGGCCTAAACTCTAGTGGATTTTCCCAATGGTTTGGGTCTCTATTGAGGGCCCACACATTTATAAAAATATGCGTGTTTGCTGGTATGTCGTAACCTGCCACTGTGCAGTGTTTTGTTGATTTTCTTGGAATAAGTGGAGCAGTTGGGTGGAGACGTAACGTTTCCCTCACAATCGCCTGCAGGTATGGAAGGTTTGGTACGTCTGATTCTTGTATTAGTCTGCTTTCACCAACAACTTGGTTAATTTCTTCAATTGCTTTATTCATTACATCGGGATGATTGATAAGTTCTGCTAAACTCCATTCTATAGTACTTGCTGAAGTGTCTGTTCCCGCGGTAAATATATTCTGCAATGACAAAGGCATGAATTCGTATGAATTCGTAATTAGTTAGCTAGACAGATAAACATCGAGACTGTGTCTCTTGAGAAAATGATAAACATTGAAATATACTTTCACTATTCACTTAGCTTATTTTACTTTTCACATTTAGTAAAATGGATAAACATTTAATACAAACTTATCCATTTTACTAAATGTGCAATATGTAATTAACCGTTCACTGGAGCATTTAGCTACGTTTGTTACCATTTCTAAAAACGGACAATCGCTGGTATATCATCAGCCAAAGCCCTACGATGGCTGTAACAAAGGTCAAAGGGTAAAGTAAAAAAAAACCCTACTATTAACAAATTAATATTTGCTAGGCCTCCCAATACGTAACAACCCTATAACTTTTTTTATATAAGCACAAACACCCCTTCTCTACTGCAATCATCATTCCTCTACTTTAAAAAATTTGCCTATTTTTTATTAAAAATGATGAGTACTTTCATTTTGATATGGTTCAAAAGATTAAGATGCATGCATATATTGGCAAAACCTGGATAAAGGCTTTGATGTTCTCTCTGGTCAGGTTTACTTCCATGCTCTCATCTTGTGCGATATCAAGTAAAATGTCAAGCAAGTCCTGCGCTCCTCCAATCTCCTTGTGCTTTCTTGCCTCTTCATGCTCTTTCAGGATCCTCTCGATTATTACATCGAATCTTGATCGAAGATCCTTCACCCTCTTTTCGAATCCCTGCAAGTCTAGAGTCTTAAACAACCATATGTAGTCGGAAAGGTTGAAGCTACCACCTGCCACAGTTATCTCGGCAATCACTTTTCCCACACTGTCTGCCTCCTCGCCCTCCTTGTCCGTACATCTTTCACTCGTAACCATTCTTGATATCACATTGTTAGTCAATTTCATGAGCTCCCCGCCTAGATCCACTGATTTTCCAACTTTGGCATTTTCAGATATTGATCTTATAAAACGAGTAAGCTCATTGTGCCTAATTGAACTGAGCGAGTCAAGTGTTGTGCCATTTAGGAGCTGTAAATTAACAATCTTCTTCATGAACTTCCAGTAGGGTCCATAATTGGCAAACACGAAATCTTTTGATCCATAAGTTATATAATCTAAAGCTAAGCTTTTGGGTCGATCTAAAGAGGCATTTTCATTGGTTTTAAGGAATTCTTTCGCAGTTTCTGGTGAACAAGCAACAATACAGGACACTGAGCCAAGAAATAAATGAATAATTGGACCATATTGAAGTGAAAGCTTGTGAAATGCTTGATGAGGGATGTGGGAAAGGAGGTGAAGATGTCCAATGATTGGAAGGACGACTAAGGGGCTCGGTGGAAGATGAGATTTGGCTTTACTGTATCTGAAGATGAAAATGGTGGACATCAGGAATATGAGAGACAGGTAGGAATAAACATTCTCCATATTAAGGTGAAGTTGAAAATGATAAACATACGGTGTAGCTAAGATATTCCCCCTCTCTCTATATATATATATATATATATATATATATATATATATAGGGAATATATTAGCTACAATTTATTGTAGCCAATTGGCTACAATTTTTTGCTAAATAATGTGGATCCCTGATTTTTTTTGTGGGTCCTGATTCTTTTCTGTGGGTCCCAGGTTCATTGCTAGTGTATTTTTTATGAAAGATTGTAGCCAATTGGTTACAAAAATTGTAACCAAGATATCCCCATATATATATATACCACACTTATTTGACAATAAACACATTACACATGTTTAACGTTCTCTTGACAGGGGGTGATACTCACACCAAATTTTTTGATGCATGCACCACAATTTATACATTACGGTATTGTATATATATACCACACTTATTTGACAATAAACACATTACACATGTTTAACGTTTTCTTGACAGGGGGTGATACTCACACCAAATTTTTTAATGCATGCACCACAATTTGTGCATTACAGATTGACGGTACAAACTGTAATGCATCAATGTGGTGCATGCATAAAAAATATGGTGTGAGTATCAATTCTCTTTCTTGACAATAAACACATTACACATGCTTAACGTTTTCTTTTTAAACTACTTACCAATCTGGACTAATACACTACCTAGTTAACCATTTACGACCAAATATCTATCCTATACTAAATGATCATATTCCCTAGCGCAATGTCTCACTCTCGTTTTATATAGTGGTTCTAATATCATTAGGTCAAATTTGTAGTCGAAACGTAACTTATAATTCCTATGATCTCAACCCCGTTATTCACAGAAGCTGGGCATCTAGTTCATAGTCATAATATCCCCAACTATCTTAAATACCTATTTAATGTCGACAATCCCACTTCTGGACATTTAAACCCCCATTAGGTGTCAACTAACAAAAGGTTTATACGTGCTTATTAAGTACCTAATCTAATGCAGGCAGTGATATGGACAACCCCTACAATCGAAATGGATGCCATTCCCATCTCGAGTAACCTACTAGACTAGCTTTCAATTATTCAAACCTTCTCACTAGCTAATAAGCTCTACACTAGCCTTAGTACTACCAAAATGCGAGGATCAATCAATAGGCAAATAAGATATCATATAAAATGATAATTAAACGAAGAGGATCAATACATTAATAAATACATAACTAGGCTAACACTTAAAGTGTTTCGCCACTCATGTCATAAACTGCAATAAACATAATGTAAGAAATCATGAATGGATTAAACATTGTGTTTGATATAATTAACTTGATAAATGGCTAATAACTGTGATGAATTAAATTGAATTCTCCTTTCGAAAGTAGTTGAAGAATGTTGAAAAAAACCTTAGGATGGAGCCCTAATTGTCCTCTGAGAGTTGTATAAAGTGGAATGACGAAATTAGCTGAATTAGGGCTTGTATTTATAGGCTCGACTCTGCTACGACGTAACCGTAAGTGAGGAGTTACACTGTAGCCTCCTTAATGCTCGAATCATTCACCCATTGTAGCAAAGTTACGACATAACCAAATGTGAAAGTTACGTCGTAATCACTGCAACTTTTAATTCTTCAATAGTTGCGATGTAACCACAACGGCCGAGTTACATCACAATTGAAACAACAGAATAATCTTCCCATATCTCAATGCATATTATGGCGTAGCTCTTGCGAGGTTGCCACGCCGTAATGTTTGATGACTAGACTTGGTCTCTTTTAGAAGCAAAAAGGATTACGGTGTAGCCCTTACGATCCAACTTGTATGTTTGGTCCATCAAGTTTGTATTTTTCTTCAAGTCATCATTCCATTTCCACATCTTATCATTCCAATGCTCAAATATCACCTAATACCAAATATGAAGCAATTAAGTACATATTCATACAAAAATATAAAAATGTGAGCATTTTTTTCAAAGAATTTTGACACTAAAATATAAAGATTATTTGATGTTATCACATTGACTAAGTCTTAGCTTTATGACCTTCTTGGTGATTAGCATACTTGGATGATCAATAAAATTATTGAAGATAACTTTGATTGGAACTCTGTGATGAGGTATAATTACATACATTTTTAAGGAGTCATTTAGCCCTTTGACTCATACATATTTGATCAAATATTGCTCTAAATTGCTTATTTTTGAGTTTTAGGTACTTGCGAGCACAAATGCTAGAAAAGTACAAGTTTTGGGCTCGTTTGGATGAAGAATGAAGAAAGACAACTTCAGCAATGTGACCAACATGTGTGACACCGTTACCTCCCAATGACGGTTCAGTGTGTGGAGACGGCAGTGAGGACGGCGTCAAAATGAATCGGCGGTGTCAACGAGACGCCGATACAACTAAGTCGGTGCAATATCGAAACCCTAATTGGTGACGAGCTAACAACGTCACAAACATAAAGTGAAGTCGTCACAACCCAAAATCTATAAACACATTCACAATGTTTTCATTATTGTGTGTGTAACTTTAGAAAAACGAATACCACCGAACTGTAGTTGGTTTTTACCAACTTTGTAGGCCTTTTTTGCCATTGAAGACCCCATGTATTATTGAGATAAGTTATTTATTCAATCATTCAATCATGTTTGTGCATAATTGTATGTTTTGCTTACGTGCTTGTCTTTTTATTACTATGCTAGGCTAAACTAATTAGTGTTTACTTAGGATTGGATGAAACCTAGTTATTGATTGCTTGTTTATCATCTCTTGTTAATGGTGTATACATTAGGAGTTGGAAAACTGACTACTAACCTATAGAGGGTAGCTTGAACGTCCACTAAAACGTATCCAGTTAATGCTTATGTCTTAGGAATTAAATGAGTATGGTATTTAAAGTGTGTTCTGGTTATTGGGTGGGATTGACTTCAGATAGGCGTCTCTCACGTAAGTTAGTTCAAATACATAGGACTGACCAACCCGTAATTGGTAATAAGGAATACTCCACATTGCATTAGACAAGTAACAAAGGAGTAATGGAATTCTAGGTAACTAAATTTCCCCTCTTATAAGAAGTTCGCCACCACTTTTTCTTTTCTTGCTATTTAATTTTATTGCAATTTAGTTTAGTTAGTAGTTTAATTAATTTAGTTTAAAAGCAAGCTCTCTTAAACCACGGATTTTTTATTGCTTTCAAATAAAATAAAAAAATACCAAAAATAATCTTCTTTCAACCTTTAGGCTTAAATCATCGTACACTTCGAACCTACCTCAATATTCCCCTAGAGAACGATCAATCTCCCGAGTCTTGCCTTTACTACACTAAACGATTAGGGACTCAGATTAGGAGGGATGTAAAACTAGTACATAACAACCCACCGCATCAAGTTTTTGGCTCCGCTATCGAGGAATAGTCTAGGTTCTAATATTTTTTCATTTAGGTCTAGTTCACAAGATTCCTATCTAGTAAAAAAATTTCTTTTTCTTTTTAGTTTTCTTGTAGTCTATCTATTCTTTGTGCATTTGTTCGTAAACCTTTTCATTTGCCATAATGGTTAATGAAATTCTACTCAACCTATCCGACCCACGTTACTAAAAAACGGCATATGAGGATCATAAGGAAGGAGATAGTGAGAGCATGGCGGATAATGGAGTCACATAATAGGGTTGACTTTCAGTCAAGTTACAAGACTCGTAATTAAAGAAAAGTGTTTTGTGGGAGGCAACCAATGTTTATTTGTTTTAATGTTTTAATTTTATTTTTAGGATTGTGTCACATATACATCTAATTATAATTGTTTATTTTTTCATGTTTTGAACAAATTGTGACAATGCTTTATTTTGTTTTTAACTTTATTATAATTACATATAAAGGTATTTTGCAAAAATATATGTGTAGAGAAATGTTTTATCAGTTTTAAAGAACGAAATTCAAATATTTAAAAGTTTACATATTTATAATTAGCATATATTGTATCTTGTTTGTTTATTTGTTCGATCAAATGCTTGCATAAAGTCAAAGTAAATATTTGTAGGAACTCAGGTTTTGAAAGTTAGATTTTTCCAGAAAATAAATGAAGAGTTCTGTCAGGTTTACCTTGATGGTGTCACCCTTACAAAGTGACAGGTTCAGGTACTGTAGCACAAAAATTTCCCAAAATTTTGTTTTATGTTAAAATTTAATTTTTGTAAATTTACAAAAATTTTAAATTTCTAGGTTCTTGTATAATTTCTTTTTCAAGCATTATCTTATTTTCGTTTTAGCTTTAGAATAATGTATTCAAGCGTTGTATATTATTTTCCATCGATTTTACGCGAGGTATAATTCTTTTTTTCTTAAGATTTACTTGTTATATTGGACAAGGTGTACATCACATGGACTATCATATCTTTTTGGATAAGGATTTAACCATACTTTCTTTCTTCGACTATACCAAGCAAACGAGTGAAATAATAGTTACGAAAGAAACTATACCGAGCATACTGAATGTCTCAACCACCGTATTTCAACTATTTTCCTCAACAATACACTCAGCAATAACAATTTCCTCAAGAACAACAATTTTCTCTGCACCAACAATACCCTCCACAAATGCAATACCCACAACAACAACTTCCTATGCAACAATTTCCCATACAAAAAAAAATCAACCAACAATAACAACGAGGCTCTGATACCACTTGTTGGATCGTAGTATAGGTTGATATTGTGATTCAGGAGGTCGAAGATTATGGAAGTAACGAGTAGCCATTGTAGAGAGAGAAAGTAGAGCGAGGAAGGAAAGACTATGTTTATTAATATGAAAAGTGAAAGTTACACAAACAATCCTCACCCCTCCATGGAAGTATGGAGGGGTATATATAGTCACACATACGCACTGTAACAATTCGCATTTTCGGGTTTTAACTATTCATCATCGAATTTTCACTATTCACTATTACTATTCATATTCACTATTCATTTTTACTATTCATCGTATTTTGGGTCAATATTTAAACTCAAACTTTTTCCCGAAAAATTACTATTCACGAGTAACTATTCACCGTATTTTTTATTATTTACTAATTTAGCGTAAATTGAACAAGTAAATACTTTTACACGATTTTCATGCATAAACAATGTACTATATACTCATAATATATAAATATCTAGTTACTATTTATAAATATCTAGATATTTTCAAAAATATCTAAACACTATTCATCAAAATATCTAAATACTATTCATCAAAATATCTAGATATTTTCAGATATTTTCCCTTTAAATAGAAAGAAAACTAGTTCATTATTTACACAGAAAAACACACAAAACCCCCTCCTCCTCCTTGATGCCGCCACCCTCAACCCTCCATACTTGATTTTCAGGCTCCGAGTTATACACATAAGTTGAAGGCATAAGTATTCTCTACGTAAAAATTAAGTTTATTTTGTATTTCTGCGGTTGGATTAAGAGCTACACAATGGTGGATAGGAGCTGTGGTACTCAGAAATTTCTTGAAACTTTGGCAATGATAGATCGGCTAATTCTAATGATGGGTTTTTATTTTGGGAGCAATTAGGATAGTTTCGGAGTTGATATGATGTGATTTAAAGGTTTTTATAGTTTAGGAAATGGATTTTTGAATTTAGATGCGGAAGCGCTGCCCAATTTGCTAGTATCATTCATCGGTTATTATCACGTGAGTTTTCATAGCCCCACTTTCTATTAATTGTTTACAAACTTTTGGGGGAGATACATGCTCAACTACTTGCTTTTACAAATACAAATACTCAAAACATTTACACTTTTATGCTACGCTATACTTTTTATACTTGATTGTATTATACTTGATTGCATAAATACATGATTATGATATACCTATTTAGGTTATTCTTGAATGCATTATACTTATTTGCGTTATTCAATTCAGTGGCTCCAAATTAAGTTGTTGGAAGGCTATTAAATTAGATACATACACAAGTGGCTCCAAATTAAATTGTTGGAAGACCATTAATTTAGTAGCTCCAAATTAAGTTGTTGGAAGACCCTTGTGGTGACATTTATACTTCTTACTACTATGATACATACATACATGATTGTGCAAACTATATTTTAGCAATGGGTTGTAAACACACAGGTTGCAAGTTTTGTATGGGCGGGATTTGCAACTGAGTGGATTTACAATGCCTTTGTTGTATGAACATTCTTTAAAGGCTTTTCAACTTATTCAAAACAAACTCTATGAACTCACCAACCATTGTGTGGACACTTTTTAGCATGTTTATCTCAGGTCATAAGGCGATAGCTATAGTTTGAAGCATAGAGTTACACGACATTTTTGAAGACTTTATACATTTGTATTTACCATTCGAAATATTTTGTAAACATTTATGTATTATACTTTGGGACCTCATTGTTTGTAACTCTGATTTCATTAATCGAATGGTAACTTTTCAAAACGTCTCATTTAGAGGTCGTTTTCTATAACTTGTACTTTGTATTATGAAGTAGCACCCCAGTGACACAATCTTCCGCTGCGGTATTTTGGGGGGTGTTACAGATTGGTATTCGAGCATTGGTTATAGAGAACTAGGTTGCATTTAAGAGCCTATATAACTGCTTTATACGTTAAGACTCTCCACTATAATTGCCTTACATACACTTCGTGCGTATATGCTTCTTGTTAGTTGTTTGTTTAGATCCACGTTGTTGGATGATACGACTTTAGTAATAATAAGGAAATCACAGAATTTAATCGAGTCATTAAAAAAATGGAGCTCAGTAATAACTAATTATTTAACTTGATCTTGTGACAGTTCTTGTTTGATGAGACATGAGATTTGAGTTAAATAATATTATTACTTAGCTTTAGGGATTTGATAACTTGGTTATCTTATTATCTGTCTTAGAAAGCGAGTTTTGTGTCGGAAAATCTTAAGTAGGATGATTTATAATATCCTTATTTGAAAGGATTGGGACGCCTCTTTATTCAAATAAAGAAGTTATAAACCACCGAACCATAGGTTTATAACCCATTAATTACATAAATTTGGACGCTTCTTTATGTAAGTAATGAATTATAAATAAGTGGGCTTATTTGCATCCAATACGATTCCCTAACCACATTATGGGTGTATTACAACGTAACCCATACACTATTCCTGTTAAATAAGAGAGAACCCCACTGTTTTAGAGATCCCGAAATCACGCCTTTTCTAGACACATTGTCAGCAGTTAGCATTCACAGAACTTCGGGACGAAGTTCCCTTAAGGGGTAGAGACTGTAACAATTCGCATTTTTGGGTTTTAACTATTCATCATCGAATTTTCACTATTCACTATTACCATTCATATTCACTATTTATTTTTACTATTCATCGTATTTTGGGTCATTATTTAAACTCATACTTTTTCCCGAAAAATTACTATTCACAAATTACTATTCACCGTATTTTTTATTATTTACTAATTTCGCGTAAATTGAACAAGTAAATACTTTTACACTATTTTCATGCATAAACAATGTACTCTGTACTTATAATATATAAATATCTAGTTACTATTTATAAATATCTAGATATTTTCAAAAATATCTAAACACTATTCATCAAAATATCTAAATACTATTCATCAAAATATCTAAATACTATTCATCAAAATATCTAGATATTTTCGGATATTTTCCTATAAATAGAAAGAAAACTAGTTCATTATTTATACAGAAAAACACACAAAACCCCCTCCTCCTCCTTGATGCCGCCACCCTCAACCCTCCATACTTGATTTTCAGGCTTCGAGTTATACACATAAGTTGAAGGCATAAGTATTCTCTACGTAAAAATTAAGTTTATTTTGTATTTCTGCGGTTGGATTAAGAGCTACACAATGGTGGATAGGAGCTGTAGTTCTCAGAAATTTCTTGAAACTTTGGCAAGGATAAATCGGCTAATTCTAATGATGGGTTTTTATTATGGGAGCAATTAAGATAGTTTTGGGGTTGATATGAAGTGATTTAAAGGTTTTTATAGTTTAGGAAATGGATTTTTGAATTTAGATGCAGCTGCCCAATTTGCTAGTATCATTCATCGGTTATTATCATGTGAGTTTTCATAGCCCCATTTTCTATTAATTGTTTACAAACTTTTGGGGGAGATACATGTTCAACTACTTGCTTTTACAAATACAAATACTCAAAACATTTACACTTTTATGCTACGCTATACTTTTTATACTTGATTGCATAATACTTGATTGCAGTATACTTGATTGCATAAATACATGATTATGATATACCTATTTGGGTTATTCTTGAATGCATTATACTTATTTGCGTTATTCAATTCAGTGGCTCCAAATTAAGTTGTTGAAAGACTATTAAATTAGATACATACACAAGTGGCTCCAAATTAAGTTGTTGGAAGACCATTAATTTAGTACCTCCAAATTAAGTTGTTGGAAGACTATTAAATTAGATACATCCCAAATTAAGTTGTTGGAAGACCCTTGTGGTGACATTTATACTTCTTACTACTATTATACATACATACATGATTGTGCAAACTATATTTTAGCAGTGGGTTGTAAACACACAGGTTGCAAGTTTTGTATGGGCGGGATTTACAACTGAGTGGATTTACAATGCCTTTGTTGTGTGAACATTCTTTAAAGGCTTTTCAACTTATTCAAAACAAACTCTATGAACTCATCAACCATTGTGTTGACACTTTTTAGCATGATTATCTCAGGTCATTAGGCGATAGCTAGAGTCTGAAGCATAGAGTTACACGACATTTTTGAAGACTTTATACATTCGTATTTACCATTCGAAACATTTTGTAAACATTTATGTATTATACTTTGGGACCTCATTGTTTGTAACTCTGATTTCATTAATCGAATGGTAACTTTTCAAAACGTCTCATTTAGAGGTCGTTTTCTATAACTTGTACTTTGTATTATGATGTAGCACCCAGTGACACAATCTTCCGCTGCGGTATTTTGGGGGTGTTACACGCACCACTTTACAATATTAACAATTCTATTACCTGCGTATGTGGTTTACAATATAACTAATGTAATCTCGTAAATTCCGTTCCATTTACGTGTTAGGAACGATCCCTACAAGATTTGAATGAAAAATAACGTAAGTATAAAACAAGTCCTTGAATGTAATAAAGCTTTCAAGAAGTCATCCTCAATAAGTTCTTCAAAGTCTGAAAGAAAGGCTCATCACAATTTGAGGCAGATCTCAGTGAGTGAAGACAAGAACCAGGATCATGATGATGGAGTCAGTTAGTGATGACAATAAATTATTGACTCTCAGAAGATCTCCTCAACAAACTGAAGACATTTTGAGACTTAAAATATTTTGGTAGGATGTTTAAGTCTCTGATAAATAGGCGAGAAATATTTTGAAGAGACAAGTGAAAAACACTTATCATAAAGGGGGTGATACTCACACCACCTCTTTTGATGCATGCACCATCATTTGTGCAATACAGTATTGTACGGTACAAACTGTAATGCACAAATTGTGATGCATGCATCAAAAGATGTGGTGTAGGTATCAATTCTCTTATCATAAAGTCAATATATTGGTTTAGTTCGTAAAAGGTACAAACAATTTTTATCACTGTTTCACCAAAAGTATATTGGTACCATACCAGTAAGATAAGCTAAAGTACAAATTTTACTTTAGCCTATCAAATGTTGACACACCTTTTATCCAACGGGTTTTCATTTTACATTTGCCAATAAATAAATGTTGTAACAAAGAAATATATCTCTTGTATTAAAAGTTTGTAATATTTTTAATAGCACATATTCCTCCAAATAGAACTAAGTACCAGATATGTGAATATGTTGGTTAAGCATAGTTCTTACTCAAACATTGACTTTGGTTTGTGGTTGAGTTTAGTGAGGAAATCACTACACATACATTTTCTCGATCCCAAGTATTATTCCTCAAACACTTGAGTATAATTATATATCAATAAGAGTTAAACGTTGAAAAAAATTTATATTATTCTTAATATATATTTTATATATGTGTAAACGAATCTTAACATACATATTACTTAAATAACTTCTTAATACTTGATAACTATTTTTTTCTTTTTTCCTTTTTTTTGAACTATATTAGCACTTGATAACTAAGTAACAGGACACAACATTATTATACTAAATTATTGAATAATGACAAGTAGTTAATTATCAACATTATTATACTAAATTATTGAATAATGACAAGTAGTTAATTATCAATCAATGTTCATACGAGACATATGCAATTATTTTATTTTAATGGTCACCTTAAACAATTTTTCTTGTCCATGTTTGACTTTTCTTTTTAAACACTAGTTTTGTTTGATAGATTTAAGATTCACTGACACAACTTGTCTTTTTAATTTCTTAGCCAAATCAACTTACACAAATTTTCTTGTCCATGATGTAACAATATGAAAACGGAAATTTTTACGCTCACGCTGCGTTCTTGAGTTTGTTTTTAGAAGGAAAAGAAAGAAAATGAAAAGAAAAAAAAAAAAAAAAAAAAACTGTTGTGTTCTCGAGTTTTTATCAAACAAAAAAAAAGGAAATAAGAAGGATTTGATAGAAAAATAATTAAGAGGTTTTTCCTACAAAATTTTCCGCTCAAATGTGAGCGAATTTAGAAGGAAACAAATTTACACATAAAATATTTGTTATATGCTAAGTTATATAACCTTCATTATTTTAAATATCTTTTGTTATAGATAATTTTCTATGTTTAAAAAGGCATAACTATAATTTTTTCTCTTTTTATTTCTTTTCCTTTCAACTCGAGAACACGACTTTGTTTATTTTCCTTCCATTTTCGTTCATTTTCTTTCAACTCGAGAACATGAAATATAAATGCAACTTTCTTTTCTTTCCACTTCTTTGCTTTACTTTTCTTTACCTATCATTTCTATTCTCACAAAAGAAAACTCGATAACAGAGAGTCACTCCCTATCATAGGATATACATTTAACCGCCTAGTTTTAGCCTAATCGGCTTTATTAATCGGATTGTTAAAAAATCAGTCAACATATTAATTAATCTGATAAAAATCGGTAAAATCGGACAAATCAAACAATGCAGGTAAACTTGTTCAAAAAATTAAAATTGAGGTTTTCTTTTCAATATACCTCCCGTTTTCACAAAATCAGTCGACATAACCATTCAAACGCACCTCGACCAATGATAACACAAAATGTGAAGGTATGCTCGTTTTTCTTATTTCTATTGAACGTTTATGACACTAATTGAATTCGGAATTTTGTTTTCGAAAATTAATTGAACTATTTTAACTTTGAGCCTTAAAGTATTTTGAAGCATTTCATTTATGTTATACATATAATTTCAAAAACTTATAATTTTATATATAAAAAATCCAATTCAATTAGATTAATCGCTAAGCGGTATCCACCAACTCACATTACCTACCGATTTTACAACCTTGGTTACACCTATTCTAAATCAAGAAAGTTGATAAACTATAAAAGTTGGACTGTGGGGTATATGTTTGGAAGCTGTCACTTATTTATAGTGTAAAGAACATTGAAACTTATGCGTAATAGTTATTTCTAATTTATTACAACTATATAGTGTTTGAAACTACAGATTTGTGTTAAATTATATGAGAAATCTAATGCAAAATTCAGTACCAGAAAAATGAAAACCTAGAAAACAAAATTCACTGTGAGTATATGATAATAACCGTATTAAAAGATAACTAAATGTTTATTGTAATATTATAATTTTTTTCACTAAACAATTAACGATTTATGCGATATTTATATTTCAAACATAGTTGTATGTGTGAGTTTAATTATTAAAAATATCAATTAATGTGCTTTCTTTTATCTAATGTAAAAATAAGTGGTAGAAATTGACGGTGTCCAACATTTTATTAGTTTCTAAATGAACTTCCTCCATATGGCTAGAGTTCAAGTAAAAAACAAGCAGGAATATCATTCGAATTGGTGGGTTTCACTACATGTGCTATCCTAACTTTATATCTCATGTACATATGC
The DNA here is from genome assembly GCA_910596185.1 of Chrysanthemum makinoi. Taxonomy (NCBI): domain Eukaryota; kingdom Viridiplantae; phylum Streptophyta; class Magnoliopsida; order Asterales; family Asteraceae; genus Chrysanthemum; species Chrysanthemum makinoi. The sequence goes on from OU343225.1 coordinate 321,876,020, forward strand.
CTCCTCCTTAATGGCTAACACATGCTTAACGTTTTCTTATAAACTACTTACCAATCTAGACTAAAGACCAAATATCTCTACCTTGTGCTAAAATGGACCTTCGTATTCAATTCTTTCTTAACATTCCGGCCGACTTGTCAAGATTGTTGTAGAGGGGGTTAAATTGTTAGGAGGATAATTTATGGTTTTTTTTGTTAGGAGGTTAATTTATGGTTTTTTAGATTTAATAAGTACTTACTAATCTAAGCTAATACCCTACCCAGTTAACCATTTAAGACATACCTTTTACCAAAAATAGACCTTCACGCTTTAAGACCAAATATCTAACCTTTTACCATGTGGCGGGTACACGCTACGTGTGATTATCTTGTTTTAGATTCGCTTGTTTTGTAGTGGATAGAGATCTTTTGTTTTTTTTTTTTCTTTTACCTTTTTAGGTAGGATTTCAAAGAGATTCAATAATAAAATATGAATAGTCCTAGGGTTGTACACCAACTACCCTTTCCACCTCACTTATTCTTCATTTTATTAATAGGATAAGACAATTTTTAATATTTTTTTCTTTCGTATATTTTGTCTTCTATTATTTTGACTTTATGATTTCTGTTTCATATTCTTTTTAGCAATTCTACTCATTTTATTAACAGAATAGAAATAGTTTTTATAGTATTTTACTCCGTATTTTTTATATTTTAATACTTTTGACTTATCAAACTTTATAAATTTTATTCTTTTTTATTTATTTTGCATTTTTATAATGAAAATAAATTTATAAAAATAAAAATATTATAAAAAGATTAAAAAGTATTCACAAAAATGTACAACCAATTATATATAGAATATAAAACAAATATATATATAAAAAATTAGGTGTGTGAATGCTATTTACCTAAATGGACTAATACAATGGCAGTTAGAATCTTTCTTGTTCACATTAAAATCTACAACCTACGTATTATCTATACTACTTTATAAAGGATTTGGGACTTTCTAAATAAAGAAGTCTTAAAAATTTTAAGACCAAAAACATTTCTTTAATTGGAAATTGAAATTAACAACCCAACATTCAAATGTAAATTAAATGTCTTTAATTGTGACAACTTTAATATTCATAAAACACATTGATTTGTGAGTTGTAATGCCCATTTAATCTATCATCATCATGTAGTAAACGTTTTGATGGATTAGTAATTGGACTATCCGAAAATCTGGACCACTAATGGGCTTATCCAAATATACATAGGCCGGTAGTTTTATCCCCAAAAGTTATGGTAAATGTGTTGATGGATTAGTAGTTTAGTCATTTTATTTGAAGTTTTATTTGTAATGCTCTTAAATGTATTTGAATTATTATGCTTGGTTGAAAAAAAAGTTGAAAAAATGGCGGTCGCCTTGTTGTGCTTAAAATGTCACATGAAAAACATTTGTTCGCCATAAAATGGTCACTTTGAGTGCCGCCGACATTGCGCGGTACCCTTCTAGTATATAGAATATATGTATTAAAGAGTAATAAAGCATTTCAGAAAATTTCCTCGATCCTTTGTAGTTTGTAAGGCTCTCGTATACTTTTCCAACATTTCAATGTCGATTAATAGTCTCCACGGAGATCTTCCTGACGTCAAGGTTCGTTTCTAGTTGTATGTTTGTTGCTATGGTTCATGCATGTTAGCTTCTCTCGCTATTTAGAGTAGAAGAAATCTTCCATCTCATATATATATTTCGATAATGATTTACGTAGTATATTATAGGTAATGTCTCCGCGAGTTGATGCTAAAGAAAGAATCGACGAACTCAAAGAAAAGACGAGAAGAGTTTTGATAACGACTTCAGATCCCAAATTGTCATTGAAGCTAGTTGATACGATTCAAAGATTGAAATCCTTAGGATGCATGGGACCAGGGTGATCCCACCGATCTTCACCTTTTGAAGACGATTCAAAGATTGAAAATTGGGTACTGTTTTCAAGAGGACATCAATGAAATACTAGAAAAGCTCAAACAACGTTTGCCTGATGATGAATTACATATAGTTGCTCTATGTTTTCGTCTTCTACGACAAAATGGCATCCCTACCAATTCTGGTACTAGCTTAACCTTCCTGAAATTTAACACGTACAATTGTATGAAGAAAAAAATGTATTTTGCATTTCAGTTAGTTAGATTTTCCTCTCATCTACTTATTGTTTTAATCATTGGTTGAGTAATACGCATTGAATATGTTGAGTAACTATATATCACGTTTTATTGCAGAGGCTTTCCGAAAATTCATTGATACGAATTGTGAATTCATTAAGTCGACAAGGGAAGACATAGAAGGATTGTTGAGTTTATATGAAGCTTCATACTTGGGTTCAAAAGAGGAAATTTTTTTATTGCATGCCAAGGAAATTACTACACGAGAACTCAGTATACGTGTTCCAAAATTAAGTCCCAAACTTTCAAAGAAAGTTTTACAAGCTTTAGAGCTTCCAATGCACTTGCGCATGGAAACTGTAGATTGTGTGTAGAAGCAAGAAGATATATTGAAGACTATGGTAATGAAGACGATCACAACCCATTACTGCTAGAGCTTGCAAAGTTAGATTACAATCATGTTCAATCGCTCTTCCGGAGGGAAATGGTTGAGGTGGCTAGGTAAAGTACTCATCCCGTCTCAAAAAAGGGTTCAGTAAACAAAGAGCACCCGTCTTAAAGACTATATGGACAATGCGGTTACAACATCCGGGTCGTATATGGCATTTGTGCATATGTTCTTTCTTATATGCGATGGAGTTAATAAAGAAAACATGGTGGATTTTCTTGAGCCATACCCTAAATTTTTCACCTTGGCGGGAACCATTCTTCGGCTCTGGGATGATTTGGGAACGACTAAGGTATTAACTTATATAGTAGAAAGCTATTAGAGGTTGTTATTTTTTTAAGTAATACCATGAAGCTTCCTTAAAGTCTTGTGCTATTATTAGGCTTGTCATTAACTTGACTAAATATATCAATGTGGCATATATGTGCATAGGAGGAACAAGAAAGAGGCGAGTTACTATCGAGCATACAGTTGCTCAAGAAAGAGAAGAAGATAACTTGTGATAAAGATGAAAGAAAACAAATTTTGGAGCTTATCCATGAGTTGTGGAAAGATCTCAACGCGGAGCTTGCTGCACCAAATGCGGTGCTCTGACCGATGATAAGAGTTGCCCTTAACATGTCAAGAACATCTCAAGTTGTTTATCAGCATAATGAAGATAGCTATCTATCAAGTGTTAAGGATCATGTAAAAAACTTGTTCTTTAAAGCTATTGATATGTAGTTCTGTAATATATGCAAGGTTATTTACCATTTGGCACGGCAATATTTTCTATGAGAATATTTGTTCTCTGTCTTAATTCTCTCTGATTTGTGTATTCGTTTAATTAAGAAAATACTTTGAGCGTTGAGTGTTTGATGACTTGATGTTGTGAGAGACTGCATCCATTTAAGGGGACAATCTAAAATTTCTTGTGTTTGTTTGCACCTGTTTGAGAACAAACTTCTGATAGGATTCTTTAGTAATGATAAGGGGTCATACTATTAGAAAGGCTAATGATTTGTACACTCACTTTTTTGATTTGCACACTCCACTTTATGCTATACAAAGTTGTACAGTTGTTATATGATTCATCTTCATTGTACACCTGGAGTGTACGAATAAAAAATGAGTACGAATCAACACTCTGTTAGAAACCTCTCCTATTAAAACCCTCCCTACTACTTATGTCTTTACGTTCTTATGTTTTTTTTTGTTTCGTGATTTTGTCTTATAGTTGCCTTCTTTTTTTTTTCTCTCTTTCTTCTTTAAGTACTAACAATTTCAAGTTTTTTCCCCTTTTTTTTCCCTTTTTTGTCCCCTTCACGTTTGTTTTGTGCTAAGTAAAAAACGTAATCGAAAAATTTTGAGATTTTTAATAGGCTTAGATTTTAAGGTTGCAAAGTGATAAAATTTCACTTTATCGTCCATTCGGTTGCAAAGTTTTTTTTAGTAAAAACATCATCGCCTTATCTCAAAATAATTCACATATCGGTTTTATGTCATCTACGGAGTAATAGCGAGTAATAGTTAAGATTCCCCGTTCACGTTTTTATTTCAGCACGTTAGGCCTTTGTGTCAAACTTTATGTCAAGTTAGATTCCATCTCATTGTTATAACCAAGTGGAACACAAGCATATCTCACACAACACAAGTGAAACACAATCAGATTTCACAAACCCACAAGTGAAACACAATCAATTTGGCACAAACACTACAACATAATCTTTGGCTTCGGAAAATGTCGAGTTCACCATTTACACCGAAGAGGTAATAAATTTTACACTTTTTCAATATTACATGCAAAAATTTATAAAAAAACGACAAAAAGACATATCGAGATTTTTAATAGGCTCAGATTATATCGTTTTATCATTTTACGCAAATTTGAATGTTGCAAAGTGGAAAAGAAACTCACTTTACCATCCTTTCAGTTATGCCATACCAAATCAACAATTTTTTTTTTCATCATCGCCGTATCTCGGTTTTTTTTAAACCATTTTAAAAAACCAAGTTTAGAAAACAACTGCTTATTTCATAATAAGCAGTTTCAGATAAGCAACCATTACCAACTGCTTATTTCATAATAAGCAGTTTCAGATAAGCAACCATTACCAACTGCTTATTTCATAATAAGCAGTTTCAGATAAGCAACCATTACCAACTGCGTATTTCATAAGCAGTTTCAGTAAGCAACCATTACGAACTGTATATAATAAGATTTTTCTTTTAACACCCGCTTATTTCATAATAAGCAGTTTCAGATAAGCAAACATTACCAACTGCTTATTTCGTAAGCAGTTTCAATACAAACCACCACAATCATCATCAGCATCACAGATCTAACAAACCAGACCAAATAAATTTACCAAATCACAGATCTAACATCAGATCACAAATCACCATCACAGATCTATCAAATCACGGATCACCATCACAGATCTAACAAATCACAGATCTAACAAATCACAGATCTACAAAAGTTTTCACATATCTACAAAAGATCTAACAGAAATCATACGATCTAACCATCGTTTTATAAAAACCCACAATTTTTTCTTTCACAAGCTTCAATATACTTAGTGTCTAAAACCTGATAACTTCTTGAAACAAGAACAAAGAAACCATACGATCTAACAGATCCCCAAAGATCTAAAAGTTGTAATTTTTATAAAAATAATAAAACATCATCACCATCACAATAAAACATCATCACCACAGATCTAAAAGTTGTAATTTTTCAGCATCCATGGTGGTTTTACCAAATCGTATACATAAAAAAACGTTACATCGGATCTAAAAGATCTAACAAGTCTTACCATAAAAAAAAAAGCCAACCACCACAATTCAACCAACTAACTATTCTTTAAAAAAAAAACTATAATTGTTCTTTCAAAAAAACCAACCACCACAAATCATGATCAAAAAAGATCTAACAAGTCATACCATAAAGCAATTTTATCATGGTTTTTTTTTATCATAAAGCAGTTTTACACAAGATTCATGGTTAGATCTAAAAGATCTAACCCGGATCAAATAAATCACAAAACCGATTTTTCTCACAGATCTAAACCACCAACAATCTAAAACCACCAACGATCTAAACCACCACGATCTAAACCACAATTATCTAAACCACCACAAATCTAAACCACCACAGATCTAAAACACCAACGATCTAAACCACGGAATATCCATGGTTAGATCTAAAAAGATCTAATCCAGATCAAATAAATCACAAAAAAAAAACGTTTTTTTTCTCACATCTAAACCACCAAGACACTTTTACACAAGATCCATGGTTAGATCTAAAAGATCAAACCCGTGATTAAAAACTATTTTTTCTCACGATAAAACTAAACCACCAACAATCTATACCACCAACGATCTAAACCACGCGGATCTAAACCACCAATGATCTAAACCACCACAAATCTAAACCACCACAGATCTAAAACACCAACGATCTAAACCACGGAAGATCTAAACCACCCAAAGATCTAACCACCACCATGGATCATAGAGAGAGAGAGAGAGAGAGAGAGAGAGATTATCAATGAGAGAGAGGGAGGGATGTATGATTGTGAGAGAGAGAGAGAGATACAAAGTGATGTGAAATAAGTCCTCAGAGACAGACTACTGGGGTGGGTTATAACCAAAAAAAAGGGGGGGGGGGGGGCGGGGGGGAATTTGCTACCCGGTTTTGTAAAAAAAAAAAGTAATTATACGTTTATTTGTAAAAACAAATTGTAAAAAAAAGTTGTAATTTATTGGTAAAAAATGTTAATACAAATAAACCGTAAAAATGTTTATTTATATTTTACGATCTTCTAATGTTTTGTCGATAACAAACGTAAAATCATTTTAACGAAACAAATAAAACACGTAAATGGTTTGAGCCAATAGTTTACTAACACACTTACGTTTTCATATACAACACTAAACAAGTAATAGTGTTTTCATGTTATAGTAATGCATATGTATAACAACTAGTGTTTACATATTGGGTAGATATATATACAATGGGTAGAAGTTTATGTATTTAACCCATTGGCTTAATACATTGAATGTAGTTGGGTAAAACCCAAAATCCATGACCCATACCCATGGAGCATAACCCATAACCCATGACCCATTACATGACATCATGCATAAGTCATAATGGGTATTATTCATGACCCATGGAGCTAACCCATAACCCATTGACTAGATGCATTGCATCTTCAGATACATTGTATCTACTTAGATACCCATGGTCCAAAGTCTAGGACCCATGACCCATAACCCATGACCCACGACCCATAACCCATGGGTAATGAGGGCGTCCTCGGATCCCTCAAGATAAACTAGGCGGATCCTCCAACAAAGGATCCGGTGGAGCGATAGCATGTTTTCTATAAATAGTGAGCCATTTCTTCATTGTAAGTGGCCACTCCTACACATACTTTCTCCTAGTATTGTAAACTCTCTAACCTCAAATCTAAATGATCTTTCTATGTAGTTTGTGTTTATCTTTTGTGTGATTCTCTAGGTTCCTCTTAAAGGCGAGATCACCACCTCTTGAAGTTGTGCAAGCTCAAGTCCATGAGTTTCCTAGCTTCGTCATCATTAAGACTACTAAAGTTCTCTTGTTGATAGTTCTTTCTTCCTCTCTAGAAGTGTTGTATCTAAAGCATTAGTGAAGGATTCCAAAAGAGTCAAGACGAAGGCATTAGTGAAAGGTGCGAACGTTGGGTCAAAGGCATTAGTGAAGGATGCCAAAAGGGTCAAGACGAAGGCATTAGTGAAAGGTGCCGAACATCCCTGTCAAAGGCATTAGTGAAGGATGACAAAAGGGTCAAGTCAAAGGCATTAGTGAAAGGTGCCAAAAGATCATGTCGAAGGCATTAGTGAAAGATGCCAAGGGTGTACACTCGATATGGTGCATCGATGTACAAATAGAGATAGGTTGTGTCCAAGGATATTGATATCCTTGATGATGTTGTAATAAGGAGTGGGTCTCCTTTGAGATAGGTGTTGTGTAGTGTTGGGTAGTAGTTCCTCATTTGTAATGGAACTTGGTATCTAGCCTTGTATCGGATAAAGTGTAGGCCCGCGTTGTGATAGGTTTGGTTCTACCTCGTGGAAGAACCCGGTGTCAACAGCAAAAAAGAGTAGGTGGCGTTGTGAAGGCTTCTCCGCCATAAGGAGTTGTGTCGTGTAGTGCTAATGAACTCTCAAGTAGGTGACTCGGGGTGGGTAGGGCAAGGAAGGTGTCCTTGTGAACCACTATAAGCACTTGTTCGTGGTTTTGTGTTCTTACCCTTTACCTTTGCATTATATCTTTACATATATCTATCAATATCCAACATACACATCTAAATAGATTGACATAAGTCGATCGAAAATATTTAAAAACAAAGTTTTAATCGGTAAAACTATTCAACCCCCTTCTAGTTTTTCCACAATTGGTATAAGAGCTTCGTTACGAAGTTTCTTAGAGTATGTTGTACTTTAAAAACTTGATACGATCCGTGTATGATTGAAAACTACAAAGAAGGAAATCTTTTAAAACAAATTGTTTCTTTTATGTTGGATAGTGATAGATTATTCTAACAATTTCTTTTTAAGAAATCTTCTTGCTAGGACTTCTCCAAAGTCTTCATTTCTATTCAACGAAAAATGTAGTCAACTCCCAAGGAAGAACCCAAAAGTAATCACAACCTACTTATACTAAGTACAACGGATTAATTTAAAAGCTCATGAAGTATTTCGGATATATTGTCTCTATAAACCATATCAAGTGTTTAGAGGTATGTTTACTTATCCACAAATTAGCTATTTTACGTTTACATGGATATGTTGATAATATTTTTTTTAGACATGAATTAGAACGTTAATAGTTGCAAGTCTCTAAAAAGTCTGTCTTCACCACCTTCCCGACTTACTCATCATTGGGAATAGTATTCCTCTTTGATTTTAGAAGATCGTCAAACCAGCGCGCCGTCAAATAGATCCTTGATAGTTAACCTATCAAAACACGTTGACCAAAACGTCTATTCAATTAGGAACCTCATTCTTCAAAGTTATTTTTATTCTATAAGCTATTGTATAACTTATTACAAAAATAACACCAAACACCTTTTACGTCCCATTAGCGGATCCCACGAGTTGTACTAGCTTGATCCCAATTACAAGGGATCCAGGGAAACGTGTTACAGAAAACAATTATACTTTTCAAAACCGGTTACGCTCTTTTCCCTCCCTCACACAACACAAAAACGACCCAAATCCTACTTCCATCTCTATAGGGCTTCATATCCTCAAGCATCTCCTTCTTGAACATCATTGTAAGTAATTACACTCATATGTTCCATTCGCCATCATCTTCATCTTAGGGTTTATGGTTTTTAATTTTCTTTTTAAAAAATCAATTGATGAAATTAGGTATTGCAAAATTAATCACTAAAAAGGGTTTTCACATAATTAAGATTCTATTGTGTTTACAACATTGTTAATACAAATCAAAACCATAAACCAATCTCGGCAAATTTTACCTAATTGGAATATTTGTTTTCTAGGATCCAACCAATACCCCAAAGCTACCCAACAAGACCC
>OU343225.1:321885275-321989636 GCA_910596185.1 Chrysanthemum makinoi
TTCTGTGCCGGGGCAAAGGAGCGATGATCCGGAGAATGGTTCCATTGTTTGATCGGAGGAAGTTGAATTTGGCGTGTGTTGTGTTTCAAATTTTGAGACACTTAATAATATGACATTAGAAGTACGGAGAAGACGCGTGTTCCTTTCTGGCGACAAAGTTTGAAGCTTTTCAGAAATGGAGTAAAGCAATCAAATTAAATTTAAACACATGTCATTTCTGAAAAGTTTCAAACTTTGTCGCCAAGAAAAGGAAAACGCTTATTCTCCATACTTTTAATGTCATATTATTAAGTGTCTCAAAATTTGGAAAACAAACACGCTCCAAATTCAACTTCCTCCGATCAACAATGGAACCACTCAGGATCGCCGCTCCCATCCCATTAAAGACGCCAAAAAGCGTCAAGTACGTACTTCTACGAACCGCGGTCTGTTTACCCACCAAATCACTGCATGGTACGGTCGTATCGGTATGATTGAAGCTATGAGCTTGAGCATGCTATGAAGTCGTGAAAATACTTCCCGCCGAGCGAAACAGAGCAAATGTACATGTTTCACTTAAAGGATTATATAGATTTCTTGTTGGGTTACACCTACAAAAAGACAATGAAATAGTGAAGCATTATATGGAAAAACAAGATGATTGTCTCGTGTTTGACGGCTTGTTTGACTTTTGTAAAGTGTCTGATGGGGGAACACTTGGTGATGCTATTGTGTTGAATAGAGGTGAGGCGGATATTGCGATTAATTGGATTTGGGGCTTGCATCACGCCAAGAAGACCAAAGCTTCGGGTTTGTGCTATGTGAATGACATCGTTTTGGGGATTCAAGAGCTGCTAAAGATTCATGAGGTATATATTGTTTCCGGTGATCTATTATTATGTGGTAGTGAATAATAGTAATATTAGTTAGTTTGTTATCTTATTATTAGCTAGTTTGCTAAGGATTGCTTATCTTTCAAGCATTTGTGTCATTAATGATCGAAATACACACATATGTGTAATTGAGGTTTTCCGAATCCTAATGGCCTTAATAAGCAGTTCGAGATTTGCTATGTGACGGTGATACTGCACTTAGACTTACATATCTCTGTATTAGCTACTGTTGATCAAAGTATAAAACTGGGAACAAGTTTTTCATATCTTTCATCTATCCATTTATGTATGACAGTAATTGGCCATATTTGGATATCTTCAAGTATCCATTTACGTATGACAGGTTATTGTGAAGGCAAACCTTTTTAACACGCGTTATATGACTAAGAATTAACTGATGCGTGTCATCTAGCGCCCTTTTATGAATAAGGTCTTCATGACTCATTATTTCTGCATGACTCATTATTTCTCAATCGTATATAAATGTAGACACCAAATCAAATGTCGTGAGTCTTCACCTCAGACGAATGGAGCAATTTAAGTGTCGTCGAGGTGTAAGCTCAGTAGCAGCAAATAGAAGCTAAGCAAGTTTTATGTTTAAATTATGAAATGAATTAAGGGATGTTTCACGTATTTTATCCGATCATTATATAAACCTAATTAGTAATCTCAACATACACACACCCTAATTACTTTAGCTCCCTTAACTATTTTATCGTATGCAGTAGATTACCCAAACTTTATAAACTGATATTTCTGACTTGAATAGGAAATGTTTAATTAGAGTACGCAATCACAGTTAAAAACATAGATCTAAACGCCCCCTTTTTATTTGCATATTGTTTTCGTGATTAGCCAAATCTATTAGCTAAACATTTTGGCTTCTTGATGGTGATTTGCAAAAATGTTGATGGATTTTACTAGTTTGTGTAAAATGGATTTAGTGCACTACATATATGATGAGAATACCGAATGAGTAAACGATGTTTGTTCATGTTTAGACAGTTGAATCAGTTCATTTTCCTTTTTTAGCTGTTTTACTGAATAACAATTTTTTTCAGAACTTGCTGCCTGAACAACTATCTGAATTAACGCATCCGGCATTACCCTAGTATGCCGCTTCAAATGAGGAAAGTACTCTAGAAGACCCAAAAGAGGCAAGTAGATTTACATTTTATGCAGGATATTCAATCATCTTTCTCGTGTTTATTTCATTTAACTTGATTGCTAATGATATAGGAAGAGGAGCCCATGGAGAAACGTCCAAATCCACGCATTCGGAGTGGCCTCAAAAGTCAAAGATGGTAATGTGTTTGACCTCAAAAGTCAAAAATATAAACTTGAACTTGTTTGACTCTATAAGTTAAGTTTTACTGATTGAATTCCATGTTTTCATGTTTGCAACTGACTTGATAAACTACAAATATTCTCAGGGATCATCGTGCAATGAGGGATGAATAAATGAAGAAGATATGATGGAACGGGTTGTTTTGTGCTACAAAAGCCTTTGATGGTATTACACATTTCTTTGAATTATAAAACTCCAAAAAGTAAAACCGAATGCTGACTCTTGTAAATTTTTGGTGTTGTCTGAGACTAATTTTGGTTCTAAAATCTTTACGTTCTATAGTTGGATATCAACTCATCTCACAAAAAGGGTCATTGGTTGGATCTTGTAATTTCTTTATTGTGTTGTTCTCATCGTTATGGTGCATAAAAAATTGATGAGTGGGCGATATATGAATATGGAGATTCATATATTCCACAGGGTTGAGTATGTGTGGCATGGTTTATATAATTATATGGTTCAGATTTCAGGTACTTTCCAGAAACATGCTAGAGTTTATGTCTGGCACTCTACTATCTATACGATTGTGTAACTTTGTAATGCTTATAATAAAAATTAAGGAAACAACACCGAATCTGAATCCATGGTTGTTGAGTTGTGAAGTCTATGCTTGCTGTATACTAGTTTCTAACAGTTCCAATAAGTAGTCATAAATAATCTTTTAAGTCGAAATTACCAACATAGTAAAATAACCCGAAACCGGGAATACCGACCAAACTGAAACATAAACCGAAAGTTCAGTTTTAGATAATGTGAAACACCGGTTCTGCTAGGTTTTTGTTTAGAAACCAAACTATAATAATCGAAATGGGAGATTTGAAGTCATAATAATATGATTTATATTCAGTAAGTTGCTACAGTAACACAGGTGTGGTTCACATGGCAAAAACATTTATATAGGACTGGAGGAGTTCGTCCAATAAATAAAGGACTTAAATGTAAGAAGTACAAAATTTCAACTACCCCATATGCCATAAATAATATGTCAAGTTTTTGAAAAATATTTGCAGATCTGAAGCTTTTCATCCACATCCAAACCAAAACACACATAAGGTATACAATATCAATTTCATAAAATATTACAGTTTGAGCTTACTTGTTAGTTTACGAGCTTATATAATTTCGGCTTGTATTTATAAACTTATTTATCTTTACTTATTTGTCATCACTAAAACCTAATAAGCATAAAATATAACCTAAAATCATGCAAGCTTATAAGCCGAGAAAATATGGGCTTATTTTCATACAACTTACACATCTGTTTTCCTCATTACTTGAATCATTTCATTTTACGCACCTTCTTAATGTTAGATCTGGATTATATGCTTTGGTATGTTTGATTAATCTGCTGATATTGTTGTACTATTGTTTAGGATAAACATATTTGTTTCTCGCACATACCGTGGCATTTGATTTATACAAAATCTCGTTTTAGTTGTTAGGAAGTGATCAAAAGCAGATATGAGAGGATACGAAATGTTACTTAAAATCACTAATAACTTTGTTGAGACTTATACTAAAACAGGTTGCGATAGAGAGGGTGTTGAGACGCATTTATTTAAAGAAAGTTTTAGAAATAGTGTAAAGCTCGAGCTACTTGTCTAGGAATAGAGTTTCAAAATACTTGTCGATTTGAGCTTTTGAGTAGCAATTGAGTTTAGTATATTTTTTGGTTCAACTCACTGAGCTTATATGAAATTAGACTTTCACCCTTTTTTTCAAAGTATACAATTATTTATCGAGCTCGAGCTTTAAATAAAATGAATGAGTCGAGGTTCGAGTTTCAGGCAACTTTTATGAAGCAAAGACATAATGATAAGGGTCATTTGGGAAATAACTACTAGTACTACTACAGTACTACACTCATACTTTAACTGTGTGTAAAAATGGTTATCGAAATATTTAAGTTACCATGTTATTAAAATGATAAAACTTTTACAGTTTTGGCTCCCGCATGTTATCTTAATTAGGATTCGCCTCTAGTCCGATACCTTTTTTTTGGCAAAAAACTCTTTGTTAAATTACACATAATACAAAAAACTTTGTATTCTTCTATTTTAATCCACGATATTTATATTAACATACCTTATAAAGTGCTCTAAACCTCAAACTTCCCAAACCAATCAGGTGGCACTATTAAACTTACCATGCCATCATCATTATTCGACAATAGCAGCATCAAGTGTTCCCCCAATAGACAGACACTCTACAGAAGTCAAACATTCTGTCAAACATGGGACAATTATCTTGTTTACCCACATATTGCTTCACTATTCGGTGTCTTTTTGCCTAATATTTGTAGGTGTACTTGGACAGGAAATCAATATAATATTTTGAGTGAAAATGAGCATTTGATATGTTTCAGCAGGACAGGTCGCTGACTTGCATGTATTGCTTAAGATCATAGCTTTCAACCATACGATTGTGCCATAGTTATCTGACGGGGTACCATGTAGTGATTTGGTCTGTAAGTGTTCTCGTATATCATATACGTCGGTTCGTAAAAGTAACGAGATGTTGTTTGGCATCTGTATCAGGGGTTGGGAGCGACACTCCGAAGAATGATACCATGATTGTTTGATTAGAGGAAGATAGGGTCTTGAATTGAAAATGTTTTTTGTTTGTTTCAAATCTTGTGACAATTAATACTATGACATTTAGAAGTACTAAGACGCGTTTTTTTGTTACACTTTTTAGAAATGACATTTATGTGATGTTTGGTTTAAGTTACATGACTTATTAAATTCAAAAACAATAAATGTCATTTCTGAAAAGTTTCTAACAAGAAACCCGTTTTCGTACTTCTAAATGTCAAAGTATTAATCGTCTCACGATTTGAAACAAACAAAAAAGACCTTATCTTCCTCTAATTAAACAATCATGGAACCATTATCCGGAGCGTCGCTCCCGACCAAGCACGAGACGCCAAAAGCGCCGCGTTACGTACTTATACGAGTATAGTTACGGACCAAATCACTACATGGTACCCCATCGTATCACTATGGCACACCATATGATTGAAAGTTATGATCTTATGCAATACATGCAAGTCGCGAGACCGCTTCCTGCCGAAACAGAGCAAATGCTCATGTTTCGCTCAAAATATTATATCGATTTCCTGTCCGAAGTTACACCTACAAATATTAGTCAAAAAGACACGAAATAGTGAAGCAGTATATGGGGAAACAAGGTGATTGTCCCGTGTTTGACGGGACTTTTGTAAAGCGTCTGTTGGGGGAACACTTGATGTTGCTATTGTGTTGAATAGAGGTGAGGCAGATATTGCGATTATTTGGGTCGGGGGCTTGCATCATGCCAAGAAGACCAAAGCTTCGGTTTCTGCAATGTGAATGACATCGTTTTGGGGATTCAAGAGTTGCTAATAAGGTATATATTGTTTTTTGATTTATTATTATTATTATTATGTGATAGTAGTGAATAATAGTAATTTGGTTTGTTATCTTATACTAGAGCGTGATTGCTTATTTTCTTTTAAGCATTTATGTTGTTAATGAAGTTGGACACGTGATACGCACAAATGTGTAATTGAGGTTTTCCGTCCGAATCCTAATGGCGTTAATAAGTAGTTTGAGATTTGCTATTTGACAGTGATATTGCACTTATTACATATTTATGATTAGCTACTGTTGATCAAAGTATAAAACTGGGAACAAGTTTTTCATATCTTTCATCTATCCATTTACGTATGACAGTAATTGGCCACATTAGGATTTCTTCATGTATCCATTTACGCATGACAGGTTTATGTGAAGGCAAACCTTGTTAACTCAGAATTAACTGATACGTGGCATCGATCTTCCAAAGTATAGGAACATGGAGGCTAAATAAGTTGCTAGCACTCTTTTATTAATAAGTTCTTCATGACTCATTATTTCTCATTCATATATAAGCATAGACAAGAATCAGATGTCGTGAGTTTTCAGCTCAGAGGAATGGAGCAATTTAAGTGTCGTCGAGGAATGGAGCTCAGTAGCAGCAAATGGAAGCTAAGCAAATTTTATGTTTAAATTATGAAATGAATTAAGGGATGTTTCACGTATTTTATCCAATCTATATATAAACATAATTAGTAATCTCAACATACACACACCTTAATTACTTTTGCTCCCTTAACTATTTTATCGTATGCAGTAGATTACCCAAACTTTATAAACTGATATTTCTGACTTGAATAGGAAATGTTTAATTAGAGTAGGCAATCACCGTTAAAAACATAGATCTAAACGCCCCCTTTTTATTTGCATATTGTTTTCGTGATTAGCCAAATCTATTAGCTAAACATTTTGGCTTCTTGATGGTGATTTACAAATAAGTTGATGGATTTTACTAGTTTGTGTAAAATGGATTTAGTGCACTACATATATGATGAGAATACCGAATGAGTAAACGATGTTTGTTCATGTTTAGACATTTGAATCAGTTCATCATTTTCCTTTTTTCGCTGTTTTACTGAATAATCAATTTTTTTTCAGAACTTGCTGCCTGAACAACTATCTGAATTAACGCATCCGGCATTACCCTAGTATGCCGCTTCAAATGAGGAAAGTACTCTAGAAGACCCAAAAGAGGCAAGTAGATTTACATTTTATGCAGGATATTCAATCATCTTTCTCGTGTTTATTTCATTTAACTTGATTGCTAATGATATAGGAAGAGGAGCCCATGGAGAAACGTCCAAATCCACGCATTCGGAGTGACCTCAAAAATCAAAGATGGTAATGTGTTTGACCTCAAAAGTCAAAAATATAAACTTGAACTTGTTTGACTTTATAAGTTAAGTTTTACTGATTGAATTCCATGTTTTCATGTGTGTAACTGATTTGATAAACTATTAATATTGTCAGGGATCATCGTGCAATGAGGGGTGAATAAATGACTTGATAGCTGACTGATTGAATGGGTTATTTTGTGCTACTAAAACTTTTGTTGTTATTACACATTTCTTTGAATTATAGAACTCCAAAGAGTAAAACCCAGATGCCGACTCTTGTAAATTTCTGCTGTTGTCTGGGACTAATTTTGGTTATAAAATCTTTACGTTCTATAGTTGGATATCAGCCCATCTCACAAAAAGGGTCATTGGTCTGATCTTGTAAATTTTTTTATTGTGTTCTCATCGTTATGATGCAAGAAAAATCGATGAGATAAATAGAAAGTGAGAAATAAACCTGACTTTTCAAAAATACGTACTCGGCATGAGTGGGAGATATATGAATATGGAGATTCATATATTACATAGGGTTGATTATGTGTGGCATGATTTATATGGTTCAGATTTCAGGTACATGCTAGAAACATGCTAGTATGGTACAGTTTATGGTTCAGATTTACTAATAGTCTATTGAGTCAATAATCAACTTATTATAATTTAGGGGTGAGCAACAAACCTAAATACCCGGAACCCGTACCGAAACCGGGAATACCGACCGAACCAATACTTTAACCGTCAGTTCGGTGTTTGATAATGTGAAACACCAGTTCTTTCGTTTCGGTTATGGTTTTTGCTTAGAAACCGAACAAAAAGTTTGATTCCATGTTTTCTAACAAGAGTCCGTCCCACATCGATAGTAATTGTCTTTCTTCAACTTAAACATTGTGTGGGCCAAGGTAAAGCCCAAAAGTTTTGTTGGCCAAATCAAATTAGGCATCATTTGAAAAACCAAATTATCGAAGCTTTGAAACCGAGCCGAGTATAATGGTTCATTTTCGGTTACTAGTTGTCTAGTTTCGCAATAGCCAAAACATTGGTTTGATTGGGCCAAACCGAACCCGGTTTACACTTGCTCCAATAGTCTCTTTGTTACCCCGACGTCTCAAAAATTTATTGTCCATATTTCTTTTTCTTAAATGTTCACTATTGACTTTTTAAGTCTTTGTTATTCAACTTTGACCTTAAATTATTTTGTTTGTGTTATGTCATACTTGATGCAAAATATATGAATTAATTGAGATTTAAATGTATTTTTATTGGTATAATTTCCATCAAATATTGCATAACACAAACAAAATAATTTAAGTTCAAAGTTAAAAAAAATAAGACTTTAAAAGTCAATATTGTACATTTATTTAGGGACGGATGGAGTATTTGCTAAAAGTAGCGGTAGAAGAGTGAGCAGTATTCATGAGTAGTAACCGTTTTTTCTTTCATAAATATTATTTTCATGGAGCGTTGGAAAAGAAGCATTCCGAAAGAAAAAAATATTTGTTGCTTGCCAAACGGATATTAGAAATCACAAAACTCAACATTCCCCACACATCACTCCCAAATACTCTTAAACGCTTTGCGCCAAACAAACCCTAGTTGTCAATTACTAGAATCAGATAACTTAGTTTGATCGAGTTGTCATATTACTTCTGCTTGAATTTATTATTTAAGCATTAAGGGATGTTTGGGATTGCTTATTTAAAATAGATTATGCGTTTTGAAAAAAGATAATCAGATAATCAGTTGTTACAAAACTTTATTTTGAAACATAGTGTTTGGACTTAATTTTGCTGTTTGATAACGAAATAATCAGTTATTTAGTTATTTTAGTGTTTGGTAAATCAAATTATGTTTTGATTATAAGCGTAGAATGACTAAAAAAGTACAGTCGTTAGATTTTGTTATATGTGATTAAATATTACAAGTAACATTATTTTTAAATAAATATTTTTTATAATAAAACAAAACCTCGAGTGGGGATTTTCTCATTTCAAAAAAAACTAAACATTCCCAGGTAATAATTTAATTATAATTATTTTTTTAGGAATATATGTTTAATTAAAAAAAATCTAAATTTTCCTTATTTGGCTAAAGTTTTTGCTTAGTTTTTTTTTTTTTTTTTTTTTTTGTTAAATTTTTTTTTTTGCTTAACTTCCTATAACACGATTAATTAAAGGTATCTTATTCAATTAATGAATTCGAGTTTAATTTATCGTAAGTTAATTGATCGTTTTAGGGTCTTTTGAATTTTATTATTATTTTTTGTTTGTTTAAATGTTCAACAAAATAAAACAACCCGGATAACTCACTCAGCCTCCATCTCCAACCCCAACATCCCTTCCTGCCGCCACCACCATTCGCGTACCATCTAAATTCGGCGTTATGGGTTAATCAAAGGCATGTTTTTAGTTTAAAAATTCAATTAATAGATTTAGGGTTTTAGTTTTTTGTTATGGGTTTATGTTTTTGTGCTTTGATTGTTAATTTAGGTGTGTTAGTAGTAGTAAAGAATAAGATTTACTTCACTTGAATTGTATAAATTTTAAGGCTTATTGTCAACAGTTGACGTGCTTAATTTGATGAATTGAAACATAATATGCGTGTAAAGTTGTGAAAGCAGCTGGAGTGATGTCAATTGGTGTTAGAGGTAAAAATTCAGTATGCGTTGTCACTCTGAAGAAGGCCCCGGTAGTGTCGTCTTTCGCTGACCTTATAGTATGTAAATATCGATAAGATTGTAATATATTAAATATTGATTGATTGATGCAGGACAATTAGCTATTGGACCCAACCAGTGTTACTCATCTTTTCCCAGTTACTAAGTTTCTTGGATTGTTGGCTACTGGCACTACAAGTTGTTGTTTAACTATACAAAGATTCAATTATATTGTTATGAATACATTTCGTGTTTTATATTTATGCATTTGCTTATTTATAAATGATGATCGTGTATATGTTAAAGACAAGAATATTAATTCGTGGAAGAGATGACATAAAAAACATGAAACATTTGGTATGGTTGACGTTATTTTGGAATCTGAAAAATAGAGAAGAACTTTGACGGAAGGATAAATTTGTGGAACAAGTCTACATCGGTTCTAATTACGAGTACACAATTTCTTTTTATCTTTACTGAATTCTAATGCATATAGGTATGAATTGCAATATTGCATGACACATATATGATTAGATGTGGTATAACATGATTAAGAATACTTGATGATAGAATTGCATCGACAATAATGTTTAAAGTGCATGTACCTATCTAATTTGTTATTGCAAATAGAAACTAGAAACTTGTACACATGCAAATGAAAAAAAAGAATTAATATCTATTGTATGAAGATCATGAGTGAATAAAGTTCATGATCTAGTAAAAACCATTTTGGTGGGCGATCGTAATTTCCAGGGCCGTTTCGTGGATTTCAGTGGCTCTGTGCCATTACCACAAAAAAGCCCTCAAACACACACATATTATACATATGTATAAGTAGTGCATGAATTAATTAAGCTCGAGTCTCATATTGTGTTCATATATATAGTAAAAGTGCATGAAATTTGGTGGCCCTCGTCAAGCGGTGGCCCTGTGCAATCGCACCTCTTGCACTCCCCTAAAACAGGTCCTGGTAATTTCGTAAACTAGTTTATTATGGCGGTAACTGTTATTATCGGTTGTTTATTTCGCCAAAGAATAACCAAGATCATATTTGAATACATTTATATGGACTAGCCGAGTACCCGCGCCTGGCGGCAGCGGTTCATAGCGGCAGACAATTAACGATATGTGATACTGTGGTAAGTGTTTTGTATAAAATTCAAAATAGAACGTGAAAAAATCAAAATGTAACTGCAAACGGTTGTAACATTCGATAATTCAACTGTAACAAAAATTCTTAACATGTATCAAACGACATATAAAGAAAACATTACATCAATAATGAAATACTAACTAACAACACACGCTAATCATCGCGTAGAACTTCTTGAAACACGACATTTGAGGTATATATTCCTTCTTGACGGAACTCTTTGACTGGTTTAACCAATACTTTCGTTGTTCTAGGGATATCCTCTAGACAATGCCACATAAAGCGGCCATGCGAGAAAACAGAATCGGCAAATAGACACCCATTTGGAATTGTTTTGCCACGAGCTTTATTAATAGTCATCGCAAAGCTAAGTCGCACAGAAAATTGTGTTCTCTTTAGTTTGAAAGGAAACATGTCTTCTTCAGATGGAACAAGAGGAATTCTTGGCAAGAGCACTCTAACTCAGCTCTGTCGACAGCAATCTCAAAGATTGATGACATTAGGATCAAAACGTTTGCATATAAACCTCGTGCCATTACATAATCCATTTGCCGGATCGAGATTCCTTAAAAGAATAATCGGGCATCCAATTTTCAAACGCAAGTAATGAGGAGGCAATCCGCTCACGTTGAGCGAGTTTAAGAATTCCAAAGGATATAAGTTATGGGTGTCGTCTTCTGCTTCATCGAAACTATAATAAACCTTCTCTTCGCCAGCAAATATGTCAATCAACATATCATTAATGCTGTCAACATGTTCATTTTTAGTGGATAAAATTGCTCTTGAAACTATATCAGTAGGTGAATGAGCGTTGGTGGAAAAGGAAGGAAACACTTCATTAATCAATGCATCCTTTGAGGCAGCATCTTCTGTGTATGGAATCGTCATGTCATCAGGTATGCGTACATAGTCTCCATCGATGACCTCTTCAACTCCATCACCAACTCGTAATAGGAAGTTTGAAAACCATGGGTCCGTCTGTGCTCTCATGTTTATGGTTAACCGCATTTTTGAATTCTAGACAAAGAGGTGACATCCTTAGACTCGAATCTACAATCTGCGTTGTTCCACGCGTCTTATGACGGTAAAACATGTCTAAAATCCCTCCTAAAACCATTATCTGCGGCCGAATGGAAGTTTGACCCCGGTAATGTCTTGCATAGTTCGATCAACCGCCTCCACACCTTGCCTTTTAGCCATTGATGCTTCATCCCAGATTATCAACTTGGCTTGGCAAAAAAGCTTAGCAAGGCCACTTTGTTTTTTATGTTGCATACTAAGTTTGTATTAGGATTGATGGGGATCTTAAATCGAGAGTGAGCAGTTCTTCCCCCTGTCATGTTATTTGTCGCGGCCCCTGACGAAGCGGTGGCAAGTGCAATAAGACCACGAGAACGAACAATGGCAAGTAACGCTTTATACAACTATCGAGCACTCCTCTTGTAACTCACGGCAGCCAAATGATTCTAAACTTACATTCGCGGTAATGTTGGGAAGGTCAAAGTCACTAAGACTCTTACCCATAGATTGTAGAATTGATGATATGTCCGTTAGAACCATATTTTGAACCCGCTCAGCACTTGCACAATTTAAGGTGTAGTTTTCTGAAAGTGATTCGTAATGGTCATTCCATAACTTACGAACATCTCCTGGCTCACAAAAGATTAGAATAGTCGTGAATAGCCTTCTGAGAGGGCCGGGCATCTCGTGCATAGAGGACTCACGTAGACAGTCAGATATGTAATCATCACTCTTTATTAATCCGCTTTCGAGAGCCGCTATACGAAATGTATTGTACACTACGCCATTCACCGTGTAAAGATATTCAAAGCATGTAGGTCCTTTAACATGTTGCAAAAGTACACGTAGATAGAACCGCTCTCCTTCAACGGGATTAGCGGAAACCAATCCCCCTCTCATTTGCCCCTTTTTTCGAAGGTTCCACTTGCGTGTACTCCTATTCCATGTATAGTACTTGGGGATGTCTTTATACAAGTATTGCCTCACGTTTACGTCTGTCTTGTCTAAGTAAAAAAAAGCCGTCAACATAATTGGTTCCACATTATTATATAATCTTCTCCATGAATTACTTATGATATATATCTTTTTTGTTTACATATCTTCTGCATGAATTACTCTTGTTTTTCTTACTTATGATATATATCTTTTCAGATTCATTTGAAATGATATTACAAAACTAAAAACGAAAATGATCAACACTTATGTAAACAAAGAGCAACACGAGTAATTCATTCATTTTCGATAGGACAAGATACTAAGAAAAACAAGACATAGTTTGTAAAACGTGTTAAACAAGATGTTTGAACAAAAGAGCAAATAACAGAAATGCTACTCTTCATCAATGTCACTTTCATCAATGAGGCTATAAACTCTTTTCCGACCAATCACGACCACTCGACTCTCATTGGCAGGCGTTGAGATTTGTTCTTCTTCATCATCTTCGTCATCACTTGATATGACAATGACAATGACATCATCCCAATTCTAACTGATCAAGTGAGGGTTGAAAAAAGGGTTAGGATGTGGAGGAGGGTTTTGGGGAAGCAATTGCAAAAAAAATAGTAAAAGGAGATTTTAGAAAAAAAAAAACAGTAAAAGGAGATTATAGATACTCGACACATTATATAAGAAAACAACCTCAAGATCATCATCAACGTTTCTTTGATTGTTGATTTCCATGCTTCATTTCTTTCTACCTGTAAATGTAATTCTTTATAACTGAAACAAAAGTATGAATATATGAAATGAATGATTACATTGGGGTTCTTTATATAGGCAATGGAAAACCTTTGGCATATTAAGTTTGAATTTCATCTAAAATTTAAATTCTCGCCATTGAGAGTGATTGAAGAAGAAGGCATTTAATTGATTTGGTTTCCATGAAAAATGATTAGTAGAAATATATGGAGTTTTTTTTTTTTTTTTTTTTTAGGAACTCGTTCAATATATTTTGGCATATTGCCCATGATGATAATTCCAGGGTCAACTCTTATTAATTAAATATTAAAAAGAATTATTAATAATTTTCTTTCCATATCAGTAGAGAAGTAGAGAAAAGATTTCCTTATGAGTTGACCAAAGTTTGAGTTATACGTTTCCTTATGAGATTTCCATACACGTTTCATTTTTTGTGTACTGATCAAATTTTAAGTTTTCACTTTCAACTTTTCAAGAGTTGACCATTTTTCCATTATATTTATAGAGATAGAGATAGAGAAGAGAAGAGATAGTTATGTCATTAACAGTTGGCGTTTGATAACGTTATTATAGTTAATGATTGTTTGTAAATTGTGCGTTGATTGTGTTTATATGGAATCCACTACAAGTTTTGGGTAATTAATATATATAATTTTAACGAACAGTGATGAAGGGTCTGTTTATATTTGCATGCCTTCATATTCATATCAATATTATAATCCTTCATGCATGACCATATGTTAGTGAAAGAAACTATATTATCAAATGCAAAGAATTTCTTATTTCTAAATTTAATGAAATGGTGTGGATAAACAGACATCCTGGAAAATGAGGTTTTCATTTTGTTTCTTTATTTGTCAAAGTGACAAAAAGTGGATGATACTTCATGCGTAGCCATGATACAAACTCGAAAATTTACTATCCCTCGTAGGCTTGTCGATAAGAAATCAATCACTTATTTTAGTCTACTGGAAGCGAACATAAGGCGCCATGTTTGCAGACGAATTACTGGGTGAGATCGATTTGATTGAAATAAATAATCTTCTTAATGAGAGATTATTGGTTCAACATGTGGCTAACGTTTGGGCATGTTTCTCATTTTGATGAAAGTGATTCAAAATGTTACCAAAGTAGCCAGGGGTTTTATATAGCTTGAATGACTAAAATCACTACAAGAAAAAAGTATTTTAATGACACACAAAAAGTGTCAGAAAATGTCCAAAAAAGTGTCACTAAATATATATTTTTTTCACCTTCACTTATAAAAAGTGTCATTGAAAGTCACGGTAAAAGTATATAGTGATACAGTTTTCTGACACTTAATAGTGTCAGGATAGGCTGAGTCTATTTTTGACACATACTTGTGTTACTATAGGCTACTAGTAAAGCAACTCATATATAAGCTGCTATATTCATTCTGCAGAACTAATATTACCAAGAATCTGCTGATATATTCATTGCAGTTTAAGAGAAGTGGAGTATATGCAAAAATATATCCAATCTGCTGCTATATTCATTGCAGTTTAACATGTACATACAAGAGTAAAAAACATAATTCAACAACAAATTTGCAATTATGTCAAGGTTTCTGAATTGATTGACTATAGACCAAACACATGACGCCTAAATCCAATATGCTGCTATAGAGATAACGTTGTAGCCTTCATGTAAACAATTCCTTATGTTTGTTAATTGTTTCCTGTAAATATTGCACGTGGTATGATTTTCATCATCATGGGTAGAAAACAATAGCTGGGTCAAAAACAATACAATAACTGGTCATTTGAGTAAAAACAATAACTGGTCAGTGGGTCTTTATATTTAGCATTCAAACCGACCCAACCCGCCACTCGTAGTTTAAGGCCTATTATAGCGTGACAAGTAACCCAACCCACCAATTTCGCCACTCCATCTACAAATAAGTATAACCGGCTTACATAGGCAAAGCATGAAAGAATCTTACCATTAGCTTTTGGAACATTTCTCAATGCAATTGCCACAGTTTTTATAACAATGTCATTCACCGAGACTTTGACACCAAATTTATCTGCGCAAAAAGGATCATAAGACATCAATTCAGGTGCTGGAGAAAATAAATTACCAAGGAAGAGATCTTAACCATAGCTTTAAGATCCTTTCTAAAAGTTAGAAGAGGATCCAGTATTACATCTGTCAGAAACCATTGAATAACTTTAATCACAAATTCATTGTATTTGACCACAAAAACTCACTGTAAAAAACTCTCAAGACCTGCTGTTAAATATAAATGAGGTATGCTCTGTTTTGATTCTAGCAACCTTCTTGCAATCACCTGCAAAAGCACAAATTAAAATAAATAAATGTTATCCGTTACGAATGGGTAAAATCTGGGTTGTGTTTATGTCAAATGGGTGAAATAAATTATCCTGTTATATGAAAATAGAGTCGAAGTAGAAAGTAGCCCAAAATATTTTATGCTTGCAACCTCCTTAATCGGTTCATCCAATGAATTAGATTGCTATTGTAATAATACTGTTATCGTAATCATAAATAACTCATAATACCGTTAAAAAAAAGTTGGTCATAGAAGTATTTTTGGGTCAAGCCAATGCGAAAAAGAACCTCAAGCCTGTATACACTAGTCACGTCTAGTGGACTTCATCCATTTTAAATTTCATATTTTATTTATATATACTAATATAAATGTAACAGGCGCCCTGTACATCTGGACTAAGAAACAAGTTCCTATACCTTACTTAATTTGCGTATTTGGTAGATCCTCATAAGAATCCAATGCTGTAGTTTGATGATAATGAACTATCGTCGTGCGGATGACTTGACGAGGTTGTTTTAGGTTAGATGATGAACTTTTGTTGCGCCATGCCGGACTTTATTGATCAAAACATCGATTTCAAAAGAGTACCATGTGCACCAGACGCCATTATTGATGAAGCATCCAACTTATGTTGTGCAATTAGTAACTTTGCGGATGGACTGATTCTAGCAAAGCTGGATTTTTGTACTTTCACTTCTTTATCATGTGAAGAGCGGAGTGGCTTTGCCTCCTTGGCTGCCATATTACCGCTACCATATGATTTTAACAATTCAACATCATTTGGATCCTCAACCGGCAAACGAGTGGTGGTTATAAGTCGTATTACATTTTAATAAGTGAAGCATTGAAAAATCCAACTGTTACGATGAGATAATACTAATTGTTCCACTTTGCCGCAAAAAATAAAACCTTGTTATTGCAATAGCTTGTCCAACCGCAACATTTTTTGAGCCTTCAGGTGCCAGTATCTTTGCTAGGTATCTGCGCGTTGCCATTCAATAAAATTGAATCTTGATAGGTACACTAACTACAAAACTATAACGCGATGAAGTTTTGGTTACATAATATCTTAAATTCATGTAATATGAGATCACAAAGAAACTATCAATATTAGCGACATATCACTAAAATAAGAGGTTGAAGGCAGAAGGGGTGTAAAGGATGTATCTTTTGAAAATCATTATGTGATACGCCTAGCCATGATGTACCAAGTTATCAATCAAGACATCAGACATGTAAGAGAATACAAATCTGCCTCTATGTACACATGCCTAAAATGGACACAGGAACAAGTTGATGGGAATAATAAAACATAAATACAAATTGAGAGCAACTAAATTAGACCTTAACAAAGTGCCACCATCATCAACAATAAAACTCTGCAATCTGGAATTGCTGCACAAAGAATGAGTCAAAGTAAGAAAACATAAGCAGGTGCATAGTCTACCAATATGAGCAGACCGTGAAAACTAAGCAAAGATATAATAAAAAAAAAGCATCCGCAATCAAGTAAAGATATCACAAAACGACCATTTGACAGTGTTTCCACCTTTTCCACCAAATCTGGCTCAAAGTACACATGCCTGTGCTATTACTAATAAAATTACACATGGACTTCTCTACCCCTAGACAGGAATGAAACAGCTTGACTGTGTAAGAGAGGATCCTCGACATAAAATAGAGAAGGACATGCAGGGCTTACGCAAGAGCCTCCCCCATATTCCCGGTCAAGAAAGATGGGAAGGAGCCCTATCAAGGCCATAAACAATCTCTTTATTTATGTACGTACACCTTTGTTTCAGTGGGTCTTTATTTATGTACGTACACCTTTGTTTCAGTGGGTCTTTATTCTGTTCACATGTATGTCCTACAATAACTATTCTGCTGACCCATAAGAGACAACTGATGTACCTACGTCTCCTGCACTTTATCAATCATATACCTAGTTTGAAAATTGAATAAAGACTAGTACAAAAAGAATAGAGACAATCAAGTATCGCACAACTGATTTACAATAGCTTCAACAAAACCCCAACCATCCTCAATATCGGTCCCACCCAAAATCCAGATATCACCCTAGGGGTGCAAGAAACTACTTTACAATTTGACTAATCATGCTGTATCATTAATGATGTTACCCACAACGCAACTAACTGGGATAGCCTAATCATCAAAAATGTGAAACCCTTTCATTATTGACACTAATAGAGGGTACAACCAATAGTTCCAGAAACTGAATATACTAACTCTACAGTAATGATTTTTGCTATCATCCAATTATAATTTGCATTACATTTTGTTAAAACAAAAAGGCTTATAAAGCTTTTAACTACATATGACAACAACTTTGATATTTAGCGTTTTTAGTAGAATATTCATTTAGTTAAAACGGTTTTTATTAAGTAGTAATGAAAAGCAACTAAATTGAGTCTCAAGAGTCAAAATATATAAATAAGATAAGTGGTCCAATAGTATTACAATTAAGCATTATGTACTTTGTGTCCTAGACTCTTTCGTGTCCACTAAGCCACTAACTATTAGTATAATTTGACTACTTACAACCCATGTTGGTGTTTAGTTACTTTCCAAAATGATGAAAGGATTTTAAATAGTTTCGCGATGAAGCTATCCAATGAAGCTATCCTAAATCAAGAACATCAATTGGACCCGAGAACCAACTAGAGGGTCCAAGTACCTTGATCGCCCCAAACTAGAACACGAGAATGCCTTTGTTGGCGGGAGGGAATCATAACTGAAACCCCATATGTACAAAAGGTAAAAGAAGTTTATGGACACAGCAAGAAGAGTAGCACTAACCAAAAAAGTTGTTGCCAATGTTTTGATTCCCTTAAGGTGCCCTTTTCGACAAGCGCAACCACAGATATATGCTCGCTAACAAAGGAGAGTAACCTACTTGACATGTACCTACAATGAAAAGAAACAAAAAAAGGTTAGAAAAACGTGTACCACAAATTTACAAGTATTGTCATTTTTATTCCTTGACGGAAAGTCAAATCAACAAATTCAAACAACGTAATAATATGGAACGAGCAGAAATGCTCCCGCGCGTTGCGGCGGGGCTTATTTGTTGGGACCCTTTTTTTAACGGCAAGTAGTATTATTTATACTTTAATACAAAATGACAGTGAACCCACCATTTAAAGATAATGGTAGTGCATGTTAAGTTTCATTTCATATTAACAGAATGTGATCTTTAAAATGAGTAACTAACTACTATTTTTTTACTTGTATATATTCTTCATACACAGAATAAGATATGCATCAAAGTAACCTTGGGTTGCCATCTGCAACATGAATGTTTTTATCATTGACCTACTTCTCAAATATTAAAGTAGTACATGCTTGTAGTGCTCATGCAAGAGCGCAAATAATTGTTAAATGTCAATTACTTTAGATAGAAATGAGAAACTATGCATTTAGAATTTAGTGATTTCAAACTTCATGGGCCAATAAAAGCTACAATGATAACTTCATCACTTCACGCTAAACTTGTTTAATTGGCCTTTTTTATTAGTATGCATGGTACCTTGGTTAGTATTTATACCATCTACACAACTCATGATGGACAATAAAAACCATAGGAGTGCTTAAAAGTATATACTCAAGGAAATGTAATATATCCATGTTACTTACATGTACATATACCATATAGTAGCAAGAATATTATTCTAACATAGTCGGATAAGGATACTGCAATTTTGTATCCCTTCATAACTACAAAGTAACATGATAAAACAAAGATTAAACTGGCGGAACCACTAGTCTCTGCGCAATCTATAACTAGAAATGCACTCATTCTCATTCGATATTTGTTTACAATAGTTTAACAAATACGGCAGTAGCAATCGTTCAAGTAACCAAAGATTATAGTGAAGCAACCGACTCATTTTTAGTTCTACGCACAATCTATAACTAGAAATGCTGTTGTAATCTATATTTACGGTAGTCATTTCAAAGAAATAAAACCAACATTACAATATGAAATACACATACAATATAATATACAGAGTTATAATCGAAAGAGCACAAAATAACACGAAAGGCACAAACGATTCATTAACAACTAATCGCTGAAAAATTAGGCTACTAAAGGTCACGAAACCATATACAAAACAGTAAATTATCAGTAACATGATATACATAATCAATGAAACCGATTATTAGCTAACGAACATCAAAAGTTAATTAAACAATCCGGCCATAGACTACGATCAAAATCAAGCAAACTATACATTAAACTTGCACTCAATCATTAAAAAAAATCAAAATAGGCGTATTGAAGACTTACTTACAAATGTGTGCCTACTCGTACTAATTTTGATCACCAAACTACCAATTAACTAACTCCTATTCGAAACTCACTACCGATTAAGCAACTCCGATTCAAAACCGAACTACCGATTAACTAACTCCTATTCGAAACCAAACTACCGATCAACTAACTCGGATTTAAAATTCTAACTACCGAATCGAAATCCTAGCCACCGATTCGAAACCCTAACCGCCGATTCGAACTCTAACCGCCGATTTGAAACCCTAACCGCCGATTCGAAACCCTAACCACCGATTCGAAACCTTAATCACCGAATTGAAACCCTAACCATCGATTTGAAACCCTAATTACCGATTAACTAACTCCGAATTGTGACTAGCATTAACGATTTGAAGTTTTGATTATTTGGTTCTGAAAGAGATGATTAATTTTTGAAGTTTTGACTAATTAATTTGAAAGGGGAGAGAAAATTACTTGATCGGTAGTTGAGTTTTGAAAGGGGACGATGTTATTAAGCTGCGCTTTGAAGTAATGGATTGAGTGACGAATTGGGAAAAGATGATTTGGGGAAAATTAATAGAAAGGTCAAATCAGATGCGGATATAATAAACCGTCAAATCAGATGTGTAATTATTAGGAGTTCAAATAGTTTTGTTAAATATTAAAAGTAGGGGTCAGCAAACGGACCGGATGGACCGGATCGACAAAACCGAACGGACTGAACCGAAACCGATCAGACCGAAGAGCGTCCGTCTCGTCTATCGTTTTTGGCAAATTTGGTTTTGGTCGGGTCGGGTCCGGTCCGGACCACAAACCAAAAATTTAGCTTTGTTGGACTGGACGACGACCGACCGACCGAGACCGGTCTCGGTCTAGGGTTTTTGCCGGATTCGGTTTTGGTCTGGTCCGGTCCGGTCCGGTTTTCATCCGATGAGCAGCTCTAATTAGAAGTAGTAAAGTTTTTATAAAATATTTAGTTAAAAAATTTGAAGAGCAAAAGCCGATGTTTTAGAAACCGGTTCTTAATTGTTCGCGGAGCCACGGGTCATACATTCAACCGGTATGTTCGCTCAAAACCGCCTTCGGTCATTCATCCGGTTCGGGGTCAACCCGTCGGGTCAACCGGGTTTTAAACAATGGTAAAAGCAAACTTTACTTTAATACATTTAAAATTTAATGATCTTGTAAACAAAACAGAGCCTCGTATTTACGTTTTTAACAAGTACGATACAATGTAGACTTTTCATAACATTTTTTTAATAAAAACTACATTTTTGCTCACACTTTTTATAAAGTGTGGGTAAAAGTAAGACATACTTACACTTTTAAAAATTGTAAGTAAAAATAAAACTATTACTTACACTTTTAAAAAGTGTGGGTAAAAATAAAACTATTAGTTACACTTTTTTCAAAAACGTGAGTAAAACTACACTTTTTCTCACACTTTATGTAAAGTGTGTGTATAAATTAGACTTTTGCTCACACTTTTTTAAAAGTGTGGGCATAACTAGACTTTTGCTTACACTTTATGTAAAGTGTGTGTATAAATTAGACTTTTGCTCACACTTTTCTAAAAGTGTAGGCATAACTAGACTTTTGCTTACACTTTATGTAAAGTGTGGGTAAAACTTAAACTTTTCCTTACATTTTTTGAAAAGTGTGAGCAAAACTAAACTTTTGCTTACATTTTTTTTTAAAGTGTAAGTAAACATGTACTTTCACTTACACTTTTTTTTGTGTGTCATTAAAAATGGTGTCACTAAAAGTCCTTTTTTTTGTAGTGAATATACATGTGTAATGAGTATGTATGTCTATGCTTGATAACGATTTGCTTGTGTTAATTGTGAATAAAGTTCTCTGACTTGAGTCATTACTCATAGATTTGTCATTTGATATGTCAAATTGTCAAAACTTAGATGGCTCAGCTTCTTTGTTTTCAGAAATCCAAAGAAACATGATAAGGATTGTGTTTATTTCTGTAAATCACAATCTTTTGAATGTACTGCAATAGTAACTTATGTTTCATTTAGATGTTGTAAACCAAGTAATTATTGACTTGAAATAGCTTGCATGTTATTTAAATGACAGTGCGGATCCTTTAATATTTCAAAGGTAAACATTTACATTTTTAGTTGATTTAGTGATAAAAGAAAATTAAGATAACGCATCTAGAAGTGTTGAATTTACACTGTGTGAGTGTAATGTCTTGTGATCAAAGAAACAAGGTTTTACAACGTAGTAAGGGGGTGGCAACCATACCTCACCATACCTTACCACCCACCAATAATATCATTCCACCTAATCTCATATCTCACTCATACCTCACCATAGTTTTTTAGTGGCAACCATGATTCCACCTAATGTTACCGTTGCCCAACGCTTTCCTTTGCTATCCTTCCCATACCGATTCGGTATCAAATACCGCAACCCATACCACACCGAATAATGCCGCAAGAGTGGCAATGGGCATGCCTTGCGGTTTGAGCCCATACCGATTGCATACCGAGAGTGTTGCCACTGCCCTAATAGTACGACGTGTCAATTATGACATCTTGATTGGCTGTGTAAACTTGCTACTCTAAGAGCATGGGGTGTGGTGGCACACTCAAACCTCTTCATTTGGGCCCCACTTGTGCCACATCACTCCAACACACTCACTTAAAAATACCCCCCATCACAACTAACTCAAACCTCTTCATTTGAGCCCCACCCACCCTCATTTTTTTTATTTTTTTTTATTAATTCTAAAAAAACCCACCATCATATCTATCACAATGAAAAGGAGCATCTTCCCAGTTGAAAAAAAACCAATACTCAAGTGCCTGTCACAAAAACCCACCATCATATCTATCACAAAAACCTCCATCTTCCTCGCCTCCTCCTCCATCTGCTCTCGCCGTGACAAAAACCTCCATCTTCCTCCCCTCCTCCTCCATCCGCTCTCGCCGTGACAAAAACCTCTCCATCTTCTAAAAACCTCCATTAATTCTAAAAAACCCACCATTATCTATCACAAAAACCTCCATTAATTCTAAAAACCTCTATTAATATTCAAAAAGTTTTTGTCTTCTAGCGTGTCGTTGTAGTGGCGAAAGGGTGAGTGGCGAGGGGTGATGGTATGGTGGCGGAGGGCGGCGAGAAACGGCGAGGGTGTCACATGGGAGTGGCGAGGTGCCCTCGTTACGATACCTCATGCTCTAAAGATGTAAAATCATAATGATTAAATGACTCTTTTTAAACATATTTTAATGTTTACAAGTCAATGATATTTATAGTGAAATTATCAATAGCTTACTACTTGATAAAGACGTTCGTTAGAGACTTAGTGTGCAAAGTCGGTAATTGGGATGAATTAAAAAGCCCTTTTAAATTCTCTAATGGTGAGACACTCAATTTCCTTCTAATACAACATTAGAAGATGAATTCAATGCGGAAAACTCGCACTTAGATATTGGAACACATGTTATACTTTCTCAAGATATGTGTTCAGACCTGCAAGATGAGGAGATTGAAGTTTATCTTCTTAATAGTTCTTTTGAAAAATTGCATGTAGGAGCAAGATTAAAAGAATTACCTATGTGAGTATGAAGTTTTGCCGCTTCAATAAGCTTGAACCTGGCTTTGTATATACTTATGAATGTATAAGGACGCATGGCTTGTAAAGCGTCAAGTATAAACATTGGAGAAATGTAAAAAACTCATGTGTATATTATCTTCGAGTATTCAAACGAATTGAAGAGTTCAATCCTTAGCGACACCCCGATTTTCGAATA
This sequence comes from Chrysanthemum makinoi, assembly GCA_910596185.1. NCBI lineage: Eukaryota > Viridiplantae > Streptophyta > Magnoliopsida > Asterales > Asteraceae > Chrysanthemum > Chrysanthemum makinoi. The sequence continues at coordinate 321,909,130 of OU343225.1, forward strand.
TGTGGAATTCGTAATATACTAAGTGAAAATTCAATCCATAAGACATTATCATCTATGCATGAGTTTGATTTGTTTTGATTATTTGGGAAATCAAGGATTATACTAAAATGGGAGAGAATTGTTGGTGATTTTACTCTTAACAGTCATTTTTATGTAATTGTGATTTACCCGAAGACCAAAGGGATTTTACATTAAATTATAATACTGCGGAGTGCACACTCGTATAAGTTAATTTGATTTCCAACACAATAAATGATGGTTATTACCAAAGGGGGTGATCATTCACCAAAGGGTATGTCTATTCACCAAAGGGTGTGACCAATGATCAAAAGGTGTGACTTTTCATGAAAAAGTCACAACTTTCTCTACAAACACCATGGAGTTTATTATAAACACAACTTTGGTATTGCAAATGATGATATTCAAATCAACAGCGGATACAACAAAGTATTCAGGTTTTGCTCTCTTTCTTGTGCCTAGAATTAGAGTGTATTGTTGTCTTATGCCAATACGAATTTCGTATAACCCAAGCCACCAAATAGGGTCGAAATATTGTATTAGGAAAGTGGATTATACATGATTTAAAAATTTATTCATGCTATTTTTGATTATCAAGACCCTAAAACAAACATCATATTAAAACTTGAATTCCTTCGAAACTGGAGAAAACAATCAGATAGTTTAACCAAAAGATATTTAAAAAGAGAAATTCAGGAAATAATATCAAGTTTCAACATTGTTCTAGTAAAGTCAGTCAAACTATGTTTTAGTTACAAACACTCAAGTTTTAATATTGTTTTCCTAAAGTCATTCATATTTTATTTTCACTACATAAATCATTCAAGTTTAAATGTTGTTCTAAAAATTGTAAATTTCGAATATTTTTTTAACAAAAAGGACAAAAACTATTTAACCCATGCATACACGAGTTTGAATATTAAATATGGTTAAAATATTATTAGCGGGAATATAAATAACAAATATAAGCACAAGTTACTCTGATATGAAAATAAATATATGTGATTGGACTAATAACGACTCATGTAATTCCTATTTAAAGTTTATATAAAGTTATCTAGTAAAAATATTTTTAAATAACTTTATATTTTAACTTCATAGGTCATTATGTACTATTAAACTCGCATATGTGTACAACGTGATATCAATAGTTAAAGTTAAATAACAACTTCAAACTCAACACCATGTAAGTTAAACAAAGTTAAAGCTTTCATCCAACAAAAATTTCTACAAAATATTAATCGATATTAATACTACATAACAAAAACGTTTATGTAAGAACACGTGCATAATTATTAGTTGTACTTATATCACAATTACAAAATATTAAACACGGACAAATTTTTATATGTCCATATAGTAAACTATAATTTTAAAACAAATTTGATTCATGTGTAAACATCGTTCGTATATATGACTTATGGTTTGTTATCTTCTAGAAAGTGAACAAAATCTAAAAAGTCATCATATTGTGATAAGTTTCCTTTTTACTTATGTCAACTCTTTTTTGTTATTTGCACTCTTAACTAATAAACTATGTGGTATAACTGATGAACATTGTGATTTTCTTTTAGAAGATTGATGAACTGATGAACAACGTGATTTAAAAAAAAATGATGAGCTAATGAACGAAGTAAGTTTTTTTAAAAAAAAACTGATGAATTAATGAACAACGCGTTTATGAAATTAGTAAATTGTAAGTCTATGGCTCATTGCATACATAGGTTACTGAATTGTGAATCTATGATTTATTAATTGACATCTCATCGTAATTTGACGTGCAATTGGGGTACTTGTATATGATCATGTGATTATTGCGAAGATTTGCTATTTGACGAGTACTTGACTAAATATGAGCAAATTTTGACTTCATAAGTGTGGAAAATGGTGTACACTTTTATTAATAAATCAGAATACAAATAATAATAACAGAAAATAAATGACAGAAATTTAAATAACAGGCATAATGGAGTAGAAGCAGAAGACAGACACTATTCAACAGAATTAAAAGAAAGCAGTGAAGACAATTGCACGAGGCTCGTGTTGAACACGATTCCCTTAAAACAGATTCGTCGACTGTTTCCCAGGGTAACATACCATTTGTTGTACAGCCGGACTAGACAACTTGCCTGAAAGATCACGGAAGACTTGAGCGTTTCTGATCGAAGAGATTGCTGGAACTATATTGAATAGGAGCTGCGTTTTCTTAATGCAACTACTGAATGAGGGTTAAGGCTTTATTTATACAGAAAAGTGTCTTGTTCTCCAAGACTAAATAATAGCCTTAATTACATAAATCTGTTATAATTAAAACAGATTTACATATCTTTTTAATTGCACAACTGATTCTGTAAAACTTATTTAGTAAGTTTAAATCTATTTCTAAAATAGATTGATACAGAATTTGGAAACTAAGACACCGAACCTGCAGCAAAAAAATACGCGCACAGGCGAATTTTCGGAGCTTCATTCGTGTCCTCATGTCGCGCATGAGTTCAGAAGCTTCGAACCCATTTTAGCCCAGAAATCTACACACCTCTGCGCGCGCGTACGTAAGTGTTGGAGTAAAACCAACTGAAAGATTTTAATAGCAAATACCAAGACTTCCTTATAAACACATCTTCATTTCCATTTCTAGGCGATGTGGGATACATTCCCAATTCCTAGTTTTTGTGCTTCAAGTGCCTCTCTTTGAGACACGATATCTCATTCATATTACCTTCATTTTGGACACGCTTTAGCTCATTGCGAAGCTCTCGTCAAGGAGAACGCAAAGTTACCAAGAAATATAAATATATATAACATATACATATATTAAATAGTGTCCAAAAATTTGCAAAACTATTTTTCCAGCAATAAGCTACTTCTATGAAACAAAATGAAGACTTGTATTCTAACAAGAAAATGAAAAATGACATTTTAAAAGACAAACCATATACCAAATTCTCAATTGAGTTTACTATAACATAGTATGGTATGTAAATAAACCATATACCAGTTTTAGGATTAACATTTATACGTGTGTAAACCAAACATTAGTTTCGAAGTAATCATAAGGTGAAACACAAGTTCATAAGAAAATTGTCATTAATTAAGATTTCAGGTTGTCACCGTGGGGTGTAACAATTTGAATGGATAAACTGTAGTGCAAGGAATTGTCTTTATGTATGACTGGATTTACATGTTGTTTGATTAGTAACTAGGTGTAAAAGAATAAAAGGGTAATTTGGTAGAATAATTATAGAAAATTAAACATTGAGATGGGATGGTTAAACATTAGTAACATAAATGCGCAAATGAATCAATGAAATGAACACTACTAACTCAGTATTGTATAGATTGGATCTGTAATTGGTCGTCTTATTCATCTGCAAACTATCATTCTCACTAATGTGAAAAGTTGAGTCGACAATGCCAGAATAAAAAAAACCACTGGTCAGGGCCGTCCCATGAAATTTAGGGGCCCTGTGCCATAACATTTACTACACGACATGCCCTTTCGCAACAACTCTTATTTTTAGATAAGTAAAAAACAATTAAAAACTTTTAACAATTGCAAGTTATACATAACTTTAAAAACAATAATTTCGATAAAATTTATATGATTAATTACATAGAAGTCTTTGAAAATATATTAGCCAACTAGTAAGTTCCGAAAATGCATTTTGAGTGAGTTTTGATCATTTTCTAGTAATGTTTTAAAAATTAAAGGGTGAATCTGTCAAATTTGTAAACATTTACATCTTTTTGGTACCTAAACAATAAATATAAGACAAGTGTGTACATGTTATAAACTTAAGGGGAAAAGATGTAGATGACTCAAAATAGTCATCTTCTTCAACCTCTCTTAAAGACACGTACTACTGTAAACCCTGTGTGTACCTCTTTTTTTTATTACCTTATAATATGAACTTATTCTTTCTTAAAGCCAATTAGTTTTTCATTCATGAACACATTATTATCAATTTATGCCAGAAACCCATTTAAATCAATCACAACATCCGTAATCTTCGGGCCCCTGAAAAAATGGAGGCCCTGAGCGATCGCACACCCTGCACATGCTCAAATCCGGCCCTGCCACTAGTGCCACCAGTTAAACTGATGAACGAGACTCAAAGCTATTGAATAGACATATTATTGATTGTGTTTTGTATGGTGATATAAGAAGATTACATGTGTATTTATAATAAACATGTCGCTTATCCGATAAGCGAGCATAACCCAAAATCTAATGGACTCAAGCCCATAATTAGGTATGGTTCACCAATCTAATCATCTAATACTAGTGTTGAGACGCGTAAAAGTAGTTTTAGAACCAACCAACATCACAACTCTATGAAAACTATAAAGTCAAGTATTAAGGGCAGTATTTCAAGGTACAATGATTCTAGAACATAAAATGAAATCTAACTTTAAGTCTCAAATGTCGAAATCTCTGAATAATAAGGGCCAACGGAGTGGAAGTCGAGTAGCAATCGAGTAGCAATCGGGTAGTGGGCTACACCATTCCCACTACTTCGGGTACCACAAATCGGGTATGAAATCGAGTTGGGAAGCCGCTCAACATAAGCTTTGTTCTCTTCTTTTTTTTTTGTCTTATTATGAAATTTAGTGTTAGGGTAGGATCGGGTACCACTCCGTCTAGTTAGGGTAGTGTTAGGGTAGTATTGGGGTAGTTTTGAGTTGGAAGGTTTTTATTGGATAGAGGTGACGTGGCACCCTCAGGGTATTAGGGTAAGAATGTTCCACTCCTCCCTCCCTAATAAGCTAAACGATTGTTTAAAAACATGAAAATAGATATGATAAGAACGATTCAAAAAATTAATTTGAGCTCGAGACCGGTCGACCAGGAACTTCGTATGAGTTTTTACTTTTTATTACAAATCAACAAGAAGTCAACAATAATGATGCCATAAAAGGGTGAGAGTTTATATCAATTATGATGCCATAGTAATTATGTATAACACCCTGAAACCGGGCCTAAGCGTTATATTACAAGAATGCCATTTGACTAAGTTGACTATGACATTTATAAGTTCAATGGACTTACGGGATTGGTTAGTCAAACCCGATGGCCAAATTATAGGTATTAATGTTATGTAAATGGTTATAGAAAATATTATGTGGCACAATTAGAATGGAAGTATACTTAAGGGACCTATGTTGTCAAGTTATCAATGTATTATTAATTGTTTGTGACCTAAGTTGAATGAAGAAGACTACAGGGACCTAAGTTGCCATTTGGGCAAACCATCACCTAACATAAGTCTAGATAATTCCCTGGACTTGTCAAGAGAGTTCTAGTGTTTTCATGTGTGGGTGGTGATGTCGGTTTAGAAGCAAGAAAGAAAAGGAGGGAAATCAAGCTTGAGGCTTGATTATCAAAGGATGAAGAAGATTAGTGTTCCATAATCAAGTATTATGTTCATTACAATCATTATGTCAAGTAAGTAACCTCTAATTTTGAATTAATTATAAATTGAAAAGTTAGAGTTTATGTACCCAAATTGGGGGAAATGGGTAATTGGTGTTTTAAGCTAAATAATAAAGTTATAGTAATTTTGGTATAAGTTTTATATGGTTAATGTTAGTAATTTCATGAGATTAATTATCATATAATCAACATATGATTATATGGTGATTAGAGATGCTAAGGAGGTGAATTAATGGTTGTTTAGACCATTGTTATAGTTAACTGATTGTGTTTTAAGTGTTTATGTTTATGATGATTTGACCTAGATTGCAAGAAAGGAGATTGTAAATGATGATGTTGATGGTGTTAAAGTATTGGTAAACTTATATTTGGAGCTAAGGTAAGTAACTTTATTTATGATATGTGTGGAAAACTAGAAGGGGGGTTGAATAGTTTTGCCGATTTTAAGTTAGTTTTCAAAAACTTTAGATTCATTAATATGTGAGATCTTATGGATGTAGAGAAAGTATAGATCAAATGATAAAGCAAGTAAATAAAGTAAAGTTAAGGGATAGAAATGACACAACCGATTTATAGTGGTTCGGCTACAAGGACACCTTCCTTGCCCTACTCCACTCCCCGAGTCACCTACTCGAGAGTTCAAGCACTATGTCAACAAACTCCTTCACTTGGCGGAGAAGCCTTCACAACGTTGCTTACACCTTTTTCCGGTGCGAAGCTAAATACCGAGTCCGTAACACGGTGGACCAAACCAACAAGACTATTACACAACAAATATGTGAAATATCAAGTACAAGATCTTTGCTACGAAATCTTTAGTGGAGTGACAAATCAATCAAGGACCCCTTGCTTGGATGACTTGTAGAATGCTCGTGATCTCGCCTTAGAGAAGGACCTATATGAGGATCACAATAGAAAGAAAGAAGAACAACTCTCTAGATCAAGTGATCTATATGTTAGAAGAGAATGAGAGTGTTTGAGAGATTTAGTAAGAAGAGGGGTGAGTTAGAATGGAGAAATGGCTCTCTATTTATAGGCAATTTCTGCCACTGTTCCACGGATCCCTCCCACTTGGGATCCGGCTAGTGTAATCCTAGGGATCCGTAGGACGCTCCTCTTTGCCCATGGGTTTTTTGGTTATGGGTCATGGGCTATGGGTTGGTCCATGGGTTTTCCTTAGATTCAATGTATCTAAAGTATACATTGTATCTAGTTAACTTGGGTATGGGTTATGATCCATGGGTTAAGGTCTATGGGTTGTGGTTTTTACCCATCCTAATAAACTATTACAACAAATGATTAATTACAACATTTTTGTATTTAAATGGCTATATGTAAATGCTTTACAAAAATAACAAGTATCCTTATAATTGTACTTAAGATAACATTATATTTGTTATCAACAAAATACAAAGAGATCGCAAAATATTAATAAACGTTTTTACGGTTTATTTGTATTAACAATCTCCCCCTTTTTGTTGATGACAAAACATAATGTTATGATGAGTAAAACTTAAGAATAGATGTATGTTTTGAAAGCTCCTAAGTTTTACTTCTTATCCCCTTTTTTGTCGAAAAAAAAAAGTTAACCCTTGGAAGAAATAAAAGTGTGGAAAAATTAGTTCACGTATTGCTTACTCCCATTTGACGGTAGCTCCCCCTAGTTTGGGGCGTCAAGTGAAGAAAAAAAATAAAAATTCCTACAAAGAGAAAGGTTAGTAACATGCTTATATAATCTTGTGATTGACGAGAATCAAGATTTGGAGCCAAGGTATGTAAACGAGCCCTTGTAATAAAACAACAAAGTGTAGTGGTATTTATGCCACCTACAAGCATGTAAAAATAAGAACAAGACTTGTTTTTGAAAATGACTCAAATAAAAAAGTACTAAAAATAGAAAATAGTAGTAATGATTCCGTCCATGCTTGCATAAGGTTTATGGATGGAGGTTTTGATGAGTGATGGTATTGATTCGATCAAGGATGAGGTTGAGTATGAATCGCATTTCTTCCCTAACTTCTATTGCAATTTCCCTAGTGGATTGGCAATGTTCACAATGTAAGTGATGTGGGTAATGAGTGTGGAAGTTTTCCGGGTTGTTTTGATTTGAGTTATGCGGAAGATGTGGTGGAAAAATAGGAAAATATGGATCAACATCTGGAAAGTTTGAAAGTGGTGGTGGAAAATAACCTAGATGTTCTTGTAGTGTTATTGGAGCTAATGGTGGCGATGTTTCTAGATCTTGAAAAATAGTATTTGGAGATGTGGGGGTGTTGAAAAGACTATTTCTTTTTGTTTAGATTGTTTAGATCTTGTTGGAGTCTTAAGGAGTTCCAAAAGAGTGACTTTAGGTGGTGATGAAGTTGGTGTACTTGTTGATGATGAGGGAGGTGCTATAATGGAAGCATCTTGTGGTGAGTTATTTGTTGAGGATGAACCATTTTAAGTTGGTTTTGCTAAACAACAAGATCGGATACTAATCCGTGCGGATATCCTAGAGTTTGATTGTGGTATTTTGGATGGTGGAAGTACAAAGGTTTGGGTATTATGAAGATGATTGTTTGTACTAGGTGATTCATCTAAAGAGTTAGTGAATGACATGGTGTAGTATGTTTGTGAAGGTGGGATGAGTATGCAAGCATTTTGGGAGTTCTATATATAGAAAATAATGTATTGTAATGAATGCTTGACCCAAAATGTGGATTAAAATCTAATGATTAGATATGAATTTAAGACATATGATCATGAGAACATAAGCATTAAAGAGCATACTCCAAAAATAAAACAAAAGTTGGAGTTTTTCATCCAAAAGTGAGAAAAATATAAGGTAAAAACAGCTTCTGTCTCACGGATCCCACGGATCCATCCCTTGAGGGATCCGTCCAGCATGAAGGCTGAGATCCGTGGGTCAGTGATTCGGCAGCAAAATTTTCCTTTTGGAAACATTTTTGCCTAGTGTGTGCATATATGCAAACTACTTGGAGTTGCGGTTATCTCTACTCCTAAGAAAAAGAAAAAAAATAAACTTGAAGTAGAAAATCATCCTATTGAGATAACCCGAGAACACATATTTAGTACTTTGAGTACGTAATTTAGTGTTATCAATGCTCCTAATTCATTGTTGCTTAAATGAATGTACCCGAAAATACATATTAGTTATGTATCTCCTTTAGCATTCACAAGACATGAGATGCAATGAAAACGGGTTTTTACTTTGTATTAACAATGAAAAAGCGATTTGTCCTAGACGTGAGAAATTGCTTTTGTGAAATTGATACGGGAAGGTATCATCTTTTTAGAAAACATTTTGAAAAGAGGTTTTCTTTGTGTGAATAAAATCCGTCTTATCCTTTTAAAAATGTGTATGTAATTATGTGTTTGCAACTTGAACTTATTAAAATAAGAAGACTATAAGTGAAAAAACTTATCTTGGGTTTTGAAAATTCCCGTATTGTTTGTGAGTTGCGTGTGAAATAGAAATCCTAGACTCGGAAAGAAGAAGGCAAGTGTTTACATACCTTGTAGAGTCAAATAAATTACGACGTTTGTTCCATGAGACCAAGACCAAGACGAAGTAAGTTGAATTGTTCCCGCTTCAACGGTTTGGTGAGGACGTCGGCTATGTTGTCTTCAGATGCTACCTTTTCAATAGAGATGTTCCCCTTTTGAACATTATCTCTTAGGAAGTGATGACGAATCTCTATATGCTTTGTGCGAGAATGTAATATCAGATTCTTGCTTAAATCTATGGCACCCTTGTTGTCACATAGAATGGCTATGTCGCTTAGATGAATGTCGTAGTCAACTAAAGCTTGTTTCATCCATAGTGCTTGTTGGCATGCTTTGCCGGCAGAGACATATTCGGCTTCGGTTGTTGATATTGTTAGTGCCATTTGTTTCTTAGAAAACCAAGATGTTAAACAACATCCCATGAACCCACTTTTACTTTTTCTATCAACGTAATCACCTGCACGGTCAGAATCTGCATATACAATTGTTTCTACTCCCGTGCCCTTAGGATACCATAATCCTAATTGTGTTATACCCTTAATATATCTAAAAGTTCTTTTTACGGCTTCTAGGTGTGATGTTTTAGGGTCTTCTTGAAATCTAGCACATAAGCAAACACTAAACATGATATCCGGCCTACTTGCCGTGAGGTAGAGAAGACTACCTATCATGCCACGATATTTAGTATTATCGACGGATTCGTCGTCTTCATCTTTTGTGAGTTTGGTGTCGGATGACATTGGAGTCCTAATTGGTTTCGACTCTTCTAGACCGAATTTCTTTAACATCTCCTTTATGTACTTAGATTGATTGAAGAAGATACCATCTTCTACTTGTTTAATTTGTAGACCAAGAAAGAAACTAAGTTCTCCCATCATACTCATCTCGAACTCGTCATGCATAATTTTAGAGAAATCATCACACATGTCTTGACAAGTGGATCCGAATATAATATCATCTACATATATTTGTACTATGATTATATGTGACTATCTTTTCTTAGTAAAAAGTGTGTTGTCAACTAACCCCATGGTATAGTTGTGTTTAATTAAAAATGACTTGAGTCTATCATACCAAGATTTTGGAGCTTGTTTAAGACCATAAAGGGCTTTCTTTAATTTATACATATGTTTAGGTTTTTCAAAATCGATGAAGCCCGGAGGTTGAGCTACATATACTTCTTCATTAATGAAACCATTTAGAAAAGCGCTTTTGACATCCATTTGATAAAGCTTTAGATCATGAGCACAAGCATACGCAAAGAAGTATTCTTATAGACTCTAATCTAGCCACAGGGGCGTAGGTCTCATCAAAGTCTATTCCTTCTTGTTGGTTATACCCTTGGGCAACGAGTCTAGTCTTGTTCCTAGACACACTCGTTTGCATCTAATTTGTTTTTATAAACCCATTTGGTTCCTATTATGGTTTGATTACTAGGTGGAGGGACAAGTGTCCAAACATCATTAGAAACAAATTGATTTAATTTTTCTTGCATAGCCATTACCCAACTCTCATTTTTTATAGCTTCTTGGGTATTCTTAGGTTCTATGGTTGAAACGAAACAAAACAAACTACTTTGGTTTTGAACTTGAGACCTTAATGTTCTCTCATTTAGCTTTCCTATGACCTTATCTACGGGGTGATCTTTGGACTCCTTAATGTTTATGACTTCATCATTTAAAAGTTCTTCTTCCTCAATTATCTTTTTCTTTATTATTATAGCTTCACTTTCTACAATCTCGTCATCGACAAGAGGTGGAGAGGGTTTGGGTGGACTTTCATTAAATTTTATGTTTAATGACTCTTCTACCTTCATTGTTTCTTTGTTTAATATGACGTAAGCTTTGCTATTTGGAGACTACCTAGAAAAGATACCTTCGGTTGATTTAGGATCAAATTTTGTAAGGTAATCTTTAGTGTTAAGAATAAAACATTTGCTTCCAAAGACTCTAAAGTGATTTAGCATAGGCTTTTTGCCTCGGAGTAACTCATATGGAGTTTTACCTAAGATTGGTCTAATTAAGACTCGATTGAGTATGTACGTTGAAGTATCAATAGCATTACACCAAAACTTTGAGGTATGGATTGTTCATTAAGCATGGTTCGACTCATTTCTTGTAGGGTTCTATTCTTTCATTCTACTACCCATTCGATTGATTTTGGAGTGCGTGGAGCGGAAGTTGTGAGTAATACCATTAGCGTCACAAAGGCTCCAAATTGCACTTCATTATCGAATTCCCTACCATGATCCGTCCTAATAGACACTATAGGACTTCCTAGTTGTCTTTGGATCTTTTGCTTAATATTTCAAAATAATTAAAGGTTTCCGTTTTGTTCTTTAAAAACTTTGTCCATGTATACCTAGAGTAATCATCCACTATGACCAAAGTGTAGTAGTTGCCTCCATAACTTTGGATAGCGGATGGACCAAATAAATCCATATGTAGTAATTCTAGACACTTAGTTGTAGACACCATGTTTTTAGCTTTATGACTAGAATGAACTTGTTTTCCTACATTACAAGCATCACAAAAGTGATGTTCATATTTTAACTTAGGTAGATCTCTTACTAGATCTTTGGATGATAGCGATTGAAGAAGTCGCATATTGGCATGACCCAATCTTCGATGCCATAAGGTCCAAGTATCATCCATAGAGGTAAGACAAAGTTTGTCTTTAGGTTCATTACCAATTTTAATGACATAGACTCCATGTTTCCTAATTCTTCTTCCTATGGTTATGCTATTTTTTAGTATCTTACTACGGTTTTAGGTAAAAGTACATTGCACTTTTTATCACATATTTGTCCTATACTTAAGAGGTTAAAGTTTAGGTTTTCTATGTGACACACATCGTTAATGGTTAGAGATTTGTTAGAAATCGTACCTTTACCGATGATTCCACTTTTGCTATTTCCAAACACCACATTACCTCTATTGACGGATTCATATGTGGAGAATAGATCCCTATTGTTGTTCATGTGCCTCGTGCACCATCTATCCTTGACCCATTCATCGGGGTCTAGGTCGACCTTTACGCACACCTAAAACAACAATAAATTCAAATGTTTGGTCCCCATTTGTTCATGGGTCCATTAGTGTTAAACATTCCATTCATGTTAGACATGTATGGATAAGGTTAGTATGCATTCCATGGAGCAAAGTTTTGAAAAGGAAAATCATTTTGCATATTTGGGTTCCATCCCATTTGATGATTACTTTTCGGGTAAACATTATTAGGTCTCCTAAATGGATTGGGTTTTGAAAAAGATGAAGCTTTGTTTCTTACAAAAGTAGGATTATATTTTGGAGGTGGTTGTCTAGTGGTGACGTGAGTTGGTTTCTTCCTATTAACGAAAACAAAATCAGTTCTAGATGAAGAAGCTACGTTATTACCACTGTTTGCTACAGCAGACCCACGGATCCCTGGCTGTACACTAGCCGGTTCCCTTTTTAAGGGATCCGTGGGATCCGCCACAACAGTGGCTGGTTTTTCTAGTGCCTTAACAAATTTTGTTTCTTTGTTTTCACTAGTTGGTGGATCAAGTTGTTGAACACCTAAATCTTTTTGGTTGTTTCCAGTTTTGACACTATCTAATATCATATCTAGTGTATTAGTACTCATTCTAGCAATTTTAGAATCTAAGTTATCAACTAGTGTTTGAAGTTGAACGCAAAGTTCACATTCACCACTTGCTATTTTACCTTTTTCTAGACGTTTCAGTTTTGCTTTTAATTCTATGACTTCTTTATCTAAGCGTTGATTTTGACTCTTTAAAAGCTTGTTTTTGTTAATTAGTTTTAAGCTAATATTGCATAGTTTATCATATTCATTATGCAATGAGTCGTCATCAAGTGATGAGCTACTATAGTATTCGTGACATACCTCGTCATTTGCCATGAGACAAATTTCTTCGTCCTCCTCGTTGCTCATTCCCCACGTGCGCTCCGAAACGCCTTTTGATCATCCCGTTTGGGACACTTGCTAATAAAGTGGTTTGGGTCCCCACATTTAAAGCAAGTACGATCATCTTTTGGTTTCTCGTCCTCTTTGATTTTCCGAAAGCCTTTTTTATCGTCATACGGTTGTTTGACGTATCTTCCCTTCCTTCTAAAGAACTTTTTAAAGTCCCTTACCTCTATCGCGTACTCCTCGTCATCACTATTCGAAGAGGAGTTCTCTTCATCGCTTGAAGCCTTTTTGGCTTTAAAGGGAAGAGATTTTTGTTTCTCTTTCACCTTTGTGGCTTCAGAATCCTTAGCAAGGACAAGCTCGTAAACTTTTAAGTTGCCTATGAGTTCATCAAGGGTGAGGATTGTCAAATCTTTTGACTCTTCGATCGCCGTCACCTTGGATCTCCACTTCGATGGAAGTGCCCTTAGATATCTCCTAACATGGTTACGGCTAGAAAAAGATTCATCAAGTGCTTGTAAAGATGTAATAATAGTATTAAAATTAGCAAATGAATGATTTATAGTTTCCTCATCCGATATTGAAAATTGTTCATATTGTTGAACAAATAAATCAATTTTATTATTTTTAACTTGTTGATTACCTTGATGAGTTACAACTAAAGAATTCCAAATTTCTTTAGAGGTTTTAAGCATAGAAATTCTTTCGAATTCTTTTTTGGGTAAAGCATTATACAAAACCATTTTAGCTTCACTATTTTTAGAAAGCTTTTTCTTCATTTCATCATTTAGTTTATCATGAGGTATGTTAACTAAATTCTCTTTATCATCTTTTTAGGTGGCCTCAAAATCTCCTTCAACAATAATGTACCAAAGATCAATATCTTTAGACTTCACATATGTTTCGAATCTATTTTTCCAATATATAAAACCATTAGTTTCAAGTAGTGGTGGTCGTTGCATAGATTGTCCTTCCTTATAATTTTCAGAACCCATAGTGATCGAAAAGCTTTTAAAATACAATTTTACTTTAAAACTTTTATAAACTTAGCTCTTGATGCCAATTGTGGAAAACTAGAAGGGGGGGTTGAATAGTTTTGCCGATTTTAAGTTAGTTTTCAAAAAAATTAGATTTGTTAATATGTGAGATCTTATGGATGTAGAGAAAGTATAGATCTAATGATAAAGCAAGTAAATAAAGTAAAGTTAAGGGATAGAAATGACACAACCGATTTATAGTGGTTCGGCTACAAGGACACCTTCCTTGCCCTACTCCACTCCCCGAGTCACCTACTCGAGAGTTCAAGCACTATGTCAACAAACTCCTTCACTTGGCGGAGAAGCCTTCACAACGTTGCTTACACCTTTATCCGGTACGAAGCTAAATACCGAGTCCGTAACACGGTGGACTAAACCAACACGACTATTACACAACAAATATGTGAAATATCAAATACAAGATCTTCGCTACAGAAATCTAGTGGAGTGACAAATCAATCAAGGACCCCTTGCTTGGATGACTTGTAGAATGCTCGTGATCTCGCCTTAGAGAAGGACTTATATGAGAATCACAATAGAAAGAAAGAAGAACAATTCTCTAGATCAAGTGATCTATATGTTAGAAGAGAATGAGAGTGTTTTAGAGATTTAGTAAGAAGAGGGGTGAGTTGGAATTGAGAAATGGCTCTCTATTTATAGGTAATTTCTGCCACTGTTCCACGGATCCCTCCCACTTGGGATCCGTCTAGTGTAATCCTAGGGATCCGTGGGACTCTCCTCTTTGCCCATGGGTTTTTTGGTTATGGGTCATGGGTTATGGGTTGGTCCATGTGTTTTCCTTAGATTCAATGTATCTAAAGTATACATTGTATCTAGTTAACTTGGGTATGGGTTATGATCCATGGGTTAAGGTCCATGGGTTGTGGTTTTTACCCATCCTAATTGTCACAATTCTCAATTTCCGGTCATTTCTTAAACTCAATATTCATCATATTAGTTCATGCATGAATTTTCATTTCACGTTAAACGTATAATTTTATATTAAATAAACGTTATCGCCTGAGTTATTATTTTGAACATTTAATCCGTTACTTTTAAAAATGATCCCGATATATTTTTATACTTACGTTTAGTTTATAAAAACTATATTTTGAGTTTACCTAGTGTTTTAAATTTATTTTGTATATAAATCGTTAAAGTTATATTATTACGACACTTTTCTTAAAAACTACACGATAATTATTATATCACTCAAATTTTACAAGGAATGTATTTTTACAATTTTTATAATATCAATATACTCTAAATTGATCTATTAAAAATTTACTTATACCTAAAAGCTACCAAAACCTTACAAGTTATTATTATTTACACATTTACTTACACTTTTCTTACAAGTATACAAGTATATACATAATGTATAAAATAAAATAAAAAAAAAATATATTTTGTTGACATATATCCCCTAAAAACCGGCTAGGGGGGGGGGGGGCAATGCATTTAATGGTTTGGTAAAAATTTTCAAATGTATAAGTCTACACTCAAACTCTTCCCTCAATCATTCATCTCATTTTAATCAAGATAGCAAAGTGTTTTCCTCTTGTTCTTCTCTCCATAACCGGTTCTCACAAAGAGTTAGCAAGGGATCATCAATTTTTCAAGTTCAAGTAATTACAATCTAGAACACACTCTTATTAAGGTTTTGAAATAAAAACCTAGAGTGTTTAAGTTAAACCTTGGTTCTTTGCACCTCATCATAGTTTACTTGTAAGCATATCACTTCATTTTACCTCTTTCACTTTCATTTCATATTTATCTCTTCATTTTTGGAGCAAGCATGCAAGACTTATGTTGATTTATACCATTTTTCATGATTTTTTAGAGTTATATATATATATAAAGTCATCCTATAATTATTCCCTTGGTATATATTGGTCTTGATGATGATTAGGAACCCATGACACCCTAAGAAGGTGTATGGTAGGATTAGTATAGCTTTGGAGTTGATTTGAAGGGATTGGAATAGGTTTAGTACGAGAAAAACTATTTTCGATAAGTATAAAAAGTGTTCTGTCCTTGTTGTATTTTTCTGGAAAATCCGACTGTAGGCACGAATTTTTGGCCTTGATATTTAGAAAATATACTTTAAAACGAATCCGTGGCCGCTTGAACGGATTAAAACGGAGTTATAACGAAGAAGTTATGAATTTTTCAAGTTTGACGACGAAATATATATTTTTCTGAATTTTCAGCATACTATTTTTATCTTGTACGAGTCAAAAACGAGCCTTAAGCTTTACAAATTATTTCGACTTATTAAAAATATATTAGTATACTTTGATACGAAGCTAAGGATGTATTATACGTAGAAAACGGATTTGAAACGACTAAGATATGCACGTTTTCATAAAGTTGCCGTAACTATTATTTTCAGAAAAACTATATTATTTTTACGAGACAAGTGTTACGGTAACTAAAATGACTATGTTGAAGGCTGTTTTTATCTATGATGTAGAACTTTTTGTAACGAAATGTCTTCCAATAAAATCGAGATCACCAAGCATATTTTCTAAAACGACCAACCGTTTGTATAGCGGAGTTGTAATAAATTAATTACGGTCGCTTAAACTTTGCCGAAACTCACTTTTACACAACATTTTAGACAAAATCACCATCCTTAACCTCTATTATCTTTATATTCGAGACCTCTATGACGAAAACTCATGTACTGAAACTTCTAGATTTTGATACAAGCTTTCCAAAACCGTCGAGTTCGTTTCCTAACGTTCGACGTACACCATTTTACGACTAGCTTTTCGAAGCCATTTTATCACTTTCATGAAATTTTCGACGACATTGTTTTACGACGAAAAGTGAAAATTTCACAATAAATCATTAAGAAACTATCGTAGGATGACATTTTGACGTAAATACTTGTAAAGTAATTTTAGAATGGTCAAGAAGTCAAAAGAGTATTTTTCGACGATAAGTATTATTTTCAAAACTCACAAATGGTATAAATAACATACGAAGTGCATGCATATCATTACATCATAACTCATTACGTATCATAACATTCATCATAGGTCAAGATTAAAGTTTCTCTATACCTCGGTGTACTCACTCTTGTCATCATACCGATTCATCAAGTGAGTAATCACACCCCCCTTTTTACCGTTTTATTATATTTTGGGGCGAAATGCATGAACCGTTCTTGAGCTAAATTGTTTACTACTTTTATTAACTAGTTTGACTAGAACTTGTGAACTTGAAACAAATCCTTGAACTTAATTATGAAATAATGCCTTATTTGAACTTATTGAACCGTACATGTTATGACCTTGTCTCAAAGTCTCCCATGTTCGGAGCATCACTATAAAGTCTCCTATGTTCGGAGCATCACTATAAAGTCTCCCATGTTCGGAGCATCACTATAAAGTCTCCTATGTTCGGAGCATCACTATAAAGTCTCCTATGTTCGGAGCATCACTATAAAGTCTCCCGTGTTCGGAGTGTATCTTTGGGAAGAGGCACCCAGTATATCTTTGGGAAGAGGCACCCAGTATATCTTTGGGAAGAGGCACCCAGTATATCTTTGGGAAGAGGCACCCAGTATATCTTTGGGAAGAGGCACCCAGTATATCTTTGGGAAGAGGCACCCAGTATATCTTTGGGAAGAGGCACCCAGTATAACTTTGGGTAGTGGCACCCAGCATAATTTGGCTTTATCAGGAGCATCACTACAAAGTCTCCCTTGTTCGGAGCATCACTGCAAAGTCTCCCATGTTTGGAGCATCCCTGAATTATTATATTAGTGGTACTATATTGTGAACTATTATGACCGCTTATACTTGACCATTATACATACTACTTTAGGCAATGGGTTGTGACACACAGTGTTGCAAGTTTTGTATGGGCGGAACTTGGAACTGAGTGGATTTACAATGCCTTTGCTTTGTGACCTCATTTGGCAACGTGTGCATGAGCATAAACTAGACGCTATATTTTGTGCAATGGGTTGTGAACACACAGGTTGCAAGTTTTGTATGGGCGGAACTTGGAACTGAGTGGATTTACAATGCCTTTGCTTTGTGGACTATTTTCGATGACCGAAAGCTTTGAATATTTCTTACGAGTTTTCTTATTTTACGAAACGTGTATACTCACCAACTATTTTCATAGTTGACCCGTTTTCTCTCATGCATTTCAGGTGATTGTTAGTAAGTTTTTCTATCGGTCTTGCATAATGAAGTTTTCACTTGTCACTACAAATCGTTATGTAATAGAACGAAATATTTTGGAATCTAAACTTTGTAATATATTTGCCGATGACGGCTAAACTGGCATTGTAATGGTGTACTCTTTCTTTTAAATATTAACGTTGGTATGTTCTATTATCTTGTGCTTATGTTCCCTTCCGTTACACATCGTGTTTCCGCCTCTGCGAGCGGTGTGACAGATTGGTATCAAAGCCAAAGGTTATAGAGAATGCCGATTTTTCAAAAAAAAAATAAAATAAATAAAATAAAATAAAAATAAAAAATCACAGCTATAACCGGAATAATTTTTATTTTATTTTATTAAACATTGAACATCATCCGAGTCATCTAGTCCTATCGTTGCATCGTTAATCATAAATTATACATAGCCTGATCAACTATGTCTAATTTATGAAGAACCATACAATGATAAGAGTGGTAGTTTTAAATCATGTTTAGTCAAGTCTTTTGAGTCTGGTCACCTGAAGTTGCATTGGTCGGGTGGGTATGCATAGCATGTTTTTACGTTCACGTCTACATTACCGTACCTTGTTCATATCTTCTCTTTTCCATCTTTCGACTTGTTAGACATAGCATGTCTCTGTTCCTGTCATATTTCGATTACTATAACACATTACCACCGTTCTGCACCTCATCTGACTTCGTTCGAATGTCGTTTACTCAACCCGATGTTTTGGTCCACTGAAAGATCATGACTGCAAGAAACACACGCTCGAGGTAATCGTCCAAACCTGGCATTGGCAATAGAAGGCCCACAAGATCAGAACATTGAAGTTCCCCCCGCACGTGGTCGAGCATTCTATCTGGGTACCGAGGAAGCCCGCAACGCGTAACGGGTACATTCCTTTGAACAACCACTTTATTTCTGTGCAACATGATTTTGAGTGCATAACTTCCTTCCAATCCTTACCACGTTTCACGACATTGATTAATTTGAGACCTATTGATATCGACCTTAGTTGTTATATATATTTTGTTGATTTGATTTGAATTGTGTAAGCAAATCCAAGATCGAACGAATCTTTCAAAAGACTTCATTCAAGGATGTGGAATCCTACCTTTCTAACAACTTGTTTCCTAGCTTGATCTAGTGACAGTTCTTGTTTGATGAGTTGCTAAAATCAAGCTAAGAGACAAGTTTACTCAAGTCGGTTTAGTTTAATCTCATGACAGTTCTTGTTTGATGAGTTATGAGATTAAATTAGAATCGACTACCTAAAGGTCTTTTGAGAGCTACGTTCGATATTGGGTAAGTTTACCCTATCCAATCTAATCACGGGCACGTACTTAGTTGAATGGGGAACCTGTATGCATGGGCATTGATATGATCATTTAGACTGTTCGTACGAGCATGAACTTTTAGAACTCTTGTCGAGGTTCGGACCATAGTATCGTTAATCGAATCACGAGGACGTGATTCCGCTGACATGGGAAGAATGTCACAATTCTCAATTTCCGGTCATTTCTTAAACTCAATATTCATCATATTAGTTCATGCATGAATTTTCATTTCACGTTAAACGTATAATTTTATATTAAATAAACGTTATCGCGTGAGTTATTATTTTGAACATTTAATCCGTTACTTTTAAAAATGATCCCGATATATTTTTATACTTACGTTTAGTTTATAAAAACTATATTTTGAGTTTACCTAGTGTTTTAAATTTATTTTGTATATAAATCGTTAAAGTTATATTATTACGACACTTTTCTTAAAAACTACACGATAATTATTATATCACTCAAATTTTACAAGGAATGTATTTTTACAATTTTTATAATATCAATATACTCTAAATTGATCTATTAAAAATTTACTTGTACCTAAAAGCTACCAAAACCTTACAAGTTATTATTATTTACACATTTACTTACACTTTTCTTACAAGTATACAAGTATATACATAATGTATAAAATAAAATAAAAAAAAAGATATTTTGTTGACATATATCCCCAAAACCGGTAGGGGGCAATGCATTTAATGGTTTGGTAAAAATTTTCAAATGTATAAGTCTACACTCAAACTCTTCCCTCAATCATTCATCTCATTTTAATCAAGATAGCAAAGTGTTTTCTCTTGTTCGTCTCTCTCCATAACCGGTTCTCACAAAGAGTTAGCAAGGGATCATCAATTTTTCAAGTTCAAGTAATTACAATCTAGAACACACTCTTATTAAGGTTTTGAAATAAAAACCTAGAGTGTTTAAGTTAAACCTTGGTTCTTTGCACCTCATCATAGTTTACTTGTAAGCATATCACTTCATTTTACCTCTTTCACTTTCATTTCATATTTATCTCTTCATTTTTGGAGCAAGCATGCAAGACTTATGTTGATTTATACCATTTTTCATGATTTTTAGAGTTATATATATATATAAAGTCATCCTATAATTATTCCCTTGGTATATATTGGTCTTGATGATGATTAGGAACCCATGACACCCTAAGAAGGTGTATGGTAGGATTAGTATAGCTTTGGAGTTGATTTGAAGGGATTGGAATAGGTTTAGTACGAGAAAAACTATTTTCGATAAGTATAAAAAGTGTTCTGTCCTTGTTTTATTTTTCTGGAAAATCCGACAGTAGGCACCAATTTTTGGCCTTGATATTTAGAAAATATACTTTAAAACGAATCCGTGGCCGTTTGAACGGATTAAAACGGAGTTATAACGAAGAAGTTATGAATTTTTCAAGTTTGAGCGAAAACGAAATATATATTTTTCTGAATTTTCAGCATACTATTTTTATCTTGTACGAGTCAAAAACGAGCCTTAAGCTTTACAAATTATTTCGACTTATTAAAAATATATTAGTATACTTTGATACGAAGCTAAGGATGTATTATACGTAGAAAACGGATTTGAAACGACTAAGATATGCACGTTTTCATAAAGTTGCCGTAACTATTTTTCGAAAAACTATATTATTTTTACGAGACAAGTGTTACGGTAACTAAAATGACTATGTTGAAGGCTGTTTTTATCTATGATGTAGAACTTTTTGTAACGAAATGTCTTCCAATAAAATCGAGATCACCAAGCATATTTTCTAAAACGACCAACCGTTTGTATAGCGGAGTTGTAATAAATTAATTACGGTCGCTTAAACTTTGCCGAAACTCACTTTTTACACAACATTTTAGACAAAATCACCATCCTTAACCTCTATTATCTTTATATTCGAGACCTCTATGACGAAAACTCATGTACTGAAACTTCTAGATTTTGATACAAGCTTTCCAAAACCGTCGAGTTCGTTTCCTAACGTTCGACGTACACCATTTTACGACTAGCTTTTCGAAGCCATTTTTATCACTTTCATGAAATTTTCGACGACATTGTTTTACGACGAAAAGTGAAAATTTCACAATAAATCATTAAGAAACTATCGTAGGATGACATTTTGACGTAAATACTTGTAAAGTAATTTTAGAATGGTCAAGAAGTCAAAAGAGTATTTTTCGACGATAAGTATTATTTTCAAAACTCACAAATGGTATAAATAACATATGAAGTGCATGCATATCATTACATCATAACTCATTACGTATCATAACATTCATCATAGGTCAAGATTAAAGTTTCTCTATACCTCGGTGTACTCACTCTTGTCATCATACCGATTCATCAAGTGAGTAATCACACCCCCCTTTTTACCGTTTTATTATATTTTGGGGCGAAATGCATGAACCGTTCTTGAGCTAAATTGTTTACTACTTTTATTAACTAGTTTGACTAGAACTTGTGAACTTGAAACAAATCCTTGAACTTAATTATGAAATAATGCCTTATTTGAACTTATTGAACCGTACATGTTATGACCTTGTCCCAAAGTCTCCCATGTTCGGAGCATCACTATAAAGTCTCCCATGTTCGGAGCATCACTATAAAGTCTCCCATGTTCGGAGCATCACTATAAAGTCTCCTATGTTCGGAGCATCACTATAAAGTCTCCTATGTTCGGAGCATCACTATAAAGTCTCCCGTGTTCGGAGTGTATCTTTGGGAAGAGGCACCCAGTATATCTTTGGGAAGAGGCACCCAGTAGATCTTTGGGAAGAGGCCACCGGTATATCTTTGGGAAGAGGCACCCAAGATATCTTTGGGAAGAGGCACCCAGGATATCTTTGGGAAGAGGCACCCAGTATATCTTTGGGAAGAGGCACCCAGTATAACTTTGGGTAGTGGCACCTAGCATAATTTGGCTTTATCAGGAGCATCACTACAAAGTCTCCCTTGTTCGGCGCATCACTGCAAAGTCTCCCATGTTTGGAGCATCCCTGAATTATTATATTAGTGGTACTATATTGTGAACTATTATGACCGCTTATACTTGACCATTATACATACTACTTTTGGCAATGGGTTGTGAACACACAGGTTGCAAGTTTTGTATGGGCGGAACTTGGAACTGAGTGGATTTACAATGCCTTTGCTTTGTGACCTCATTTGGCAACGTGTGCATGAGCATAAACTAGACGCTATATTTTATGCAATGGGTTGTGACACACAGTTGCAAGTTTTGTATGGGCGGAACTTGGGCTGAGTGGATTACAATGCCTTTGCTTTGTGGACTATTTTCGATGACCGAAAGCTTTGAATATTTCTTATGAGTTTTTCTTATTTTACAAAACGTGTATACTCACCAACTATTTTCATAGTTGACCCGTTTTCTCTCATGCATTTCAGGTGATCGTTAGTAAGTTTTTCTATCAAGTCTTGCATAATGAAGTTTTCACTTGTCACTACAAATCGTTATGTAATAGAACGAAATATTTTGGAATCTAAACTTTGTAATATATTTGCTGATGACGGCTAAACTGGTATTGTAATGGTGTACTCTTTCTTTTAAATATTAACGTTGGTATGTTCTATTATCTTGTGCTTATGTTCCCTTCCTTTACACCTCGTGTTTCGCCTCTGGCGGTGTGTGACAGATTGGTATCAAAGCCAAAGGTTATAGAGAATGCCGATTTTTCAAAAAAAAAATAAAATAAAATAAAAATAAAATAAAAAATAAAAAAATCACAGCTATAACCGGAATAATTTTTATTTTATTTTATTAAACATTGAACATCATCCGAGTCATCTAGTCCTATCGTTGCATCGTTATTCATAAATTATACATAGCCTGATCAACTATGTCTAATTTATGAAGAACCATACAATGATAAGAGTGGTAGTTTTAAATCATGTTTAGTCGAGTCTTTTGAGTCGGTCACCGAAGTTGCATTGGTCGGGTGGGTATGCATAGCATGTTTTTACGTTCACGTCTACATTACCGTACCTTGTTCATATCTTCTCTTTTCCATCTTTCGACTTGTTAAACACAGCATGTCTCTGTTCCATCATATTTCGATTACTATAACACATTACCACGCACCTCATCGACTTCGTTCGAATGTCGTTTACTCAACGATGTTTTGGTCCCTTTGAAAGATCATGGCTGCAAGAAACACCGCTCGAGGAGGTAATCGTCCAAACTGGCATTGGCAATAGAAGGCCCACAAGATCGAAACATTGAAGTTCCCCCGCACGTGGTCGAGCATTCTATCGGGTACCGAGGAAGCCCGCAGCGTAACGGGTACATTCCTTTGAACAACCCTTTATTTCGTGCAGCATGATTTTGAGTGCTTAACTTCCTTCCAATCTTTACCACGTTCGCGACATTGATTAATTTGAGACCTATTGATATCGACCTTAGTTGTTATATATATTTTGTTGATTTGATTTGAATTGTGTAAGCAAATCCAAGATCGAACGAATCTTTCAAAAGACTTCATTCAAGGATGTTGAATCCTACCTTTCTAACAACTTGTTTCCTAGCTTGATCTAGTGACAGTTCTTGTTTGATGAGTTGCAAAAATCAAGCTAAGAGACAAGTTTACTCAAGTCGGTTTAGTTTAATCTCATGACAGTTCTTGTTTGATGAGTTGTGAGATTAAATTAGAATCGACTACCTAAAGGTCTTTTGAGAGCTACGTTCGATATTGGGTAAGTTTACCCTATTGAATCTAATCACGGGCACGATACAGTTGAATGGGGAACCTGTATGCATGGGCATTGATATGATCATTTAGACTGTTCGTACGAGCATGAACTTTTAGAACTCTTGTCGAGGTTCGGACCATAGTATCGTTAATCGAATCACGAGGACGTGATTCCGCTGACATGGGAAGAATGTCACAATTCTCAATTTCGGTCATTTCTTAAACTCAATATTCATCATATTAGTTCATACATGAATTTTCATTTCACGTTAAACGTATAATTTCATATTAAATAAACGTTATCGCGTGAGTTATTATTTTGAGCATTTAATCCGTTACTTTTAAAATGATCCAATATATTTTTATACTTACATTTAGTTTATAAAAACTATATTTTGAGTTTACCTAGTGTTTTAAATTTATTTTGTATATAAATCGTTAAAGTTATATTATTACGACACTTTTCTTAAAAACTACACGATAATTATTATATCACTCAAATTTTACAAGGAATGTATTTTTACAATTTTTATAATATCAATATACTCTAAATTGATCTATTAAAATTTACTTACCTAAAACTACCAAATATACAAGTTATTATTATTTACACATTTACTTACACTTTTCTTACAAGTATACAAGTATATACATAATGTATAAAATAAAATAAAAAAAAAGATATTTTGTTGACATATATCCCTAAAAACCCATCTGGGGGGCAATGCATTTAATGGTTTGGTAAATTTTTCAAATGTATAAGTCTACACTCAAACTCTTCCCTCAATCATTCATCTCATTTTAATCAAGATAGCAAAGTGTTTTCCTCTTGTTCTTCTCTCCATAACCGGTTCTCACAAAGAGTTAGCAAGGGATCATCAATTTTTCAAGTTCAAGTAATTACAATCTAGAACACACTCTTATTAAGGTTTTGAAATAAAACCTAGGTGTTTAAGTTAAACCTTGGTTCTTTGCACCTCATCATAGTTTACTTGTAAGCATATCACTTCATTTTACCTCTTTCACTTTCATTTCATATTTATCTCTTCATTTTTGGAGCAAGCATGCAAGACTTATGTTGATTTATACCATTTTTCATGATTTTTAGAGTTATATATATATATAAGGTCATCCTATAATTATTCCTTGGTATATATTTGGTCTTGATGATGATTAGGAACCCATGACACCCTAAGAAGGTGTATGGTAGGATTAGTATAGCTTTGGAGTTGATTTGAAGGGATTGGAATAGGTTTAGTACGAGAAAAACTATTTTCGATAAGTATAAAAAGTGTTCTGTCCTTGTTTTATTTTTCTGGAAAATCCGACTGTAGGCACGAATTTTTGGCCTTGATATTTAGAAAATATACTTTAAAACGAATCCGTGGCCGCTTGAACGGATTAAAACGGAGTTATAACGAAGAAGTTATGAATTTTCAAGTTTGACGACGAAATATATATTTTCTGAATTTTCAGCATACTATTTTATCTTATGTAGGAGTCAAAAACAGCCTTAAGCTTTACAAATTATTTCGACTTATCAAAAATATATTAGTATACTTTGATACGAAGCTAAGGATGTATTATACGTAGAAAACGGATTTGAAACGACTAAGATATGCACGTTTTCATAAAGTTGCCGTAACTATTATTTCAGAAAAACTATATTATTTTTCGAGACAAGTGTTACGGTAACTAAAATGACCATGTTGAAGGCTGTTTTTAACTATGATGTAGAACTTTTGTAAGAAATGTCTTCTAATAAAATCGAGATCACCAAGCATATTTTCTAAAACGACCAACCGTTTGTATAGCGGAGTTGTAATAAATTATTTACGATTGCTTAAACTTTGCCGAAACTCACTTTTTACACAACATTTTAGACAAAATCACCATCCTTAACCTCTATTATCTTTATATTCGAGACCTCTATGAGAAAACTCATGTCTGAAACTTCTAGATTTTGATACAAGCTTTCCAAAACCGTCGAGTTCGTTTCCTAACGTTCGACGTACACCATTTTACGACTAGCTTTTCGAAGCCATTTTTGTCACTTTCATGAAATTTTCAATGACATTGTTTTCTGACGAAAAGTGAAAATTTCACAATAAATCATTAAGAAACTATCGTAGGATGACATTTTGACGTAAATACTTGTAAAGTAATTTTAGAATGGTCAAGACGTCAAAAGAGTATTTTTCGACGATAAGTATTATTTTCAAAACTCACAAATGGTATAAATAACATATGAAGTGCATGCATATCATTACATCATAACTCATTATGTATCATAACATTCATCATAGGTCAAGATTAAAGTTTCTCTATACCTCGTTGTACTCACTCTTGTCATCATACCGATTCATCAAGTGAGTAATCACACCCCCCTTTTTACCGTTTTATTATATTTTGGGGCGAAATGCATGAACCGTTCTTGAGCTAAATTGTTTACTACTTTTATTAACTAGTTTGACTAGAACTTGTGAACTTGAAACAAATCCTTGAACTTAATTATGAAATAATGCCTTATTTGAACTTATTGAACCGTACATGTTATGACCTTGTCTCAAAGTCTCCCATGTTCAGACATCACTATAAAGTCTCCCATGTTCTGAGCATCACTATAAAGTCTCCCATGTTCGGAGCATCACTATAAAGTCTCCTATGTTCGAAGCATCACTATAAAGTCTCCTATGTTCGGAGCATCACTATAAAGTCTCCCGTGTTGGGTGTATCTTTGGGAAGAGGCACCCAGTATATCTTTGGGAAGAGGCACCCAGTATATATCTTTGGGAAGAGGCACCCAATATATCTTTGGGAAGAGGCACCCAGTATATCTTTGGGAAGAGGCACCCAGTATAACTTTGGGTAGTGGCACCCAGCTTAATTTGGCTTTATCGGGGCATCACTACAAAGTCTCCCTTGTTGGAGCATCAACTGCAAAGTCTCCCATGTTTGGAGCATCACTGAATTATTATATTAGTGGTACTATATTGTGAACTATTATGACCGCTTATACTTGACCATTATACATACTACTTTTGGCAATGGGTTGTAAACACACAGGTTGCAAGTTTTGTATGGTCGGAACTTGGAACTGAGTGGATTTACAATGCCTTTGCATCATTTGGCAAGCGTGTGCATGAGCATAAACTAGACGCTATATTTTTGTGCAATGGGTTGTGAACACACAGGTTGCAAGTTTTGTATGGGTGGAACTTGGAACTGAGTGGATTTACAATGCCTTTGCTTTGTGGACTATTTTCGATGACCGAAAGCTTTGAATATTTCTTATGAGTTTTTCTTATTTTACAAAACGTGTATACTCACCAACTATTTTCATAGTTGACCCGTTTTTTTCTCTCATGCATTTGGTGTGATCGTTAGTAAGTTTTTCTCTATCAGGTCTTGCATAATGAAGTTTTCACTTGTCACTACAAATCGTTATGTAATAGAACGAAATATTTTGGAATCTAAACTTTGTAATATATTTGCCGATGACGGCTAAACTGGCATTGTAATGGTGTACTCTTTCTTTTAAATATTAACGTTGGTATGTTCTATTATCTTGTGCTTATGTTCCCTTCCGTTACACCTCGTGTTTCCGCCTCTGGCGAGGGTGTGACACTAATAAACTATTACAACAAATGATTAATTACAACATTTTTGTATTTAAATGGCTATATGTAAATGCTTTACAAAAATAACATGTATCCTTATAATTGTACTTAAGATAACATTATATTTGTTATCAACAAAACACAAAGAGATAGCAAAATATTAATAAACGTTTTTACGGTTTATTTGTATTAACAATATGTCTAATATTTATGTTATCATATTGTGATTATGAATGAAGTGTTAAGGATTGAAAGTCTTGGCTTAGAAAGTGTGGTATATGATTAGAAGATTGATTAGTTGGATGATTTGTAGTCCTTGGTTGTGGATTAACCAAGGTATGTGTTTTGGATTGCTATATGATTGATGTTGTGTTCAAGTATGTTATAGTAATATGTAGTTAAAGTTTGAATGGTAATAGTTATGGTGTATGTTCATGTTTCAAGTATGAGTAATTGATGTATTATTCATTTGTAACTTGATTACTTACTAGCGTTTGAAGCTTACCATTATAGTTGTTAATGTTTTTCTGTAGGTTGATCGCGATGCTAGTTAAGTATTGGAGTAAAGGTCTTTGGCTAAGACATAGAAGGTTGAATAAGAGATGGTATATGTTTAGGAGATTAGTACTAATTCACAGAGCTCAATCAATGTTGAACCCCCAAGTGTCATAAACGGTTTGTTAATGTTATTGTCAAAGTGTTTGAGTAATGTGACGTGTGTTTTGGAGTCTTGTTATAATTGTAAAAGTATGTTTGTAAGAGGCAAAGTGTATATACGTTGTATGTTATAGTAATGGGTTAAAGTTTATATAAATGGGTCAAAGCGGATTGTTTTGGCAAAGACACCCGTATACTTGTAAAGTACATTTCCATGGATCTTTGAGACCACGAGTATTATGAAGATGGAGTTTTATGATGTGTAAATTATTTAGGAAATATTCATGTAGATTCGATGTTAGGAAGTTATTTTTCACTGAAATTTTGCAAAAGTTCTTCCACGAGCATAGATCTAAGATCTGGCTCAATCAAATTTTGCAGTTCAAGAGTTTCTTTCTGAGCATATATAAGATCTATAGTATTCTATACTCGGCCCATAAAGTTAATTTTAAAGAGTTTCTTTCTGAGCATAGATCTTAAGATCTATGCTTTCGAACCAGGATGATTTCAAATAGTTTCTTTCGATCTTAGATCTATGCTCATACCCGAATTTTGGCGTTTGGCATATTTTTGTCGTTTTGTTTATTTTGTATAAAATAAACCGTAAGAAAAGTCGTTAGAGGATTAGATTGCCACCCATCGTTTTAAAGGTCTTTGAGTCTAGTTTCATTTAAAATTAGTCTCAGGGTTGGTTTAATAGATTTTTATCGGTTTATTATAGAGTAACAAAGGGCGTTGTAGTCAAGTCAAAAGTTTCAAGTTTTGGTCAAAGGCGGACATGGGGTGTAACATTATGTGTCTCGAATTTATGTATTGGTTCATTAGATAGTTGTATACATAGCTTTATAACTTTTAATTAGGCAAAGGTTAAACTGATGGGTGGGATAGCTCCAAAAGATCTTTAAAGATATGAGAATGACTAAAATGCTTGTTGAAAAGGAGTATCTTGTCAAGTGGTTGGTGTTTTAAACTCTTCTTATGTTGTTTATGTTAAAAGACTTGTTATGGTGTTTGGGGTTGCTTCTTATAAATTAGGTTATTTTGCTTCTTATAAATTAGGTTATTTGTATAAAAACAATTTGCTAGTCAAAACTGGGATTATTTTAAACCCTCATAAGTATTATAGTAATATGTTTTTTATTCAAACCGCGCAAAAATATCCTTAATAAAGGTTTTTTTTATTGTTAAGCGGTTTCTTTTGAGCTCATCGTTGTATTTAAAGGGTTTGAGAATGTTAAAACTCTATTTGTAAAATATTTGATTGTAAGTGCCCAAAATATTTGATTGTAAGTCGGGAATAATGTATAATGTTAGTGTTGATTTGGTCATAATGTATTCGTGTTTGGTTTTATTAGAGTGTGATGTGCTTGAAAATAAACAAGTAATAACCTACAACAAATAAGTAGTTTTCCAAACAATAGCCTATCTAATTTAAAATCAACAGTCTAAAAATACCCAATTTTCAAATATATGAATTGTTTTTAAATATGTGTTTCGGTTTTCAGTTAGGTTTTAGGAAAAAACCAAACAAAATATTAATAAATAAACTTTTAACTTTGTAACCCTAAACTTAAATCATATATTTAGGTTATAAATATGCTTATATTGATAAAAATATATGTTTATGCGTTTAAGAAGGCATGGCTACCCGTGACGGATAATACATTGGGAGGCGTTGAAAAATTTGGATTTAGTTAAACTTATTACATAGATATTGTCGAAGAGAGGTATATGCTCTTTTATTAGTCATATCTTAGAGTTTTTCATAAATTGATTGCATATCCCAAACAAGCCCTAAATGATTGTGAATGATGTGTTGATACATGTTTGAAGTTTTGTGAATTTGGATATTGAAATTAAAAAGTTTGAGATATGGAAAAGTGGGGTAGGTATGGAGCTCATTTAATTTGAGCTACCAATGTTAGTATTGTATCCTATTTATACAGTTTTTGGATTGTAAACTTTTTACGAGTTTAGAGTTTTTATAATGTTAAAAGCGTTTGGAAGTAATGTGTTATAAGTTTTTATCTTGTTCTCTATCTACATAATGTTATCTTTGTTATACTCATCCATATAAAATTTTAATCCATAAACCATTATAGAAAATATTATAATGTGAGTAGCTAAAAATATATTAAGATGTATTTAAAAAGCGAGAGCGCATCTAATTAAAGTCGATGTATCTCAAATGTGTAGCTATAGTTGTTTCTGCGTCTTTTCTCTAAGATTTCAAGCTTATCATTTGATATACAAACATTACAAGGTAAACAAACATTTAGGACTAAAAGGGTCTTTCCTGAACAAGTATGAAAAGATCATCACATGTTTTATCTTAAATTTTTATTAGACGAATCTTTGTCGCGACCCCAATTACGATAGGCATATCTATACTACTATATAAAGCATTTGGGACATGTTATTATTAGAAGGCTTAAAAGTAAGATTCAACAAATTTCTTAAAATGGAAAGAGTGATTTAAAAAGCTTGTATCTACACATAATTAAAAGTTGAAGAAAGAAAATTAAAATGTCTTAAATTATATAAACTTGTATGACCAAGAAAATTAAATATCTTAAATTCTATAAACTTATAACAACCCAAATTATTAAATGTCATTCAATTCTACAAACTATAAACTTGTAACATCCATCTAATATTCATATAAATCACACCACTCTTAAAACTAAAAAAAACAAAACCATCTTCAATATTCACTTTCTCTATAAATATGCTAAACACCATGAGGCGAGCACCACAAGCCAGAGCCTCTTTGTCGACCATTTATACGAACTAAAACACATCCCACGTTTCACAACAGTGAACTATAATCACAAATAAAACAACCTGTCACATAAGCCTCCGTCACCAATAACCTCAACATCTAAAAACCACTCGAACAAGAACTACCACACCGAACAACAATTAGCACCTTGCTATTTTATATAAAATACCATGAAGTTATAATCACTAGTAAAGTTATAATCATGGAAAATGTATAATCTAAAAATCACTTTCGCCAAAAATTTAGTTTACATGGTACCATGGCGAATACTTAGCCTTGGTACCTATAAAATAATATGAATACATGGATGAGTTACATACTTAATTATAGCAAAGGAGGAGAAAAGATTGCTTACACTAACTATGCTTCGAAAATAAGACTTGATTTTTGGTTCCTTGAGTTTTCTTGAAAAACAACAATGGAGGCTAGGGTTTTCTCATTCTCTCCCTTTTTTTTCCTGTAAAACGTTTTTTTTTTTTTTTTTTTTTGTGGGGAGTGGATGGGCCAGAAATTTTTTTGTCTAATATGGGTTTACAAAATTTGGGTTGGGCTTCGGTTTGTTTGGGTTTTAATTTTTGTATTATATTTCTTAACATATAGTTTTTATATTACTTATTTATTTATTCAACTTAGGATATAATCCAAGATATTAATAAAATTTTATTCCAATTTTTAGGGTTTTATAATTCTTCCTTTTCCTGGAGGCTCTCCGGTCCGGGAGGGGCTTGCTATTGTAACCTTTCTCCCGGTGTATGTGAGGGGTGGCGAACTCCTTTTTGTTCGGTCATAGTTGGTCCAAAGAGCGAGAGTTGTTCCTCATTAGCTATGGTAGGCGGTCGGTACATTAGCGGTCGTAGGTTCAAATCCTACTTGGGAGAATTTAGAGTTCTAGCTTTTAGGCCTAAGCCCCTGTCCTTCTCCTTAGTTTCTAAACTAGCGGTCGCAAGACATCAAAGTGGGAAGTTTCTTGTTGGTTTTTCTTCCTCACTCTCGAATAGGTGAACTTGGTTCGTTCAATTCTTAGGGAGAAGAAGGATGGGAATGAATGGGAAGGTAGGTTGTCTCTTCATTAGCCGGAAGGAATTAATCTCCACTAACCATTAGGTTAAAAGCCCAATGCTCTACCAACTGAGCTATACACCCCAAAAAGATGTAGTAGTAAATAAGGTTGGTGCGGGAAAATAAAAGAGGCTGACCCCTCTTCATCATATTAAAGGGGCGGCTTTGTATGGGCTCGTCTTGCAGAGCATGCGTAAGCGTAGGCGGCTAGCACTCCTGCAGAAAATGGCCTAGCTAAGCACTTATTGAAAAGTCAAGGATATTGAATGATCGATATGAGAAGCTCAAGCATTGGAAAAAGTGCCTTACTCAACAAGCACCTTTATATAAATTACTATGAATTTCTTTGTCCCTCACTTTGATTACACCCAAAGCGTTATCTAGTTTTAGTTCTTTCTTATTAAATCTTAGAGTATAAGTCGTTTGTTTTGGATTTTTATTTGTTCTGTTGAATTGTTACTTATTACTAGCTAGACGGCTAGTAACTTATTAAGTATTATTCTTCTTCAATAACAACATTGTGGTTATATTGATTACTCGTACAACTTAAATAAGCATTCTCAACATAACGTAACTCACTACTCACCTTTGTAAAGTCTCCTAGAGGTCCCTCTATGATCAATGACTAAATTTAGAAAAACGAAGACGTTAATCGGGAAATCGTTTGTAAACGCATGAATCTATATCATTTTAATTAACTATATCATTATGCTTGTGTATATGATGCAATATGCTTGAGTAATTTAAACAAAAAACAAAGCTTTTCAAAAAATAAGAGCAGAAACTAAAAGTTACTTTGTATGAGACTAGTGAGTTATACACAAATAAACCTTTTGGGTCTCCGTTTTTCTATAAAAAGTTTACAATGTGGTAGCATATCATAAAATCTAACAAGTACATCTTGCAACTAGGGGTGTTAATCGGGTTGGGGTGATTGGTTTTGAATCAATTCGGGTTGAGTCAAAGTCAGGTCAACAATAACAATAAGATACCCGACCTGACCTTATTTGAACTCGGGTTAGTTGGATTTGAGTCGAGTCCACTTGGATCGGACACACCGGGTTCGTTTTAGACCGAATATAAGTATAATAGTTTAAAATTGCTATTTGTTCAATTTAGATATATAATTTATATATATGTTTAAAAACCCTTATTAGGAGTCAAATGGACTCCCCGAACCCAATTTGTCAAACATTTTCAATCGATACCTAACCTTATTGCTTTTCGGGTTAACGAGAATAACCCAAATATTTAGACTCGCGTAATCCGACCCGAGCTTAATGGGGTTGGGTTGAGCAGTCCGAGATTTTACACCCTAATTGCAACTACTACAACCAAACACATTAAACAATAAGGCAATTACATATATACCTACTAAAACTTATAAATTTATATATTTTCTCAAAACATGCTTAAACACTATTACTAGTATAAATTACGCATTAAAAACTTGTATTTTAAAAAAAATACGTAAATATCTAGAGTTTTATTGAGTATATATCTATACTACTTATAATAGAGTAATGAATCTCTCTAGGATGTTAAAATTAAGACTTACAAAATCAAGCCTTTGTACAATCACATGATAAGATTAATGATCTTTCTCATCAATCTTAATTTTAAGACTTACAAATCTTAAACTTAATGTAAATACAAAACACTATTAATATGGTCAAGATATTTAATGTAGTAAATTAATTAACAGGTCAATAAATACAATTAATGCAGTTATTAAGCACCGCTACGAAATCTGAAATTATCAATGTATCACCAGCCAAAACTTAAGCTTGATTAAATTGCATTAAATGTCACTAATACAAATAAAAAACACATTATACAAATATTCAAAACGGACGAATACAGTCAACGGAATCGATCCCGAAAGAATACCCAGAAACGAGGGTCAAGCTCGAGCGAGAGCGGGTCAAACGGTTTCGAGCACGAACGAACGCGGACTAAACAAATTCTTGATCCTCGTGAATTTATTATAAAAAGAACATAATAAGTAAAATACATTATTCACCGAGGAAAAATTTTATTTGAGTACCAGCAGCCGCAACGGTACCACGCTGGTATATATATATATATATATATATATATATATATATATGTGTGTGTGTGTATATATATATATATATATATATATATAAGATATAATTATATTAAATGTGAAGTGAGCACTCATCTAAAACAATAGGCACCAATCACAATATGACAAGTTGCATTAATCATTAAACTAAAAAGAAAATAAAACTTAAATTCCAAAGTAAGTGAGAAGGGCCTTTAGGTAATTTCAACACCATCCCATTCCTTCAAACACTATCACAGTATCTCTCATCCTCTATCTACAAAATTAGAAACCCACTTTTCCTTTCCATCCCAGATCTAACCCTTCTCTCCATCTAAAAATCTATTAAATCTCAAAAAACCCTCTAAAAATCATATTAATATTTCTGTGAATCATAGCAAACGATCACAAGAGAACAAAAATTCGATCTCTCAAATTCATATATACTTATATAGCGATCTACCACCGTCGAGATCATTGTGGCTGTCGAGATCCATGCCGCCATAAAGATTTCATTTTCCGTCGTCAAACGCATCTCAACAGTTTTTAGATGTTTTTCTTTTTGCTACAAGCTTACATGCCCACTACTTTTTTAAGGTGCTACGTGTCTAATCTTCCGACGAGGCTTCCAATTCAACGTTGTTTTTAGATCTGTTTTTTTGGTAAGATTTCAAAGTTTGGTTGTTTTTTTTTCCGGTTAAAGGCCTATGAACGGGGTTTTCATCATTGTTGTATTTCGAACCCATGTAGGTGTTAATATTTTAAGATCGATGACCGGTTTAAATTATCTTCAAAGAACTTTTTTTTTGTTGACTTGTTGTGGATGTCTGGATGATGGAAAAGTTTCTACAGATTGCGTGTATTAGTTTTTGAGTTTTAGTTTTCAAGTATTAGTGTGTGTGTCATTTTTTGTGTTTTACTTAAAGAAAATGTCGTTGTTGCTAGCCCATGGTGACAACTGACACTAATTGTTTGTTGATAGTGAAACCTATATAAGATGATTAAGTAATATTGTAACTCTTGCTTTTGTTATATGTTTCAGTTGGATACAAGTCTAGTTTTGTATATTACTCCGTACTTTTGTACAAGTTGTAATAGGAGTATCATGAAATGGGTATCATAATATATAAACATGTGTTTAGTTGTTTACATGCATTAATGGTTTAGTCTTACCCTTTTTTTAGCTACATATGATGGACCAAATAAAAAAAACGTCGTTTTTTTATTAATCAAAAGGTGAAAAAATTATTACACAAAAAAAAAACGTGATATATATGTTTCAACGTAACATTTATTTTCTTAGGATGTGTAGTACATTGACACCCATGAAACATTCTTCGTAGACATTTTTTTATTAAAATTGACACAGATGATAGACATGCTTATAAATATTGGCACGCCATTTTAATTAAATGACACATCCTTTAATATATAGCCACATCTTTTTAAAGAATGATACATCTTTATACATATTAACAGATCCTTTTAATAGAGTGACACATTTTCAATAGAGTGACAAATGTATCAATAAACTAAATGCGTCATTTAAAATGCATCATGAAACTATAAGTGTCAAAAATTATAGTATGTCAGATGAAATGTATCAAGAAGCTATGTGTGTCAGAAATTATAGTATGTTAAAAACAAATGTGTAAACAAAAAATTAGTATATCACTATTGATGTATCAAACGATTAATTGTGTTTGTCACGAAATATGTATTAAAAAATTAACATGTCACTCGAAATGCATCACAAAATGAAGTGTGTCCAAAAAAATTACTATTAGAAATGTATCATGAAACTAGGTGTCATTAAAAATGTGTCAAAAATATTAATGCGTCATCGCAAATCTAACAAAAAAATATTGTGTTTCAACAAACTTCTTTGCATTATTTAATTATATAACAATGGTGTATCAATTTGTTTTAGTTGTATAAAAAATGTATATCAATGTTAAAAAAACATACACCAACACCAAGTTAATTTACGTACACCAAATCGATTTATCAAAATGGATACCTGTGTAATTTAGAATATTACTCTATTTTATCAAGATGGGTACCTGTCATTAAATATCTATACGTAATTAATGTTTTAATGGTTTATAAATGGCGCATTAATGAAATGAATAGAAGAGAAGCGAAAACATGGGAAACCAGTTTTGCAAAATTGATACATAATGCCATTAGTTTTTCATTTTAGAGTTAACTACATTTTTTGTCCTTGTGGTTGTACCTGGATTTCACTTTTGGTCCATTTGTTCAAAAAGTTACGATTTTAGTCCAAAATGCATAGTTTGGTTCCACTTTTGGTCCATTTTCTACGAAGTTAGTTCATTAGTTAAGTCGTTTTAACGTTAGTCCTTTATAACGACGTTTGCAACGTTAGTCCTTTCAGTCAGTTAGTCCTTTAAAAAAAATTCTAAAATAAAATTCAAAAAAAAGATTTAGAAAAAAAATTATAAATTTTTTTTAAAAATAAAATCGAAAAAATTTGAAATATATTCTAAAAAGAAAACTTTTTTTTTCGAAAAAATTCTAAAAGAAACTTTTCAAAAATAACTTTTTCGAAAAAAAAAAATTTTGAAAAAATTTAGAAATATATTCTAAAAAAACTTTTTTTCGAAAAAATTCTAAATATATATTCTAAAAACATTTTTTTCGAAAAAATTTCAAAATATATTCTAATTTTTTTTAAATGTATATACATTAAAAAAACGTTTTTTTTTTAAAATGTATATACATTGAAAAAACTTTTTTTTAAATGTATATACATTTTTTCTAGAATATATTTGAGAAATTTTTCGATGTATATACATTTAAAAAACGTTTTTTCAATGTATATACATTTTAAAAGTTTTTTAGAATATATTTGAAATTTTTGGAAAAAAAGTTTTTTTGAATATATTTTAAATTTTTTAGGGCTTTAGAATATATTCGAGGAAAAAGTTTCTTTTTAGAAATTTTTTTTTTTTTAGGAAAAAGTTTTTCTTTAGAATATATTTGAAATTTTTTCAATGTATATACATTTAAAAAAGCGTTTTTCAATGTATATACATTTTAAAAAAAAATTTAGAATATATTTTGAAATTTTTTTCGGAAAAAAAAAGTTCTTTTTTAGAATATATTTTTTAAATTTTAGGAAAAAAAATTTCGGAAAAAGTTATTTTTTAAAAAGTTTCTTTTTAGAATTTTTAGGAAAAAAAAGTTTTCTTTTAGAATATATTTGAAATTTTTTTGAATTTTATTTTAGAAAAAAAATTATAATTTTTTTCTAAAATTTTTCAATTTTTTTTAGAATTTTTAAGGACTAACTAACTGAAAGGACTAACGTTGCAAATGTTGCAAAAGATCTTTGGTATAATGGACTAACGTTACAAGCGGCCGTTATAAAGAATGCGTTGCAAACGACTTAACTAACTGAACTAACTCGTTAGAAAAATGGACCAAAAGTGGAACCAAACTATGCATTTTGGACTAAAATCGCAACTTTTAACAAACAAATGGATAAAAGTGGAATCAGGATACAACATGAGGACCAAATGTAGTTAACTCTTCATTTTATTACAACTAAGCCACTCATTAAATTAATTTTGATCTTGATCCATCAAACTTGATCAATGAATTAAAAGTAAGTGTATTATTGTTTTCTTTAAAAGGTGTCTATGATAATAATTTCATATATATATATATATATATATATATATATATATAGGGGATAACTTGGTTCAATTTTGTAGCCTTGACTACAATCCTTCATAAAAAATACACTACTTTGATTCAGGACGCTAAAATAAAATCGGGGCCCATGAAATAATCAGGAGACCGCGTTTTTAGTACAAAAGGTATGGTAATAAAATTTCTGATTAATTGTAAGCTAATATATTCTATATATATATATATATATATATATATATATATATATATATATATATATATATATGCGATTCTCCTAAATTATTTCTCAACTACTGCAATTAAATTGCAACCACCACAAACAAACACCTTAATAAATGTTTAATCATTTAAACGTAACTAGTACTTGCAAGAAATCCGGATCTTTACTCCCCCCATCTCCAATGGTTTTCCCGCCACCAAAATTCTTCCCGCCATTTGCAATATTCCCGCCATTCTTGACTCTTCTATAAAATACCCATATTATTAACTCAGCTTGTCAAATAAACTTAACCCAACTTTTCTCCCCATCAATAAGGTAACCGCTCTCTCTTTCTACACGACTGTCTCATGACAGTCTCATTTCATAAATATGGCGGAGATTATTTTCTTAGCACAGGAAAACGTCAAAGACTCCCGCCATATTTGTGGAATGAGATTGTCATGAGATATTAGTTGTGAGCATAAATGTTTTTGCATATGCAGAAGACAGAAATGAGTTTGAATGAATCATATAGCGTCGAATGCTGCTGCTCATTGAAAGTATGTTTCAGTTTGTACATATATGTTCATTAGTTAGGGATCATGAATCGTTAGTATTGTGTTTCCTTTTAAGTTAAGAGATCATTAATTTAATATGCTGATGTGTATGCTAAGAATTATTAGAAAAATCTTAGTGTTGATTTATGCTCATTAATCTTTGTATTTTTTATGTGAAGTCTTTTTCTTAAATCTTACTTGTAGATTTACTTGTTACTTGTTAAACCCTTTAGCGAGTATTATGCAAATAAGCTGTTTTAGAGAAGTCAATGTGAAAGCGCTTTTCTAAAAGAGCTTATTAGGCTTTTAAGCTAATAATTAGCGTAATGATTTACAGGTATACGTTATAAAATCCTCTAAACCTCAAGCTTCCCAAACCATCCAGGTGGCACTATTAAACTAACCATGTCATCATCATCATTCAACAATAGCATCACCAAGTGTTCCCCCCAATAGAAGCTTTACAGAACTTAAATAATCCATCAAACACGGGAAAATCATTATGTTTTTCTATATAATGCTTCACTATTTTCATTGTCTTTTTGCCTAATATCTGTAGGTGAAACTTCAGACAAGAAATCTATATAATCCTTTGAGTGAAACATGTACATTTGCTCTATTTCGGCAAGAAGTATTTTCACGACTCTCATGTGTTGCTCAAGCTCATAGCTTTCAATCATACTGTGTGTCATAGTGATACGACGTGGTACGATGAAGTGATTTGGTCCGTAACTGTACTCGCCTATCGCCGGTTCGTAGAAGTACGTAACGCGATCCTTTTTGGCGTTTGTATTGTGGGCTGGGAATGACGATTCGGAGAATGGTTCTATTGTTTGATCGGATGAAGTTGAATTTGGAGTGTGTTGTGTTTCAAAATTTGAGACATTTAATAATATTACGATGAAATTTGGAACACAACACTAAATTCAACTTCCTCGATCAAACAATGAACCAACTTTGGATCGTCTCCAAGCCCCGGTACAGACCCCAAAAGGTTCGTGTTACGTACTTTATAATTGGCGATAGGCAGTACAGTACGGATAAATCACTGCATGGCGCACTCGTCGTACCACTGTGACACACAGTATGATTGAAAGCTGCAACGTAGAAGTCAGTACTAACTGCTGAAATAGAGCAAATATGTTCACTCGGATTATATAGATTTCGTTTTCAAGTTTTCCTACAAATATTAGGCAAAAGACAATAATAATGAGCATTATATGAAAAACATAATGATTTTCCTGTAAGGCTTGTTTGACTTTTGTAAGGTGTTTGTTGGGGGACATATTGCCTCTATTGTGTTGAATAGAGGTGAGGCGGATATTGCGATTAATTAGACTAGGGGCTTGCATCACGCCAAGAAGACAAGCGGGTTTGTGCTATGTGAATGACATCGTTTTGAGGATTCAAGAGCTGCTGAAGATTCATGAGGTATATATTGTTTATGATGTATGTGATGGTAGTGAATAATAGTAATATTAGTTACGTAGTAGTTTGTTATCTTATTATTAGCTAGTTTGCTAAGGATTGCTTATCTTTTAAGCATTTGTGTCGTTAATGATCGAAATTAGACACACGATACACACATATGTGTAATTGAGGTTTTCTGAATCCTAATGGCATTAATAAGCAGTTTGAGATTTGCTATGTGACGGTGATATTGCACTTAGACTTACATATTTCTGTATTAGCTACTGTTGATCAAAGTATAAAACTGGAAACAAGTTTTTCATATCTTTCATCTATCCATTTATGTATGACAGTAATTGGCTACATTAGGATATCTTAATGTATCCATTTACGTTTGACAGGTTTATGTGAAGGAAATTTTTTATTACACAGGTTATATGACTAAGAATTAACTGATACATGGCATCTAGCGCCCTTTTGTTAATAATGTCTTCATGACCCATTATTTCTCAATCATATATAAACATAAACACCAAATCAGATGTCATGAGTTTTCACCTCAGACGAATGGAGCAATTTAAGTGTCGTCGAGGTGTAAGCTCAGTAGCAGAAATAGAAGCTAAGCAAGTTTTATGTTTAAATTATGAAATGAATTAAGGGATGTTTCACGTACTTTATCCGATCATTAAATAAACCTAATTAGTAATCTCAACATACACAAACCCTAATTACTTATAGCTCCCTTAACTGTTTTATCGCATGGAGTAGATTACCCAAACTTTATAAACTGATATTTCTGACTTGAATAGAAAATGTCTAATTAGAGTAGGCAGTCACTTTAAAAAAACATACATCTAAACGCCCCTTTTTTATATGCATATTATTTTTCGTGATTAGCCAAATCTATTAAACTTTTTGGCTTCTTGATGGTGATTTACAAATATGTTGTATCTTGTGTGAGCGTTCAAATACTGTTAACGATGGACTTTATATGAATGTTTATTATGCAGCGGGTGTTGTATGTTGATGTAGACATCCATCATGGAGATGGTGTTGAAGAAGGTTTCTACACGAGTGACAGAGTCATGACAGTCTCATTCCACAAATATGGGGAAACTTTTCCTAACACAGGAAACATCAAAAACACTGGTGCAGGAAAGGGCAAAAATTCTTCATTAAATGTCCCTTTAGACGATGGTATGGATGATACCAGCTTATGTGGTCTATTTAGACCGGTGTCATCAAAAGTGATGGAAGTTTATGACCCCGAAGTTATTTTGCTTCAATATGGAGCTGATTCTTTGGCTGGTGATTGACTTGGGATATTTAATTTGTCGCTGAAAGGCCATGCAGATTGCCTAAACTACCTGTGAGATCTTTCAATGTTCCTCTAATGGTCCTAGGGGGTGGTGGGTACACTGTGAATAACGTGGCCCGGTGTTGGTGCTATGAGGTTTGTCTCACCCTCCTATACTAATTATTGAGATATATTGAAAAAACAAAATATGTAATTATGTTTCATTTTGTAAGATTGCTTCTTCTCGTATATAACTATATATGTTAATGTTTTTTGTGTTTGATTTTGTAATTCAGATTTTATATACGGGCAATTTAAAACCTTTGTTTGATTTTATTATTTGATAATCTGCAGACAGCAGTTGTCGTTGGGGTTGACCTTGAAAATAAGTAGCCTAATGCTTTCAAAGAGGATTTTGAACTAGATTTTACTCTTGATGTCAAGGAACGTCATCATAACTAAAATACTCCAGGGGATATGGTGAAACTAAAGTGAGCAGATATTTTCTGCTGTATCTATCTTTATCCTAACATTTTGAGCACACATTTTCTTGTCTTTATAGGGTAATTTGAATTAGATATGATAGATGCAAAAAGAAGC
The DNA here is from genome assembly GCA_910596185.1 of Chrysanthemum makinoi. Lineage (NCBI taxonomy): Eukaryota > Viridiplantae > Streptophyta > Magnoliopsida > Asterales > Asteraceae > Chrysanthemum > Chrysanthemum makinoi. The sequence goes on from OU343225.1 coordinate 321,951,202, forward strand.
TACGAGTGACATACCGACATTGATCATTAAATGACTATAACCATGTTTAGACTCAGTTCATATGTGGTTATCAGGTACTTTAGTTTGTGGTAAATGGTTTTCTGTCAAACTCTTATGAGTCAATGGTTTTTTAGTGCACTAGGTATATGATGTGAATAGTCAAGTAATATGTTCATGTAGACAGTTGGATTCAGTTCATCTTCTCTTTTTTTCCGCTGTTTTACTGAACAATTAATTTTTTTCAGGAACCTGCTTCTTGAACAACTGTCTCAATTAATACATCGCCCTAGTTACCGTTTCACACTAAGGAAAGGACTCTAGAAGTCCCAGAAGAGGCAAGTAAATTTTACATTTTATGCAGGATATTCAATCATCTTTCACCGTGTTTATTTGATTTGATCCGATTGCTAATGATATAGGAAGAGGCCCATGGGGAACATCAAATCCACGCGATGGGGTGGCCTCAAATTCCAAAGATGGTAACCTGTTTGACCTCAAAAGTCAAAATATAACTTGAACTTGTTTCACTTTATAAGTCAAGTTTTACTGATTGAATTCCATGTTTTCATGTGTGTAACTGACTTGATAAACTATTAATATTATCGTGCAATGAGGGATGAATAAACGAAGATATAATGGAATGGGTTGTTTTGGGGTAACAAAAACTTTTGCTGTTATAACACATTTCTTTGAAGTATAGAACTCCAAAGAGAAACCCAAATGCTGACAAATTTTTGTTCTGATATATTTAAGTTCTATAGTTGGATACTCATCTCACAAAAAGGGTCATTGGTTTGATTTTGTATTTATTTTATTTTATTTTATTGTGTTGTTCTCAATGTTATGATGCAAGAAAATTCGATGAGATAAATAAACCTGACTTTTCAAAAATATGGTTGAGTATGTGTGGCATGGTTTATATGGTTCAGATTTCAGGTACCTGCAAGAAACATGCTACAATTTATGTCGGGACTCTACTATCTATACAATTGTGTAACTGTGATGCTTATAAGAAAAATTAAGCAAACAACACTGAATGTGAATCCATGTTTGTTGAGTTGTGAAGTCTATGCTTGTATACTGGTTTCTAACAGTTCCAATAAGTAGTCATAAATAGTCTTGTAAGTCCAAATTATCAACACGGAATACCGACCAAACCGGAACATTAACCAACCGTTCAGTTTTAGATAATGAGAAACACCGGTTCTGCTATGGTTTTTGTTTATAAACCGAACCATAATAATCCAAGTGAGATATTTGAAGTCATGGTTTATATACAGAGGTGTGTGTCAAGGACTTGTCTCTACAAGGTCTTCCGTGCGGCACTTAGTCTCGACTAAGCTCAGCCTTGCTCGAACACTCAACGATGTATGCAACGAAAGTAAACTTCAAAGAATGGAACAAGTGGAATGTAAAGGAACACTTTGTATTATTACTTAGAGAACTTTTACAAAAGAGCTTTACAAATGAAGTTCTATGGATGCCGTGACATGTGGCTCACATGGCAAAAACTATCGTCATTTCGCGATTGTATGGGCCAAGGTGAAGCACAAAAAAGGCTTTGAAACTTACAAGGGTCCACTTTTGGTTTCTGGTTTTGTTGTAACAATCAGATGATAAACTTACAAGAGTTTTGGCGTTAATGGTAAAGGGAGTGTCTCAAGTTATAAGTTAATAGTAAAGTTTTATACTTCCATGTCGTGGATGACAACGTGCCATCTCTTGGACTATTTGCTAAGAGATTTTATAAAAAAATGCTGGATCTTGTTGCCGGCAATGACATCTATGTTGCAGTATGCGCCATCAGCCTTGTAAAACAGCTTTTGAGGTATCTATGTGCGTATCCTTTTTGAGGTTATGAAATTAGTAAATTGTGAATCTATGGCTCCTTGCAGACATAAGTTAGTGAATTGTGAATCTATAATTTGGTGTGCAATTGGGGTACTTGTGTATGATCATGTGATTGTTGCGAAGTTCAACAGCTCAGAGTCTCGTTCATCAGGTTAGCTGGTGGCACCAGTGGTTTTGTTTATTCTGGCATTGTCGACTCAGCTTTTCACGTTAGTGAGAATGATAGTTTGAGGTGAATAAGGCGATTAGTTAAAGATCCAATCTATACAGTACTGAGTCAGTAGTCTGCATGTCATTGATTCATTTGTGACTTTATGTCACTAACATACATTAAGATGGGTTTAACCATCCCATCTCAATGTTTAATTTTCTGTAAATATTTTACCAAATTATCCTTTTATTCTTTTACACCTAGTTACCAACCAAACAACATGTAAATCCGATCATACATAATGAAAACAGATTTGGCTAATCACGGAAGAGTAGTTTTAGAACCAAGCAACATCACAACTCTATGAAAACAGTAAAGTCAAGTATTAAGGTCAATATTTCAAGGTACAATGATTCTAAAACAGTAAAGATTACTAGTGAATAATTAATAGATTCGTTTGATTAAGCTGTAAATATTCCTTATGCAAGACTTGGGAGCTTAAATCAACTTTCCAAAGTTAATTATTTACTTTTCCCGGAAGTTCAGAGGTTGGAGTTGAGTTTCACAGCAGGTATAGCATAAGTGGCACCACCATTAGAAAGATCCTGCACTTGCTGCTTCTGATTCTTGCACTCTCCTTTCCGAATTGATCTCCCTATCCCAGACTTCAAACTTCAAGTTCAAAAAAATAACATTAAGTATCAATATACACTTCAAATAGTGGGTATCATTTACGTATAAACATAACATCAGTCAATAAAGAAAAGATACAGTGAGATGCAGGTGACTGGTCTTTTTTCTTTTTAAGCATTTTGTATGTTGATTGAATTGATGACTGTATAGTCACAACATTCATAGCAGCAAAGACCCATAGCCCAACAAACTTCACTGCCCCATTAACCCAGAACCATACGAAAGGAGTTCCTTCTTGATCATAAATCATGAATCACCCACATATGCAATTACAATAATACAAGTCAAAATAGCGAATCAATTTCAAATATGTTATCAATTTAAAACTAGGAAAAGTAATTCTCCCCTTTGAGTGATAATTGACAATAAAACAGACGACAAAGGGAGTAATAACAAGGCTATATGAGGAGCACATGGGTCTATCTGCTGAGCGAATAATCTGTCCAATGGCAGAGCGAATAATCATTTTCAAATATTATCCTAGTTCTAGAATTCTTTCCCATTCATATAATTCGATATAAAAAGACAAACAAACTAATAATATAACATACCGTTCTTCAGCAGACATCCCATGCCAAAAAGGGCATATTGCGCCTTTTCTGCACTCTCCTTTAGGGAATAGAGTACAAGTTCTTGTTTCATCTATCTGCAGCAAGAAGAAAAAGAAAATCACTTTTTTATAACTCATAAGTAGGATCGCACTCTAACGTAAAAAGTTACGTACCTTATCAAAACCTTGAGTATACTCGCGCAATGTTACTTTTCTGGGAATGTCAGCTTGATGGTTAGGCCCTACTTGGACCTTGACTCCAGATTCCAACTCAAAAGGAGGCTTATACGATGAGGAAGATGAAGTACACATCATAAACGCAGATGTGAATAAGAGGTCACAGAGTACTGTTATCAAGTTCCAGGTCTGGTGTTAGATATAGAGCATACGATTTTTATTTTTTAAAGACTTGATTAGTGAGATTGTGAATGCTCAAGTGAAGTGTCTAAAAGATTGGCCTATGAAGCATCGCAGGCAATTGTTTTCCATGTAGAAAGTTGAAACATACTAGTTTCCCTTTCTTTTCTTTATCTTTTGTTGGCTTTTAAAGCACAATTCTAGATTAATGAAAGCATGTACCTACATCCTAAAAAGAAAAGTGTAGCTACGCATGCATATATAACTGCAATACAAAATTAACTGCATTTATGTATGTCTCATTTGCTTCAAAGTTCAAACTATTTACCATAAACAAAATTCTAGACAAGACCATCAGTATCTTTCTGGACAGCAGTGACCATGAAAACAAGTAACAACTGGTGTGAGGTGCAGACTAGTGTCATTAGCTTTGAGCATGTTTTCACATGACCGCCAGATTATGCAATGATTAAAGCATGCTTTATCAAAGGAAAGAAAACAATAAAAAGTAGGGCATGATTGTCCCCCCTAATTATGCTTGAAGATAGGATAGTGAGCCTGCTATCACTTAAGCATTAAAAAAAGGGTAAACGCCACTCCTTAGTGCCCCCACCAACTGGTCTAATAGCAAATGTCCAAAGATCAAGGCAGGTGATGCCCGCACTTGAACCTAATACCTCACTTAATATCTCACCTCCTTACTGATAGGGAAAGCAAGCAGGATATCATTCAAACTTAGTTAACCTGATAAAGGGTCATGAATTTTGGTTTTAGGTTCAAATTACATACACAAGGTAATGGCCTGGCCCGCTGAAAAATCACTAGCCTATCATAAACCTTAGGTGTTATGATTAATCATAAGCTGTATAGAAACAATCTCTAGATAGACATCCATCACATGGAAATACAGTAATGTGATATCAAGTAGCATCATTTTGTTGGCCAACCGGGCTAATTTTTGTGAGTACTCATGTACTATTCAATCAAGTATTCAAGTTACATGATTGTTTAAAACAAAAACTAGCATAACTAATGACAAAAGACTGATAGTCTGATACTCCTCCATATAACTGAACATGTTGTCTACTAATACAGTGTTTGAGATCGTAGACCATTAACTTACATCAGCAAAATTTGAAAGCCAAGTATTACGCAGCAGGAACAATCAAGGTCATCAGGCCATAATCCAAACAAATTTAAATAGCCTCTTCTAAAGACAAGGCTGGTCTATCCAAATTAAGGTCTAAGAAAGAAAAAATATAGATGTGAAATTTGATCACAACAAAATGCAGTTAGAAGTATCTGCACTTCCAAAGTGGGCATCAAACGTGGTACCTACTACCTAGAGGTGGCAAAACGGGCGGGCATGGGCACAGACTAAACATGTACGGGCTAGAATGGGCACGGGCTAAACTAAATTGTCGATAAATATCTATGTAACTAAGAAAACTTGTTTTATACATTGTTTGTAAAAAATTTCTCGAAATTGACCATGTTTGACCCAAAAACTTGTCGAAAGGTACTGTTCATCACATATTAATCGAAAATTGTCACCTTTGACTTTTTAGCAAAATTTTCTGAAAGCAACTATTCAACAAAATTTCTCGAAATTCTCTTAGTACTTGTATCCTTAATTTTACCCGAAATTTTCAAGCTTTACTCGAAATTCTCAAAGTTACTCGAAACTTTTAATGTTTAGACCAACATATGAAATTTCTCGAAATCCATTTTTTCGAGAACTTTACAAACTTACAAACAACTCTAATAAAAATTTTAACAAACAGATTTTAAGCATTACCTAATCTCTAACTCATTTTAACCTAAACAACCACTAAATGCTTTTTCCTACATTTTCGAACACAAAAAAGCCTTAAAACATGTGCAAAAGTTCCATTTATGTTCAAATGACCTTTACCCTGTTCTAAATTCACCAAACGAACACTTATAGTCTACCTCATTTTTCTCGAAATAAACCCTAACCCTAGATTTGAAAGATAATGAAATGCACTGAAACTCATAAGATATATGTAAAAGATGGTTGGGAATCTAGTGTAACTTACAAATTTGCAAGACAAGGATGAGAAATCTGCGTTTTGAGCTTGCACGAATTCCGAGAGATAGAACAGAGATATAAAGTTGTGTGAATGATTTTAAGGGTTTTTGTTTTGGCTTTATATAGTAGGCTTAGAGGGGAGGGAGTGGACTCGGTTTGGGGTTAGGTGCCGATCGGGTAGATCGGTAACACCGTCCCGACCTAGTCGGTTAGGCAAAATCGGGTAGTGGAGCGGGTTGGGAAGCCGATCGTGGTGGGGAGCATTTTTTTGAAATTTTGAATGTTGGGGGACTATGCAACGGCTAGTTGCAATACTAAAAAAAAAAAAAAAAAAAAAAAAAAATTGCCTTTAAAACCAAACTAACCCAAACTCATTTCCCACAAAAAAAACACAAACTTTTTTTGAACGGACAAAAAAAACACAAACTCATCTCTCAAAAACACAAAATCATGGATCCAAGAAGAGGTAAAAAAAAATTCCACTTCACGTCAAGGTCGGTCTCAACCCGTTCATCCGCAACCACAACAAACTCCGTTTCCAAACCAATTTTATTCTCAACCATCTCCGAATTAATTTTACGTTCCACAACCCGCATCTCCACATCAATATTACCAATATAATATGGCTCCTCCTCAAATGAATCCACAACACTACAACATCACTCCTACAAGCGAGTTCTCCCCGTTCGAAAACAATGACGAAGACGTCGAGTTTGTAGCCGAAACACAACAACCACCAAACGAAGAAGACGAAGATGAGGACGTTGAAGAAGTCGATGCGGGAGGGAAGAAAAAAGCATTCGGCGGGAGGAGGCCCCGTGAAGTTTGGTCGCCGGCACAAGAGGAGGCTTTGGCGAAAGCATGGATTCAAATCTCCGAATGTAATGTTATCGGTAATGAACAAAAGTCCGAAGGTTTTTGGAAACGGGTTCTCGAGCATTACAAGGCAACTTTGGGTTTGACTTCGCGAACTTTTCATTCGTTGAATACAAAGTGGAAAACAATGAACAAGGCCATGGGTATTTTCAACGGCTACTACGTCCAAGCGGTACAAGCTATACTTTTTATTTTATATAATCTATACTTTATTATTTACAATTACATTATTTTGTATAAGCTATATTTTTTTTATTATTTTGTATATTATGTAGAAACGTGCTAAGGCTAGTGGGTGCAACGACTTGGACGTGGTGAGAATAGCTCAGGCGGATTACTATACAATAACAAAAAGACAATTTGCTCATAGCTTGGCGTGGGAGGTTGTCAGAGGTCATGACAAATGGACGGAGCAAGAATGTTTTCAAGATGTTGGCGGTGCGACTGGCAATTCTTTAAAAAGGAAGTCGGGGGAGTATGAATCGGCAAGCAACACCATTCCCGACATGAATGAAGACCCCACCCCTCCACTTGATTCAAGAAAGATGAAAAAGAAGCAAGGCGCATCCTCCTCGTCGGTCTCAAGTATTGCGGATGAAATCAACTCCTACACACAAAAGAAGACACAATATTTGGAAGAAAAACACGAGAAGGATGCGTTGGCGAAACAATTGTTGGCTACACAACTCGAGGGGGCGAAGTTCAAGAATACACAACAGGAGATGAAGTTTTTATGGAGCGCATGATCACATTCGCGATCCCGCTATGTTGGATTCATTCTTGCCAAAAACGTGAACTTGCGGCGAAACACGGATGGGCTTGCAATTTTTAAGTTGTAGTTTCATTTGTTTTTTATTTCAACTTATGTAATGTTTTTTTAAGTTGTAGTTTCAATTTTAAGTTGTATTTTTTTAAGTATTATGTAATGTTTTTATTTTTAATGAAATGGTATGTTTTTATTTTAAATATTGTATGTGATTTTATTTATTAAAATATATGGAAAAAAGAAATGGGTAGGAATAGGTGACCACTCCCTCCACTTTGGGTAGTGTTATGGTACAATTGGGTAGTTTTGAGTTGAAAGGTTTTTATTGGATAGAGGTGATGTGACAATTTGGGTAGTGTTGGGTATTAGGTGACCACTCCCTCCCCCCTAATGGGTTTTTGGTTTTGGGTTTAGAGCATCGGCTATGGTGGCGTGGTAGCATTCTGGTACTTTAGTGTCATGTCAACTTTTTATATTTCACATTTACATATAAAAAGCACCTCTCCACTTGTCACATGTCGTTTGCATGTTGTTGTTTTTTTTTTCTTTTTTTTTAAAATAAATTACATTTTCATTTATAAAATAAAAAATACAAATTACAATACTATCTTAACTATATTATAATGCATTTAGACCATTCTTAAAAAAAATCTTAAAAGAATAAACCTACACATTTATTATAAAAGGAAGACTTAAAATTCAATAGATCACATTATTAAAATTCAAATTCAGACGTTTTCATAAATTAAATACAGATTTCAAATAATTTACAGCCCATTATTAAAAACGTGTAACCGCTAAAAATCATTATTATCAATAATGATTATTAAAAACATATAACCGCATCCACTATATAAATACGCACAAACCATTTCATATATCTCTCACACGCATCTAAAACATCAGCAATAAGGCCAAGTGTAGTAATATTTAGTCACAAGGTACACGTCGCCGATATATATAATGAGGCAGAATGAAGTGAAGGACGAAGATCTTTTCCTCCCTCATTTCATTACGCATCATTGATCAGAAAGGATAGATTGAATGAACAATTATAACTAATGAAAGAGGAAATAAACTAAAGCGACTTAAATACAAATTAAGAAAGTTAAAAAAAAGATAAAATCTATTAAATAAACGCTATCACTATATTTACAATGATGAACGTTTATGATATATAAAATAAAATGACTCAAATAAACTATATTAACTAAAACGTAAACTCAAATTATTTAAAAACGTAACTTAAAATGAAAACGAGCGATATGTATAATAATTACGCTGGAGCGCAAGACAAAACGTAAAATTTATGAAATAAAAGGCCTACAAGTGTAAAAATAACATTTTTACAAAATATATGACAAAAGAAAATTTTAGAAAAAGAATTATATTTTTTTGACTTTTATATTTTTTATTATGAATTAAATAAGATTTTACACAAATTAAATGTTTAAAAATACTAAAACTAATGAGAAAAATCTGAAACTTTTATAGAAAATACTTTATACTATTACAGATTTATGAAAAATAAAAAACTTGAAAAAGCTACTTAAAATAAGCTCGAAATAAGCCGAATGAACTAAATAAGCTATATAAGGCAAAACGTATATAAAACATTGATTGTGCAAACCATAACCGAGAAAGACCCAAGGGCGCAATGGTTACAGGTACACACACTATCACTCTATCAAGGGGAGGTCTCAGGTTCGAGCCTGCCTACCCCCTTTTTGCAAAACATTTTATTTTTCGATTTTTCTTTTTGCAACTTATTAAATACAAAAAAATAAGCACTTTTCTCAACTGCAAGTTTTTATGAAAAACACTAATAAGCACTGAATAAGCACAAAAATCACAACAGTTGGTACTTAAATGGAAATAAGCATAAGATTAAAGCTAAATGACTTTTAAGCTATTGAATAAGCACAAGTATGATGGAAATAAGTTAAGCTAATGTAAATAAGCTAGTATGAACACGAATAAACACAAAAACCATGAATAAGCACTGAAAAAGCACAAATAAGCAAAACTAAACACTGTTACTCAGTTTACTCTATGAATCACTAGGTACTTTAAAGCTAAAAATTAAGCACTAAGATAAGCTACAAATTGAAAATAAGCAACTGAACAAGCAAGTTGACCAAGTGAACTTTCCAAAGAACTAAGTTACAAAGTTTGGCTTTCACAATTAAGCTCTTGAGAAGCTTTTAAAAATCTTGAAAAACACTGATTACTGGTACACTTAGACAAAATGGACAGATCTAAAAAGCAATAGCAGGCTAAGCAAATAAGCTAGGATTGGAAAATAAGCTCTTGAAACCTTGAGTTAGCTAGGTGAGCTTCTCAAAAAGCTAAGTTGTACAAGCTAATGATCACTATTAAGCTCTATAAGAGCTTGTGAAGTTGGGTACCAAATCTGTGCACAGGGCACTGTTTTCAGACTAGGTACCAAAATAAGCCAATAATTAAGCACTTAAAAAGCTGATTTACAGAGAACTAATATTTTTCTAATTTTATTTAGCAACCAAACTTTAATACCCTAAGAGATTTTAAGCTAAAACTTATTATTAAACCCACAGTGAAAATATCTATTTTATTCAAAAACGACCCAAATGAAAATTGACTTTTTACAAAAACTGAAAAGTTGACTAAAGTGAACTTAAAACTTAATCTACTGATTATATATGATATATTAAGCAGTAAAAACATGAAATAAACAAAGATACACAACATTTAAACAGATAAGCAAGATTATAGGATCCAACAACCTCACAGTGCTCATAATGAGATCATCAAGTGTCATTTTGACTTTCTACCATGCTACACCATTTGGTTAAGGTTGCACTGAGTTACTAAGGCCATATAAAGAGTGTTTCAAGCAAGAACAATCACATACACAGCCATTAACACAGATTCACTATCAAATCCAAACAACCTTTAACAAGGACTGATTTGAAGTTTTCAAAACACAAGACTGCCTGACCCAATTCCATCAAATCCAGAGGTACCAAGGTGTCAAAGTGGACCTTTTTCAGCCTAAACCAGATGTCAAACAAGTCTAGGTCTAGGATTTTCAAAATTGGACATATAGACAGTCACAATGCCATATCAAACCATGATCAAATCCAAAACATAAATACCTAATATAAAGCTCTAATATCATAAAAGCAAATAAACATAAAAACATGCAAATTAAACATTTTAAACCACTAAAATAGTAATATGCAAAAAATGGAAAAAATGAGCTTACAAGATGCATCAACTGAGAAACATGGAACCAAGGACAAGGTTACACCTATTAGCTTCCCAATAAGCTCCTAATACCCTTAGCACTCCAAATTCAACCCTGCTTCACCATCTTCTTCATTTTCCCAAGTTTGATTCTTTTGATTTTCTTGATTTTTTTTTGTTTTTTTTTTTTTTTTTTGAATTTAAAAGACTAAGCATGTTTTAATGTCTCTAAAAGCTTTAAAGCTTTGTCAGGAGCTTATATGGCTTAAGGAGTCCATAAAAACAACTACATAACATAAAATTAAAATGACTTGAAAATGAAAGGAAATTAAGCAAAAACTTGAAAATGAAATTAAGCTGAAATTAAACTGAAAGTAGAGTTCCATTACACTAGTTTAAGAAAGATTACAACATTTAAACTGTAAAAGACATAGAAAATTAAGAAAGCTTTTAAAAAATTATACTACGTGACTAATGGCTAGTCCAAAAGTGCCTCTTCTCATCTCCTCTTTCTTCTTTTTATATGCCAATCATCTCCTCTCATATCTCTGAGTGATTCCCACCATCTTTCATGACCATTGGATGAGTTGAAGTTATCTTGGCCTTTGGATTGAATTTTGGCGCCAATTGGATTATTGACAGTTGGAGGGGTAGAGTGTGGGAGAGGGGTCATTTAATGATATTTGTTTTGTGTTGAGGAGGAGGGAACAAAGAAAGTGATATGGTGAGGAGGGGGGGATGATTTTGTTGATTGTTGCAGACAGAGCAGTTGGGGAAGGGAAGACTTATTGGCGCGTTTTGCTTGTTTGACTGCCATTTGACCAGGGTATTAATATTAGGGGGGGTTCAAAATGCTTAAATGGCAGGGGTCCAAGAGTTGGTAAGGTCCAAAATTGGGTGAAAGGGTTTAATAAAGGTTTTAATGGCAAGGACTAGTAGTGTAAATTCTGAAAAGTGAGGGACTACTTCTGCCAATTATGCAAAGTTTCTCCAAGGACCATAAGTGACAATCTTAAAAAGTATAAGGACCAATCTTGCCATTTCTCAATTTTCCAGGGGCTAATTTTGCCAGTTTTGGATTTTCAGGGACTAAACATGTAATTTTGGAAAACTTGTAACCCAAGTGTAATATTTTGTGAAATTGACTTTCAAAACCTTGGGTTGGCTTTTCATTTCAAAATAAATGCATAGGGACTAATTTTGACAAGTTTTGAAACTTGGGGGACTAAAACTGCCAATTTTGCAAACTTGATACGATTTTCATCTGATTTTGATCTTTTTGTATTTAAAACACATAAAACACTGATTTGTGATATTTTGATCATTTTGAAGCATTTTTGAGTGTTTTCAGATGATTTTGCAGTCTATACAGTACAAAAATGATGAGTAATTAGAGACTCATCAATCCCCCACACTAAGATATTGCTAGTCCCTAGCAATGATTTGAAGCTTTAATGGATTTTAAAAACTCTTTACCAAAAGCCATCACTTCTGGAGTAGCCAAATGTTTCAGTTCAAGTAAGAACCTTGGTACACTGATAACCAAATGATTTTGAGCAAATCATAAGCTGTAAACGGATTTGATTAGTCTTTACCAGAAGCCGTACCCTTCTGGACTAGCCAACTCTTAGATAAATTATCAATATTATCTTTGGTGAGCTGATTACCAATTATGGATTTTCCACTGCCTTTACCACAAGCCATAATCTTGCGGGCTAGCCAACTCTTCACTTTTAAGGATATGGTGAGCTGAATACCATACAATTTTGGGCAAATTGCAAGCCATATAAACGGATTTGATAAATCTTTACCAAGAGCCGTTTGCTCCTGGATTAGCCAATCCTTTTGTCTTACAGACATGGCGGACTGATAACCAAATGAGAAAGTGTAAAACACTTACTCCAAAAAAAAAAAAAAATTTGGCCAAAAACGGGGGAATTGGGTAGATAGTATATGAAATTCGTGAGAATTCCCCCCCACACTTAGAAATGAATATTGCCCTCAATATTCAAAGTACCGGCGGTTATGCCGAAACAAAGAACGTAAAAGGGAAATACTACGGCCATTATTTAGAAAGAAGATTTTTTTTTTTTTTTTTTTTTTTTTTTTTTTTACACAACATGTGGGCAACCCCCCCACACTAGGGTGGTAGAACAGAGAAAGAAAACAGAAATATGGGTGAAAACCCATATGGTGTGGCTTGTTTTTGATAACCAAGTCACTAGCTTGACTTGACCCCGAATTAAATTGGTTCATGGGAAGCGAGTGGGATTGCCACTCAAAGATTGGGTGAGAAATTGGAGTGGGATTGCCACTCACAGAATTATGAATATTCATCACTTAAGATGAGTCTAAGAATCTTAGAAAGAAACTCAGAAAAGGCGAGAAGAATCTTTTTGATTTTTGATTTTATAAAAAGAAATGGAAAATATTTTTGTATTTTTAGACTTATATATATATACAGAAGAAAGAAAATTCCTAACAACCGCCCCTTGAAAGGGAATCTGGGTCTGACAGAGCTCAGCAACTGGAATCCGACAACCGAACGATCAAACGTTCTCAATAGAGGAGTTAACAAACTGCGCGTTTCCGCCCCTTAAAAGGGAATCTAGGTTTGTAACGTCTACCAAATTGTTTTCAAACAGCCAACAACCAAATGTTGTAACTGAGGGACTCATCAAACTAGGCAAGTTGTGTGCAAAGGAAAAAAAAAATATTTTTGTATTTTATATTGTTTTTGATATATTTTAACTTTACAAAAAAAAATATTGTTTTTGTATTTTTGTATATTTTTGTATTTTATATTCGTTCCCCGGCAGCGGCGCCAAAATTTGATCTGCGCTGAACAGTCAAGTCTAAACAGACTTAAAACGCTCAGAACAAAATGCAAATGAAGATCAGAGAATACAGTGGATTCCCGGGTCGTTAAGTCCCACGGAGACTCAATGGTGTGTCGAAACAAATTCAGATGATAGAGTGATCACTAATGATAGTGATCAGAAAGGATAGATTGAATGAACAATTATAACTAATAAAAGAGGAAATAAACTAAAGCGACTTAAATACAAATTAAGAAAGTTAAAAAAAAGATAAAATCTATTAAATAAACGCTATCACTATATTTACAATGATGAACGTTTATGATATATAAAATAAAATGACTCAAATAAACTATATTAACTAAAACGTAAACTCAAATTATTTAAAAACGTAACTTAAAATGAAAACGAGCGATATGTATAATAATTACGCTGGAGCGCAAGACAAAACGTAAAATTTATGAAATAAAAGGCCTACAAGTGTAAAAATAACATTTTTACAAAATATATGACAAAAGAAAATTTTAGAAAAAAGAATTATATTTTTTTGACTTTTATATTTTTTATTATGAATTAAATAAGATTTTACACAAATTAAATGTTTAAAAATACTAAAACTAATGAGAAAAATCTGAAACTTTTATAGAAAATACTTTATACTATTACAGATTTATGAAAAATAAAAAACTTGAAAAAGCTACTTAAAATAAGCTCGAAATAAGCCGAATGAACTAAATAAGCTATATAAGGCAAAACGTATATAAAACATTGATTGTGCAAACCATAACCGAGAAAGACCCAAGGGCGCAATGGTTACAGGTACACACACTATCACTCTATCAAGGGGGAGGTCTCAGGTTCGAGCCTGCCTACCCCCTTTTTGCAAAACATTTTATTTTTCGATTTTTCTTTTTGCAACTTATTAAATACAAAAAAATAAGCACTTTTCTCAACTGCAAGTTTTTATGAAAAACACTAATAAGCACTGAATAAGCACAAAAATCACAACAGTTGGTACTTAAATGGAAATAAGCATAAGATTAAAGCTAAATGACTTTTAAGCTATTGAATAAGCACAAGTATGATGGAAATAAGTTAAGCTAATGTAAATAAGCTAGTATGAACACTGAATAAGCACAATAACCATGAATAAGCACTGAAAAAGCACAAATAAGCAAAAAAACGTTACTCAGTTTACTCTATGAATCACTAGGTACTTTAAAGCTAAAAATTAAGCACTAAGATAAGCTACAAATTGAAAATAAGCAACTGAACAAGCAAGTTGACCAAGTGAACTTTCCAAAGAACTAAGTTACAAAGTTTGGCTTTCACAATTAAGCTCTTGAGAAGCTTTTAAAAATCTTGAAAAACACTGATTACTGGTACACTTAGACAAAATGGACAGATCTAAAAAGCAATAGCAGGCTAAGCAAATAAGCTAGGATTGGAAAATAAGCTCTTGAAACCTTGAGTTAGCTAGGTGAGCTTCTCAAAAAGCTAAGTTGTACAAGCTAATGATCACTATTAAGCTCTATAAGAGCTTGTGAAGTTGGGTACCAAATCTGTGCACAGGGCACTGTTTTCAGACTAGGTACCAAAATAAGCCAATAATTAAGCACTTAAAAAGCTGATTTACAGAGAACTAATATTTTTCTAATTTTATTTAGCAACCAAACTTTAATACCCTAAGAGATTTTAAGCTAAAACTTATTATTAAACCCACAGTGAAAATATCTATTTTATTCAAAAACGACCCAAATGAAAATTGACTTTTTACAAAAACTGAAAAGTTGACTGAACAAAAACTTAAAACTTAATCTACTGATTATATATGATATATTAAGCAGTTAAAACATGAAATAAACAAAGATACACAACATTTAAACAGATAAGCAAGATTATAGGATCCAACAACCTCACAGTGCTCATAATGAGATCATCAAGTGTCATTTTGACTTTCTACCATGCTACACCATTTGGTTAAGGTTGCACTGAGTTACTAAGGCCATATAAAGAGTGTTTCAAGCAAGAACAATCACATACACAGCCATTAACACAGATTCACTATCAAATCCAAACAACCTTTAACAAGGACTGATTTGAAGTTTTCAAAACACAAGACTGCCTGACCCAATTCCATCAAATCCAGAGGTACCAAGGTGTCAAAGTGGACCTTTTTCAGCCTAAACCAGATGTCAAACAAGTCTAGGTCTAGGATTTTCAAAATTGGACATATAGACAGTCACAATGCCATATCAAACCATGATCAAATCCAAAACATAAATACCTAATATAAAGCTCTAATATCACCTAATAACAGCAAATAAACATAAAAACATGCAAATTAAACATTTTAAACCACTAAAATAGTAATATGCAAAAAATGGAAAAAATGAGCTTACAAGATGCATCAACTGAGAAACATGGAACCAAGGACAAGGTTACACCTATTAGCTTCCCAATAAGCTCCTAATACCCTTAGCACTCCAAATTCAACCCTGCTTCACCATCTTCTTCATTTTCCCAAGATTTTTGATTCTTCATTGATTTCTTGATTTTTTTTTTTTTTTCTGAATTTAAAAGACTAAGCATGTTTTAATGTCTCTAAAAGCTTTAAAGCTTTGTCAGGAGCTTATATGGCTTAAGGAGTCCATAAAAACAACTACATAACATAAAATTAAAATGACTTGAAAATGAAAGGAAATTAAGCAAAAACTTGAAAATGAAATTAAGCTGAAATTAAACTGAAAGTAGAGTTCCATTACACTAGTTTAAGAAAGATTACAACATTTAAACTGTAAAAGACATAGAAAATTAAGAAAGCTTTTAAAAAATTATACTACGTGACTAATGGCTAGTCCAAAAGTGTCTCTTCTCATCTCCTCTTTCTTCTTTTTATATGCCAATCATCTCCTCTCATATCTCTGAGTGATTCCCACCATCTTTCATGACCATTGGATGAGTTGAAGTTATCTTGGCCTTTGGATTGAATTTTGGCGCCAATTGGATTATTGACAGTTGGAGGGGTAGAGTGTGGGAGAGGGGTCATTTAATGATATTTGTTTTGTGTTGAGGAGGAGGGAACAAAGAAAGTGATATGGTGAGGAGGGGGGATGATTTTGTTGATTGTTGCAGACAGAGCAGTTGGGGAAGGGAAGACTTATTGGCGCGTTTTGCTTGTTTGACTGCCATTTGACCAGGGTATTAATATTAGGGGGGGTTCAAAATGCTTAAATGGCAGGGGTCCAAGAGTTGGTAAGGTCCAAAATTGGGTGAAAGGGTTTAATAAAGGTTTTAATGGCAAGGACTAGTAGTGTAAATTCTGAAAAGTGAGGGACTACTTCTGCCAATTATGCAAAGTTTCTCCAAGGACCATAAGTGACAATCTTAAAAAGTGTGAGGACCAATCTTGCCATTTCTCAATTTTCCAGGGGCTAATTTTGCCATTTTGGATTTTCAGGGGACTAAACATGTAATTTTGGAAAACTTGTAACCCAAGTGTAATATTTTGTGAAATTGACTTTCAAAACCTTGGGTTGGCTTTTCATTTCAAAATAAATGCATAGGGACTAATTTTGACAAGTTTTGAAACTTGGGGGACTAAAACTGCTAATTTTGCAAACTTGATACGATTTTCATCTGATTTTGATCTTTTTGTATTTAAAACACATAAAACACTGATTTGTGATATTTTGATCATTTTGAAGCATTTTTGAGTGTTTTCAGATGATTTTGCAGTCTATACAGTACAAAAATGATGAGTAATTAGAGACTCATCAATCATATATATATCATCTAAAAAAACCTGTATGTTAAAATAAAAATAAAAATTAAGATACGAAATTTAAAAAACAATACAAAAACTTAAAAAGCAATACGAAAACATAATCGTCCTAAGTATATTTTTTTTAGCCACACAAACTTAGCATTGATTTGTTCTTGTATTTTTCCGGTCTTTCTAATCAAAGCATTGTGCATCTCGTAATCTTTCGAAGATTCTTCGTTTAAAAACACCTCTATTTGAGCACGTTTTTCTTTTGGAATGTCATTACGTTTCTCGTACGATTGTCGCAAATCATCTTTATCTTTGCACGCCTTGTCGAATTGTATAGCTAAGGCGACCAACGCTTGCTGACGAACGATATCCTCCTCAATTAGTTTCTGAACACACGATATGGTTTCATTGAAAGTATGTGGAAGCGAACAAGCCATTATTTTATGTAGTATTTTTGTATGTGAAATTGAAGATATGAGTATTTGTGTGTGAAAATTGGTAAGATATGAGTAATATTTATATAGGTGGGTTGAAAGAAAAAAAACTTTTGAAAACTAGTCGTTTTTAACGGTAAAAAATTCAAAAAGAGAGAAACAATGGACTTTGGCGCGGCGCCAGTATACTAACATTTCCAATGGCGCGAGGCTAGGGTAGTGTGGTGATGCGTGAATGGCGCCGCCGTTTTGGCTGCCACGTATGAATGGCACGAGCTCCATGCTACCACACCCCTTGCTCATATATTTTGTAAGCTCTGTGGCTTACTTTGAAAATTTCCGGCTTATATAAGTTTATTAAACATAATAAGTTTGTATATAAGCTGTTTATATAATAACAACGTTATATAAGTCCACAAGTCTCAAAAGCTAGAAATTTAAGGCTTATGAAATATAATCCGAAATTAGATAAGCTCGTAAGCCTACATATAAGCTTAAACAAACACCCCCTTTGTTATATTTTTGAACTATTTAGTTTTGACATAACTAGTCCCTTAAGTATGAGGAGGTGGTTATGTGTTTAATAAAATTTGAACTATCCCCCTTCAAAGTTAAACACCTTTGCACATTAAATCACAAAAGGAGTTTATTTAACTCCCCTTCAAACAAAAGTCCGTTTTTTTTCAAATAAACTTTGTTTTAAAATATTGTTTGAGAGATCATTATTTGCAACAACCCTTTTTAAATTCGGATATGAACAAAGAATTTATTTTGACAACCAATTTGAAATTTAAATACAAACAACACATTTTGAAAAATAAAGAAGTTTTTGTTTAACTCCCGCTCAAAATGTGTTCCATTTTAAATTTGAAGATTTATTAAAAGAAATTTGAAACACAATATCAAGTTTTGTTCGAGAGACACGTTGTTTGCAAAAAATTTGAAGTCCGGGTTTCGTACTGAAGTATACGGAAGCCATTGGTTGAATACCGGGTTATGCACTGTGTGTACACAAGCCATTTATGAAGTTCGGGTCACGGTTTGCTGTAATTGTAAGCCATTTAGAAATAAATTAGAATAAACGACACAATTTTGAAAAACTTGTGTTTAGGATAAACTCCCCCTCAATATATGTTTACTCTTCCGTATCACTTGTTGAAGGACATTTCTAGAAAGCTAAAAATAATTAAAAGTCATGTCGCTTATGAGAAGAATATTTTTTTATTTTAAACTTTTTCAAATTTTGTATTTTTCTTTTTCATTTTCTATTTTTGTATTTTGTTTTTGTTTTTTTTCTTATAAAAGAAATGGGAAACCAAAAATTGATGATTGAAAAAATGAAAAAGATTATGTTTTTTTTGCGAGAGATTTGGAATCCCCTAACAGAATTGAGTCATTAGACGTACCTGTATTCAATTCCAGAGATTGTGTACATTCATTTATTGAGGTAGTTTCTTTTTTTGACATTCGAAGTCTATTCAGCAATACCTGCATTATAAATACATGTGTCCGGTTTCGATGTTTGTTCACTACCTAATGTGCTAGTATTGGGCTCAAAGATGTTGAGTCTAAATTTGACCATTTTATCTCTCTCAAGTATTTGAAACATAAAATCAGCTTAAGTCACTAGCTGATTGGAATCAGAGAACTAGTCCACTCTCTGATGGTCAAAATGTAAACCATGAGCAAGTTTACTCCTTGACAAAAGATCAGCACAACTGATCTTAAACAACTAGTGGAAGCCCTAGAAGATTTAAAGTCAGACCACTGGATATCATATGGAGGGCCTGATTAAAAGAACTCACGAAAAGGTCTTCACTTAGAGCATTATGACTCAGATATGATGTACACTTCTTGATACTCACAAGTCAAGCTTCCAAATGTCGAAGACAACACTGAATGAAATACTTTGCTATCTGATGCGGAGTCAGCTATCAAAGTACACGAAGTTATAAACAACCAGAGACTTGGAGGACTGACAAATGTCTTCAAGACTCTGAAAGTCTTATCAAACTATACTATCCTGAAGAAACCATGCAACCTGACCAGTTCAAACATTGATCAAACACTTAGCAAAATACTTAACTCTTCTGAAAGATATTTCGCTAAACAAGAAAAAGGATATGGCTGAAGTTCTCAGCTACACTTGGGCGGGATTAATTCAAGATAGCAAAGCGGGAAAAACCTTGGGAAGACAAGGATTCATTGAGAGAAGGGACAACCACTTGCATTATTGCATGCATAAAAGCTGTCAGCAACAGTAATGCAACCCTAGCCACACAAAGGCACGTGCATCAAACTTCCAATTTGCTTCTAGTTAGGAAATCTCTAACTAACTATAGTGTAACTCCCTAGTATATAAAGGGAGGAAGTAAGTAGAGATACACATCAGATTCACCCACTAGAATCCTCCTCCTCTTCTAGTAACTAAATCTTCTCTTCATAACTTGAAGAGCTCCATTTGTCACTACCAGGGATAATATTCCGCAACTATCCCTCGTAAAACCTTCACCTTAACAGCTACCAAAGTGAGACTGTTAGTCCAACAATGTACAAATGGGTATTATTAGTAGTAGCACGTCAAGATTGTGTAAACATGTTCTTATCACTGTTAATGTTCATCGGCTACTTTCATTTGCTCAAACTGCTGTTCATACGACTCATGGTTTTACACAAAAATATCGGACCAACAAAAGACTTTGCCCGTGGGTTTCCAAATAATACCAACAATGTTGAAAACTTTACCCGTGGGTATCTACCTAAGTTGTGACCTAGGAAATGTTTTTTTTTCAGGTACAACGGAAATTTCTTGAAGATTAAACATTTTTCATTTGGGGGTCCAATTAGGTAACTTTATGGTTTTCTTCTGTCTCCTGGCGGGTTTGTTTTGTTTTGTTGATTTTTTGGTTGTTTTCCTAGCAATTAAGTTTACATCATCTAGGTACTGAGAAATACACAAATCGTGATTAGCTTTGAAAACACAGTTCTAACACGTTGGTGAAACAAATTCTACATTTTTTTTTATGTATAGACTCTTTTTTCTGCTTATGTGCTATTAGGATCTGATGTGCTACAATCTATAGGTTTAAATATTCCTAAAGAGGGCAACACTCTTTTACTAGAATCCTGAATCTTGTATGTTTGCGTCTTTTCCTAGCTTGTTATAGATCCATTTTATGATACATGTTATGTCTTTTTCCTTGCTTAGTTTATATATTTCGAAACATTATTTTGTACTTAGTACAT
Organism: Chrysanthemum makinoi; assembly: GCA_910596185.1. Classification (NCBI taxonomy): domain Eukaryota; kingdom Viridiplantae; phylum Streptophyta; class Magnoliopsida; order Asterales; family Asteraceae; genus Chrysanthemum; species Chrysanthemum makinoi. The sequence goes on from OU343225.1 coordinate 321,972,001, forward strand.
GTAAAAGACAATCGGTTTTTACATCTTTTTTGACATTTTAATTTCGTATACTCCACCAGTACGCATTTAAGTATAATTATAGTTCTTCACATTTATACTCCACCAGTACGCATTTACAGACTTGATTATGCTATATCTTTGATTGACATCAAGGTGGATCAGGAGCTTAAAGGGACAATGGTTATTGTTGTGCCAAGCTGGGATGGGGGAAGGGGAGGTGTTGCATACTGTCAGAGTGGAATATGAGTGGAAACCACCTCGTTGTGGTGTTTGTATGTTTTTTGGCTATGATGAGACTCAATGTCTCAAACATGTGCCTGTTGACCTTAAACTTCAAGCACAAAAGAATGATGGGTTCCAAATGCCTCAGAGGAAGGCGTTTCGTGATATTGAGGAGGGAAAAGGGGCTAAATTTAGCACTTCTAAGCCTAAAAAGCAGGCGTATCGGCCTGTGGCGAAGAAGCCAGATGTTACCAAGAAGAACATTACTGAAGTGGCTAGTACAAGTGGGACGAATATTGCTACATCGAATCCGTTTGATGCTCTTAATATGGTTGATACTGATGAGGCTGGGTAATCCTTATGTACTGTTGATTTGACTATGATGGGCTAATTTAGATTTTGTTAGCAATAAGGAAGCTAAGGTGGTGGAAGAGGAAAGTACTACTCCTATTGTTGAGAAAATTGATAATCTTGAAAAGATTAATACTGAAGGGAAAGTTACTCTTCTTGATGATGATGGTAAACCTCTAAAAAAGGTTGATTTGAAACAGACGGAGCAAGTTGCGGCTAATACGGTTACAAGGCGTAGTTATTCTTATTCTCCGTATTCTATGGTGGGTAACCCATACTCTAAAGTGGTTGAAGTTGTTGTTACTGACAGTGATGAGGACGAGGTGCTTGAGCCGAATAACGATATGGCAAAGTTTCTTGTTGGTGGCAATCATCAGCTTGAACTTTATTTTGATGATGATTATGTGGCTCAGGTCTATGATTTACCAGGGCAATTGGATGCTTTTTGTGACTTGTATGATGTCAAGCTTATAGGTCGTGGTAGGAAGTAATTTTTATGTTTAGTAGGTCATAAGATTGGCATGCCTTTCTTATATAGTGATTTTGGTTGTTGCACATTTGGTGCTTGGTCAAAGCCCATGTAACGGGTCGAGATGAGAGACTCACTCTCATCCGTTTTACTTAAACATTTTTTGAAGTAATATATTTACCAGGGTGATCCCTTTTTACTCAAAAATAACTCTCTCAAAATTAACATACCAGTAACCAGTTTATCCTCATTTGTCTTCATTAGTCATATTTTTGTGTTACTATGGTGTCAGCTTTTTACATGCTGATGTTTCAACCAAACTGATAAAGATTTAAAAGGTACACTTTTGAGGGGTTATTTAAGCCCTTAATCGACCACTTTTGTATCCGTTACTGCTTAATTTCATTCCTTTTCACTTTTTAGGTCTCTTGAAGGAAAATTGCTCGAATGACACTTATTCGGAAGAAAAAGCGTGAATATGAAGAAAATGGCCAAGTCAAGATCAAGACACTCAAGCTGCTGGAATTGAAGGTGAGGGCATCATAGTTAGAAGGCGACGCCGTTGCACATACTCCAAATTTGTGACGACTCAGAAGCGAAATTTCCATTTTGTACCCGACGGCATCAGGTTTTAAAGAGTAGGGCGTCACAACTCAGATGGCCTAGATTCAGATCCCGATGGCGTCAGAAGATGAAGCCGATGGCGTCACAACCATATAAGGTGACGCCGTCACAAGGTTGACGTGGTTAAGATGAAAACCTAATGGCGGCGATCCGACGGCGTCACATTTAAAGAGTGACGCCGTCGCAAGTTGTAACTCTATACATAGAATTCGAATTTTCAGAATTTTAGGGAGGTAGTTTTGTGGAGTAAAACCTAAAACCGAATTTTGGCTGTCTTGGGCAGTATCTTAGGGTTCTCATACCTTATTTTACAAAAAGATAAGTAATTTACTTCATTGATTCAATTATGTCTTCAATTGTATGTGTGTATGTGTTGGGAATAATACTAATAGTTATCACTGATAGTATTGTGGTTAACACTACTAAAGATTACACTAGCAGTGGAAACTCATTACCACTGCTAATATAAAGATTACCACTGCTGTTAGGATAAATGTTTAGTATCCGTGTATTGATAAGTATAGAAAAGATCTTGTGTATATTCTATATTGTTAGGTTTATACTTATCTTGTAAAGGACTCCTTGTGCTATAAAAGGAGATCCTAGGTCATTGTTTAGAGTACGAAAAACTCACGTAAGTGATGAGTGTGTAAATACTCATCATTTTTGGTTAAATCTGAACTGCAAAACATCTGAAAACACTAAGAAATGCATCAAAATACTGAAAATATCTCAAAATTGCATTTTATATGTTTCAGATGCAAAATGTTTAAAATCAGGTGAAAAACGAGCTAAGTTTGCATAATTGGCAGTTTCAGTCCCCCGACTTTCAAAACCTGTCAAATTTAGTCCCTAAGCATTTGTTTTGTAAGAAAAGTCACCAAAGGTCCTTTTGAAATCATATGTTGTCATATTTAATCCTTTGGTAAAAAGTTTGGAGAATTTACAAGTTTGGTCCTTCAAGTTTCAAAATTGGCAAAATAGGTCCTTGGAAGTTTAAAAATGTCTTTTATGGTCCTTGTACTAATGAAACTTGTCAGAATTGGTCCCTTGGCATAACTTTGCAAAATTGGCAGATTTGGTCCCTTGGTTTTTGGTGAATTGCAATTATGGTCCTTGTATTAATAAACACCCTTGAACCCTTTTTGAACCTTGACCCCTGCCATAACACTTTTGACCCCCTGTTTTGACCCCCTGTCTAATATAATACACCCCGGTCAAAGTAGTCAAATCCCGCCCAAATCCACTGTCTTCTCCCTCACCCACTGCCTGCAAAACCCAGACATCAACCTTACTTCCAGCTCACAAATCCCACAACCTTATCACTCCACCTCCACAAACCAACAAGAATCATTAAATTCTTCCCCTTCCTTGCACTCAATCAACTCCAACTGGCAAATACCATTTTGGCGCCAAAAGCCATCAACGGCTAAAAAGGGGCTCCAATCATCCAATGGCTGAGATTATTGGTGGGAAATGATCAGAAGACAAGGGGAAAGCTTTTTGTTGACTATATAAAGAGAAGAGAAGGCTAAAGACAAGGAGTTAGTTTTTAGGTTTGAAGCACCTTTTACTTAATTTTCAGTAGCTTGTATCAGTTTCAAATTACCTTTTAATGTTTTTTTAGCATAATCTCAGCATTGTACTAATCTCATTGTATTCAGTTTTCAAGTTAATAGAATTCTCCTTTCAGTCTCAATCACTTATTCTCTATTTACTGCTTTTAAATACGAATTAGAAGTTATTAAGAAGTCATTTTAGCTTACCTCAAGTTCATTTTAGTTTGTTTTTGCTCTCAATCAGAATCACAAAAAAAAATAATAATAAGAAATATAGTTGAAAAATAAAAAATTGTCTCAATTCAGTTTTATAGCTTCAAATAGCTCTAGCTACTGTCCCACTAATCTCATTTAAGCTTCTTATAGCTTGTAGTGAGCTTATTACTGTTTTCAATCCATTATACACTCACATCTAAGACTCAGTCAACAAAAGTTCAATGATGAAGAATGGAAGCTGATATGGGGTAAATCAGATGGTGTGGATTAGAATTGGGTTTATTTGAGTTTGATTTGGGTTGATAGAGTTACTTAAATCTCAGTTTCAAACCACAGTTACTGGAACATTGTAAGTTCTAGTATTTTGTTCTTAAATTTCCTTTTAACTACTGTTTCATTCTAGAGATAAAGTAACTTGATTCTGCTAGTTTATATTGTTAGTGTTGCATTAGTCAGCTTTTATTTTGATAGTAGACCATAGTTCAATTGATGTCTCAGAGTAGAATTGAGTACAGGTTAGATTATATTGCATTTAGGATCTGTTAAGGGTGTTTGGCACAAGCAGTTTTACTCAGCTAGAGGGTTAGATATGAGTTAAGTCTTGATACTATAGTCTAAGATAGGTTAGAATAGGTAATTTCTGTCACTCAATTGCACCTTAGATCAGTGAAAGTCAAAATTTCATTAGCACTGAATTCACATGCATCCTAGTTAGGCTAGAATAGAGTAGACTTGCATGTTAGGTTTATAATCCTATAGGTTAGCTTATTTAGGTCTCATTATATTTACATTCATCATCATGTTCCTGTTTTTGAAGATCAAATCTCAAATAAGTCAAAGTTTTAAAATCTGTTACAAAAGTAAAAAAAAAGTGAAAAACTCAGTTTTTACCAAACTTTGTAGATTTTTGTTGGTCTCAATTCTGAATCAATGCTCTTGATACTTTTGGATTAATAACTTCAACGGTGGGTGTTCAAAAGTGATTTTGTGCAATTTTGGTAATCATTTTAAGCTCTTTACAAGCTTGTCTTTTAGGCACTTGTTGCCCTGTGCCACTGGTCACTGTGGGTGACAGAACTTGTAGAGTTCCTCACAAGCTCATAAGAGCTTGTGAGTAGCTGAGATTTTGGTTTATAAGCTCCTTGCCAGGTCTACTTGAGACTGTGATATCTGGTTTTGGGTTCCAACTAGGGTAGATAGCTTAATTTTGAGCTTGAAGTAAGCACCCCAAAACTGAATTCTCTTGTTTGATCTTGTACTCATAAGCTTGCAGCTGGTTATCAAGAGGTTTAGAGTAGCTGGAATTGGTTGCTTATAGTTAAGTTTAGCATAAATTAGCCTCAGTAACAGTTTGGTAGCTTTTTGTGCTTATTTGCTTAACTTAAGTGCTTATTTATAAGCACATTTCACTACAGCTCCATAATCTTGCACACTAGTATATGTTTTTATATTTTTCATAGATTTAGAATATTAATTTAGACTTTTCCTGAATTTTTCAGATATTTCCATTACTGTTTGCTATTTTTCCCTATTTAAATCAGTTTTTAAGACTTTTTAAATAGTTTTTAATACAATTAAATCAGAAAAAGTTCAAAAAAATAATTTATCATTTTTCCTAGATTAAGATAAATATAAAAAGCCAAAAAAATATTTTTCCATAATTTTCCTAGTTTAAATAGTAATTTTTAGTCATTTAATTAGTTTTAGATAGTTTTTAAATCATAGAAATTAAAATATAAATCAGAAAAATACAAATTCAATTTTCAAAAGTTTTTTTAGTTATTTTAGATTTTTGAAAAATAGTTTCACATTTTTCCTCTTTATTTTCATAATTTTTAGTATTTTAACTTAGTTTTAAAAGTTTAAAATTAGTTTTTAATTCAGATTTATAAAAGAAAAATCAAAAACATCATTTTAAAAAAATAGTGATAGCGTTTATTTAATATAATTTAGCTTTTTAATTTTCTTTCATTTTTCCTTTGTCATCTAGTATCAATCACAAACCTTTTCCCGTTCATTATCACCCGATCACTATACGTTTGATTATTCAGTCGCACAGCTCGTTGGGACTTAACGACCTGGGGAAACACTAAACTCCTCTAGATCTTCATTGCATTGTTTTTGAGCTGTTTGAAGTTTATTACGGTTGACCATTCACAAGTGGTTAGCTTGTGTGATAAACTTGACGGTTTGGAACCAATCAGTAAGCTTCAAGGTGTAACCCTAGTGATAAGCAAGATCACTCGTATTATTTCTTAATAATATTGAAGCTTTGTATTTATTGTTCTCACTTACAATTCATCATATAATCTGTCTTCTAAGTATTACTAAGTATATTCCGCGTGCTTATTAATATAACTCAAAATATCACTAACACAAGGTGTGTGTTTAGATCCATCAAGTGGTATCAGAGCGAAGGTTCTGATATTTTGATTTAGAAGATCCAAGGAATACGCTTAACCTACTCACTAAATTCAATGGAGATGGAAAACAACCAGTCCAACTCTTCTACTCCAAGACTTCCTAAGCTCAAACTTAATGAGTTTGAGATGTGGAGGATAATGATTGAGCAATACTTTCTCATTCAAGACTATGCTCTATGGGAGATCATCTTAACTGGTGATTCTTTCAAGGCTGTGACGAAAACTGAGAAGGTTGGTGACACAGATGTTGTGACAGTTTCTGTGCCTGAGACTAATACTGAAAAAGCACTAAGGAAGAATGATCTAAAGGCTAGAAGTTTGTTGTTGATGACTCTCCCTAGAGACCAGATCATTGCATTCAGCAAGTTCAAGACAACTAAAGAACTTTTTGAAAAGATTTGCTCAGTGTTTGGTGGTAATGATGCTACAAAGAAGACACAAAAGACATTGTTGAAGCAAAGTTATGAAAACTTCTCTGCTTCAAGCAATGACTCACTTGATAGCATCTTCACCAAACTCCAGAAGATTGTTACACAACTGACTGTGTTTGGCATTGAGGTAGAAAAGGAAGACCTCAATTTGAAGTTTCTAAGAAGTTTGCCTTCAGAGTTTCATACTAATGTTACAGTCTGGGAAAATAAACCAGAATTTGAAACTATGAAGCTCAATGATCTTTACAATAACTTCAAACTCATTGAACAAAGATTGAAGAAGGCTGGGAAACTTGGTACAAGCTCAAGCATCTTGGCTTTGATGTCAACCTCTGTTGACAATAATGATATTGTCACTGCTGGTTCTACTGTTTCCACTGGTAATGTTAGTGTTACCACTGCAGGTTCAAAGAAGAAGATTGCTGGCATTGGAGATCCTACCTTTTATGCTTTTATCTCCACTCAAGTCAATGGCTCTATTTTAACTCATGAAGACATAGAGCAAATTGATGAAGATGACTTGGAGGAGATGGTTATAAAATGGCAAATAGCTCTTCTTAGCATGAGGGCTAGGAAATTCTACAAGAAGACTGGCAAGCCAATTCACATCAATGGTGGTGAAACTACAGGGTTCGACAAAAAGAAAGTAGAGTGCTTCAATTGTCATAAGTTGGGGCATTTTGCTATAGAATGCAGAAGACCAAAGATGAAGGACAACAGGTCTACTTGGTACAAGCAAAATAAAGAACCAATTGCGGAAGAACCAAAGGCAATGTTGGCAATTGATGGTGTGAGCTATGATTGGAGTTTCATGGCTGATGAACAAGAGGAAGAACCTTTAGATGATGCTCTTGTGTCTACTGAATTTGCTCTCATGGCTTTCTCTGACTCTGAGGTACAAAACTTTGAATGTTGTTCTAAAACATGTAGGGCAGCTAGAGAAGTTGAAAGGCTTAATGCATCTTATGAAAGTCAAAGAACAGAGTTGTTTGCTGCTAATTATGTTGTGTCAAATCTTAGGAGAGGTATAGCTGTATTAGAAAAACAACTAGAGCACTATAGAGATAATGAGTCAAAATATAATGATGATATGATTCTTCTTAGAAGAGAGGTAGATCATACGACAGCTGTGAATGAGGCTTACAAAGAAGAGCTTGAAAAACTTAAAAAGATAAATAAAAATGTCAATTTAACTATAGACACATGTTATCATCAGTCTAAGTCAATTGATAAAATTTGGGATGCTCAATTTATGAGTAAAGTTAAGTCATGTATGGGTTATAATACAGTGCCTCCACCACTAAGGGGTGTTCCATCTCCTCCAGGCATAGATTTAGCTCATACAGGTCTAGAAGACTTTCAGGAACTTGAACGTGAATATGGTCCTCTAAAGGAAACATTTGTAAAAAATGAGGAACATGTTAAGCATGAAACTGATGTTTTTGAAAGTGCTAGTGACTCATCAGTTGTTGATGAAAATGTTAAAAAGAATGTAGAGGCTTCTATCCCAAAAGTTTTTAATACTGTTACAGAGGAACCTAGGAAACAAGCTAATAAACCTAGACCAACTGTAAGGTATGCTGAGATGTATAGGAACAAGTCAACAGCTCCTAGGGGTAACCAAAGGAGTTGGAATCATGTTAAATCTCAACAACTAGGTAGTGATTTTGTGATGTACAACAAAACATGTTATATCTGTGGTAGTTTTAATCATTTACATGCTAATTGTGACTATCATTCTGGGAGAAGGGAAATCCATAGGAATAAAAGGGTGGAGTCCAACAAGTTTCAAAATAATGTGCACCCTAATTCACACAACAAAATGGTCCCAAGAGCAGTTCAATTGAGAAGTGGTCTTAAAACTTTTGCCACTGCTAAATCTGTTCACACTGCTCACCCTAAATCACCTGTTAAAAGTGCAAAATCCAAAACAACTTTTGCAAAATCTGCACAAACAGGGAAAAGAACTTTTCAGAATAAAAAGGTTCATTATAACCAACAGTTGGTACCAAAAGCTAAACCAGCAGTTTCCACTGCTCAACCAAAAGTTCCCACTGCAAGGGTTGTAAACAAGAAAAGGGGGGACATAGGCAATGTTGTGAAGGCCTCAGCACGTTGGGAATGGAAACCTAAAGGAACTACCTCTACAACCAATCCCAATGGTGTATCAATGACCTTTGATAAATTTAACTATATTGATACACGAGGCAGATCCAAGTCAATCGTGGCTTGGGTCCCCAAAAGAAACTAACTCTTTCTTTTATGTGCAGGAACATCCAAGGACAAAAAGATCAGATCAAGGCTACACAGATAGTGGATGTTCAAGGCACATGACTGGCAACAAGTCCTATCTCTCAAATTTTGAACAATATGATGGACAGTATGTCAGCTTTGGAGGTGGAGTTAATGGAAAAGTTGCTGATAAAGGAATCATCAAAACTGGTAACTTGGACTTTGAACCTGTGTACTATGTAAAAGAGCTTAAGTATAATCTTTTTAGTGTATCACAAATGTGTGACAAGCAAAACAATGTTCTTTTTACCAAAGATATGTGTTTTGTTCTTTCTAAAGATTTTAAGATGCCTGATGAAAGTCAGATTCTTCTTAAGATTCCTAGAAAAGGAAAATTATATAGCTTTGATATGAACAACATTGTTGCTAAAGATGATTATGCTTGCTTGCTTGCAAAGGCCACAGTAGATGAATCCATGCTATGGCATAGAAGACTTGGTCATGTTAACTTCAAAACCATTAATAAGATTGTCAAAGATGGTTTGGTGAGAGGTTTACCTCAGAAAAGATTTGAAAATGATCAAACCTGTGTGGCTTGTCTTAAAGGCAAACAACACAGAGCTTCTTGCAGATCTAAGCTGGTTAACTCTATTGCTCACCCACTTTAAATGTTACATATGGACTTATTTGGTCCTACATCTGTGAGCAGTTTGAATCTAAAGAAATATTGTCTTGTAGTGACTGATGATTTTAGCAGGTTTACATGGGTTTTCTTTCTTAATACAAAGGATGAAACAACTGGCATCCTTAAGACCTTTATCACAGAAGTAGAAAACCAATATGATTTGAAAGTGAAAATCATCAGGTGTGACAATGGGACAGAATTTAAGAATAGAGTTATGGATGATTTTTGCAGAGATAAAGGTATTAAAAGATAATTTAGTGTTGCTAGAACTCCTCAACAAAATGGTGTTGCTGAGAGGAGAAACAGGACACTTATAGAGGCTGCTAGAACCATGTTGGCAGATTCAAAATTGCCAATCACTTTTTGGGGTGAAGCAGTTAACACTGCATGTTATGTGCAAAACAGGGTTTTAGTGGTAAAAACAAAGAACAAGACACCTTAAGAGTTATTTAGAGGTAGACCCCCTATTCTAGACTTCATGAGACCATTTGGATGTCATGTTACTATTCTCAATACCATAGATTATCGGGGCAAATTTGAAGAAAAAGCTAATGAAGGGTATTTTGTTGGGTATTCCATGGTCAGTAAAGCTTTTAGAGTATTCAACTTAAGAACCCAAAAGATTGAAGAGAATCTGCATGTTGAGTTCCTGGAAAACAAAGTGAATGTCAAAGGAACTGGTCCAGAAAGGCTGTTTGATCTTGATACACTAACTCATACTATGAATTATGTACCTATCTCTACAGGTACATCTTCTTATGATTTTGCAGGTTCAGAAGAGTTTCTTGATGATGAAGAATCTAGCAAGGATCAAGTAGATGATCAAGATGAATTTAGTTTGCCACTTTGGGGATATGCAGATAATGATGATATTCCAAAGACTGGAGATGCTCAACCGTCTAATGAAAAGGAAGGAAGTAGCAACTTGAATGCTGAAAATTCTGAAAGCAGTGGAAATTCAGATTCCACTGTTAGGCCAAATGTTTCTACTGCAACACCAGAAGTGGAAGTTATTACTCCAGTTATAGAGGAAGCTCAATTAAATGATGTTGAAATCTCGAATATGCCAAATGAGATTGCAGTTCCTCAGACTCCCCATACTTCAATTCATAAATTACATCCTCTTGAAAATGTGATTGGGGCTGTCAATTCACCTGTGAAGACTAGAAGACAAACAAAATTGCTTGATATTCATGGATTTATTAGTGAAATCTATAAATCTAAGCATCATGAAGGCAAGAATGAATGTCTTTTCATGTGTTTTCTGTCACAAATGGAGCCAAAGAATGTATACAAGGCACTTGAAGATGAAAGTTGGGTGGAAGCAATGCAAGAAGAGTTGCTTCAATTCAAGCTTCAAAAGGTTTGGGTGCTTTGTGATTTGCCTTCTGGCAAGAAGGTAATAGGTACTAAATGGGTATTCAGAAACAAAAAGGATGAAAGAGGAATTGTTATCAGGAACAAAGCTAGGCTTGTGGCTCAAGGATATACTCAGGAGTAGGGTATTGATTATGAGGAGGTGTTTTCCCCAGTTGCAAGAATTGAAGCAATCAGGCTGTTCTTAGCCTATGCATCCTTTATAGGCTTTAAAGTTTATCAAATGGATATCAAGAGTGCTTTTCTATATGGGCAAATTGATGAGGAGGTATATGTGTCACAACCTCTAGGCTTTGAAGACCCTGAATATCCAAACAAAGTATACACGGTGGTTAAAGCTTTGTATGGCTTGCATCAGGCACCAAGAAAATGGTATGAGACCTTGACTACTTATCTACTTGATAATGGGTTTCATAGAGGCAGAGTGGATCAGACTTTGTTCATCAAGAAAGACAAGAATGATATCATGTTGGTTCAAGTGTATGTTGATGATATCATTTTTGGATCTACAAAGACAGAGATGTGCAAAGAATATGAGAAGCTAATGAAAGAAGAATTCAAGATGAGTTCTATGGGTGAACTCACATTCTTTTTGGGACTTCAAGTACAACAAAGGCCAGATGGTATTTTCATCAATCAAGATAAATATGTGGCTGAAATACTAAGGAAGTTCAAGTTATCTGATGCAAAGTCATCTAGCACCCCTGCAGACAAGACTATACATCAACTCCTGAAGGAAAATAGTGGTGAAGCAGTTGATGTGCACATGTACAGATCTATGATTGGCTCGTTGATGTATCTTACATCATCTAGACCAGACATTATGTTTGCAGTATGTGCCTGTGCAAGGTTTCAGGTCACTCCCAAGGTTTCTCACTTGACTGCTATGAAGAAGATTTTCAGATATCTTAAAGCATTTCCTAATATGGGATTATGGTATCCTAGAGAATCTCCTCTAGAACTGGTTACTTACTTAGATAGTGATTATGCTGGTGCAAGTCTGGATAGAAAATCTACTACAGGTGGATGCCAATTTCTTGGCAATAGATTGGTGTCTTGGCAGTGCAAGAAACAAACAATGGTGGCCAATTCATCAACTGAGGCAGAGTATGTGGCTGCTGGTAGTTTGTAGTGTCGTCAAGTTCTATGGCTTCATAATCAACTTTTGGACTATGGGTACAATTTCATGAATACCATCATTTATATTGACAATAGTAGTGCCATTTGCATAATAAAGAATCCAGTTCAACACACAAAGACTAAACATATTGAAATTAGACACCATTTTATAAGAGATTGTTATGAGAAAGGGCTAATACAAGTTATCAAAATTCATACTGATGATAACTATGCTGATCTTTTAACAAAAGGATTAGATGTGGGTAGATTTCAGTACTTGGTAACAGGTATTGGAATGCTTAATCCATAAATTTTTGTGTCTAATGATCTTTGGTGTTGAGGGGAGGCTTTTGGGTACTGAAATTGTTGTATAAGTTTGTATATGTTTGCTTGTATTTCTGTTTACCTTTTATGCAGCAATGATGGGAGTTGATCTTAAAAGGTGTATATCTGAGATACACAACAAATGGTTATTGATTCACCATGTCTAATCCACATAAGAATCAACTAGTCCAGAGCAAATGGCTACTGGTAAAGACTTGACAAATCCGTTTATGGTTGATAGTTTACCAAAACCTATATGGTTTTCAACTCACCATATTCTATCTGATTAAGAGTTGGCTAGTCCATAGCAAACGGCTCATGGTAAAGACATATCAAATCCGTTGATAGCTGGTAGTTTGCTAAAAACTATGATAAGAGCAGTCCAATTTTAATATGTTTTTCTTTACCACTGCTCTTTGAAAATCTTTATGAAAAATTACCACTGCTAGTTCACAGTTTCCACTGACAGTGTTATTTTTACCACTGTTGATCTAGCCGTTATAACTGTTGTGTCTGTAACAAAATTTTTACTAGCCGTTGAGAGTTAATTACTTTCCATATATAAATAGGGTAAATTTTGAGAAAGGTTATCTACTTTCCTACTTATAATTTATCTTCTTAAGATAAATCTTTTCCTTAGATATTCTTTCTTGCGCAAAACTCTAAAACCCTAACTCTATATATCTTTATCTCTCAATTGGCGAGTTCTTTATACAATTCATACTGACACAATATATTTTTCATCAAAGATTCTATGGCACCTATCACTTTTGCAGATGAGCACAACCAAGTGGCCTACTTGAAAAAGTCTGACGAGAAGAGTGGCCCTGTTTTTCACCAGATTGTGGACTTTCTTAATACTTCCCATATAAGGTATGCTTTATTGCTTAATCCCACAATCTATATCTCTCAAATCAAACAGTTTTGGACTTCTGCTCAGTCCATAACAATTGAAAATAGAGATACACATGAAATAGTGGATGCTCTTAGAGCCAATGTGGATGGGGTAACTATTGATGTTACTGAGGCATCCTTGAGGAGAATTCTCCAATTGGATGATCTCAATGGTATCATCACATTACCCATGCCAGAAATTCATACACATCTCTCTTCCATGGGGTATGATACCACAGACAAAAAGGCTACTTTCAAAAAGAGTGGTTTCTGTCCTCATTCGAGATTTTTGATACACACTGTTGTTCTCCGTTCACTATCGTTTAAAACAATTTAAGTATATAAAACATGTTACTAGTGAACTATGACTGAAATTAAAGTAAGTAAAACACACTTATAAATTTTCAACATCATATTCTTATTAGAAATAAATCAACAAAGAATACGTTACCCAAGTACTTGCAGAATAGTACTTGGGATTGAAATGACAAGGTTTGGTGACTCCTCTCTAAGCTCAGGCTAAGTCTAAGCACAACTGTTAGAGCTCACTGAGCTATCTCAGGAACTAAGTTGTATTTGGAGGAGTGAAAAGATGGCTTGCGTGTATGTGTGTTTTTACAATTCACAAGCTTAATCTTTTCACTCCATCTCTTATGCTATTTATACATGTATGAGTTTTAACTCTTTCCTAAGTGACAAAACTGACATCATACAGAAGACAAAATACTGATGTATTTTGTCTCTATTTACAAATACTATTCTAAGTAAAGGACAAGGCTGCTGTTGGGTTTTAGGTTCCTTGCATCAAGAATTATTTTAAGTACTGGAACCACGGACAGGCTTGATAGAACCACGGACAGAAGAGTGTAACCACGGATGAAGACAACCGCGGCTAGTAGTAATGTGTAACCACGGATGATATATTGTAACCACTTCTAGTGTTTAATAGTCGGTTAGTTTATTGTATTAGATAAATATGGAAAAGATATTTATCTTGTAGGTTACGTATTGTATAATGTATAGGACTCCTTGGCTTATAAAAGGAGGTTCTAGGTTTGATTAGATAAGTAAGTTTTATATCTAAGATCGATACACTTCAAGGTTGCAAAACCCTAATACTGTAAGAGTATTCGTATTAATAAATAATATTGAGGTGTTGAATGTTAACTGTTCGTCTTCTTAAGGTTAAGTGTTAAATTCCGCATAATACTTAATAAGTTGTTATTCTAAGTCAGTTTCTATATTAGATCGTTTGCTCAACTGGGATCAACAAGTGGTATCCGAGCTTGTGATCTAGAAACTGTAATCAAGAAGAGGTTAAGTTAAGTTTTGTTCAAAGAAGATAAGATGTCTGACGAAACTCACATGGTGAATGCTTCAAAGGTACCCATGCTCAAGCATGGTGAGTATCAAATCTGGAGAATGCGAATGAGACAATACATTCGCATGATTGACTATGCGCTCTGGGATGTCGTTGAAAAGGGAGACACTCTTCCTAAGAAGGGTGAGGATGGCAAAGAAATTTCCATTGTTAGTGAAATTGATAAGGCTAAGAAAGTGGAGATCAAGGCTCACAATATTCTCTCCATGGGAATACCCAATGATTATGCTTTGGATTTTGAGCAATATGAATCTGCTAAAGAGTTATTGGATGCTCTTGAGACAAGGTTTGCTGGCAATGAAGCTACCAAGAAGTCCAGAATGAATATGCTCAAGCATCAATTTGAAACCTTCACTGCTCTCATTGGAGAAAAGATTGATGGCACATACAATAGACTTAAAAAACTTATCAGCAAACTGAAGTCTGTAGATTATAGGTTCTTCAAGAAGATATTAATTTGAAGTTCATTAGGAGTCTATCATCTGAATGGGCTATTCATACAATTGTGTGAAGGAATAAGAAGGACTTTCCTAAGATGACTCTGGATAATCTCTTCAACAACTTGAAGGTTTATGAGTCTGAGAATAACTTTGCTAATGCATCTACTGCTAATCCAAACATTGCTTTTGTCTCCACTAATCACAAGAGCTCACAAGATGTATCCACTGCTGCCTATGGTATATCCACGGCTAGTGCAAACAATACCACGTGAGTGATAATGTAGTGATGGTGCAATTTGTGCTTTTTCTGGCGATTTAACTACTAGTGTTCTGTGTTGAATCAAGATCTGGATCAAATTGATCCTGATGATCTAGAAGAGATTAATCTTCAATGGCAAATGGCAATGTTAACGCTCCAAGCAAGGAAGTTTGAGGAGGACCGGAATGGGGACAAGTTAAGTATGATGGTCAAAGGAGAGCGAGGGTTAGACAAAAAGCAAGATGGAGTGCTTTAACGCAGAAGAAGGGTCACTTTGCAAGGGAATGTCGAGCTCCTAAGAGGATTGAAAGTGTTAAGAAGATCAGCAAGAGTCTGCTCATTTCAGCATTGGTGGCTCAAGATGGTCTTGGTGATTATGATGGAGTGATCCGATTGAAGAAGGACCTAATGCAGCTTTTCTTGCTAGTGAAGCTTCAAAAGAGCATAACTTTGCTCTTATGGCCTATGCTTCATCTTCGGTTGGTTCTTTAGGTCTAATGAGTCTACTTGCTCTTTTAAAATCATGTAATGATAACTTAGAATCTAAAAAAGCTATCAATGAAAGTATGAGGAAAGAAGTAGAAAGACTAACTATGGATAACTTAGGTTATAGGGTTGGTCTAGAGAGTGTGGAAGAGAAGCTTAGATATTGTATTAAATGTGAGTTTGAGTATGTAGATAAGATCAATATAGTAGGTGGTGAAATTGATCTTAAAAATTGAGAGATTAAAATGCTTAAAGAGAAACTTGAACTAGCAGAGAGTGCAAAACAAAAGGCCCTAGATGAAAAAAAAAACATGTTGTTAGGGTAGCTAAAACACAATTTGCTTCTGATCTAGTTCATAAATCTATAGAGAGACATCTAATGAAAAAGGTTTCGGGTTGGATACAACAATATGCCACCCTACTCATGCAACATGCACCATTGCTATAAGAAGCTGTCATTTAGTAGTGAATTCCGTTTTAAAAACCTATTGAAGGAATAAGTAAAACTGAGACACCTAGATAAGTTACGATATGTCCTCGATGCTCCATCATTGAAGATTGGGAACAGATTACGAGGAAGATAGTAAAGTATCAACACAGCCTGAAAAGTTAAAACCTATTAAGAAAGTTGATACTAGACAAGCTAATCTTGTACCTAGATTTGGAGCTAAAGTTACCAAGAAAGTAGTAGAGTATAGGGAAATACCTAGGGACCAAATGAAACAATATAAACCTAGGGGTAATCAAAGAAGCTTAAATGGTTTAATTTCTAGCTAGATTAGGTGATGAGTTTCAATGTGTTAAAAAGGCTTGTTTTATATGTGGTAGTTTTGAGCACTTACAGAGAAATTGTAATAAACACAGACCACAAGTTTGGAATCATTGGAGGAGGGTAAATCACCAAAACTTTTCAAAGAAAACAAACCCTCATCCTAACAGAAACATGATTCCTAAAGCGGTGTTAATGAGGAATGGGAATACAAAATCAATTGTCATGCTTCACCAAAATGGGTTCCACCCTGCTAAGCAAAGTGTAAACGCGGCTAAGCAAAATCAAACCACTGATAAGCCAAAATCACCACAGAGATAACAAAGAAGTTTTAAAAATTCCAAAGGTGATAAGCTCATCGTGGTTGGGAATCATTTTATCTTTGTTAAGGCCTCAGTAATGGCTGGAAACCTAAGACCAAGGTTTTACATCATGTCACTGTGCATCAATGGACCTACCAAATTTGATTATATTGATGACGGGGCAGAACCAGTCGGTATTGGCTTGGGTCCACAAAAGAACTAACTTTTTACTCATGTGCGGGGCAATCTAAGATGAGCTAAAGATAAAGGAGTTTTTGAGTGGTTGATTCTGGGCACATGACTGGGATGGGAGCAATGGAAGATTTTGAAGCTTTTGATGGAGGATATGTGGCTTTTGGCAATGATCCAAAGGGAGGAAAGATACTTGGAAGAGGCACAATCAGAGCAGGAAATTTGGACTTTGAAAAAGTCTACTTGGTACAGGGACTTAAGTACAATTTATTCAGTGTTTCACAAATGTGTGATAAGAAAAACTGGGTACTTTTGGTGAAAATGAGTGTGTGGTGTTGTCTCCTGAGTTTAAGATGCCGATGAGAAGTTTATACAACTTAGGGTACCTAGGAAGGAAAATATATATTGTTTTGATCTTAGATGTAATTCCTAATAGGTCCTTAACTTGTTTATTTGCTAAAGCATCCGTGGATGAGTCTAAGTTATGGCATAGAAGATTAGGTCACCTCAATTACAAAACAATCAATAAGCTGGTTAAAGGGAACTTAGTGAGAGGGTTACCTTCTAAGGTTTTTGAGTGTAAGGACCTGTGTGTGGCTTGTCAGAAAGGAAAACAACATAGAGCTTCTTGTAAGTCCAAAACTGTCAACACCATTTCACAACACATGTTTATGCTTCATATGGACTTATTTGGACCTACTTTTGTCAAGAGTTTGAACCATAAGCAGTATTGCTTAGTTATCACTGATGATTATAGTAGATTTTCTTGGGTTTACTGTTTGGCTGCTAAGAGTGAAACTAGTGAAGTTCTCAAGAGTTTCATTATTAAGATAGAAAATCTAGTGAATCTATCAAGTAATCGGATGTGATAATGGGCTGAG
>OU343225.1:321989736-322085168 GCA_910596185.1 Chrysanthemum makinoi
TCTGCATCTCCAATGCCCCACTTATGACAATTGAAGCACTCTACTTTCTTTTGTGAACCACAGCAGTTTCACCACCATTGATGTGAATTGGCTTGCCAGTCTTCTTGTAGAATTTCCAAGCCCTCATGCTAAGAAGAGCTATTTGCCATTTTATAACCATCTCCTCCAAGTCATCTTCATCAATTTGCTCTATGTCTTCATGAGTTAAAATAGAGCCATTGACTTGAGTGGAGATAAAAGCATAAAAGGTAGGATCTCCAATGTAACCAATCTTCTCCTTTGAACCTGCAGTGGTAACACAACATTACCAGATGGAAACAGTAGAACCAAGTGAGGTGACAATATCATTATTGTCAGCAGAGGTTGACATCAAAGCAGATGCTTGAGCTTGTACCAAGTTTCGACCTTCTTCAATCTTTGTTCAATGAGTTTGAAGTTGTAAAATCATTGAGCTTCATAGTTTCAAATCTGGTTTATTTTCCCGTGTAACATTAGTATGAAACTCTGAAGGCAAACTTCTTAGAAACTTCAAATTGAGGTCTTCCTTTCTACCTCAATGCCAAACACGGTCGGTTGTGTAACAATCTTGAGTTTGGTGAAGATGCTATCAAGTGAGTCATTGCTTGAAGCGAGAAAGTTTTCATAACTTTGCTTCAACAATGTCTTTGTGTCTTCTTTGTAGCATCATTACCACCAAACACTGAGCAAATCTCTTCAAAAGTTCTTTAGTTGTCTTGAACTTGCTGAATGCAATGATCAGTCTCTAGGAGAGTCATCAACAACAAACTTCTAGCCTTTAGATCATTCTTCCTTAGTGCTTTTAAGTATTAGTCTCGAACACGAAACTGTCACAACATCGTGTCACCAACCTTCAGTTTTAAATGCCTTGAAAGAATCACCAGTTAAGATGATCTCCCATAGAGCATAGTCTTGAATGAGAAAGTATTGCTCAATCATTATCCTCCACATCTCAAACTCATTAAGTTTGAGCTTAGGAAGTCTTAGAGTAGAAGAGTTGGACTGGTTGTTTTCCATCTCCATTGAATTTATGGTGTAGGTTAAGCGTATTCCTTAATCAAAATATCGGAACCAGCTCGATACCACTTGATGGATCTAAACACACATCTTGTGTTAGTGATATTTTGAGTTATATTAATAAGCACGCGGAATATACTTAGTAATACTTAGAAGACAGATAATATGATGAATTGTAAGTGAGAACAATAAATACAAGCTTCAATATTATTAAGAAATATGACAGTGATCTTGCTTATCACTAGGGGTTACACCTGAAGCTTACTTGATTGGTTCCAAACAGTCAAGTTTATCACACAAGCTAACCACTTGTGAATGGTCAACCGTAATAAACTTCAAACAGCTCAAAAACAATGCAATGAAGATCTAGAGGAGTTTAGTGTTTCCCAGTTCGTTAAGTCCAACGGTACGTGCATTGAATAATCAATATAGTAGATGGGTGATAATGAAGCGGGAAAAGGTTTGTGATTGGTACTAGATGACAAAGGAAAAATGAAAGAAAATTAAAAAGCTAAATTATATTAAATAGCGCTATCACTAATTTTTAAAATGATGTTTTGATTTTTCTTTTATAAATGAATTAAAACTAATTTTAAACTTTTAAAACTAAGTTAAAATACTAAAAATTATGAAAATAAAGAGGAAAAATGTGAAACTATTTTTCAAAAATCTAAAATAACTAAAAAACTTTTGAAAATTAATTTGTATTTTTAAGATTTATATTTTAATTTCTATGATTTAAAAACTATCTAAAACTAATTAAATGACTAAAAATTACTATTTAAACTAGGAAAATTATGGAAAAATATTTTTTTGGCTTTTAATATTTATCTTAATCTAGGAAAAATGAGAAATTATTTTTTGAACTTTTTCTGATTTAATTGTATTAAAAGCTATTTAAAAAGTCTTAAAACTGATTTAAATAGGGAAAAATATAAACATAATGGAAAAATCTGAAAAATTCAGGAAAAGTCTAAATTAATATTCTAAATCTATGAAAATATAAAACATATACTAGTGTGCAAGATTATGAGCTGTAGTGAAATGTGCTTATAAATAAGCACTAAGTTAAGCAAATAAGCACAAAAGCTAAAACCATTCTTGAGGCTAATTTATGCTAAAATTAACTATAAGCAACCAATTCCAGCTACTCTAAACCTCTTGATAACCAGCTGCAAGCTTATGAGTACAAGATCAAACACGAATTGAGTTTTGGGGTGCACTTCAAGCTCAAAATTAAGCTATCTACCTAGTTGGAACCCAAAACCGGATATCACAGTCTCAAGTAGACCACAAGGAGCTTATAAACCAAAATCTCAGCTACTCACAAGCTCTTATGAGCTTGTGAGGAACTCTGAAGTTCTGTCCACCCTGACCAGTCTGTGAGGCACACAAGTGCCTAAAAGACAAGCTTGTAAAGAGCTTAAAATGATTACCAAAATTGCACAAAATCACTTTTGAACACCCAACCAGTTGAAGTTATTAATACCAAAGTATCAAGAGCATTGATTCAGAATTGAGACCAACAAAAATCTACAAAGTTTGGTAAAAACTGAGTTTTTCACTTTTTTTTACTTTTGTTGATTTTAAAACTTTGACTTATTTGAGATTTGATCTTCAAAAACAGGAACATGATGATGAATGTAAATATAATGAGACCTAAATAAGCTAACCTATAGGATTATAAACCTAACATGCAAGTCTACTCTATTCTAGCCTAACTAGGATGCATGTGAATTAACTAATGAAATTTTGACTTTCAGCGATCTAAGGTGCAATTGAGTTGTGAAATTACCTATTCTAACCTATCTTAGACTATAGTATCAAGAATTAACTCATATCTAACCCTCTAGGCTGAGTAAAGCTGCTTGCCCAAACACCCTTAGCAGATCCTAAATGCAATATAATCTAACACTGTACTCAATTCTACTCTCAGACATCAATTGAACTATGGTCTACTATCAAAATAAAAGCTGACTAATGCAACACTAACAATATAAACTAGCAGAATCAAGTTACTTTATCTCTAGAATGAAACAGTAGTTAAAAGGAAATTTAAGAACAAAATACTAGAACTTACAATGTTCCCGATCCTTTGTGGTTTGAAGCTGAGATTTAAGTAACTCTATCAACAAATCAAACTCAAATAAACCCATTCTAATCCACACCCAGATTTACCCCATATCGCTTCCATTCTTCATCATTGAACTTTTGTTGTTGAATCTTAGATGTGAGTGTATAATGGATTGAAAACAGTAATAAGCTCACTACAAGCTATAAAACTTAAATGAGATTAGTGGGATGATAGCTAGAGCTATTTGAAGCTATAAAACTGAATTGAGACAATTTTTTATTTTTCAACTATATTTCTTATTATTTTTTTATTTTTTTGTGATTAGATTGAGAGCAAAAACAAACTAAAATGAACTTGAGATAAGCTAAAATGACTTCTTAATAACTTCTAATTAGTATTTAAAAGCAATAAATAGAGAATAAGTGATTGAGGCTGAAAGGAGAATTCTATGGCTGAATACAATGAGATTAGTACAATGCTGAGATTATGCTAAAAAACATTAAAAGGTAATTTGAAACTGATACAAGCTACTGAAAATTAAGTAAAAGGTGCTTCAAACCTAAAAAACTAACTCTTTTGTCTTTAGCCTTCTTCTCTTTATATAGTCAACAAAAGCTTCCCCTTGTCTTCGATCATTTCCACCAATAATCTCACCATTGGATGATTGGAGCCCCGCCGTTGATGGCTTTTGGCGAAAATGGTATTTGCCGGTTGGAGGTTGATTGAGTGCAAGGAAGGGGAAGAATTTAATGATTCTTGTTGGTTTGTGGAGGTGGAGTGATAAGTTGTGGGATTTTGTGGTGGAAGTAAGGTTGATAAGGTTTTTGAGAGGCAATGGGTGAGGGAAGACGATGGATTTGGGCGGGATTTGACTACTTTGACCGGGGTGTATTATATTAGACAGGGGTCAAAACAGGTCAAAAGTGTTATGGCAGGGGTCAAGGTTCAAAAAGGGTTCAAGGGTGTTTATTAATACAAAGACCATAATTGCAATTCACCAAAAACCAAGGGACCAAATCTGCCAATTTTGCAAAGTTATGCCAAGGGACCAATTCTGACAAGTTTCATTAGTACAAGGACCATAAAAGACATTTTTAAACTTCCAAGGACCTATTTTGCCAATTTTGAAACTTGAAGGACCAAACTTGTAAATTCTCCAAACTTTTTACCAAAGGATTAAATATGACAACATATGATTTCAAAAGGACCTTTGGTGACTTTTCTTACAAAACAAATGCTTAGGGACTAAATTTGTGAGTTTTGAAAGTCGAACTGCCGCAATTATGCAAACTTAGCTCGTTTTTCACGATTTTAAACATTTTGCATCAAACATATAAAATGCAATTTTGAGATATTTTCATATTTTGATGCATTTCTTAGTGTTTTCGATGTTTTTGATTCGATTTAACCAAAAATGATGAGTATTTACACACTCATCACTTCATGAGTTTTTCGTACTCTAAGCAATGACCTAGGATCTCCTTTTATAGCACAAGGAGTCCTTTACAAGATAAGTATAAACCTAACAATATAGAATATACACAAGATCTTTTCTATACTTATCAATACCGGATACTAAACATTTATCCTAACGTGGTAATCTTTATATTAGCGGGTAATGAGTTTCCAACGCTAGTGTAATCTTTAGTAGTGTTAACCACAATACTATCAGTGATAACTATTAGTATTATTCCCAACACATACACACATACAATTGAAGACATAATTGAATCAATGAAGTAAATTACTTATCTTTTTGTAAAATAAGGTATGAGAACCTAAGATCTGCCAAGGCGGCCAAAATTCGGTTTTAGGTTTTACTCCACAAAACTACCTCCCTAAAATTCGAAAATTCAATTCTATGTATAGAGTTACAACTTGCGGGTCACTCTTTAAATGTGATCGGATCGCCGCCATTAGGTTTTCATCTTAACCATCCTTGTGGCGTCACCTATATGGTTGTGGCGCCATCGGCTTCATCTTCGGCGCATCGGGATCTGATCTAGGCCATCTCGGGTTGTGGCGCCCTACTCTTTAAAACTGATGCCGTCGGGTACAAAATGGAAATTTAACCGAGTCGTCACAAATTTGGAGTATTGCAAGGCGTCTAACTATGATGCCTCACCCAATTCCAGCAGCTTGAGTGCTTGATCTTGACTTGGCCATTTTCTTCATATTCACGCTTTTCTTCGAATAAGTGTCATTCCAGCAATTTGCCTTCAAGAAACCTAAAAAGTGAAAAGGAATGAAATTAAGCGAGTAACGGATACAAAAGTGAATTAGATTAAGGGCTTAAATAACCCCTCAAAAGTGTACCTTTTAAATCTTTATCAGTTTGGTTGAAACATGGCATGTAAAAAGACACATAGTAACACAAAAATATGACTAATGAAGACAAATGAGGATAAAGCGGTTTGGTATGTTAATTTTGAGAGAGTTATTTTTTGAGTAAAGGGATCACCACGGTAAATATATTACTTCAAAAATGTTTAAGTAAAACGGATGAGAGTGAGTCTCTCATCTCGACCCGTTACATGGGCTTTGACCAAGCACCAAATGTGCAACAACCAAAATCACTATATAAGAAAGGCATGCCAATCTTATGACCTACTAAACATAAAAATTACTTCCTACCACGACCTATAAGCTTGACATCATACAAGTCACAAAAGCATCCATTGCCTGGTAAATCATAGACCTGAGCCACATAATCATCATCAAAATAAAGTTCAAGCTGATGATTGCCACCAACAAGAAACTTTGCCATATCGTTATTCGGCTCAAGCACCTCGTCCTCATCACATCGGTAACAACAAATTCACCCACTTTAGAGTATGGGTTACCCACCATAGAATACAGAGAAGATGAATAACTCGCCTTGTAACCGTATTAGCCGCAACTTGCTCCGTCTGTTTCAAATCAACCTTTTTTAGAGGTTTACCATCATCATCAAGAAGAGTAACTTTCCCTTCAGTATTAAGCTTTTCAAGATTATCAATTTTCTCAACAATAGGAGTAGTACTTTCCTCTTCCACCACCTTAGCTTCCTTATTGCTAACAAAATCTAAATTAGCCCATCATAGTCAAATCAACAGTAACATAAGGATTACCAGCCTCATCAGTATCAACCATATTAAGAGCATCAAACAGATTCGATGTAGCAATATTCATCCCACTTGTACTAGCCACTTCAGTAATGTTCTTCTTGGTAGCATCGGCTTCTTCGCCCGCAGGGCCGTCGTACTTTTTGGCTTAGAAGTGCTAAATTTAGCCCTTTTCCTCCTCAATATCCGCGAAACGCTTCCTCGGGCATTTAGAACCCATCATTCTTTTGTGCTTGCAGTTTAAGGTCAACAGGCACATGTTTGAGACATTGAGTCTCATCATGGCCAAAAAACATACAAACACCACAACGAGGTGGTTTCCACTCATATTCCACTCTGCGATGCAACACCTCCCTTCCCCATCCCAGCGGCAATAACCATTGTCCCTTTAAGCTCTTGATCCACCTTGATGTCAATCAAAGATATAGCATAATCAAGTCTGTAAATGCGTACTGGTGGAGTATAAATGTGAAGAACTAAAACTATACTTAAATGTGTCTTTGGTGGAGTATACGAAATTAAAATGTCAAAAAGATGTAAAACCGATTGTCTTTTACATGTACTAAGTACAAAATAATGTTTCGAAATATATAAACTAAGCAAGGAAAAAGACATAACATGTATCATAAAATGGATCTATAACAAGCTAGGAAAAGACGCAAACATACAAGATTCAGGATTCTAGTAAAAGAGTGTTGCCCTCTTTAGGAATATTTAAACCTATAGATTGTAGCACATCAGATCCTAATAGCACATAAGCAGAAAAAAGAGTCAATACATAAAAAAATGTAGAATTTGTTTCACCAGCGTGTTAGAACTGTGTTTTCAAAGCTAATCACGATTTGTGTATTTCTCAGTACCTAGATGATGTAAACTTAATTGCTAGGAAAACAACCAAAAAATCAACAAAACAAAACAAACCCGCCAGGAGACAGAAGAAAACCATAAAGTTACCTAATTGGACCCCCAAATGAAAAATGTTTAATCTTCAAGAAATTTCCGTTGTACCGAAAAAAACATTTCCTAGGTCACAACTTAGGTAGATACCCACGGGTAAAGTTTTCAACATTGTTGGTATTATTTGGAAACCCACGGGCAAAGTCTTTTGTTGGTCCGATATTTTGTATGGAAACCATGAGTCGTATGAGCAGCAGTTTGAGCAAATGAAAGTAGCCGATGAACATGCAGTGATAAGAACATGTTTACACAATCTTGACGTGCTACTACTAATAATACCCATTTGTACATTGTTGGACTAACAGGTCTCACTTTGGTAGTGTTAAGGTGAAGGTTTTTGAGGGATAGTTGCGGAATATTATCCCTGGTAGTGACAAATGGAGCTCTTCAAGTTATGAAGAGAAGATTTAGTTACTAGAAGAGGAGGAGGATTCTAGTGGGTGAATCTGATGTGTATCTCTACTTCCTCCCTTTATAGGAGTTACACTATAGTTAGTTAGAGATTTCCTAACTAGAAGCAAATTGGAAGTTTGATGCACGTGCCTTTGTGTGGCTAGGGTTGCATTCTGCATTTTTGTGCTTTTATGCATGCAATAATGCAAGTGGTTGTCCCTTCTCTCAATGAATCCTTGTCTTCCCAAGGTTTTTCCCGCTTTGCTATCTTGAATTAATCCCGCCCAAGTGTAGCTGAGAACTTCAGCCATATCCTTTTTCTTGTTTAGCGAAATATCTTTCAGAAGAGTTAAGTATTTTGCTAAGTGTTTGATCAATGTTTGAACCGGGGTTGCATGGTTTCTTCAGATAGTATAGTTTGATAAGACTTTCGAGTCTTGAAGACATTTTTAGTCCTCCAAGTCTCGGTTGTTTATAACCGTGTACTTTGATAGCTGACTCCGCATCAGATAGCAAAGTATTTCATTCAGTGTTGTCTTCGACATTTGGAAGCTTGACTTGTGAGTATCAAGAAGTGTACATCATATCTGAGTCATAATGCTCTAATATGTGAAGACCTTTTCGTGAGTTCTTTTAATCAGACCCTCCATATGATATCCGATTAGTGCGATTTAAATCTTCTAGGGCTTCCACTAGTTGTTTAAGATCGATTGTCTTGATATTTTTCAGGAGTAAACTTGCTCATGGTTTACATTTTGACCATCGAGAGTGGACTAGTTCTCGATTCCTATCGACTAGTGACTTAAGGATTTTATGTTTCAAATACTTGAGAGAGATAAAATGGTCAAATTTAGACTCAACATCTTTGAGCCCAATACTAGCACATTGGGTAGTGAACAAACATGAAACCCGGACACATGTATTTATAATGCAGGTATTGCTGAATAGACTTCGAATGTCAAAAAAAGAAACTACCTCAATAAATGAATGTACACAATCTCTGGAATTGAATACAGGTACGTCTAATGACTCAATTCTGTTAGGGGATTCCAAATCTCTCGCAAAACAAACATAATCTTTTTCATTTTTTCAATCATCAATTTTTGGTTTCCCATTTCTTTTATAAGAAAAAAAACAAAAACAAAATACAAAAATAGAAAATGAAAAAGAAAAATACAAAATTTGAAAAAGTTTAAAATAAAAAAATATTCTTCTCATAAGCGACATGACTTTTAATTATTTTTAGCTTTCTAGAAATGTCCTTCAACAAGTGATACGGAAGAGTAAACATATATTGAGGGGGAGTTTATCCTAAACACAAGTTTTTCAAAATTGTGTCGTTTATTCTAATTTATTTCTAAATGGCTTACAATTACGACAAAGTGACCGAACTTCATAAATGGCTTGTGTACACACAGTGCATAACCGATTCAACCAATGGCTTCGTATACTTGATCTGAACCGGACTTCAAATTTTTTGCAAACAACGTGTCTCTCGAACAAAACTTGATATTGTGTTTCAAATTTCTTTTAATAAATCTTCAAATTTAAAATGGAACACATTTTGAGCGGAGTTAAACAAAACTTCTTTATTTTTCAAAATGTGTTGTTTGTATTTAAATTTCAAATTGGTTGTCAAAATAAATTCTTTGTTCATATCCGAATTTAAAAAGGGTTGTTGCAAATAATGATCTCTCAAACAATATTTTAAAACAAAGTTTATTTGAAAAAAGCGGACTTTTTGTTTGAAGGGAGTTAAATAAACTCCTTTTGTGATTTAGTGTGCAAAGGTGTTTAACTTTGAAGGGGGATAGTTTAAATTTTATTAAACACATAACCACCTCCTCATACTTAAGGGACTAGTTATGTCAAAACTAAATAGTTCAAAAATATAACAAAGGGGGTGTTTGTTTAAGCTTATATGTAGGCTTACGAGCTTATCTAATTTTCGAACTTATATTTCATAAGCCTTAAATTTCTAGCTTTTGAGACTTGTGGACTTATATAACGTTGTTATTATATAAACAGCTTATATACAAACTTATTATGTTTAATAAACTTATATAAGCCGGAAATTTTCAAAGTAAGCCACAGAGCTTACAAAATATATGAGCAAGGGGTGTGGTAGCATGGAGCTCGTGCCATTCATACGTGGCAGCCAAAACGGCGGCGCCATTCACGCATCACCACACTACCCTAGCCTCGCGCCATTGGAAATGTTAGTATACTGGCGCCGCGCCAAAGTCCATTGTTTCTCTCTTTTTGAATTTTTTACCGTTAAAAACGACTAGTTTTCAAAAGTTTTTTTTCTTTCAACCCACCTATATAAATATTACTCATATCTTACCAATTTTCACACACAAATACTCATATCTTCAATTTCACATACAAAAATACTACATAAAATAATGGCTTGTTCGCTTCCACATACTTTCAATGAAACCATATCGTGTGTTCAGAAACTAATTGAGGAGGATATCGTTCGTCAGCAAGCGTTGGTCGCCTTAGCTATACAATTCGACAAGGCGTGCAAAGATAAAGATGATTTGCGACAATCGTACGAGAAACGTAATGACATTCCAAAAGAAAAACGTGCTCAAATAGAGGTGTTTTTAAACGAAGAATCTTCGAAAGATTACGAGATGCACAATGCTTTGATTAGAAAGACCGGAAAAATACAAGAACAAATCAATGCTAAGTTTGTGTGGCTAAAAAAAATATACTTAGGACGATTATGTTTTCGTATTGCTTTTTAAGTTTTTGTATTGTTTTTAAATTTGTATCTTAATTTTTATTTTATTTTAACATACTGTGGTTTTTAGATGATATATATATGATTGATGAGTCTCTAATTACTCATCATTTTTGTAATGTATAGACTGCAAAATCATCTGAAAACACTCAAAAATGCTTCAAAATGATCAAAATATCACAAATCAGTGTTTTATGTGTTTTAAATACAAAAAGATCAAAATCAGATGAAAAACGTATCAAGTTTGCAAAATTAGCAGTTTTAGTCCCCCAAGTTTCAAAACTTGTCAAAATTAGTCCCTATGCATTTATTTTGAAATGAAAAGCCAACCCAAGGTTTTGAAAGTCAATTTCACAAAATATTACACTTGGGTTACAAGTTTTCCAAAATTACATGTTTAGTCCCTGAAAATCCAAAAATGGCAAAATTGGCCCCTGGAAAATTGAGAAATGGCAAGATTGGTCCTTATACTTTTTAAGATTGTCACTTATGGTCCTTGGAGAAACTTTGCATAATTGGCAGAAGTAGTCCCTCACTTTTCAGAATTTACACTACTAGTCCTTGCCATTAAAACCTTTATTAAACCCTTTCACCCAATTTTGGACCTTACCAACTCTTGGACCCCTGCCATTTAAGCATTTTGAACCCCCCCTAATATTAATACCCTGGTCAAATGGCAGTCAAACAAGCAAAACGCGCCAATAAGTCTTCCCTTCCCCAACTGCTCTGTCTGCAACAATCAACAAAATCATCCCCCCCTCCTCACCATATCACTTTCTTTGTTCCCTCCTCCTCAACACAAAACAAATATCATTAAATGACCCCTCTCCCACACTCTACCCCTCCAACTGTCAATAATCCAATTGGCGCCAAAATTCAATCCAAAGGCCAAGATAACTTCAACTCATCCAATGGTCATGAAAGATGGTGGGAATCACTCAGAGATATGAGAGGAGATGATTGGCATATAAAAAGAAGAAAGAGGAGATGAGAAGAGGCACTTTTGGACTAGCCATTAGTCACGTAGTATAATTTTTTAAAAGCTTTCTTAATTTTCTATGTCTTTTACAGTTTAAATGTTGTAATCTTTCTTAAACTAGTGTAATGGAACTCTACTTTCAGTTTAACTTCAGCTTAATTTCATTTTCAAGTTTTTGCTTAATTTCCTTTCATTTTCAAGTCATTTTAATTTTATGTTATGTAGTTGTTTTTATGGACTCCTTAAGCCATATAAGCTCCTGACAAAGCTTTAAAGCTTTTAGAGACATTAAAACATGCTTAGTCTTTTAAATTCAAAAAAAAAAAAAAAAAAAAAAAAAAAAAAATCAAGAAAATCAATGAAGAATCAAAAATCTTGGGAAAATGAAGATGGTGAAGGGGTTGAATTTGGAGTGCTATGGGTATTAGGAGCTTATTGGGAAGCTAATAGGTGTAACCTTGTCCTTGGTTCCATGTTTCTCAGTTGATGCATCTTGTAAGCTCATTTTTCCATTTTTGCATATTACTATTTTAGTGGTTTAAAATGTTTAATTTGCATGTTTTTATGTTTATTTGCTGTTATTAGGTGATATTAGAGCTTTATATTAGGTATTTATGTTTTGGATTTGATCATGGTTTGATATGGCATTGTGACTGTCTATATGTCCAATTTTGAAAATCCTAGACCTAGACTTGTTTGACATCTGGTTTAGGCTGAAAAAGGTCCACTTTGACACCTTGGTACCTCTGGATTTGATGGAATTGGGTCAGGCAGTCTTGTGTTTTGAAAACTTCAAATCAGTCCTTGTTAAAGGTTGTTTGGATTTGATAGTGAATCTGTGTTAATGGCTGTGTATGTGATTGTTCTTGCTTGAAACACTCTTTATATGGCCTTAGTAACTCAGTGCAACCTTAACCAAATGGTGTAGCATGGTAGAAAGTCAAAATGACACTTGATGATCTCATTATGAGCACTGTGAGGTTGTTGGATCCTATAATCTTGCTTATCTGTTTAAATGTTGTGTATCTTTGTTTATTTCATGTTTTAACTGCTTAATATATCATATATAATCAGTAGATTAAGTTTTAAGTTCACTTTAGTCAACTTTTCAGTTTTTGTAAAAAGTCAATTTTCATTTGGGTCGTTTTTTGAATAAAATAGATATTTTCACTGTGGGTTTAATAATAAGTTTTAGCTTAAAATCTCTTAGGGTATTAAAGTTTGGTTGCTAAATAAAATTAGAAAAATATTAGTTCTCTGTAAATCAGCTTTTTAAGTGCTTAATTATTGGTTTATTTTGGTACCTAGTCTGAAAACAGTGCCCTGTGCACAGATTTGGTACCCAACTTCACAAGCTCTTATAGAGCTTAATAGTGATCATTAGCTTGTACAACTTAGCTTTTTGAGAAGCTCACCTAGCTAACTCAAGGTTTCAAGAGCTTATTTTCCAATCCTAGCTTATTTGCTTAGCCTGCTATTGCTTTTTAGATCTGTCCATTTTGTCTAAGTGTACCAGTAATCAGTGTTTTTCAAGATTTTTAAAAGCTTCTCAAGAGCTTAATTGTGAAAGCCAAACTTTGTAACTTAGTTCTTTGGAAAGTTCACTTGGTCAACTTGCTTGTTCAGTTGCTTATTTTCAATTTGTAGCTTATCTTAGTGCTTAATTTTTAGCTTTAAAGTACCTAGTGATTCATAGAGTAAACTGAGTAACAGTGTTTAGTTTTGCTTATTTGTGCTTTTTCAGTGCTTATTCATGGTTATTGTGCTTATTCAGTGTTCATACTAGCTTATTTACATTAGCTTAACTTATTTCCATCATACTTGTGCTTATTCAATAGCTTAAAAGTCATTTAGCTTTAATCTTATGCTTATTTCCATTTAAGTACCAACTGTTGTGATTTTTGTGCTTATTCAGTGCTTATTAGTGTTTTTCATAAAAACTTGCAGTTGAGAAAAGTGCTTATTTTTTTTGTATTTAATAAGTTGCAAAAAGAAAAATCGAAAAATAAAATGTTTTGCAAAAAGGGGGTAGGCAGGCTCGAACCTGAGACCTCCCCCTTGATAGAGTGATAGTGTGTGTACCTGTAACCATTGCGCCCTTGGGTCTTTCTCGGTTATGGTTTGCACAATCAATGTTTTATATACGTTTTGCCTTATATAGCTTATTTAGTTCATTTGGCTTATTTCGAGCTTATTTTAAGTAGCTTTTTCAAGTTTTTTTATTTTTCATAAATCTGTAATAGTATAAAGTATTTTCTATAAAAGTTTCAGATTTTTCTCATTAGTTTTAGTATTTTTAAACATTTAATTTGTGTAAAATCTTATTTAATTCATAATAAAAAATATAAAAGTCAAAAAAATATAATTCTTTTTCTAAAATTTTCTTTTGTCATATATTTTGTAAAAATGTTATTTTTACACTTGTAGGCCTTTTATTTCATAAATTTTACGTTTTGTCTTGCGCTCCAACGTAATTATTATACATATCGCTCGTTTTCATTTTAAGTTACGTTTTTAAATAATTTGAGTGTACGTTTTAGTTAATATAGTTTATTTGAGTCATTTTATTTTATATATCATAAACATTCATCATTGTAAATATAGTGATAGCGTTTATTTAATAGATTTTATCTTTTTAATTTTCTTAATTTGTATTTAAGTCGCTTTAGTTTATTTCCTCTTTTATTAGTTATAATTGTTCATTCAATCTATCCTTTCTGATCACTATCATTAGTGATCACTCTATCATCTGAATTTGTTTCACACATTGAGTCTCCGTGGGACTTAACGACCCGGGAATCCACTGTATTCTCTGATCTTCATTTGCATTTGTGTCTGAGCAGTTTTAAGTCTGTTTAGACTTGACGGTTCATGAGATCAAATTTGGCGCCGCTGCCGGGGAGCGAATATAAAATACAAAATATACAAAAATACAAAAACAATATTTTTTTTTGTAAAGTTAAAATATATCAAAAACAATATAAAATACAAAAATATTTTTTTCCTTTGCACACAACTTGCCCAGTTTGATGAGTCCCTCAGTTACAACATTTGGTTGTTGGCTGTTTGAAAACAATTTGGTAGACGTTACAAACCTAGATTCCCTTTTAAGGGGCGGAAACGCGCAGTTTGTTAACTCCTCTATTGAGAACGTTTGATCGTTCGGTTGTCGGATTCCAGTTGCTGAGCTCTGTCAGACCCAGATTCCCTTTCAAGGGGCGGTTGTTAGGAATTTTCTTTCTTCTGTATATATATATAAATCTAAAAATACAAAAATATTTTCCATTTCTTTTTATAAAATCAAAAATCAAAAAGATTCTTCTCGCCTTTTCTGAGTTTCTTTCTAAGATTCTTAGACTCATCTTAAGTGATGAATATTCATAATTCTGTGAGTGGCAATCCCACTCCAATTTCTCACCCAATCTTTGAGTGGCAATCCCACTCAGCTTCCCCATGAACCAATTTAATTCGGGGTCAAGTCAAGCTAGTGACTTGGTTATCAAAAACAAGCCACACCATATGGGTTTTCACCCATATTTCTGTTTTCTTTCTCTGTTCTACCACCCTAGTGTGGGGGGGTTGCCCACATGTTGTGTAAAAAAAATTCTTCTTCTTTCTAAATAATGGCCGTAATATTTCCCTTTTACGTTCTTTGTTTCGGCATAACCGCCGGTACTTTGAATATTGAGGGCAATATTCATTTCTAAGTGTGGGGGGGAATTCTCACGAATTTCATATATTATCTACCCAATTCCCCCGTTTTTGGCCAAAAATTTTTTTTTTGGAGTAAGTGTTTTACACTTTCTCATTTGGTTATCAGTCCGCCATGTCTGTAAGACAAAAGGATTGGCTAATCCAGAGCAAACGGCTCTTGGTAAAGATTTATCAAATCCGTTTATATGGCTTGCAATTTGCCCAAAATTGTATGGTTCTCAACTCACCATATCCTAAAAAGTGAAGAGTTGGCTAGCCCGCAAGATTATGGCTTGTGGTAAAGGCAGTGGAAAATCCATAATTGGTAATCAGCTCACCAAAGATAATATTGATAATTTATCTAAGAGTTGGCTAGTCCAGAAGGGTACGGCTTCTGGTAAAGACTAATCAAATCCGTTTACAGCTTATGATTTGCTCAAAATCATTTGGTTATCAGTGTACCAAGGTTCTTACTTGAACTGAAACATTTGGCTACTCCAGAAGTGATGGCTTTTGGTAAAGAGTTTTTAAAATCCATTAAAGCTTCAAATCATTGCTAGGGACTAGCAATATCTTAGTGTGGGGGATTGATGAGTCTCTAATTACTCATCATTTTTGTACTGTATAGACTGCAAAATCATCTGAAAACACTCAGAAATGCTTCAAAATGATCAAAATATCACAAATCAGTGTTTTATGTGTTTTAAATACAAAAAGATCAAAATCAGATGAAAAACGTATCAAGTTTGCAAAATTGGCAGTTTTAGTCCCCAAGTTTCAAAACTTGTCAAAATTAGTCCCTATGCATTTATTTTGAAATGAAAAGCCAACCCAAGGTTTTGAAAGTCAATTTCACAAAATATTACACTTGGGTTACAAGTTTTCCAAAATTACATGTTTAGTCCCTGAAAATCCAAAACTGGCAAAATTAGCCCCTGGAAAATTGAGAAATGGCAAGATTGGTCCTCACACTTTTTAAGATTGTCACTTATGGTCCTTGGAGAAACTTTGCATAATTGGCAGAAGTAGTCCCTCACTTTTCAGAATTTACACTACTAGTCCTTGCCATTAAAACCTTTATTAAACCCTTTCACCCAATTTTGGACCTTACCAACTCTTGGACCCCTGCCATTTAAGCATTTTGAACCCCCCCTAATATTAATACCCTGGTCAAATGGCAGTCAAACAAGCAAAACGCGCCAATAAGTCTTCCCTTCCCCAACTGCTCTGTCTGCAACAATCAACAAAATCATCCCCCCTCCTCACCATATCACTTTCTTTGTTCCCTCCTCCTCAACACAAAACAAATATCATTAAATGACCCCTCTCCCACACTCTACCCCTCCAACTGTCAATAATCCAATTGGCGCCAAAATTCAATCCAAAGGCCAAGATAACTTCAACTCATCCAATGGTCATGAAAGATGGTGGGAATCACTCAGAGATATGAGAGGAGATGATTGGCATATAAAAAGAAGAAAGAGGAGATGAGAAGAGGCACTTTTGGACTAGCCATTAGTCACGTAGTATAATTTTTTAAAAGCTTTCTTAATTTTCTATGTCTTTTACAGTTTAAATGTTGTAATCTTTCTTAAACTAGTGTAATGGAACTCTACTTTCAGTTTAATTTCAGCTTAATTTCATTTTCAAGTTTTTGCTTAATTTCCTTTCATTTTCAAGTCATTTTAATTTTATGTTATGTAGTTGTTTTTATGGACTCCTTAAGCCATATAAGCTCCTGACAAAGCTTTAAAGCTTTTAGAGACATTAAAACATGCTTAGTCTTTTAAATTCAGAAAAAAAAAAAAATCAAGAAAATCAATGAAGAATCAAAAATCTTGGGAAAATGAAGAAGATGGTGAAGCAGGGTTGAATTTGGAGTGCTAAGGGTATTAGGAGCTTATTGGGAAGCTAATAGGTGTAACCTTGTCCTTGGTTCCATGTTTCTCAGTTGATGCATCTTGTAAGCTCATTTTTTCCATTTTTTGCATATTACTATTTTAGTGGTTTAAAATGTTTAATTTGCATGTTTTTATGTTTATTTGCTGTTATTAGGTGA
The DNA here is from genome assembly GCA_910596185.1 of Chrysanthemum makinoi. Classification (NCBI taxonomy): domain Eukaryota; kingdom Viridiplantae; phylum Streptophyta; class Magnoliopsida; order Asterales; family Asteraceae; genus Chrysanthemum; species Chrysanthemum makinoi. The sequence continues at coordinate 322,006,783 of OU343225.1, forward strand.
TATTAGAGCTTTATATTAGGTATTTATGTTTTGGATTTGATCATGGTTTGATATGGCATTGTGACTGTCTATATGTCCAATTTTGAAAATCCTAGACCTAGACTTGTTTGACATCTGGTTTAGGCTGAAAAAGGTCCACTTTGACACCTTGGTACCTCTGGATTTGATGGAATTGGGTCAGGCAGTCTTGTGTTTTGAAAACTTCAAATCAGTCCTTGTTAAAGGTTGTTTGGATTTGATAGTGAATCTGTGTTAATGGCTGTGTATGTGATTGTTCTTGCTTGAAACACTCTTTATATGGCCTTAGTAACTCAGTGCAACCTTAACCAAATGGTGTAGCATGGTAGAAAGTCAAAATGACACTTGATGATCTCATTATGAGCACTGTGAGGTTGTTGGATCCTATAATCTTGCTTATCTGTTTAAATGTTGTGTATCTTTGTTTATTTCATGTTTTTACTGCTTAATATATCATATATAATCAGTAGATTAAGTTTTAAGTTCACTTTAGTCAACTTTTCAGTTTTTGTAAAAAGTCAATTTTCATTTGGGTCGTTTTTGAATAAAATAGATATTTTCACTGTGGGTTTAATAATAAGTTTTAGCTTAAAATCTCTTAGGGTATTAAAGTTTGGTTGCTAAATAAAATTAGAAAAATATTAGTTCTCTGTAAATCAGCTTTTTAAGTGCTTAATTATTGGCTTATTTTGGTACCTAGTCTGAAAACAGTCCTGCGGCACAGATTTGGTACCCAACTTCACAAGCTCTTATAGAGCTTAATAGTGATCATTAGCTTGTACAACTTAGCTTTTTGAGAAGCTCACCTAGCTAACTCAAGGTTTCAAGAGCTTATTTTCCAATCCTAGCTTATTTGCTTAGCCTGCTATTGCTTTTTAGATCTGTCCATTTTGTCTAAGTGTACCAGTAATCAGTCGGTTTTTTCAAGATTTTTAAAAGCTTCTCAAGAGCTTAATTGTGAAAGCCAAACTTTGTAACTTAGTTCTTTGGAAAGTTCACTTGGTCAACTTGCTTGTTCAGTTGCTTATTTTCAATTTGTAGCTTATCTTAGTGCTTAATTAGTAGCTAGAAGGTGCCTAGTGATTTATATAGTTTCCTGTGTAACAGTGTTTAGTGTTGCTTATTTGTGCTTTTTCAGTGCTTATTCATGGTTTTTGTGTTTATTCAGTGTTCATACTAGCTTATTTACATTAGCTTAACTTATTTCCATCATACTTGTGCTTATTCAATAGCTTAAAAGTCATTTAGCTTTAATCTTATGCTTATTTCCATTTAAGTACCAACTGTTGTGATTTTTGTGCTTATTCAGTGCTTATTAGTGTTTTTCATAAAAACTTGCAGTTGAGAAAAGTGCTTATTTTTTTGTATTTAATAAGTTGCAAAAAGAAAAATCGAAAAATAAAATGTTTTGCAAAAAGGGGGTAGGCAGGCTCGAACCTGAGACCTCCCCCTTGATAGAGTGATAGTGTGTGTACCTGTAACCATTGCGCCCTTGGGTCTTTCTCGGTTATGGTTTGCACAATCAATGTTTTATATACGTTTTGCCTTATATAGCTTATTTAGTTCATTCGGCTTATTTCGAGCTTATTTTAAGTAGCTTTTTCAAGTTTTTTATTTTTCATAAATCTGTAATAGTATAAAGTATTTTCTATAAAAGTTTCAGATTTTTATCAATAGTTTTAGTATTTTTTAACATTTAATTAGTGTAGAATCTTATTTAATTCATAATAAAAAATATAATTCTTTTTTCTAAAATTTTCTTTTGTCATATATTTTGTAAAAATGTTATTTTTACACTTATAGGCCTTTTATTTCATAAATTTTACGTTTTGTCTTGCGCTCCAGCATAATTATTATACATATCGCTCGTTTTCATTTTAAGTTACGTTTTTAAATAATTTGAGTGTACGTTTTAGTTAATATAGTTTATTTGAGTCATTTTATTTTATATATCATAAACGTTCATCATTGTAAATATAGTGATAGCGTTTATTTAATAGATTTTATCTTTTTTTTAACTTTCTTAATTTGTATTTAAGTCGCTTTAGTTTATTTCCTCTTTTATTAGTTATAATTGTTCATTCAATCTATCCTTTCTGATCAATGATGCGTAATGAAATGAGGGAGGAAAAGATCTTCGTCCTTCACTTCATTCTGCCTCGTTATATATATCGGCGACGTGTACCTTGTGACTAAATATTACTACACTTGGCCTTATTGCTGATGTTTTAGATGCGTGTGAGAGATATATGAAATGGTTTGTGCGTATTTATATAGTGGATGCGGTTATATGTTTTTAATAATCATTATTGATAATAATGATTTTTAGCGGTTACACGTTTTTAATAATGGGCTGTAAATGATTTGAAATCTGTATTTAATTTATGAAAACGTCTGAATTTGAATTTTAATAATGTGATCTATTGAATTTTAAGTCTTCCTTTTATAATAAATGTGTAGGTTTATTCTTTTAAGATTTTTTTTAAGAATGGTCTAAATGCATTATAATATAGTTAAGATAGTATTGGAATTTGTATTTTTTATTTTATAAATGAAAATGTAATTTATTTAAAAAAAAAGAAAAAAAAAACAACAACATGCAAACGACATGTGACAAGTGGAGAGGTGCTTTTTATATGTAAATGTGAAATATAAAAAGTTGACGTGACACTAAAGTAACAGAATGCTACCACGCCACCATAGCCGATGCTCTAAACCCAAAACCAAAAACCTATAAGGGGGTAGGGAGTGGTCACCTAATACCCAACACTACCCAAATTGTCACATCACCTCTATCCAATAAAAACCTTTCAACTCACAACTACCCAATTGTACCATAACACTACCCAAAGTGGAGGGAGTGGTCACCTATTCCTACCCAATTTCTTTTTTTTCCATATATTTTAATAAATAAAATCACATACAATATTAAAATAAAAACATACCATTTCATTAAAAATAAAAACATTACATAATACTTAAAAAAATTACAACTTAAAAATTGAAACTACAACTTAAAAAAAACATTACATAAGTTGAAATAAAAAACAAATGAAACTACAACTTAAAAATTGCAAGCCCATCCGTGTTTCGCCGCAAGTTCACGTTTTTGGGCAAGAATGAATTCCAACATAGCGGGATCGCGAATGTGATCATGCGGCTCCATAAAAAACTTCATCTCCCGTTGTGTATTCTTGAACTTCGCCCCCTCGAGTTGTGTAGCCAACAATTGTTTCGCCAACGCATCCTTCTCGTGTTTTTCTTCCAAATATTGTGTCTTCTTTTGTGTGTAGGAGTTGATTTCATCCGCAATACTTGAGACCGACGAGGAGGATGCGCCTTGCTTCTTTTTCATCTTTCTTGATTCAAGTGGAGGGGTGGGGTCTTCATTCATGTCGGGAATGGTGTTGCTTGCCGATTCATACTCCCCCGACTTCCTTTTTGAAGAATTGCTAGTCGCACCGCCAACATCTTGAAAACATTCTTGCTCCGTCCATTTGTCATGACCTCTGACAACCTCCCACGCCAAGCTATGAGCAAATTGTCTTTTTGTTATTGTATAGTAATCCGCCTGAGCTATTCTCACCACGTCCAAGTCGTTGCACCCACTAGCCTTAGCACATTTCTACATAATATACAAAATAATAAAAAGTATAGCTTAGACAAAATAATGTAATTGTAAATAATAAAGTATAGATTATATAAAATAAAAAGTATAGCTTGTACCGCTTGGACGTAGTAGCCGTTGAAAATACCCATGGCCTTGCTCATTGTTTTCCACTTTGTATTCAACGAATGAAAAGTTCGCGAAGTCAAACCCAAAGTTGCCTTGTAATGCTCGAGAACCCGTTTCCAAAACCTTCGTTTTGTTCATTACCGACAACATTACATTCGGAGATTTGAATCCATGCTTTGGCCAAAGCCTCCTCTTGTGCCGGCGACCAAACTTCACGGGGCCTCCTCCCGCCAATGCTTTTTCTTCCCTCCCCCGCATCGACTTCTTCAACGTCCTCATCTTCGTCTTCTTCGTTTGGTGGTTGTTGTGTTTCGACAACAAACTCGACGTCTTCGTCATTGTTTTCGAACGGGGATAACTCGCTTGTAGGAGTGATGTTGTAGTGTTGTGGATTCATTTGAGGAGGAGCCATATTATATTGGTAATATTGATGTGGAGATGCGGGTTGTGGAACGTAAAATTAATTCGGAGATGGTTGAGAATAAAATTGGTTTGGAAACGGAGTTTGTTGTGGTTGCGGATGAACGGGTTGAGACCGACCTTGACGTGAAGTGGAATTTTTTTTTACCTCTTCTTGGATCCATGATTTTGTGTTTTTGAGAGATGAGTTTGTGTTTTTTTTTTTTTTTTAAAATGAGTTTGGGTTAGTTTGGTTTTAAAGGGATTTTTTTATTTTTTTATTTTTTTATTTTTATTTTTTTTTTTAGTATTGCAACTAGCCGTTGCATAGTCCCCCAACATTCAAAATTTCAAAAAAATGCTCCCCACCACGATCGGCTTCCCAACCCGCTCCACTACCCGATTTTGCCTAACCGACTAGGTCGGGACGGTGTTACCGATCTACCCGATCGGCACCTAACCCCAAACCGAGTCCACTCCCTCCCCTCTAAGCCTACTATATAAAGCCAAAACAAAAACCCTTAAAATCATTCACACAACTTTATATCTCTGTTCTATCTCTCGGAATTCGTGCAAGCTCAAAACGCAGATTTCTCATCATTGTCTTGCAAATTTGTAAGTTACACTAGATTCCCAACCATCTTTTACATATATCTTATGAGTTTCAGTGCATTTCATTATCTTTCAAATCTAGGGTTAGGGTTTATTTCGAGAAAAATGAGGTAGACTATAAGTGTTCGTTTGGTGAATTTAGAACAGGGTAAAGGTCATTTGAACATAAATGGAACTTTTGCACATGTTTTAAGGCTTTTTTGTGTTCGAAAATGTAGGAAAAAGCATTTAGTGGTTGTTTAGGTTAAAATGAGTTAGAGATTAGGTAATGCTTAAAATCTGTTTGTTAAAATTTTTATTAGAGTTGTTTGTAAGTTTGTAAAGTTCTCGAAAAAATGGATTTCGAGAAATTTCATATGTTGGTCTAAACATTAAAAGTTTCGAGTAACTTTGAGAATTTCGAGTAAAGCTTGAAAATTTCGGGTAAAATTAAGGATACAAGTACTAAGAGAATTTCGAGAAATTTTGTTGAATAGTTGCTTTCAGAAAATTTTGCTAAAAAGTCAAAGGTGACAATTTTCGATTAATATGTGATGAACAGTACCTTTCGACAAGTTTTTGGGTCAAACATGGTCAATTTCGAGAAATTTTTTACAAACAATGTATAAAACAAGTTTTCTTAGTTACATAGATATTTATCGACAATTTAGTTTAGCCCGTGCCCATTCTAGCCCGTACATGTTTAGTCTGTGCCCATGCCCGCCCGTTTTGCCACCTCTAGGTAGTAGGTACCACGTTTGATGCCCACTTTGGAAGTGCAGATACTTCTAACTGCATTTTGTTGTGATCAAATTTCACATCTATATTTTTTCTTTCTTAGACCTTAATTTGGATAGACCAGCCTTGTCTTTAGAAGAGGCTATTTAAATTTGTTTGGATTATGGCCTGATGACCTTGATTGTTCCTGCTGCGTAATACTTGGCTTTCAAATTTTGCTGATGTAAGTTAATGGTCTACGATCTCAAACACTGTATTAGTAGACAACATGTTCAGTTATATGGAGGAGTATCAGACTATCAGTCTTTTGTCATTAGTTATGCTAGTTTTTGTTTTAAACAATCATGTAACTTGAATACTTGATTGAATAGTACATGAGTACTCACAAAAATTAGCCCGGTTGGCCAACAAAATGATGCTACTTGATATCACATTACTGTATTTCCATGTGATGGATGTCTATCTAGAGATTGTTTCTATACAGCTTATGATTAATCCTTATAACTTACCTAAGGTTTATGATAGGCTAGTGATTTTTCAGCGGGCCAGGCCATTACCTTGTGTATGTAATTTCGAACCTTAAAACCAAAATTCATGACCCTTTATCAGGTTAACTAAGTTTGAATGATATCCTGCTTGCTTTCCCAAGCAGTAAGGAGGTGAGATATTAAGTGAGGTATTAGGTTCAAGTGCGGGCATCACCTGCCTTGATCTTTGGACATTTGCTATTAGACCAGTTGGTGGGGGCACTAAGGAGTGGCGTTTACCCTTTTTTTAATGCTTAAGTGATAGCAGGCTCACTATCCTATCTTCAAGCATAATTAGGGGGGACAATCATGCCCTACTTTTTATTGTTTTCTTTCCTTTGATAAAGCATGCTTTAATCATTGCATAATCTGGCGGTCATGTGAAAACAAACTCAAAGCTAATGACACTAGTCTGCACCTCACACCAGTTGTTACTTGTTTTCATGGTCACTGCTGTCCAGAAAGATACTGATGGTCTTGTCTAGAATTTTGTTTATGGTAAATAGTTTGAACTTTGAAGCAAATGAGACATACATAAATGCAGTTAATTTTGTATTGCAGTTATATATGCATGCGTAGCTACACTTTTCTTTTTAGGATGTAGGTACATGCTTTCACTAATCTAGAATTGTGCTTTAAAAGCCAACAAAAGATAAAGAAAAGAAAGGGAAGCTAGTATGTTTCAACTTTCTACATGGAAAACAATTGCCTGCGATGCTTCATAGGCCAATCTTTTAGACACTTCACTTGAGCATTCACAATCTCACTAATCAAGTCTTTAAAAAATAAAAATCGTATGCTCTATATCTAACACCAGACCTGGAACTTGATAACAGTACTCTGTGACCTCTTATTCACATCTGCGTTTATGATGTGTACTTCATCTTCCTCATCGTATAAGCCTCCTTTTGAGTTGGAATCTGGAGTCAAGGTCCAAGTAGGGCCTAACCATCAAGCTGACATTCCCAGAAAAGTAACATTGCGCGAGTATACTCAAGGTTTTGATAAGGTACGTAACTTTTTACATTAGAGTGCGATCCTACTTATGAGTTATAAAAAAGTGATTTTCTTTTTCTTCTTGCTGCAGATAGATGAAACAAGAACTTGTACTCTATTCCCTAAAGGAGAGTGCAGAAAAGGCGCAATATGCCCTTTTTGGCATGGGATGTCTGCTGAAGAACGGTATGTTATATTATTAGTTTGTTTGTCTTTTTATATCGAATTATATGAATGGGAAAGAATTCTAGAACTAGGATAATATTTGAAAATGATTATTCGCTCTGCCATTGGACAGATTATTCGCTCAGCAGATAGACCCATGTGCTCCTCATATAGCCTTGTTATTACTCCCTTTGTCGTCTGTTTTATTGTCAATTATCACTCAAAGGGGAGAATTACTTTTCCTAGTTTTAAATTGATAACATATTTGAAATTGATTCGCTATTTTGACTTGTATTATTTTAATTGCATATGTGGGTGATTCATGATTTATGATCAAGAAGGAACTCCTTTCGTATGGTTCTGGGTTAATGGGGCAGTGAAGTTTGTTGGGCTATGGGTCTTTGCTGCTATGAATGTTGTGACTATACAGTCATCAATACAATCAACATACAAAATGCTTAAAAAGAAAAAAGACCAGTCACCTGCATCTCACTGTATCTTTTCTTTATTGACTGATGTTATGTTTATACGTAAATGATACCCACTATTTGAAGTGTATATTGATACTTAATGTTATTTTTTTGAACTTGAAGTTTGAATTTTGAAGTCTGGGATAGAGAGATCAATTCGGAAAGGAGAGTGCAAGAATCAGAAGCAGCAAGTGCAGGATCTTTCTAATGGTGGTGCCACTTATGCTATACCTGCTGTGAAACTCAACTCCAACCTCTGAACTTCCGGGAAAAGTAAATAATTAACTTTGGAAAGTCGATTTAAGCTCCCAAGTCTTGCATAAGGAATATTTACAGCTTAATCAAACGAGTCTATTAATTATTCACTAGTAATCTTTACTGTTTTAGAATCATTGTACCTTGAAATATTGACCTTAATACTTGACTTTACTGTTTTCATAGAGTTGTGATGTTGCTTGGTTCTAAAACTACTCTTCCGTGATTAGCCAAATCTGTTTTCATTATGTATGATCGGATTTACATGTTGTTTGGTTGGTAACTAGGTGTAAAAGAATAAAAGGATAATTTGGTAAAATATTTACAGAAAATTAAACATTGAGATGGGATGGTTAAACCCATCTTAATGTATGTTAGTGACATAAAGTCACAAATGAATCAATGACATGCAGACTACTGACTCAGTACTGTATAGATTGGATCTGTAACTAATCGCCTTATTCACCTCAAACTATCATTCTCACTAACGTGAAAAGCTGAGTCGACAATGCCAGAATAAACAAAACCACTGGTGCCACCAGCTAACCTGATGAACGAGACTCTGAGCTGTTGAACTTCGCAACAATCACATGATCATGCACAAGTACCCCAATTGCACACCAAATTATAGATTCACAATTCACTAACTTATGTCTGCAAGGAGCCATAGATTCACAATTTACTAATTTCATAACCTCAAAAAGGATACGCACATAGATACCTCAAAAGCTGTTTTACAAGGCTGATGGCGCATACTGCAACATAGATGTCATTGCCGGCAACAAGATCCAGCATTTTTTTATAAAATCTCTTAGCAAATAGTCCAAGAGATGGCACATTGTCATCCACGACATGGAAGTATAAAACTTTACTATTAACTTATAACTTGAGACACTCCCTTTACCATTAACGCCAAAACTCTTGTAAGTTTATCATCTGATTGTTACAACAAAACCAGAAACCAAAAGTGGACCCTTGTAAGTTTCAAAGCCTTTTTTGTGCTTCACCTTGGCCCATACAATCGCGAAATGACGATAGTTTTTGCCATGTGAGCCACATGTCACGGCATCCATAGAACTTCATTTGTAAAGCTCTTTTGTAAAAGTTCTCTAAGTAATAATACAAAGTGTTCCTTTACATTCCACTTGTTCCATTATTTGAAGTTTACTTTCGTTGCATACATCGTTGAGTGTTCGAGCAAGGCTGAGCTTAGTCGAGACTAAGTGCCGCGCGGAAGACCTTGTAAAGACAAGTCCTTGACACACACCTCTGTATATAAACCATGACTTCAAATATCTCACTTGGATTATTATGGTTCGGTTTATAAACAAAAACCATAGCAGAACCGGTGTTTCTCATTATCTAAAACTGAACGGTTGGTTAATGTTCCGGTTTGGTCGGTATTCCGTGTTGATAATTTGGACTTACAAGACTATTTATGACTACTTATTGGAACTGTTAGAAACCAGTATACAAGCATAGACTTCACAACTCAACAAACATGGACTCACATTCAGTGTTGTTTGCTTAATTTTTCTTATAAGCATCACAGTTACACAATTGTATAGATAGTAGAGTCCCGACATAAATTGTAGCATGATTCTTGCAGGTACCTGAAATCTGAACCATATAAACCATGCCACACATACTCAACCATATTTTTGAAAAGTCAGGTTTATTTATCTCATCGAATTTTCTTGCATCATAACATTGAGAACAACACAATAAAATAAAATAAAATAAATACAAAATCAAACCAATGACCCTTTTTGTGAGATGAGTATCCAACTATAGAACTTAAATATATCAGAACAAAAATTTGTCAGCATTTGGGTTTTACTCTTTGGAGTTCTATACTTCAAAGAAATGTGTTATAACAGCAAAAGTTTTTGTTACCCCAAAACAACCCATTCCATTATATCTTCGTTTATTCATCCCTCATTGCACGATGATCCCTGACAATATTAATAGTTTATCAAGTCAGTTACACACATGAAAACATGGAATTCAATCAGTAAAACTTGACTTATAAAGTCAAACAAGTTCAAGTTTATATTTTTGACTTTTGAGGTCAAACAGGTTACCATCTTTGGAATTTGAGGCCACCCCGAATGCGTGGATTTGGACGTTCCTCCATGGGCTCCTCTTCCTATATCATTAGCAATCGGATCAAATCAAATAAACACGAGAAAGATGATTGAATATCCTGCATAAAATGTAAAATTTACTTGCCTCTTCTGGGACTTCTAGAGTCCTTTCCTTAGTGTGAAACGGTAACTAGGGCGATGTATTAATTGAGACAGTTGTTCAAGAAGCAGGTTCCTGAAAAAAATTAATTGTTCAGTAAAACAGCGGAAAAAAAGAGAAGATGAACTGAATCCAACTGTCTAAACATGAACATAAATCGTTTACTCGTTGACTATTCACATCATATACCTAGTGCACTAAAAAACCATTGACTCATAAGAGTTTGACAGAAAACCATTTACCACAAACTAGTAGTGCACTAGATAACCACATATGAACTGAGTCTAAACATGGTTATAGTCATTTAATGATCAATGTCGGTATGTCACTCGTAAGCTTCTTTTTGGCATCTATCATATCTAATTCAAATTACCCTATAAAGACAAGAAAATGTGTGCTCAAAATGTTAGGATAAAGATAGATACAGCAGAAAATATCTGCTCACTTTAGTTTCACCATATCCCCTGGAGTATTTTAGTTATGATGACGTTCCTTGACATCAAGAGTAAAATCTAGTTCAAAATCCTCTTTGAAAGCATTAGGCTACTTATTTTCAAGGTCAACCCCAACGGCAACTGCTGTCTGCAGATTATCAAATAATAAAATCAAACAAAGGTTTTAAATTGCCCGTATATAAAATCTGAATTACAAAATCAAACACAAAAAACATTAACATATATAGTTATATACGAGAAGAAGCAATCTTACAAAATGAAACATAATTACATATTTTGTTTTTTCAATATATCTTAATAATTAGTATAGGAGGGTGAGACAAACCTCATAGCACCAACACCGGGCCACGTTATTCACAGTGTACCCACCACCCCCTAGGACCATTAGAGGAACATTGAAAGATCTCACAGGTAGTTTAGGCAATCTGCATGGCCTTTCAGCGACAAAATTAAATGTCCCAAGTCAATCACCAGCCAAAGAATCAGCTCCATATTGAAGCAAAATAACTTCGGGGTCATAAACTTCCATCACTTTTGATGACACCGGTCTAAATAGACCACATAAGCTGGTATCATCCATACCATCGTCTAAAGGGACATTTAATGAAGAATTTTTGCCCTTTCCTGCACCAGTGTTTTTGATGTTTCCTGTGTTAGGAAAAAAGTTTCCGCCATATTTGTGGAATGAGACTGTCATGACTCTGTCACTCGTGTAGAAACCTTCTTCAACACCATCTCCATGATGGATGTCTACATCAACATACAACACCCGCTGCATAATAAACATTCATATAAAGTCCATCGTTAACAGTATTTGAACGCTCACACAAGATACAACATATTTGTAAATCACCATCAAGAAGCCAAAAAGTTTAATAGATTTGGCTAATCACGAAAAATAATATGCATATAAAAAAGGGGCGTTTAGATGTATGTTTTTTTAAAGTGACTGCCTACTCTAATTAGACATTTTCTATTCAAGTCAGAAATATCAGTTTATAAAGTTTGGGTAATCTACTCCATGCGATAAAACAGTTAAGGGAGCTATAAGTAATTAGGGTTTGTGTATGTTGAGATTACTAATTAGGTTTATTTAATGATCGGATAAAGTACGTGAAACATCCCTTAATTCATTTCATAATTTAAACATAAAACTTGCTTAGCTTCTATTTCTGCTACTGAGCTTACACCTCGACGACACTTAAATTGCTCCATTCGTCTGAGGTGAAAACTCATGACATCTGATTTGGTGTTTATGTTTATATATGATTGAGAAATAATGGGTCATGAAGACATTATTAACAAAAGGGCGCTAGATGCCATGTATCAGTTAATTCTTAGTCATATAACCTGTGTTATAAAAAATTTCCCTTCACATAAACCTGTCAAACGTAAATGGATACATTAAGATATCCTAATGTAGCCAATTACTGTCATACATAAATGGATAGATGAAAGATATGAAAAACTTGTTCCCAGTTTTATACTTTGATCAACAGTAGCTAATACAGAGATATGTAAAGTGCAATATCAGTACCGTCACATAGCAAATCTCAAACTGCTTATTAATGCCATTAGGATTCAGAAAACCTCAATTACACATATGTGTGTATCGTGTGTCTAATTTCGATCATTAACGACACAAATGCTTAAAAGATAAGCAATCCTTAGCAAACTAGCTAATAATAAGATAACAAACTACTACGTAACTAATATTACTATTATTCACTACCATCACATACATCATAAACAATATATACCTCATGAATCTTCAGCAGCTCTTGAATCCTCAAAACGATGTCATTCACATAGCACAAACCCGAAGCTTTGGTCTTCTTGGCGTGATGCAAGCCCCTAGTCTAATTAATCGCAATATCCGCCTCACCTCTATTCAACACAATAGAGGCAACAAGTGTTCCCCCAACAAACACCTTACAAAAGTCAAACAAGCCTTCACAGGAAAATCATTATGTTTTTTTATATAATGCTTCACTATTTTCATTGTCTTTTTGCCTAATATTTGTAGGTGAAACTTGAAACAAGAAATCTATATAATCCTTTGAGTGAAACATGTACATTTGCTCTATTTCAGCAAGAAGTATTTTCACGACTCTAATGTGTTGCTCAAGCTCATAGCTTTCAATCATACTGTGTGTCACAGTGGTACGACGAGGTGCCATGCAGTGATTTATTCCGTAACTGTACTCGCCTATCGCCTTTTATTTTATCATTGGTATGATGAGCAAAAGACCCACTGATATAATGAGTAGTTTGTATATACATTGATGCACCTTTTATTTTAACATTGATGCACCATTATTTCAACATTGATGCACCTTTTATTTTATCATTGGTATGATGAGCAGAGTAATTCTCATTGAGCACTTACTATCTTCAAATAAATGCACCTTTATTTCAACATATACAATTGTTTTATTATGGAAGTTACGAGATTGTGACAGGCGTAATATTGAAACCTTGGTTTTTGAAATAGTGAGCAACTTATAGTTGCCTTCTAGGCTATTTGAAGTTGCAACTATTTAGATGGTCCGTGAGATATTTTATTTGTGTTAAACAATGATCTCTAACAATTTATACATTTAGTATGTTATAACTTTACAAATTCTCATATAACTTTCTAAAAATTTCCAGAAAAGAATGATGCAGTTTGCTCATGTTCTCTGTTTTTTCACAATTCTCATATAACTTTACAAAAGTCAAAACTACATATGTCCAGATTAGCCCAACATTTTATACAGTCAAACTGCATGTTTACATTTAGTTTTACTCTTTTCCATTTTTGCAAAATGTGATTGTATTGATAAACTCTTACAATAGAAATGTAGTCAAGATTAAAAGAGCCTCAAATGAGAGTGGCCACACTTAACAACTAAGAAACATGGTCAATGCAAATTTGGTGATATAATATGATTAAGATAATAAGCAGAGTTTGAAAATCATATTTGGTTCCTATAAAACTCAATCACAATGTAACAAGTTCATATTGGCACTGATATAATGATATCGACTACTATATAACTAAAACGTTGAAAGAAAAATTGTTTATGCTTCAAGTCAACTCCATGTTTTCAATGTAGGTGCACAACAACTCGAGACTAGAGAAGTTTTAGCATGAACACCCCTACGCATTGTGTCCTCCAACCCTTTTTCTCTTCTTTTCCGGTTCAATAATCCATATGCAAGAGCTTCCAATGCTTGTATGGACAATGGACAGTTTCTAGTGCTCTGCCTTTGACCATTAGCATTAGTATTCGACAACTCATATTGGTTTGTTCAACAGCAACGGGATAAGTAAGAACTTGAAGACCAATTTTCACCTGCATCACAAACTCAACTTAGTTTTGAAGAGCGAGAGATAACCACATTATAGCACGACTAGGTAGCAGGTGACATTAACAGTAAAGTAACTAAAATAAATTACATGCAACTAAGGGGATGTTTGAACAGCTAATTAACTATGAGCATCAAAAGTGCCCCATGTAGTCGTAACACATTTTTTGGATACACTAACTATTCGAGTGATGCCCTAATCACACTAACGGATGCCCTAATCATACTAACAGATGCACTAAAAATACAAATTGATGCCCTACTACTTATCAATTTGAAAGTCACCCAAATTGAATTTTTAATATTTACAGCTTCTTATATCATTCACTCAAAATAACAGACCTCTTACTGTAATAGCTTAGTAAATATAATTAATGGATCAAGTGTTTACAAAAAAAAAAAAAAGGCAAATAAATGTGTAAGGGTCAATCTGATCTGTCCCATTTCAACCTAAACCTATCAGTGACCAATTAGCCAGAGTCAATTTTGCCACCGCTAAATCTTGAAGTCAATTCTCTCTTTTAGGTTGCCTTTCTAACATGATAACAAAACTCCATTGGAGTTAAGTGTCTGATGTAAGAAATCATCAGACATCAAGAAGAGGAGTATACTCATACAAACAAAACGAGATGTAAAGAGGAATGCACATATGAGGACTCAAGTAATACATGATGTCTGTTATTTCACATGGTCAACACAATAAAATGCCAATTTCTGATCACAACAATGATGCACCAGTTCCAACATAAATGATATATAATGAAGAAACTCACCACGGTTTCATTTGACTACTTCCGCATAATATGATCAGTAAGAGACCAACAGAAGTCCATCACATTTTAAAATTTAATGGATTCCTTATCAATTAGACTAGAAGTTTTAGTCACATAGACTGAAATCACATTTTTCCCAATTCGGGCAAAGTACTTGTCCTCTTTACTACCACCCCATCTGCAAAGTATATCATAATGAGATCATGAACGAACCCAAGATAGACAATGTATAGGTATTGTAAACCTACAAAATAGATCACCTAAAAACAGGCCAGGATACGGCGGTAAAACTACCAGTTCCACCAAATGCAAGCTCGTCAGCACTTCCCTTAAAATCTCTCATAACTTTACCGGTTCTCGCATCAAATATGTTGAGCATGACCCTCTGATCATTTGCGGTTTCTGACTTGCTTTCTATTGCTTTTGGTGACGAGACTTGTACATCATTATTATCTTTTTCAGTTTCTGATTGACTGGTGCACTAATAGCAGATTATTTAACATCATTATTTTTTTCATCTTCTGGCATTAGGTAAGGCTTTAGCTTTTATGCAGATTTCTTTAGTACATCTTCCCCTAACTTTTGAGCAACTTGCAGAACTCCTTAAACAGAGTAATTAATACAAAATCATGAGAACAAGAAGGCAAAATGAGAGTGATTATTTAAGGTATTATAAACTTTGTACCTCATTACGCTCAAACATCTCTACAATCATCCCATTGCATTCCATAACAAGCATGATCACGCATGATCAGACTTTGGAAATAGTCTCAAGAATTAAGGCTCTTTTGATACAAGATCGGCTGGATTGGTCAACTAAATCCTCAAATGAAGAAATAAACATCCTATGAATACAAAATAAATGCTAGTACCAAATCTTCAGAATCCATAAATTTTGTATAACCGTTATTGGTTGTATACCTAGAGTGAGTAATTGACAGCTATAGTGCTATACAGCAACCACAACTTATCATGAACTCTTTTATGTGAGCAAAGATCATGCCTTAACAGAAGCCATTATCAGCCAGAAGCCGCTATCGAAACACTTAAAATACAAATGGATGCAGTAATATGTCCAAACAGATGCTTTAAACATGGAAATGGATGCACTAAACATTCAAACAGATGCCTTAATAATTCTATGTGCAAGATCTTCCCATGCTTTAACTCTACCTATTATTATACTTGTATCAATTCTGATGTTTATAATAATTTTGTGATTTTTCAAGCTTCCAAATAACTAAAATGAAAACATGCATCCTTATGCAACTTTTGTCTCCAAAACTGATAGATATGAGCTTTTATATAAACTATGAACTTTAATAATTTGACTCACTCAATAACAAACAATAATTGTGGCCAATACTATGATAAATGTCCCCGGCAACATGCAAATAAAATACTAGCATTGAAACAACTCTGTATAGAGCACGTGTAGTACACATTCAAAACTAACATAAATCCTCAATCTCCTATTTTTAAGTAGGAACCTAACGGAAAACCACGTGCTATAACTTACGTGCTTTCAATGATATTTAACCAAGCTACACTACTTAGTCAGCTATGATTATTAAAAAAAAATAATAATAAAAAAAAAATAAAAAATAAAAAAAAAAATCAAAAGTTAGAATTACAAGACAATAAATTGATATCATGTAGGCAAGTTAAATTACCTTCAGATTTAATCTGGTAGATCCCACAAGTTTACTGGATTTGAAGATTTTGCCATTACAGTTACAAACTGACAAAAAAAATATATGATGTAATTACATTAAAATTATATATTACAATAGACCTACTTACATGACTCTATTCAATGCATACAGTTTATATAAAGATGGACTTGAAAATTGTTTGTGGGTCAACCTAACTCCACCCTCGGTGTTTTGACCAGTACTAAAAAAGGCTCGTTTTAACCCGATAATGTTTTCACATGTATTATATCTCTCATACACATCCTCAAGATCAATGAACCACAGTTGAAGTATTGGAGGTTACATGAAGAAGTAAACATACACACTGATGCATTACACTAACTATACTCATTGATGCCCTAATGTGTTCATTGATGCACTAAACATAAAAACAGATGCCAAAGTAGTTCCAACGATGCACTAGACATTCAAATGGATGCCCTACTATGACCAACGATGCAATAAACTTACAAACTCATACACTAAACAGACACACCGATTCCTTAGTATATCTAACAATGCACTAATCATAATCATTGATGCCCTAACCACACTCACCGATGCTCTAGTATGTTCACGGGTGCACTAAACATATTTTTGATGCACTAAACATAATTTTCACAATGATACACTAAACATACATATGCTATTTTCATTAGACGCTGATGCACTAATCAAACTAAAAAATGCTCTAATCATACTTTATAGATGTCGTAATTTATCACACGATCCTTTAATCATTCACACTTGAAGCACTAACGTTTTATGAGATGCTCTAATCATAAACATTCGATGCTCTAATCATCATCATTGATGCTCTAATATGTTATAGCATATTATCTCAGGTGCACTAAAATGTTTATACTGATACTCAACAAATGCCTAAAACCTAACAATTCACTAAACTTAATCTCACATCACCACTTACCTGTTGCCATTGATTGGTGACCTAACAATTTACTAAACTTAATCTCACATCACCACTTACCTCTTTCCATTGATTGGTGACGTCATCACAACAAATTCACCATTTCACCAAAACCTAATGATAGCTTCATCCTGTTTGCTGAAGTGGCCCCTAATTAGGTCAATCATAAAACTAACTAATTCAAAGACAACAAAACTAACAATCAAAACAAATCAATGAGATGACACATTCAGTAAACCTAATATTGCTGACGTGGCATCAAATTAGGTCTAACAAATCAATCAATCAATTAATAAACAAAATTTATACCTTGAAATTGGTCAATAGAAGATGTGAATCAAATAAAAACGCAGCACTAATACCAGGAGGTATAGTAATTAATTTTAATTCACCAGTGATGGTGGAGTTGATGGTTGCGATGTGGAGCGATGAAGATGATGGTGGTGATGTTGAGTGGTGGAGATGGAGATGGTGGCGATGGAAGACGGTGGCAACGAATGGCGGTGACGGTGAGTGTGTGAAACGGGAGTTTCTATGTGAAAAGGAGTGTTGATTACTTCTGTTTTTTTTTTTTTTCATTTTCTACCCCTGAAGTTTGAGATGTTTGCAAATTCAACACTATAACTTTTTTTCTCACTTTTCTATCTAATTACACTTTTCTCTAGAACCGGACTCTATATATATATATATATATATATATAAATATATATATATATATATATATATATATATATATATATATAGGGAAGGGTTATTTTCAGAACCAAATAAATTGCGAGAACTGCGAGAACCACCATCAACCAATCAGATTTTTTTTGATATTTAGTTTTAATATTTAATTCAAAAGGGTATTTTGGTAAAATTACTTTTTAATTTTATCTTTTATTTTTTTTATTTAAAAAAAACGGTTTTTTTCTTCCGAAATTTTAGATTTTTTTTTTTTTTTTTTACCTGTTTAAAAAATCAATATGTGCACATGTGTTTTGCATTATGTAATTATGTAAAAATTGTATTTTTTGTTTATGCATAGGTGTTTTGTATTTGCACATGTATCTTTATAAAATATTACATAAATAAATTTATACAAACTACAAACATTTATTAATAGATTGATGCAATTTTATACAAACAACAAAACTTTATTAAAAATATTACATAAATATGTTTTATTACAAATATATGAAGCGTGCACGTGTGCATATTACAATGTCTTTAATAACCCCTGAAATCTACACGTGTGTTTTTCCTCATTAGCCACTCTCGATCTCTTTTGTTTTTTCTCATTGTACACATGTGTTTTTCCTCATTGGCCACTTTCTACACATGTGTTTTTCCTCATTGGTCACTCTCGATCTCTTTGTACACATGTGTTTTTCCTCATTTTCCTCATTGGCCACTCTCGCTTTCTCGATCTCTTTGTAGGCATAAGTACACATGTGTTTTTAATCCTTGTACACAATCCTTTCCATAACAGCTGAAATTAAACAAAATAAACAAGTTTATGAAACTGTAAAAACACATATGCATAGAAGGTTTCAAATTTACAATTGTAAAAACACATATGCACACTCAAAAACACATGTGCAAACCCAAACACCCCATAATCATTTACGCCATTAGGTTAACAAGAGCATGCATGTATACCTGGTAAAGAACATATTTGACAGTAGTCTCTATCTTCAACTCCTATTCAAGCTCATATAAGTGAAGCTTCCACTGTTAACCAATAAAAACATATCACCTTAGCAAGCAACTAAACAAACATAAAGGTAATGTATTTTTTTCAGATCAAAAATCAAAAATTTTCATATCGAAACAAGATTTTATGATCAACGCACAAGAATCTGATGATATTGAAAAAAAATATCGAAATAGGATTAGAGACTAAAATAATACATTTGTCATTTAGATAATACTACTGACTTTGACCAGGTTGAGTCAAATTTCAAAGTATTACTTGAATAAACAATAACTAGTGTCCAAAGCCATAGTTCATATTCAAAACGGTTTTCAAAACATAACCAAACTAATAATGGTTCAAACGTAATAACAAAATCAAATTGATAATATCATTAAACTTTAACTTTGCAGCGTTGATCGCTTCAATGCTTTCGGTTGCGGTATCATAAGCTTGCACAGAAGCCAAGCACATGTTCCTAACTTTTGCAATTGCTAGTCATATTGGATAAACAAAGGTAACTATATTAGCAAGAGGGCTACTAAAGCATACAATTCAAAGATTAATTAGTACAAATAAATTATATTCGTCGTTTTAGCTAAAGATAACGCATGTGTATCAAAATAACCGCAACCATATCCGTTTTGGGATCATAATTCGTACATAACAAGACATCAAGAATAAGCATCAATTGTTTTGGGAACATAATCAACATTGATACCAATAAAAAAACACATGTTGTACACTTTCTCCAAAACAAAATCGTGAGTCATACATGAACCATAAAAATCTTTTAAACCTCCTGTAAAAATTTGAAAACAACGTTTTATACAAATCAAATAAAACTAAATCGTTTTCCCGTTTAAAAACCCGTAAATCAACTTCCTTTTGTGTGATTTTTGGTTCCCTGATATTATAATGGAGTTAATTAAACAAAACTTTATTTACCTTGTCCTTCAATGAATCGGTTTGTGGTTTATCAATTGGGGAAGATCATAGATTATAAACTTCATGGATCCGTGAGTGGAGACGGTGGAATAAGGCCATCGATGTGGGATATTGTGTGGCGGCTAGGTTATAGTTTTGTCAGATGTGAATTAGAGAAGATGACAGTTTTAGGTTAAGGGAGGAAAGATACGTATATTTATTTAAGAGTAAATTACACCGTTCGTCCCTGTGGTTTGTGTTAACCGCAGGGTTTAGTCCTTTGACCAAAAAAATTGCACCGTACGTCCTTAAGTGTGAAACGTTATGCACCGTTCGTCCCTCCGTCCATCTGGGCCCACCAATTCCCACTAACGTCCGTTAACTAAGATTTTTAAAAGGGTATATCTGTCATTTCACTAGCAACTAGCATTTATACCAATTTTAAAGTAAAATTACATAAATCGAAAAAACTCTCTCTCTAACCTAAACTCTGGCCTCTCTCTATCCTTGAAGCCGCCGCCAGCTACTCCTAAACCGCCACTACCACCGCGCGTCCACCCACACCGCCACCTCCATAATATTCATCTCATCTCCCTCGTCATTTTGACGTTCCCCACTCGCCATTTTGATTAGTGTTTGGTTCACGATAGTGGAATCTGGCCGGCTCCTGCGCCACCACTTCCTCTTCTGGCCACCACCTCTGCCGCCGGTGTCTCCCTCCTCTCCAACCGCCATCACCTTGTCGCAGTTGGGGTGACACCATCGTGGGAACACCAAGGGTATACCTTTGGTCTGGTACATATTCGATTTGGGAAGTGACTGATTGGAGGGTTTTCGTGGTCTTAAGGGTGTTCTTTGATACCATTTGCAGCCACCACACTTAGATATCAAGAGGACTCGTGGGTGACGTTTTTAATTTAAAGGCTTCAAGGTCTTGAAGAATATCAAGGTCTAAGGTAGGTTTGGTTGTAGTTAAATTGAATTTGTGTGTATATTAAACAAAAAAAAGTAAGATAATAACACTATTGTTATAAATCTTTCTTTAATTTCGGATATCATCAAAGAAAATGTAAATCTTCTCATGGATCTGTGATGACTTTATCTTTTTTGGTTTATGTCTTTGGACAAGTATGATTACCAAAAAAATAATCTTAGATCAACTTGTTGTTTCTATCCCTTATTTTTTGTGTGTATAACCGAATAAAAGATTGAATGAAACAGTTGTTTTGTTCATTCTTTAAAGATTCAGATATTTAATTGAAGCATTGCTTCAAAAAATAATAGATCGATGATGTTAAGGTGACACATAAAAGAAATAGTTAACAATTATAACCAATGGTGCACCCAACTGAGATCTTGAGTTGTTTTCCGTTTATGTTTCGAGTCTTGTAATAGTTTTTACTTTTAATTTCAAGATTTGTGGAAGTGATGGTGAGTAGAGGATAATGGGAGATAGGTTAGATTGGATGAACCGAACAAGAAAAACTCCAATTAGCACACGAATCCTTTGAATTTGATACAGTTGGAACTCAAATTACGCCTCTAACACCTCAATTAACAAAACCCCTCTCTTAATTTTGAAAACCATTAATCTTTGAAAACCCTAATTTTTGGTGATTGTGTGTGAGATGTGAATGAACCTGGGTCAAAACTCGATTCCATTTATAGATGTACATTTGACCTTCAAAAAGGAGGAAGAAACATCTACTTTGATGTTTCTGTGTGTGATTCAAAGAGAGAGAGGGGGAAAGACAGATAGAAGAAAACGATGGAACATGTGGGTAACACCTCAATTAACTATGTTGCTAGAGAAATGACGGATATACCCCTTTAAAAACCTTAGTTAACTGACGTTATCTTGAGTTGGTGGGCCCAGATGGACGGAGGGACGAACGGTGCATAACGTTTCACACTTAAGGGCGTATGGTGCAATTTTTTTGGTCAAAGGACTAAACCCTGCGGTCAACGCAAACCACAGGGACGAACGGTGTAATTTACTCTTTATTTAATGTTGCAGTTTTTTAGGGAGTGATAAAATTCCTTAAATGCCCTTTGCTCCCTTGTAGAATAAAACATGAATTTTCAATTTATTACATTTATGCCATCATCATTTCTAACCATTGATCAAAAAATCAAAGGTGTAGATTGGTTCTCGCAGTTCTCGCAAATTTATTGGTTCTGTATATAACCTTACACTATATATATATATATATATATATATATATATATATATATATATATATATATATATATATATATATATATATATATATATATATATATATATATATATATATATATATATATATATATATATATATATATATATATATATGGGGATATCTTGGCTACAATTTTTGTAGCCAACTAGCTACAATCCTCCACCAAAAATACACTAGAAATCAATCAGGGGCCCGCAGTAATAACTCAGGACCCACAAAAAGAGTCAGGGACCCACAGTATGAAGCACAATATTGTAGCCAATTAGCTACAAAAAATTGTAGCTAATATATTCCCTATATATATATATATATATATATATATATATATATATATATATATATATATATATAATCTAGATCAAATAAGATCAAGCTTAAAGTTGTTAAAATGAGATCCAACTAAAATTTGACAAGCGACACTCTCCTTACAATAAAAATAAATTTTTTATTAACTACAACTAAAATTGTTAAAGTTTCGATAGATTTCTTTTTAAAATTTACGAAACATAGGTGATACACTTTGATTAGAAGTGTAATGTGTATCAGGTTTTTGTATGTGTATCAGTTTTGGAATATTTATTAGTGTAATGTGTATCAGGTGTATCACTAATCCAAACTCATGTATTATTTTGGTTATTAGTTGCTAAAATGTTAATTTGTATTAAAATATTATTTTTATGTGTATTATTGCTAAAATTATTATTTATAGATATTTTAGTAGTTTTTTAGACTTGATCTTATTTTTACAACTTTAAGCTTGATCTCACGTTAACTCTCCCCTATATATATATATATATATATATAGGGAAGGGATCGGGTGCGGATTACATTTTAAGTAGGGATGGTGCGGATAATATCACAGTAACATTCAAAAAAAAAATTAATTCAAAAAAATCTGAAAAAATTAAAAAAAGAAAGAGGACAACAATTTATTAAGAATCGCTGAAAAAAAATTCAGAAAAAAAATCATTTTCATGGTTAAAAGGTACAATGATATTATGAATTTTGTTAATATCACCGTAATTATCAAGCTTTCTTAATATCACTACTAACTAAGGCTAGCAGTAGTTTCACTAAGGCTAGCAGTAGTTTCACTAAGGCTAGCAGTAGTTTCTAAACTAGCAGTGATATTAAGTTTTTTTCTAATATCAAAGTAACTTTTTAAGTAAAATTGTTAATATCCCAGTTACTTTTTACATGTTTTCTTAATATCAAAGTTCTTTTTTTTTTAATATCACCGTAAGTTTTCTTAATATCGTAATAAAAAAGGCAGTGATATTAAGTAAAATTGTTAATATCACAGTAGGACTCATAATATCGTTAATATCACGATAGAACTCATAATCAAAAAAACAAAAATTGCTCAAAAAATCAAAAAATTAAAAATGAAAGAAGATAACAATAGTAACGATCCCTCAAAAGGAAAAAAATTAAAAAAATCGTTTACATTGTCAATTGCTACCGTGAAATTAGTGCAGATCTTGACTTTTTTACAAAAAGTCAAGATCAGATCTGGAATGGGCGGTCCAGATCCATCCGCACATCCGCACGAATTAAAAAAATCCGCACCTGATCCTCACTCTATATATATATATACTAGCAGGGTACCAGCGCGTTGCGGCTGCGGGTACCCTGAAATAAAATTTTCCGGTGAATAATGTATTTTAGTTTATTATGTTCTTTTTTATAATAAATTTACGAGGATCAAGAATTTGTTTAGTCCGTGCCCGTTCAGGCTCGAGCCCGTTTGACCCGTTCTCGTTCGAGCTTGACCCCGTTTGGCCCGTGCCCTTTCGGGATCGACCCCGTTTGGACTGTACCCGTTCGGGCTTGAATATTTGTATAATGTGTTTTATTATTTGTATTAGTGACATTTAATGCACGAATTGTGTTTAAGTTGGTTGTACAATATGGTTGATAATTTGTATTTCTTGTGTAAGGGGTGTTTTAATAACTGCATTAATTGTATTTATTGACCTGTTAATTAATTTACTACATTAAATATCTTGACCATATTAATAGTGTTTTGTATTTTGTACATTAAGGTTTAAGATTTGTAAGTCTTAAAATTAAGATTGATGAGAAAGATCATTAATCGTGCATTGTGTATTGTACAATAGGCTTTGTATTTTGTAAGTCTTAATTTTAAGAACATGGGGAGAGAGATTCATTACTCTATTATAAGTAGTATAGATATATACTCAATAAAACTCGTATATTTACGTATTTTTTTTAAAATACAAGTTTTTAATGCGTAATTTATACTAGTAATAGTGTTTAAGCATGTTTTGAGAAAATATATAAATTTATAAGTTTTAGTAGGTATATATGTAATTGCCCCTATTGTTTAATGTGTTTGGTTGTAGTAGTTGCAATTAGGGGTGTAAAAATCCCGACCCGGCCTCGAACCCGAACCCGATTAAGCTTCGGGTCGGATTACGCGAGTCAGAAAATTATTTGGGTTATTCGGGTTAACCCGAGTGCTAAATAAGGTTAGGTATCAGATTGAAAATGTTTGACTAAATTGGATTCGGGGAGTCCATTTGACCTGAATAAGGGTTTTTTTAACATATATATAAATTATATATCTAAATTAGAACAAATAGGCAATTTTATAACCATTATACTCATATTCGGGTCGAAACGAACCCGAATGGGTCCGATCCAAGTGGACTCAACTCAAATCCAACTAACCCGAGTTCAAATAAGGTCAGGTCGGGTATCTTATTGTTATTGTTGACCTGAATTTGACTCAACCCGAATTGATCTGAAACCAATCACCCCAACCCGATTAACACCCCTAGTTGCAAGATGTACTTGTTAGATTTTATGATATGCTACCACATTGTAAACTTTTTATAGAAAAACGGAGACCCAAAAGGTTTATTTGTGTATAACTCACCAGTCTCATACAAAGTAACTTTTAGTTTCTGCTATTATTTTTTGAAAAGCTTTATTTTTTGTTTAAATTACTCAAGCATATTGCATCATATTGATGAGTGTGTAAATACTCATCATTTTTGGTCAAATCTGAACTGCAAAACGTTTAAAAATGCTCAGAAATGCATCAAAATACTGAAAATATCTCAAAATTGCATTTTATATGTTTCAGATACAAAATGTTTAAAATCAGATGAAAAATGAGCTAAGTTTGCATAATTGGCAGTTTCAGTCCCCAAGTTTCAAAAGTTGTCAGAAATAGTCCCTGAGCACTTATTTCAAAAGAAAAGTCACCAAAGGTCCTTTTAAAATCATAACTTGTCATAATTAGTCCTTTGGTGAAAAATGTCAAAAGTTTTGAGAAATTACAAGTTTGGTCCTTTAAGTTTCAAAATTGGCAAATATAGTCCTTGAAAGTTTGAAAATGTCCTTTATGGTCCCTGCACTATTGAAACTTGTCATTTTTGGTCCCTTGAAACAACTTTGCAAAATTGGCAGCTTTGGTCCCTTGTTTTCGAAATTACATAATGGTCCTTGTATTAATAACCAAGCCTCTTGGACCTTGGCCCTTGTCAAATACTCTTTGGACCCCTGCCAAACCACACTTGACCCCCTGTTTTTGACCCCCCCTTTCAATATTAAACCCTCTGGTCAAAATAGTCAAAGCCCGCCAAATCCAAGTCTTCTCCTTCCTCCCACTTGCTCTGCAAACCCAGACACAACCATCCCTCCAGCTCTCATACTTCACCTCCCTTATCACTCCACCTCCACCAAACAACAAAAAAAAAAGCATTAAATGCCCCCCTCTCTGCACTCAACCTCTCCAACTGGCTAAATATGTTTTCCCGCCAAAATACCATCAACGGCTAAAAAAGGCCTCAAGTAATCCAATGGCCAAGATATCAAGTGGGAATTGATCAGAGAGGTGAGAGAAGCATGTTTGGTGTATAAAAGAAGCAAGAGATAGAGAGAAGGAGTAGTACTTAGTTTTTTAAAATTCATGTATGTCGTTTTTATTAAAATTGTCTTAGCTAGTCTCTAAATTTGTAACCTAAAGCTTTCTTGTATTGAACTCAAGTGTTATAATCTGTTTCAAGCATCAATTCAAGTTTGTATTAAAATTTCATGTTTTATTTTTTACTGTTAAAAATTTCAGTTTCCTGTTCTTATATTCAAGCTTATAGTAGTTTATCTATAAATTCCAATAAGCTTAGCTAAGCTAATTATAGCTTTTGATAAGCTTATAAGTCATTTTTAAGCAAGTTTGGTGTTTGGTCAACAAAAGTCAACTGAGAAGAGATTTTGGTTAAGCAGGTATGGAAATGGATATGGGATGATGCAGAGATGGATTTGGGTTGAAACTTAGTTAGATATGGGATTAAAACAGTAATAGAATAGTGGTTCTTTGATTCTTGGCAAGTCATAGTGACTGTGGACACAAGTGAGTTTGCACACATCTATATCTGTCTTGATTTGTTGTAGTTTTAGTTTAGACTTGCTTATTTAACTGTCATTAGGTCATAGTTATTTAAGTTTCAGCAGTAGTATAAGCCAATTAGTCATTTAAGTAAGTCATTAGCCAAATCAGTTGTAAAAAATAGTGTTTGGATCATAGGGTTAAACTGAGATTAAGGATAGTACAATGGTTAGCATTAGTTGTTCTAGTCTTACTGAGGTGAGAAAGAGTCACTTTGGTCATTCAAGTGCATCTTAGAACCTTAAAAGTCAAAATCATGTTTAAACTGTCTTAATTTCAAGTCTATTAGAAATTTGTAAAACCAAAAGCTTGAATTGTGTTTAGATATCATTAGGATAACTTGCATTAGTCTTAGTTCACCATAAAACATCATTTTCAGTTGATAAGCCAGAATCAAAATTCACTTTAGTCAACTTTACAGTTTTATCTAAAAAGTCAAAAGTGGTTAAAACCAGTTTTTCCAAATCTTAGTTGAGGTCTCATTTGTTAATCCTTGGTCACATGCCTTTGATCTTATGGATTTAACAATTTGAGGTGGTCTAGTGTTTAAAACTGATTTTTGCAAAATTTTACAACATCTCCTTAAGCTTCAAAGAAGCTTGTCAAATCTGCTCATATGCCCTGTGACAGGGCACAGTCACAGTGCAGTTTTCTCAGTTCTTGCAGAACTTGTCAAAAGCTTGTTTGAGCTTATCTTGGTCTCAACTTTGGTTTGCAGGTAGCTAACCAGGTCTACTTTAGGCCCCAACTTCTGGTTTTGAGTTTTAGCTTATTGAGTAGCTTAATTCCAAGCTGCAAAGTAGCACCTCAAACCTGTTTTTGGCTCTTTAGTCAAATCATTCAAATCTGTGTAGCTGGTAATTTAGAGGTTTAGGATAGTTATAATTAGTTGCTTTCTAGTAGTTTTAGCTTATTATAGCTTCTGTAATCAGTTGGTTCTCTGTTGGTACCTTTGGCTTATTCCAAGTGCTTATTTATAAGCAATTTGCACTGCAGTTTCATTTTCTCACACACAAGCTACTGTTTTCATATTTTTCTTAGAATTAGAATATTATTTTAGAGTTTTCCTGAATTTTTCATATTTTTCTAACACTGTTTGCTATTTTTCTTCATTTAAAACAGTTTTTAATACTTTTTAATTAACTTTTAATACAATTAATTCAGAAAAGTTTTAAAAAAATAAGTTTTAAATTTTCCTAGGTTAAGATAAATATAAAAAGTAAAAAAATTATTTTTCCAGATTTTTCATAGTTTAATTTGTAATTTTTAGCAATTTAATTAGTTTTAAATAGTTTTTAATTCATAGAAAATAGAAAAATAATCAGAAAAATACAAAATTAGTTTTGAAAATTCTATTTAGTTATTTTAGATTTTTCTAAGTCATAATTTCATTTTTCTAGCTTTATTTTATATTTTCTTGTATTTTAGGCTATTATTAAATAAGTAAAAATAGTTTTTAATTAATAATAATTAATTAAATAGTTATAAAAATAATTTTCTTTTTCTCATAATTTTCTCTTATCATTAGGTTTGTAAAAATGTCATTTTCATATTTTTAGGATTAATATTGTTTCAGTTAACATTTTCTTTTGTACGTCACGTAGTTTTTAATTTAAGTTTTATAAAAGAAAAATCAAAAACATCATTTTGCAAATAGTGATAGCGTTTATTTAATATAGTTATCTTTTTAATTTTCTTTAATTTGCATTTAAGCCCCTGTAATTTATTAACTTTTTCTTTAGGTTTAATAAATCATATCTCTTTTCCGTTCAAATCCTCTCGATCACTATTCGTTTGATTATTCTCGCACAGCTCGTTGGGACATAACGACCTGGGGAAACACTATACTCTCCTGATCTTCATTGCATTTGTGTCTGAACTGTTTTAAGTTTCTTACGGTTAGCCATTCACAAGTGGCTAGCTTGTGTGAGAAAACTTGACGGTTTAGCACGGATCACATATACACAAGCATAATGATATAGTTAATTAAAATGATATAGATTCATGCGTTTACAAACGATTTCCCGATTAACGTCTTCGTTTTTCTAAATTTAGTCATTGATCATAGAGGGACCTCTAGGAGACTTTACAAAGGTGAGTAGTGAGTTACAGTAGCAGCATACGTTATTTAAGTTGTACGAGTAATCAATATAACCACAATGTTGTTATTGAAGAAGAATAATACTTAATAAGTTACTAGCCGTCTAGCTAGTAATAAGTAACAATTCAGCAGACTGAAATAAAAATCCGAAACAAACGCACTTATACTCTAAGATTTAATAAGAAAGAACTAAAACTAAAAGATAACGTTTGGGTGTAATCAAAGTGAGGGACAAAGAAATTCATTAGTAATTTATAAAGGTGCTTGTTGAGTAAGGCCGACTTTCTTCCAATGCTTGAGCGCTTCTTTCTCATATCGATCATTCAATATCCTTGACTTTTCAATAAGGGGCGCGTTAGCTAGGCCATTTTCTTGCAGGAGTGCTAGCGCGCCCTTACGTTTTCTACGCTTGCTCTGCAGCACGAGCCTCATACAAAGCCGCGCCCCTTTAATATGATGAAGAGGGGCCGTCCTCTTTTATTTTCCGCACCAATCCTTATTTACTACTACATCTTTTTTGGGGTGTATAGCTCAGTTGGTAGAGCATTGGGCTTTTAACCTAATGGTTAGTGGAGATTAATTCCTTCCGGCTAATGAAGAGACAACTCCAGTCTTCCCATTCATTCCCATCCTTCTTCTCCCTAAGAATTGAACGAACCAAGTTCACCTATTCGAGAGTGAGGAAGAAAAACCAACAAGAAACTTCCCACTTTTGATGTCTTGCGATTCTGCTAGTTTAGAAACTAAGGAGAAGGACAGGGGGCGCTAGGCCAGAAAAGCGAGAACTCTAAATTCTCCCCAAGTAGGATTTGAACCTACGACCAGTCAGTTAACAGCCGACCGCTCTACCACTGAGCTAATGAGGAACAACTCTCGTTCTTTGGACCAACCTATGACCGAACAAAAAGGAGTTCGTCACCCTCACATACACCGGGAAAAAGGTTACAGTAGCAAGCCCCTCCCCGACCGGAGAGCCTCCAGGAAAAGGAAGAATTATAAAACCCTAAAAATTGAAATAAAATTTTATTAATATCTTGGATTATATCCTAAGTTGAATAAATAAATAAGTAATATAAAAACTATATGTTAAGAAATATAATACAAAAATTAAAACCCAAACCAACCCAAATTTTGTAAACCCATATTAGACAAAAAAATTTTTTTTTCGGTCCATCCACTCCCCACAAAAAAAAAAAAAAACAAACAAAAAAAAAAAAAAAAAACGTTTTACAGGAAAAAAAAGGGAGAGAATGAGAAAACCCTAGCCTCCATTGTTGTTTTTCAAGAAAACTCAAGGAACCAAAAATCAAGTCTTATTTTCGAAGCATAGTTAGTGTAAGCAATCTTTTCTCCTCCTTTGCTATAATTAAGTATGTAACTCATCCATGTATTCATACTAGCAGGGTACCCGCGCGTTGCGACGGCGGGTACCATGTAACTAAATTTTTTGGCGAGTGATTTTTTTAGATTATACATTTTCCATGATTATAACTTTACGGGTGATTATAACTTCATGGTATTTTATATAAAATAGCAAGGTGTATGCGCAATTGTTGTATTCGAGTGGTAGTTCTTGTTCGGAGTGGTTTTTAGATGTTGAGGTTATGTTGGTGACGTGAGGCGTATGTGACAGAGGTTGTTTTATTTGTGATTATAGTTCACTGTTGTGAAACGTGGGGATGTGTTTTAGTTCAGATAAATGGCTGACAGTAGTCGGCTCTTGGTGGTGCTCGGCTCATGGTAAGCGAGCATATTTATAGAGAAAGTGAATATTGAAGATGGTTTTGTTTTTTTTAGTTTTAAGAGTGGTGTGATTTATATGAATATTAGATGGATGTTACAAGTTTATAGTTTGTAGAATTGAATGACATTTAATAATTTGGGTTGTTATAAGTTTATAGAATTTAAGATATTTAATTTTCTTGGCTGTTACAAGTTTATATAATTTAAGACATTTTAATTTTCTTTCTTCAACTTTAATTATGTGTATGATACAAGCTTTTTAAAACACTTCTTTCCATTTTAAGAAATTTGTTGAATCTTAATTTTTAAGCCTTCTAATAATAGCATGTCCCAAATGCTTTATATAGTAGTATAGATACGCTATCAGAACTTGGGGTCGCAGAGTCAAAGATTCGTCAATAAAAAATTTAAGATAAAACATGTGATGATCTTTTCATACTTGTTCAGGAAAGACCCTTTTAGTCCTAAATGTTTGTTTACCTTGTAATGTTTGTATATCAAATGATAAGCTTGAAATCTTAGAGAAAGACGAGAAACAACTATAGCTACACATTTGAGATACATCGACTTTAATTAGATGCGTTCGTCTTTTAAATACATCTTAATATATTTTTTAGCTACTCACATTATAATATTTTCTATAATGGTTTATGTGATTGTGTAAATTTTTATATGGATGAGTATAACAGTATAACATTATGTAGATAGAGAACAAGATAAAAACTTATAACACATTACTCTCCAAACGTTTTTAACATTATAAAAACTCTAAACTGGTAAAAAAAAGTTTACAATCCAAAATCCGTATAAATAGGATACAATACTAACATTGGTAGCTCAAATTAAATGAGCTCCATACCTACCCCACTTTTCCATATCTCAAACTTTTTAATTTCAATATCCAAATTCACAAAACTTCAAACATGTATCAACACATCATTCACAATCATTTAGGGCTTGTTTGGGATATGCAATCAATTTATGAAAAACTCTAAGATATGACTAATAAAAGAGCATATACCTCTCTTCGACAATATCTATGTAATAAGCGACTAAATCCAAATTTTTCAACGGCCTCCCAATGTATTATCCGTCACGGGTAGCCATGCCTTCTTAAACGCATAAACATATATTTTTATCAATATAAGCATATTTATAACCTAAATATATGATTTAAGTTTAGGGTTACAAAGTTAAAAGTTTATTTATAAATATTTTGTTTGGTTTTTTTCCTAAAAACCTAACTGAAAACCGGAACACATATTTAGCAAAACAATTCATATATTTGAAAATTGGGTATTTTTAGACTGTTGATTTTAAATTAGATAGGCTATTGTTTGGAAAACTACTTATTTGTTGTAGGTTATTACTTGTTTATTTTCAAGCACATCAGCACCCTAATAAAACCAAACACGAATACATTATGACCAAATCAACACTAACATTATACATTATTCCCGACATACAATCAAATATTTTGGTCACTTACAATCAAATATTTTACAAATAGAGTTTTAACATTCTCAAACCCTTTAAATACAACGATGAGCTCAAAAGAAACTGCTTTAACAATAAAAAACCTTTATTAAGGATATTTTTTGGTGCGTGTTTGAATAAAAAACATATTACTATAATACTTATGAGGGTTTAAAATAATCCCAGTTTTGACTAGCAAATTGTTTTTATACAAATAACCTAATTTATAAGAAGCAAAATGTTAGGTCACAAGGTTTACCACACGATATACTAAGACCGGTTACGCGTAGGTGATAGTGAAAGAGAAATATTGAACAACCAACCCTCAAGTGAGGGTTATTACAAAGTATTTATAGGCAAGGAGCTAGGGCAACACTCCTACTCCTTCCCTTTCTCCTATGGGCTTGGGCCTAAGCTCATGGGCCTTCTACATAAGCTTAAGGCTAATAACAAACATAAAGGCCATAATAAGCTAACTATTACATATGAGTAGGGGTGTAAACGAGCCGAGCCGCTCGTGAAAATCTCGGGATCGGATCGGTAAAAAGCTCGAACGAGCCGAGCTTAAACGAGCTCGAGCTCGAGCCCGAGCTCGAGCCTAATTTTGGGCTCATTTAATAATCGAGCTCGAGCCCGAGCTCTGTACAAAGAGCTCGAGTAGGCTCGCGAGCCTAAACGAGCCCTAGAATTATATACGTGTATATATCGTCTATACGTATAAACGAGCTTAAAAGTAGTAAACGAGCTCGAGCTTTATGTAATTAACGAGCCGAGCTCAAAACATCATAAAATTAGTCGAGCCCGAGCCGAGCTCGAGCTTGTGAAAATTTTCACGAGCCGAGCTCGAGCTCAAAGTATAAGGCTCGAAACGAGCTCGAGCCCGAGCTCGAGCTTTATATATATAAACGAGCCGAGCTCGAGCCTTAACGAGCTCGAGCTCGGCTCGGCTCGTTTCCACCCCTACATATGAGTAACTAACACTTGAATAAGCTGTAGGAGTGATTCCAACAATCTCCCCCTCAAGTGTTATTACATATGAGTAACAAACACTCAAGTGTTGGTGATGAAAAACGGTGAAGGCGTTGATGTAATAGTAGCTTTGACGTCTTCTGACATTCTTCTTTCCTGTGAGAAGAATTGCCTTGATTTGAACCATCTCCCCAGTGTAGCGAGATAGTTTTCTTTGAACAGTTATCCTTTGACGTCATCTTTAACTTTGTTCTTTGATCTTTGTTCTTTGTGATGAAAGTGATAGTATGTTGTTGTCTGCATCAAGTCTGCTTCAGTGCCGCTTCTACACGTGTCTCCACGCCATTTTTCAACATGCTCACACGCTCTTTGACGTTTGAATTCAGTACCGATGAAGTTCTTTAAGTCTTTAACTTTGTAGATTCTTTGATTTGACGAAGAATCATTCGGACTGTTGTGTTGCTTTTGGATAGAACTTCCATTAGTGATGATGTTGGCATGAGCATGAGAAGAATCTGCACGATCATTCCGCTCCAGAGCTTCCATAAGAAGAAAACATAAAAATGTATAGTAATAAGCGGATTCCGGCACTTACAAGTTTGAACTTCAAGAGTGTTAACAGCATAGTGTGAAAACACAACTCTAATTCTTTCAAAGGCCGTTCCTGAATCGGAGTCCCACAAGTGAGATAACACGATGTACCAAAGTACACCTACGATTCAGATGAGTCGCCGAGGTACACCGAAGCATCACCTCACGATCAGACCGTTTGAGACCACTAAGCGCAATCCACGGGAGTTGCCGGCGACCTGCGTCGGGCTGTTTGATGTTGACCCTGGTAGGAGTTTCCATTCAATCACTAAAGATCACTAATGTGAACCTCTCATAAATGTTCTCGACAGATTGCTAAGATCTGTGAAGGACTCGATAATGTACCACTGAAATTCTTATTGTTGAATATCAAGTGATGAAATGTCAAGTGTACCTAAGAGATCTTTTGATGAATCTCATGGCTCTAGACTCAATAGTGCGTTTTGGTTTTCCTGAGCGGAGACTAGGGAGAGGGTCTCCTTCTTCAATACCAGCAATCTCTAAGAGAAAGCCGATAGTTTATGTAGGGTTCCCTGTGAGAATGAAACAAGCTTCTGTTGAGAGAAACTTGAGTGGTTAAGAAGGTTTAGTGCATGCGCCACTGGGTCCATGACGACTTTTAATCTTCAATACCGGTGTCATCTAGTGACAACCAAGTAGCATATGAATTGAACCTGGTGTCTGCCCTAAGTTGAATAATCTGAGGGCTATTTCTTTTCACCCTTTTCTTTGCATTTCTTTTTAATTCTTCAACTCCTTCTTTCTCCGATTCTCATTTTCTCCTTTTTACAATCATACCTAAGGACTTCTAAATACTAACTATTTGTGGTGTCCTGGGGTAGATCCCTCCGGCTCTGGCGGATCATAGGACGGTTATTCCTAACCTTAGTCACCTTATAACTCCATGACTAATCTATGTTGCCATAAAAACCATTGTTGTGAAAAATCTCTCAAAGTGTCTGTGAATGAAAAACATTTTAGTACCACTGTTGAGATAAGATTTTGCATAAATACTCCCCCTCCACATGTGCTTAAAAGTTTTAACGGTTAAAATGCACAGTGAGGAAAGAGCGCGCACATTTTGAATTGATCAACCCAAGATAGACATTCCCCCGCGAGACACGGTTACGTGGCATAGTTAAAGAGTTGCATTGTCAGCTTTTAGGTGACAACTAGCTCTAATAACTACCTTGAAGGTGTAGACAATCCTCGAAAGGTTGTCAAACCCGTCCGAGTTCATGTCTACCAAGAGTTTCTCGAATGGTACATTCTACTCAGACAAGTCCTTTGCGAGACACGTTTACATAACTAGCGAACTAGCTTGAAATTATTACCCGTCCCGGACAAGTCTTTTCGAGTTACTAACAGTTAAGATCTCGTCAATTCATGGGTTAAGTCTATAGCACAAAGATTCATTTGCATTGACACAACATATTTCTTATCACGGATTTTCTCCCCCCTCAAAAATGGCATATGTGATGTTATTTTTGAAAAGTTGAGAATAAATATGACCATTTCGAGTGTTGTGGGAAGAATGACCACTGTGAACAAGTTTTGAACAAAGTTTTGATTCAAGTACTCCCCCTCAATAAGTGATATAAACGGTTGAGGTTTTGAAAATCATAAGGGAAAGTACTTGTTCTTTTGAGCAAAACCTTAAAAATGAAAGGTTTGATAGGTTTTACTCAAAAGTAAGAAGCTTTCGCTCCTTTTATAAGGATTGTGGCACTGAAGCGTACCACGGGATCCTTTATTTACAAGTACGGGTTGTACACTGTAATGTGTGCACAAGCCATTGACATAATAAATCATACATCCAAATTGATAATGAAAGAAGCAGTTCAAGGGGTACCGGTAGTCCGAGATGTCGCCAGAGTGTGAGTCGGGCGTTGAAAGCCGATGATGTTTCTCCTGGTCGACCACCAACATAGCTTTCCAGTCTTCTGAACTGATCCCTTCGATACAACCGTTCATCAATCATGGTGATGATCCTCTTCACGCCCCTTCGATCCGAAATTCCATCGCTTAGGTGACCCAATCTTCTGATGTATATCCTTCAACCGATAAGCTAATCCGTCCCTAACCATATTCAAAGTGTGATCTCCAAACTTATGAAGATCTCTGCACGCCATCAAGCAATTTCTTTGAAGTTCACTTCGGTAAACGACGCCAAAGGTTTGTGATGAGCGTATATTGAGGAAGCGGTTGATATCGGTAGATCAAGCTGCGGTGGAGTGAAGTTGACACGGGTCGATAAGATTCAACCGCCACTGGATATCTTCTACACGTTCTTTTATAACCATGCGTCTGATGAAGATGAGCACTGACTTGATGAATTCACGTTGTACTTCAATGGAGAATTGTCTCATACGACCCTGTACTTTGGCAAGGTACATGTCTTCAATGTCGTTGATAGACAAATTCTCAAAGTCGCTTCGAGAGAATGCATAATCCCTTTCATCTTGTCATTTGACCACGATATTCTTTAGGAAGGTGTAGTCCCACTTAGATGAAAGATCGACGTGTTTGATGGCAACGATACGCTTAGAACCGAATACGCATGTTGAGACTTCGAACCTGGCAGCTTCAGTAGTAGATTCTTCGGCGTTCCGGCCAATGATGAATCCCGTACAGTGCATCTGGTTCGTAGGCTTCCACTTTGTTGGAGAACAAGTGATTGGCACGTTCCTCGATAGCTATACAGTTTGAGTATTCGGTTGCTGGGAATGGAAGTGTCAGAGATGTAGCATACTTCCTTGAACCATCGCCACCATGAAGAAGAAATTCCATGTCTTTGTTGAAGAAATGTCTGAATGGAATCCTTGGTTCATCTGGTTGGCCAATTGTTGGTAGAGGTTTTGACCAGTCGGTGTAGTATGGAGGATTGTCCCGTTTGGTGAAGTCGATGTTTGCTTCGGGTTGAGCCAATCCATGTTGTTAGACATAGCTCGAGCAATGTTTTCAAGGTGATATTCATCCTCGATGGCACTTTCGAAATGCCGCTTTCCACAGTTGAAAAACATCATTCTTGATTCGCCTCAACTCGGATTTCGTCATCTTCTTCACATGGAACTTATCTTGCATAATCTTAGCATGCTCCAATGTATTACCGTCTACCAGATCTTGACCTTCTTCAGGGTAGGGAGTGGAATTGACAAGTGTAGATGTAGGACCGATAAAACATATGATTTATGTGGTTCGAGGGGTCGGGGAAGCTCAAAGAATGAATAAGACATGGTATTGTTTAGATTGATGTAAAGGGAAGATGTGTGTGTTTCTAGAGAGAGGAAGAAGAAACCACACACACCTTATTTTACAAAGTGAACTTCCTACCCTCCTAGTTGGTACTAGGAGGTGTATTTATACTAAGACAAGCATAACTTATCACTATTGACTAAACTAGTCCTTGTGAATAAGTAAAGAGAAAAAATGCAATTCCCGTAACGACTTCACTTTAGCGAGGCTAACAATCTCTCCCCAAGTGATGTCATACGGAAGTTGCTTACAATGTTCCCTACAAGCAAAATTAAACACAACAGATAAGCGCAGCAGCTCCAAGAGTGTCTTCACAATCATCAAACTTCATGAATCTTCTCAACTGCCATCTCTTTACTTGCAGAAGAACAATGCGAGCAAATCTAATTAGGATTAAATCCGACCTTTTGCTCTCCCCTAATTAGTGCTCTCCCCAAACTGACAACCTTTCGATGAATTTCCGAATTCGAAGAAGTCTTTTGATAATTAAATTAGAACCGCCTTTAGTCTTCTAACACGCAACTGAAAATGTAGAAAAGATCTGCCGACTCGACCTTCTTCAAGATTGTCCATTCGGGGAATAAGATATCAACATCTTCATCTCACCAAATGCATTCCAGTTATCTTTCATATATCAAATCAGCCCATAATGTACACATTTCTCTCCCCGGAAGGTTACGATTTATCGGAATCAGCATATAATTGTGTACATGAAGCATTAACTGGAAGCATTCTATCATAAATCAAATCAGCCCGTGAGAAGATGTCGATGAACAATACCATTTGAAATTGTCTAACTCATCTCAACCCCCTGTATCAAAATTCAACGGCTGTCTGTAGTAACCACATGTGAGGATAACCCAATATGACGAACTTGAGGATGAAGTAAAATCTCCCGGAATAGTTACTTAAGCTTGTACTATCCTTGTGAAAAAGAACGGTGTACCCATTGTACAAAACCTCTTGACGTATCCTCAACTACGTGAGACACCGAAGTGATAGCTATTTTGTGGGTTAAGAGAGAAAGAATCACAAAAGTAACTAGATAACAAGTCTTCATCACACTCAATATATTTGCCCAGACAAGTCATCTTCGCGGAAGGGAAGAAAGAAAGAAGACGAAATAAGTAACCTCGTCCGTCAAACGTCACTTTAAACCCAAATAAATAATAAAGAGTCATCTCCGTGGTCACGATTGAAATACATCGAAACCTTTAGCCGTGAACATGTATCCTCGTGAAAAATATAATGACCAAATACCAAAATACCATCTTTGAAATATCAAATAATTGTCAAACGTATTTATATCCAAAAGTTATTAAAACAAATGTCTACAAATAGACGTTTGAATATCATTGAGGTAGCAGTTCTCGTTTTAAATCCACCCACCAGTAATTGTCGGATCCAACAACCCATAACTACAACTCAGCCCATAGAGCTACTCGACAGCCCAAAGCCCATGTATGTGAGATACCATCCACGATCCATATACAAATTTAAGTACCGGTTATATAAAATAACACCACTTCACATATTTCTAACCTAACCCTAACACACTTGAAGAAAATAAACGCCTCCCATTTCTCTCCCAAGATAGATCTGGGAAAAAACTCATCACACAATACAGCCTTCTCCTTCAAATATCATTTCAGTCTCATCCAGTCCGAGCATCAAACACCAATAATCAGTTCCGAAGTATCTCACAAACACCACTTAACTAATTTCTTTTTGAATCAAGACTTGAATCTTACAGAGCGGCTTCAAGATCATACATATGGTCTCGGGTAGGTGATATGTTTGTGTCTTTAACGAAACTAAGAAAAGAGATATAACATCCTTGTTATAGTCTTTCTTAAGATTCGAATATTACTTGAAGCTTGCCTTCGAAAATGATATATGATCAATGAGGATTATTGTTTCAAGTAAAACAATTGAAGCAAAACTGAGATTGATTGAATTTTTTCTTGTTATGAGTCTTGAAATTTGAATGAGAGAAGGGGAGTGATAGTGAGGGTCCTTTGAAGTGAGTCTAGGTCTAGGATTGGTTTTGGTTTTGGAACTCGTGGACTGATGAGGTTTATGAGACTGAAGTCGTGGTGAAATTTTTGGTATATGGTATTTAGTTGTGGTCAGGTCTATTTTACGCGTATCTTCTTTTCTGCTCATGACATTCTTACGCGTAAAACAGGTCTAAACCTTATGCGTAGCTTTACGCGTAACGTGCTTATGCGTAGCCTTACGCGTAAAGCAAGTTATGCGTAAGCCTGCTTAAGCGTAAGCCAGACATAGGCGTAAACGCATACGCGTAGCTTTTTCCTACGCGTAACTTCACAGCTACGCGTATCTCAACTGTAGATATTCTTAAGCGTAGAAAACTAGGGTTTTGAC
The DNA here is from genome assembly GCA_910596185.1 of Chrysanthemum makinoi. Taxonomy (NCBI): domain Eukaryota; kingdom Viridiplantae; phylum Streptophyta; class Magnoliopsida; order Asterales; family Asteraceae; genus Chrysanthemum; species Chrysanthemum makinoi. The sequence continues at coordinate 322,045,893 of OU343225.1, forward strand.
CCAGTTGACTTTTTCCGGCGAGTTTTTCGACCATGTTTTTCCGACCATCTTCATACAAAAACCCAGAAAAGCATATAAACTGCTTCTATTTTGACCAGTTAACCAAGAAGATGACGGTTTGACCAAAGTTTGACCACAATATTTTCACAGCTTTTGGTACCAAAAAGTCATAACAGATGCTGTTTGGACAAGATAATGACCAAGACAGATATACATGAAGAAAGATTATGACTTTTTGTGTTTTAGACCAAAATAAGGATACTAGATCTTGAATAAAACTGTTTACCACAAAAAATACGGAAAAAAAATTTTTCCGACCCACAAATAACGCACAAAACAGTTTAAAAACAAGATTCAAACCAACATAAATCAATAAAACAACAACCTTGGCTCGTTATACCAATTGTAGGACCGATAAAACATATGATTTATGTGGTTCGGGGGGTCGGGGAAGCTCAAAGAATGAATAAGACATGGTATTGTTTAGATTGATGTAAAGGGAAGACGTGTGTGTTTCTAGAGAGAGGAAGAAGAAACCACACACACCTTATTTTACAAAGTGAACTTCCTACCCTCCTAGTTGGGACTAGGAGGTGTATTTATACTAAGACAAGCATAACTTATCACTATTGACTAAACTAGTCCTTGTGAATAAGTAAAAGAGAAAACTAATGCAATTCCCGTAATGACTTCACTTTAGCGAGGCTAACAGTAGAAAACCATTCAAATTCTTCTGTGGTGTCTTCATCTAGCCATGATAGGACGTCTGCCTTGGGCGCCTTTTTCTTCTGTTTCTTAGGCCTAGATGAGGGTTCTGGTTTCTTTACTTGTTTGGGAGAGGTGGGTTGTTGTAGGGGCTCATGATGTTCTTCATCGTCACCACCCGTATACTCAAAGTAATCACCGGTTTTTGAGTCCGGGAGGTGTCTCGAGAATCATGAGGTTTATCGGTAGAAGAATGAGGAGCAGACCTTTGTTGAGCAGGAGGCCGTTGGGGAAGTGGTGGCATGGAAGATGATTCACCGGACTTCTTTTGTCGTTTAGCTTCATCATTCTTATCCCGATCCTTATCTTCATCGTCTCTAGGACGTTTAGACTTTTTAGCTTCGAATCTGCATGCTTCTTGAAGTTGGTAGTCCAAGAATGCTTGAAACAACTTTCCTTCATCAGAAGTAAATGTCCCAAATCGTGTAGACATTTGTGTGACAAGCTTGGCCACCAATTCATTATCCGAGAAAACTACAGGATCGGATGGATTGATTGTGACGGTTAAGGGTGTTGATCTTATAGTTTGCTTGGCTATCTGCATAAGATTCGGATATAGTTGTCTGGTAAACATCTCCTTTGTGACTTTAGGAACGATATCCAGAAGGTACTTGTGAGTGTAGCCTTCGATCATTCTGTCCATCTTCCCTTGTAGATCATCCTGCATGAGCTTCTGTACATACTCCCTTTCATTATGCATCTTGTCATTCTCATCATGTAGATACTGTATTTGGTCAGCAAACCAATTCAGTTTTCTGTAGAGCATGTCCTTCTTTCTGACTTGTTGGACAGCTCTAACGATTCGATTCTTAGATTGAGAGATCCAAGATGGAGTTGGCTTCTTCACCGACCGATGATGATTTGGTTGATTTTTTTGATGGTGGTGGTGAAGAGTGAGAAGAAGAATCTGATGATGATGAGATGTGAGGAGACTCTGGGTCCTTCGGTGGTTCAGAAGTTTCTTCCTTTGATCGGGCAGGACTATCTAGAAGAAACGTATCATACTCAACATCTTCTTCATTGCCGCCTTGGCTTGTTCATCGCCTTTGGCTTTGACTGCAGCTTCTTCATCGCCTTTAACCTTCTCCATCTTCTCAGATTCTGGTTCTTCAAAATCAAACTCAAGAGTATCTTCGACACGTGTTTGTTATTGTACCAAAGTGGTGGCATGATGAGTGTGTAAATACTCATCATTTTTGGGTCAATCTGAACTGCAAAACGTTTAAAAATGCTCATAAATGCATCAAAATACTGAAAATATTCCAAAATTGCATTTTATATGTTTCAGATGCAAAATGTTCAAAATCGATGAAAATGAGCAAAGTTTGCATAATTGGCGCTTTCAGTCCCCAAGTTTCAAAAATTGTCAGAAATAGTCCCTGAGCACATAATTTCAAAAGAAAAATCACCAAAGGTCCTTTTAAAATCATAAGTTTTCAAATTTAGTCCTTTGGTGAAAAATGTCAAAAGTTTGAGAAAATTACAAGATTGGTCCTTCAAGTTTAAAATTTGGCAAAATTAGTCCTTGGAAAATTGGAAAATGTCAAGTTTGGTCCTTGTACTTTTTGAGATTGTCATTTTCAGCCCTTGGAAACAACTTTGCAGGTTTGGCAGTATTGGTCCTCCAATTTTCAGAAATTGCAAACAAGGTCCTTGATTATTATTAACCTTTTGCACCTTTGGACCATGTCTTAAACAATTGTGACCCCTGCCATCAATTTGACCCTGCCATTTGAACTCCCTCTATTATTAAAAAGCCAGTCAAACACAGTTGACTCTCCTTTTCCCTCCAATGTCACGGGTTGCCATTTCTCCATCATTTCCCCCCCATGCAACACCTGCTAACACTCCACCATCATCATCCCTACTCTCCTCCAAACACAACACTCCAAGGGATGCATTAAATGCCTTCTACCAAACGCTCAATCACCTCCAGCTGTTAAAAATGATTTTGGCGCCAAAAGCCATCCAATGGCCAAAATCTAATTGAGCAATCCAAGGGTCAGTTTTGTTGCTGGGATTTGAAGAGAGAGGTGAGAGAAGGAGTTTGGGTGTATAAAAGACCAAGAGGAAGCAACAAGAAGAGAGTACTTAGTTTATTTCTTAAAATGAATGTCGTTTTTAGTTATTAAGTCTTAAAATAGATTCATAGTTGTTATTTTAAGTTTCCTTGTATCAAATTACTGTGTTGAAGTGTATTACAACTATTTTAAAGTATCAATTCCAGTTTGAGTTCATTTTCCAAATTTTAAGTTAACTGTTGAAATTTGCAATTTCAAACTCTCATGTATAAGCTTCAATTAGCTTATTTATAAGCTCAAACAAGCTCATACTACTTCATTATAGCTTTTTGTAAGCCTGTATTCAAGTTTCAAGCATCTTTAGAATCTGGTCAACAAAAGTCAAAATGGGGCAAAATTGATGCAGGAATGGAATGGGTTGATTCAGACATGTTCTTGGGGTTGAATTAGAAGCAATGGGTTGGTTTATATAGGTTAGTGGTTACTGTGGTTCTGGTTTGATTGATGGCAAGCCATTGTGGCTAGGGACTATATGTAAGTTCAAGCTCACCTTTTAGCATAATCTGTTTTTGTAGCCATAGCTAGTTCTAATCTGTTCATTAAGTAGTGTTTATGTTATTTAGACTTAGCTTGATCATTAAAATAAGCTGGTTCATTGTCTAAATCAGTTTTGAGTACAAATCAGTCAAGAAAAGGGTGTTTGGATTTATAGCTTAAAATGTGTTTGAGGTGTATCCGGTGATAACTTCCTATTGTTTTATGTTTGTTAAGCTCATTTGAGCTCATATCAGTCAATAACTTGTGTCTGCAAACTCTGAAAGTCAACATTTCACAAATCTGTCTCAACTGCCTCACTGTTGTGATTTTGGATTTGCAAACTCTTGATTTGTGTTTAGAAGTCTTAGACATTGCTTGCATTGTGCTTGTTCCATCATATTACATCAATATCAGTCATAAAATTGGAATCAAATTTCACATTAGTCAAACTTTTCTCAACTGCTTCAAAAGTCAAAAGTGCAAAAGGTCATTTTGGGCTCAACTGGTGAGATTTATCTTGAGTTCATTTCTGGGACATAATCAGTGAGACTTGGTATTTCATAAACTTCAGCTGGTCTAAAATCTTATTCCCATTTTTGTTGATTTTTGTCAATTTTTTATAAGCTTCAAATAAGCTTGTGAAGTAGGTCCTAGTTGCCCTGCTCACAAATCTCACCAAACTGAGTTTTTCTCAGTTTTGTGCAAGATTGCACAAGGCTCATAAGAGCCTCCCAAAGTCTGGTCTTTGGGTTATAAGTAGCTACCTAGGTCTAGTTTAGGTCTCAATATTTGGATTTTGATTTTTAGTTTATTTGAGTGCTTATTCTGTGGCTACAACTGAACACCTAAAAACTGTTTTAGCACATTAGTCAAATTCATCAAATCTGTGTAGATTGCTATTCAGAAGATAAGTGTTGTTGTTTTTAGTTCATTTAGAGTAACTTTAGCATATTGTAGCTTCTGAAAAACAGTTGGTGGCTTATTGTGGTGTTTGGCTTATTCAAAGTGCTTACTTATAAGCACTTCCAATAGCAGTTGCATATTCCTCCACAAAAGCACCTGTTTTTCCATTTTTCCTAGATTCCTAATATAATTTTAGAGTTTTCCTGAAATTTTCAGATTTTTCCAAGTCAGTTTGCTATTTTTCTTAATTTAAATTAGTTTTTAAGCATTTTTAATTAGGATTTAATACAGATAATTAAGAAAAGTTTCAAAAAAATAATTTTTCAATTTTCTTAAGTTTAGAAAAATATAAAAAGCCAAAAAAGTATTTTTCTAGATTTTTCTTAGTTAAATTTGTATTTTTAAATAATTTAATTAGTTTTAATAGTTTTTAATTCCTAGAAAATACAAAAATATTCCAAAAAATACAAAAATAGTTTTGAAAATTCTCTTTTGTTATTTTAGACTTTTCCAAGTCATAATTTTATTTTTCTAGTTTTATTTCCTATTTTCTTGTATTTTAGGTTAATATTAAATAGTTAAAAATAGTTTTTAATTAATAATAATTAGATAAATAGTTATAAAATTAATTTTATTTTTCTATAAATTTTCTTTTATCATTAGGTTTGTAAAAATATCATTTTCATATTTTTAGGCTTAATATTGCTTTAGTTTCACATTTTTATTTGTACGTCACGTAGTTTTTAAATTAAGTTTTATAAAAACATAAAATCAAAAAAATCATTTTGCAAATAGTGATAGCGTTTATTTAATATTTTTTATCTTTTTAATTTCCTTTACTTTGCATTTAAGCCGTTGTAATTTGTTGGCTTTTTCTGTAGTTATAATCATACCAAATACTCTTTTCCGTTCAAATTTCTCGATCACTATACGTTTGGTGATCCTTTGCATAGCTCGCCGGGACATAACGACCCGGGGAAACCCTATACTCCCCTGATCTTCATTGAGTTCGTGTCTGAACCGTTTTAAGTTTGTTACGGTCGGCCATTCACAAGTGGCCGGCTTGAGTGATAAAACTTGACGGTTTGGCGCGGATCAAATTTTTGGCGCCGCTGCCGGGGAGCTGTGCTGATTATCTTCCGTTTAGCAGATTAGTAGTTTGAATACTCACTCTTTGTTTATATCATCCATATCTATCTATATATATCCATATTTTCTTATAAAAAATCCAAAAACCCAAAAACATCCAAAAACGTATAAAACATAAAAATATTTTCCTTTTGTTTCTATATATGTATCAAAAATAAAAATACAAAAAGATTTATCGTTTTCTTTAATAATAACAACTTAAAAGATTACCACCGCAAACCAAGGCAGTGTACTACATAACTGGGGGTACGACCATAATAAGTTCCCGAACTAAAGATTTAAAACTTGCCTTTGTGTCCTTGTGATTGGTGTACCTTTTTCAAAGAAGCCATTCATCTTGTGATTATTGGTTTAAGTTCACTGTTGTTTTGCCTCGATTTTGTTTTACTTGGATTTGTTGTGATATCTGCTTGTCAAAAAAAAAACATAAAACCCAAAAAGATTCTTCTTTCCCCCATTTTCATAATTCCCATTCCCTTCCTTAATTCTCTTGTTTCCTCGAGTTACGTCTAGTGCATGCGCACTCGTTCTTCTAGATCATTGAGTCCTTTGCGTGATCTAGCAGCAATTCCTAGACGACGTTCTCGTAGACGTGCTGCCCAAATAGTCGAACCCGAGATTCGTACTATTTCAAACAACAATATGGCAGACGAACGAACTATGGCGGAAATGCTCCAAGCACCCACCGAGGGTTATGGAGATGCCATCGTTCTACCAGCAATCAATTCTGATCACTTTGAATTGAAGACACATTTGATCCAACTTGTGTCTACGAATCAATTCCGCGGGTTTGATCGAGAAGACCCGTATGCACACATCCGTTGGTTTAACAAGTTGACCGCAACGATCAATTTCAAAGATGTGCCACAAAAAGTGATCAAGTTGAAGCTTTTTCCATTCTCTCTTGAGGGGACAGCCCGGATTTGGCTGGAAAAAGAACCCCCTCGATCCATCGAAACATGGGAGGATCTTGTTCAAAAGTTTGTCAATTATTTCTTTCCTCCATCAAAGACGACCAATCTTAAAAATGAAATTTCTGGATTTCGTCAAAATTTCGATGAAAACTTTGAGAGGCATGGGAGAGATTCAAAGATCTCCTCAGGAAATGCCCCATCATGAATTCACGGAGCTTCAACAAGTCAATATCTTTTACAATGGGTTGAACGGTAACGATCAAGATTCCTTGAATGCAGCCGCAGGCGGCAATATCTTGAATCGTAAGCCTAAAGATGTGATTGAGATTTGCGAGCAAAAATCAAAAGTTCCTATTTCTCGCAACAAAGTCAATATTCCGAACACTCCTACTTCTTCATCCAATAACTCTTCTGAGTTAGCAGCTCCGATAGCCGCTCTAACGGACGCCATCCGTTGTATGATTAAGGATGTTAAGGAAATCAAAAGCGAAATTCATAAGCCAGAACCAATCAAAGCCGTAAACAAGGTGTGTGAAACTTGTAGTGGCCCACACGCGTATTATGATTGTCAAGCAACCGATGCTTCCTTTTACCAAGCTCCCGTAGCTTCGGTAAACCACAATCAATACCGACCACAGGCTGATCCTCACTACCGTGCACCTAGCGGTATGACACCACCTGGTTTTCCTCCTGTGCAAAACCATGGCAATCAAAATCGCTTTGTTCCGAATCAAGGACAAAATTTCAATAACTCTCAAAATTTCAATCAAAACCGGAACAATTTCAACCAACCATATCAAGCTCCTAATCATCAAAGTTATCAACAACCTCCTCAAGCTCCCATGCCAAATGACTTCATGAAAATTACTGAGTCAAACATGCGTTCAATGCAAACTCAGATCAATAACATGAGAGTTGAGCTAAGAAAGGAAATTGATACCACATTGTCTCGGCAGACAAATGAGTTGAAGAATATGATGAGCAGTTTCATGAACATGAATATGAACAAAGCTTCGTCATCTTCTGGAGGACTCCCAAGCAATACTATTCCTAATCCCAATGCCGAGTTGAAAGCCGTCACCACTCGTAGTGGTAAGACGCACAATGGACCTTCGACTCCAATGCCCCCTCCTCCTGTGGCAATGAGTCAAGTTACCAAGGAAACAACGGACAAGGTGCAATTCTCAAGCCCACGAAGTACCGACACGTCCCCACCTTCGGTAGTTCAAGCTTTAAGTCCGGAACCCGAAGTTCCGAAGACAAATTCTGAGCCAGAAAACACTTCCATCCCGGCTCAAAAGTCTAGTCAGCTTCCTTACCCATCAAGAATGAATGATGAGAAGCTCAAAGACAAAAACAAAGAGCAAATGGAAAAATTTTTCCAAATCTTCAATGAGCTTCACTTTGATATAAGCTTCGTTGATGCTCTCGTTCTAATGCCTAAATTTGCATCCACGCTTAAAGGCTTACTGACCAACAAAGATAAGCTATCGGAGATGGCTAAAACTCCTCTCAATGAGCAATGCTCAGCGGTCCTTCTCAAGAAGCTTCCCAAAAGGCTTGAAGACCCTGGCCGATTTCTAATCCCGTGTGATTTCTTGGGGATGGTTCAATGCTCCGCCTTGGCCGATCTTGGCGCTAGCATTAACCTCATGCCACTCTCAGTGTGGAAGAAACTGTCTCTTCCTAAACTTTCATCCACTTGTATGACACTCGAGCTAGCGGACCGTACCATAACTCGTCCACTTGGGATAGCCGAGGATGTCGTGATGAAAGTGGGAAAGTTTCACTTTCCTACTGACTTTGTTGTAGTAGACTTCGATGCAGATCCTAGAGTTCCCCTCATCTTAGGGAGAGCTTTCTTAAGAACGAGTCGTGCTCTGATTGATGTGTTTGCTGAAGAGTTGACCATACGGGTTGACAACGAAGAGCTCACATTGAATATCAACCAGAACTCCAAACCTCTGTCCAAACAGAGTGTTGCCACAATTGATCACAAATCTGAAAGATTCAATGCAACACTCTCAAATTTCACGGTTAAGAGGAGTTACCAAAAACGTGCTGAGCTCAAAGCTTTGAAAATCAACCCTGGTTCAAACAAATGGTTTGAAAGCTGTACCAGGAAAGTCAAGAGTGTTCTTGATGATGATGATCTAGAATCGGAGACTTCATCGGAAGTGGTGGAAACTGCTAGCTCTAAGAGCACACCACTTGTCCCACCTCCGGAATCAGTTTGTCGCATCGAGTTTGTTAACTCTGTGGATGAAACCAAACTCTCTTCAATTTCATCTGAATTGGATGATGATATTTGTGATCCAATGGGAGACATTCCACCCATTGATGAATTGCTCAAAAATGATCCATCATCTTCTAGTCTTATTCCCGACTCTTCCATCCCTTCTCTCACTCCGAATGAGGAAGATGACAACTTTTGGAATGAAGTCGATGCATTTCTTAGTGATGAGTCAATTCCAACGGGAATTGATAATACTTACTTTGATCCGAAGGGAGACATCCTTTTTCCGAAAATCTGTTGATTGAAGAACCGTTTCCCACCCTCCCTCCCGGACATCTTCTTGACAATCACCATCTAAGCTTCAAGTTTAAGCTTAAAAATGTTAAAAATGGTGATTTGCTTCTTTCTGATGAGGAATGGACTTGCATTCTCATGCACGTCTTTATTCCATTCTTCACAGATGGTGTGGTTGCTCTTTCCCTTTTCTCTTTCGGGAATGAGGACACCATCTTTGACCCCGGTATCATCCCTTATAGTTTCTACTATTAACAATACCGCGGTTATATCTCATCGGTGTGGAACTTTCTGATGTTCATATGTTTATTAACATTGTGAACGAAAGTCCGATCGAGATTGGTTTTCCACGTTACTTTCCCCATGAACAAATGAATACGGGGTCAAGTCAAGCTAGCGACTTGGGAATCAAAAACAGTAGCATGCCATATGGGTTTTCACCCATCTTTCTGACTTCTTTCTACTTTCTACCACCCTAGTGTGGGGGGGGGTTGCCCCACATGTTGTGTATATATGCAAGTTTCAAAAAAAAAAAAAAAAAAAAATCTTTCAAATAATGGCCGTAGTATTTCCCTTTTACGTTCTATGTTTCGGCATAACCGCCGGTACTTTGAATATTGAGGGCAATATTCATTTCTAAGTGTGGGGGGGAATTCTCACGAATTTTATCATATAATTATACCACCCAATTCCCCCGTTTTTGGCCAAAATTTTTTTGGAGTAAGTGTTTTACACTTACTCATTTGGTTATCAGTCCGCCTTGTCTAATAAACAAAAGGATTGGCTAATCCAGGAGCAAACGGCTCTTGGTAAAGATATATCAAATCCGTTGACGGCTTGCAATTTGCCCAAAATTGTATGGTATTCAGCTCACCATATCCTAAAAAGTGAAGAGTTGGCTAGCCCGCAAGTTTATGGCTTGTGGTAAAGGCAGTGGAAAAACCATAATTGGTAATCAGCTCACCAAAGATAATATTGATAATTTATCTAAGAGTTGGCTAGTCCAGAGCAAACGGCTTCTGGTAAAGACAAATCAAATCCGTTGGAAGCTGGTGGTTTGCTCAAAATCACATGGTTATCCGTGTACCATGGTTCTTACTTGAACTGAAACATTTGGCTACTCTAGAAGTAATGGCTTTTGGTAAAGAGATTCAAATCCATTAAGTTTTTCTCAAAAGATTGCTAGGGACTAGCAATAGTTTAGTGTGGGGGATTGATGAGTGTGTAAATACTCATCATTTTTGGGTCAATCTGAACTGCAAAACGTTTAAAAATGCTCATAAATGCATCAAAATACTGAAAATATTCCAAAATTGCATTTTATATGTTTCAGATGCAAAATGTTCAAAATCAGATGAAAAATGAGCAAAGTTTGCATAATTGGCAGTTTCAGTCCCCCAAGTTTCAAAAATTGTCAGAAATAGTCCCTGAGCACATAATTTCAAAAGAAAAATCACCAAAGGTCCTTTTAAAATCATAAGTTGTCAAATTTAGTCCTTTGGTGAAAAATGTCAAAAGTTTGAGAAAATTACAAGATTGGTCCTTCAAGTTTAAAATTTGGCAAAATTAGTCCTTGGAAAATTGGAAAATGTCAAGTTTGGTCCTTGTACTTTTTGAGATTGTCATTTTCAGCCCTTGGAAACAACTTTGCAGGTTTGACAGTATTGGTCCTCCAATTTTCAGAAATTGCAAACAAGGTCCTTGATTATTATTAACCTTTTGCACCTTTGGACCATGTCTTAAACAATTGTGACCCCTGCCATCAATTTGACCCTGCCATTTGAACCCCCTCTATTATTAAAAAGCCAGTCAAACACAGTTGCCTCTCCTTTTCCCTCTAATGTCACGGGTTGCCATTTCTCCATCATTCCCCCCCCCCTGCAACACCTGCTAACACTCCACCATCATCATCCCTACTCTCCTCCAAACACAACACTCCAAGGGATGCATTAAATGCCTTCTACCAAACGCTCAATCACCTCCAGCTGTTAAAAATGATTTTGGCGCCAAAAGCCATCCAATGGCCAAAATCTAATTGAGCAATCCAAGGGTCAGTTTTGTTGCTGGGATTTGAAGAGAGAGGTGAGAGAAGGAGTTTGGGTGTATAAAAGACCAAGAGGAAGCAACAAGAAGGGAGTACTTAGTTTATTTCTTAAAATGAATGTCGTTTTTAGTTATTAAGTCTTAAAATAGATTCATAGTTGTTATTTTAAGTTTCCTTGTATCAAATTACTGTGTTGAAGTGTATTACAACTATTTTAAAGTATCAATTCCAGTTTGAGTTCATTTTCCAAATTTTAAGTTAACTGTTGAAATTTGCAATTTCAAACTCTCATGTATAAGCTTCAATTAGCTTATTTATAAGCTCAAACAAGCTCATACTACTTCATTATAGCTTTTTGTAAGCCTGTAATCAAGTTTCAAGCATCTTTAGAATCTGGTCAACAAAAGTCAAAATGGGGCAAATCTGATGCAGGAATGGAATGGGTTGATTCAGACATGTTCTTGGGGTTGAATTAGAAGCAATGGGTTGGTTTATATAGGTTAGTGGTTACTGTGGTTCTGGTTTGATTGATGGCAAGCCATTGTGGCTAGGGACTATATGTAAGTTCAAGCTCACCTTTTAGCATAATCTGTTTTTGTAGCCATAGCTAGTTCTAATATGTTCATTAAGTAGTGTTTATGTTATTTAGACTTAGCTTGATCATTAAAATAAGCTGGTTCATTGTCTAAATCAGTTTTGAGTACAAATCAATCAAGAAAAGGGTGTTTGGATTTATAGCTTAAAATGTGTTTGAGGTGTATCCAGTGATAACTTCTTATTGTTTTATGTTTGTTAAGCTCATTTGAGCTCATATCAGTCAATAACTTGTGTCTGCAAACTCTGAAAGTCAACATTTCACAAATCTGTCTCAACTGCCTCACTGTTGTGATTTTGGATTTGCAAACTCTTGATTTGTGTTTAGAAGTCTTAGACATTGCTTGCATTGTGCTTGTTCCATCATATTACATCAATATCAGTCATAAAATTGGAATCAAAGTTCACATTAGTCAAACTTTTCTCAACTGCTTCAAAAGTCAAAAGTGCAAAAGGTCATTTTGGGCTCAACTGGTGAGATTTATCTTGAGTTCATTTCTGGGACATAATCAGTGAGACTTGGTATTTCATAAACTTCAGCTGGTCTAAAATCTTATTCCCATTTTTGTTGATTTTTGTCAAATTTTTATAAGCTTCAAATAAGCTTGTGAAGTAGGTCCTAGTTGCCCTGCTCACAAGTCTCAGCTCAAACTGAGTTTTTCTCAGTTTTGTGCAGGATTGCACAAGGCTCATAAGAGCCTCCCAAAGTCTGGTCTTTGGGTTATAAGTAGCTACCTAGGTCTAGTTTAGGTCTCAATATTTGGATTTTGATTTTTAGCTTATTTGAGTGCTTATTCTGTGGCTACAACTGAACACCTAAAAACTGTTTTAGTACATTAGTCAAATTCATCAAATCTGTGTAGATTGCTATTCAGAAGACAAGTGTTGTTGTTTTTAGTTCATTTAGAGTAACTTTAGCATATTGTAGCTTCTGAAAAACAGTTGGTGGCTTATTGTGGTATTTGGCTTATTCAAAGTGCTTACTTATAATCACTTCCAATAGCAGTTGCATATTCCTCCACACAAGCACCTGTTTTTCCATTTTTCCTAGATTCCTAATATAATTTTAGAGTTTTCCTGAAATTTTCAGATTTTTCCAAGTCAGTTTGCTATTTTTCTTAATTTAAATTAGTTTTTAAGCATTTTTAATTAGGATTTAATACAGATAATTAAGAAAAGTTTCAAAAAAATAATTTTTCAATTTTCTTAAGTTTAGATAAATATAAAAAGCCAAAAAGTATTTTTCTAGATTTTTCTTAGTTAAATTTGTATTTTTAAATAATTTAATTAGTTTTAATAGTTTTTAATTCCTAGAAAATACAAAAATATTCAGAAAAATACAAAAATAGTTTTGAAAATTCTCTTTTGTTATTTTAGACTTTTCCAAGTCATAATTTTATTTTTCTAGTTTTATTTCCTATTTTCTTGTATTTTAGGTTAATATTAAATAGTTAAAAATAGTTTTTAATTAATAATAATTAATTAAATAGTTATAAAATTAATTTTATTTTTCTATAAATTTTCTTTTATCATTAGGTTTGTAAAAATATCATTTTCATATTTTTAGGCTTAATATTGCTTTAGTTTCACATTTTTATTTGTACGTCACGTAGTTTTTAAATTAAGTTTTATAAAAACATAAAATCAAAAAAATGATTTTGCAAATAGTGATAGGGTTTATTTAATATTTTTTATCTTTTTAATTTTCTTTACTTTGCATTTAAGCCGTTGTAATTTGTTGGCTTTTTCTGTAGTTATAATCATACCAAATACTCTTTTTCGTTCAAATTTCTCGATCACTATACGTTTGGTGATCCATTGCATAGCTCGCCGGGACATAACGACCCGGGGAAACCCTATACTCCCCTGATCTTCATTGAGTTCGTGTCTGAACCGTTTTAAGTTTGTTACGGTCGGCCATTCACAAGTGGCCGGCTTGAGTGATAAAACTTGACGGTTTGGCGCGGATCATGGCACCAGATCCCTTATCGGGTTGATTAACCGCATCAGGATCTGGTGAAGGTTGAGCTGCACCACTTGACCCTCCGGGGCCACCCATTTGTTCTTTTGCAAATTCTTTTGCCAAGTGTTGGAGTCTAAGGAATTTGAACTTCTTCCTGTATGAGGTATCCAGTTGCTCTTCATCACTTTCTGAGCTTTCATCATATGACACAAGTACAGGAGTCTTTCCTTTGCCATGTTCAGCTATTGGACTAGGAGGTTTTGGTACTGATGGAGAGTCATCCTTTGCAGTTTCAAAGTAGTGGACCTCCTCGTCTGATTGTGTATCTTCAGAGCTTTCGTACAGTAGCTTTCTTTGCGGTTCAGGAGTAGGAAAAGGAGCAGCTTCCTTGGAGGGAACTTTCTTCCTTGGAGTAGGTTTCCTCTTTGGGACCTTCCTTTGAATTTTTGTACTTGTGACACTTCCAGCACTGCCTCTTCTGGTCCTCCGAGTAGGTGTACCAGAAGATTTTTCATCAAGATGACCAACTTTGCCTTCTTTTACGGCTAACCGATACCTTTTGTATGTTTCAAGCTTTTTGATTTCGGTAGTCAGAAGGTGATCAAGTAATACCGCACCCTGTTTCTTTGTTGAAGATTCTTTGATTCTGACAGATAGTATGGGTTCAGTCAATATGTCGTGATTATCTAGGTCATTGAGCCTCATGGGGATATCAGGATGAAGTCCAAGTGCTCTCTGGATCAACAGTTTTGTGTATCTGACATAGGGAATATTGGAGCCAAGCTTCTTGTGAAATAGCATCATGTCCTCCCATATCAGTGCTTCGATTTCAATGTCCTTCTTGTTGATCAACGACCAGAAAATTTGCAGTTCCATGAGTTTGGGATGCTCATAGCCACTGTCACGACCAGAGACCGATTTGGTGATGATCATGTAGAGTGTTCTCCATGGTTGAGGAATATTCTTCATCTCCACGTGAGAGTGCTTAGTAATGATTCCTGAAGCTTCATCATAACCAATATCTATCAAGAATTTCGGGACTGTCTCTTCAGTAGGGGTAGCAAAGAAGTCGGTTGGAGCAATGTCAGGAATGATGAGAACAGCCCGTAAGTCAGCAGGAGTGATAGTGACTTGTTTGTGATTAAGTGTCACATTCATGCACTTTGACCGTGATCCTCTGCATAGAATCCCGAATTGTTGAATGTAGACCTCTGAACGTGGCGAGTGTGAGAGCATGTTCGGTAGGGATGATTCCGAGAATATCCAATCGCAATGAGACAAGAATATTTTGAGCATGTGAGGGTATCAAAGTCAACCCTAAGGTTGTTCTTTCCAATCTTTCTCGGATAACCCTCTGGAAAGATATCAGAAATTGTAAGAACTTCGGATGCATCCACATTCATTTGTTCAGCCATGTCGTGATCTAAAATAACATTAGCCAAAAGAACCAACATATCGAAAGACATAGTGTTAGTCAACAGAAGGTCTTATTGTCTAGTTATTGAATGCACATTGTCAATGATTGTTACGAGTCCTAAGTCACTTGTTTGTCCAATAGTCCAATGACGTCGTGAAATGTTTCGTGAGTTAGTTAACTTTAAGTTTTAAAGTTTATGTTATCACTTATTGTTCACAACATATCAAACGTTTAAGTTTATTAGTGACATTATTGGATTCGTGACGTTATGATAAGTTTATTAACAAATTTGTACACGTAACAATTCATAATGAAGGTCAATCAAGGCATAGGCGTAGAATTGGCAAAGTTAAGCGTAAACAGTAATGATATACGCGTAGACGACAGCTTATGCGTAGGATCTTAACTTACGCGTAGGAAAAGGGGACCTTATGCGTAGAGCTTACGCGTAGGCGTATTTATACCTTACGCGTAAGGCTTACTCGTAAGTGTAGACCTTATGCGTAGAGGTCACTGTTTACGCATATCCTTCACAGGATACGCGTAGTCCCATTGTAGAACCTTACGCGTAATAGTTATGCGTAGGATTTATTCTTACGCGTAACATGACTACGCGTAGGGTAATCCTTATGCTTAGAGATTCAAATGACCTTGATTCTAAATTTTAAGCGTAGCAAGCCTGAAATAAATTCATCAAATCATCAATATTAACACAAAAATTCATTTTAACAACAAATCATGGCATGAACATTCGTTAAACAGTTATGAGTAGAAAGTCATACGCGTAGGTCAAAACCCTAAGGGTTATGATTTACGCGTATAATTTCTAGCCATGGGATTTTCACCATGCAATTTCTGGTGGTTCTAAGATGTTGTGAGAGTCTATAAACCAAGTTATAACATCTAAATCGTTGTGAATCAAAAATACCCAAACTCAAGAACATTAAACCCTAATTCCTAATTCTGACTTAATTAGTGTTTCTGGGTTGTTATAGGGCTTGGAAATCATCAATTCATCATCATATAAACATTACACAACAATCTTTATGACCAAAAACATTTACATTTGAAAATACCCAAAACAACGCATAAACCCTAATTTTTTCAAACAACCATCAATTCGTGTTTCTGGGTGGATTTTGAGGATGAAACTAGTATCATTGATGTTAAATACATGTTTTGACACAATCTTTTTAACCACAAACACCCTTTTATGATTTGGTGTTCTTGCGCTTACGCGTAAGACACAAAAGTGACTATATCACAAAATTTAACCGTTGGATTTTTGAAAGATTCAAAACCATTGCTTAAAAACATGTTATAAACACGAAATCACTTACAAATTGATGATCTGAAACACGGATTTGTCAAACGATTCTTAGGCGTAGGATCCTTATAGGTGTAAGTATTAAATGTGATGGAGTAGTTAGGTGGAGAAGTGTTTTTATTAAAATTACTTTAACATTTTGACAGTTTTGGTCCCTCCACCTTTTCCTTTTTCATACAAAGCCATTTAACTTCCATTTTGGTTACCAAACAAAGATTTTAAGAAAGAAATTTGACGACACTCCCCCTCGACTTAAGAAAAAATGATGAAAGGTTATTAATTTTAGTCCGAGGAGTGTCATTGAACCAGAAAATTTACCACCATTGATAAGAGAAACAACCGAGATATGATAACATGCAAGTACACAGATGTTTTGAAACAGTTAAGTCTTTGTATTCTCCCCCTCAACACTTGATCGGAAAATACTGAATTTTGAAAGATTAAAGTGTTGACGGTAGAAATGTACTTGCCATGTTGACAGAAAAGTAGATTAGAAGAATATTTTTGTTGTTTTATAGGTTTTATATTTTTGTATTTTGTTTTTGAAAAATTTATGTACGAAAGATATTTTGGTGTTTGACAGGTTTTTAAGACTGTTTTAGGAGTTCATCCAATTCCTCTTGAGTCAAACACCTCATACCAATCCGGTGGACCAACTCATTAAACCTAGCGGGAGGCAAGGCTTTGGTGAGAAGATCTGCCAATTGGTATTTGTACCCACAAAATATAATTCAACGGTACCCTGCTCCACGTGATCCTTGATGAAATGATATCGAAGATCGATGTGCTTTGATTTCGAGTGCTTAACTGAGTTGCACGAGATCGCAATGGCACTCCGATTGTCGCAGTACATCGGGATTCTGTCAAATACGTAACCATAGTCTTTGAGTTGTGTTCTCATCCAAATGACTTGAGCACAACACGCGAACATGGCTACATATTCTGAGGACAGCGATGTACAATCCTGCTTCTTCGATTGCCATGACACTAGTTTATCACCAAGAAATTGTAAAGCTCTGAAGTACTTTTCCGTGAGTCTAAGCATCCTGCGTGGTCAGCGTCTGAAAAGCGATTAGTTCAAAACCAGAATCCTTCGGATACCGGATCCCCAAGTTAATGGTTCCCTTTATGTATCGGAGGATTCTTTTAGCCTCAGAGAGGTGGGTTTCAGTTGGCGCGACCGATAACGAGAGCAAAGATATACGGCAAAGACAATATCGCTAGCTGTTAGATACATGAGAGACCCAATAATACTACGGTATTTTGTAGGGTCCACCAATTTCCCATGTAAATCAGCGTCTAGCTTCTTGGTATGAGCCATTGGTGTGGCATAGGTGTCACAGGTTTTCATTCCAAATTTGTTTAACAATTCAATGGCATATTTGGACTGACTCAAGAAAATACCACGGGGTGATTGATGAACTTGCAGTCCGAGAAAGAATGTGAGTTCACCCATCATGGACATTTCAAAATTTTTCTTCATTAGTTTTGCAAAAGCGATTGAAAACTTTTTATGTGTAGACCCAAAATGATGTCATCCACGTAAATTTGAACAATTAAGATATGTGCCCCGTGATATTGTATAAAAGAGTTGGGTCAACCGAACCTTTGGTGAAATTATTAGCAATGAGGAAAGATGATAGCTTATCGTACCATGCCCGAGGAGCTTGTTTGAGACCATACTGAGCTTTGTTCAGTTTGTAGACGTGATTCGAAACTCGGATCAATGAATCCATCTGGTTGACTGACATAAACCGTTTCTTTAAGTTGTCCATTGAGAAACGCAGTTTTGACATCCATCTGATAGACCGTTATATTCATATGAGCTGCGAATGCGAGAAATATCCGAATGCCTCAAGACGAGCAACGGAGCAAAAGATTCTTCAAAGTCTATTCCCTCTTCCGACGATAACCCTTAGCCACCGACGTGACTTATTTCTGATTACGTTTCCTTCAGCTTCCAATTTGTTTTTCCAAATCCATTTGAGACCAATGACGTAGACCCTGTTGGTCTTTCAACCAGTTCCCATACTTCAAGACGTTTGAATTGGTTGAGTTCTTCTTGCATGGATTCAATCCAGTTGTCTTTTGTCATTGCGTCTTTGATGTTTTTAGGTTCAGATTGGCAGACAGTGAGTGCATAAATGCAATGTTCACTGTCTGTGTGAAGACGTTGTCTCGTAACGGCTGGTTGATTCGGGTTGCCAATAATGTTTTCCAGAGGATGGTCTCTTGTCCATCTATGTGTGGAGGGTTGATGTTGGTATACATTGTGCAGATTATGAGGATTCAAATGGCTTGTTGAAGATTCCGCGACATCCGGTGCGCAGCATCTCATTAGCAAACTGGTTGAAGAACGCATTTGGATCAAAATCTGCAGGTGGGGGTACTTCATTCGAACATCGTCCGATTCATCATTGTTAGAAGCGGTGTGTTCAACTGTTGTGTTGGAGTCAACTGGTGGTGCTTCTTCAACAGATAGTTGTTGTAGCGGTGTATCATGTATAAGAGTATTATCAGTTGAGCAGCGGAAACAGCGGATACACCGAGCACGTTCATCAATATCGTCACGAACAATGCGGAGCAAATAACCTTTCCATTTGTTGACGAGTAAGCTGGGGGCTTTGTTCAGGTGATGATGGGGTTTGGGGAAGTTTAAGCGGTTGTGTCCGGGTTCTAAGTCAGTTATACTCGGAAGCCATTTCCGTAAGTTCATCAAATGAGCATGAATCATTTCCATCACCCTTTTGTACGATGATTCCAGATTCGGAAACCTTTTGAATTATCACAGTATCCGATAAAGATTCCAATGTCAGCTTTGGCTTTGAGCTTTCCAAAGTCATCACGATCATTATTCGGATAGCAAAGAGATCCAAATACATGAAAGTGTTTGAGATTCGTTTTCTGTTGTGGACAAGCTCAAAAGGTGTTTTGTTGTGGCGTTTTGTAATCATAGAACGGTTTTGAGTGTAGCATGCATAGATACAACTTCGCCCATAAGTAATCTGTAAGTTTAGCATTGATTAACATTGTTCTTGCAGCTTCCACTAACGTTCGGTTTCGTCTTTCGACAACTCCGTTTTGTTCTGGTGTACGTCAATAGATGTCCGATCTTTGAATTCCCACTTTCTAATAGAATTCACGAAGAGTTTGATTAACAAATTCAGTGCCTCTATCTGTTCGGATTAGTCGAACGGTGTTTCGTAGTTGAACTTGTATTTTCATGAGAAAGGTGATGATCATCTGTGGAGCTTGATCTTTGCTTCGAAGAAAGTAGACCCAAGTCCAGCGTGAATAGTCATCAACAATTACTAAGATGTAGCGTTTGCCATTGATTCTTGGTTAACAGTGCATTTTTGCATTTCAAGTCCTGATTAATGGCATGACATTTTTCCACTATGGTCTGTTGGTCTTGTATTAAACGAGCAAAATCTGAATGAGGCAAAAGTTCGGCGTGTTCAACGTGAGTCTCAACATGATCATTAATGAGATCCTCAAGTATAACCACGGAGTCAATTTGATTATCAAGGAAACCGTTTGGTCATCTTGATCGTCAAATATAACTACGGGTCTAGTTGAAAATCGTCGGAATGAGATGTGGACGGAGCATTTTGAACATTCTGAGCCTTGCCGGATTCAGATGTTGGCGGAGATATGAGATCAGAGATAAATATGGTTTCTTCGGGTACCTGAGACAAGCCATCAGTGTCATACACTGGGCCCGTGTCACTCATGTGTAACTCATGCATATTAGCCATCAACATAATAGTTGCATTGGCCTGCAAGTCCTCCATATCATCATCTGAGTCAGCATTTGCCATAAAGCTCTGTTCTTTGTCTGTGAGAGTTCCACCAGCATTTGCCATAAAGCTCTGTTCTTTGGATTTGGTTTTAAAGTAAACTTTTCAATGGCTGTGACCGACTCGCCATGTTTGTAAACAACAGTTTTAAACTCTTTAAGTTTGTTTTGCAAGCCGATGATTTCTTCAAGATGATCATCTATTCGTTTCGTTGAATGCTTTTTGTATGCAGAGAACTGTTGCCATAAAGCTCTGTTCTTTGGATTTGGTTTTAAAGTAAACTTTTCAATGGCTGTGACCGACTCGCCATGTTTGTAAACAACAGTTTTAAACTCTTTAAGTTTGTTTTGCAAGCCGATGATTTCTTCAAGATGATCATCTATTCGTTTCGTTGAATGCTTTTGTATGCAGAGAACTGTTGTTGACAAGTTAACAACTCAGCCTTAGCTTTTGATTTTCCAAGGTGAGAGCGTTAATTTGCTTTTTATGTTCATGTTTCATTTGTTCTATTTCAGACAACAAAGCGTTCTTCGAAGCGGCTAGATCACGCATCTGTCTTTCTAAATATTTTTCGTTTTGATAAGATTTGGCAAAGGTTGCTTCAAAACCGTTTTCACGTTTTTCTTGAGTTTTGAAAAGTTGAGTTGCTTTTGTAAACATTCAAAATCCTTGGTTAACATTGCATTTTTGCATTTCAAGTCCTGATTAATGGCATGACATTTTTCCACTATGGTCTGTTGGTCTTGTATTAAACGAGCAAAATCTGGATGAGGCAAAAGTTCGGCGTGTTCAACGTGAGTCTCAACATGATCATTACTGAGATCCTCAAGTATAACCACGGAGTCAATTTGATTATCAAGGAAACCGTTTGGTCATCTTGATCGTCAAATATAACTACGGGTCTAGTTGAAAATCGTCGGAATGAGATGTGGACGCATTTTGAACATTCTGAGCCTTGCCGGATTCAGATGTTGGCGGAGATATGAGATCGGAGATAAATATGGTTTCTTCGTTTACCGAGACAAGCCATCAGTGTCATACATTGGGCCTGTGTCACTTATGTGTAACTCATGCATATTAGCCATCAACATAACAGATGCATTGGCCTGCAAGTCCTCCATATCATCATCTGAGTCAGCATTTGCCATAAAGCTCTGTTCTTTGTCTGTGAGAGTTCCACCAGCATTTGCCATAAGCTCGTTCTTTGGATTTGGTTTTAAACTTTTCAATGGCTGTGACCGACTCGCCATGTTTGTAAACAACAGTTTTAAACTCTTTAAGTTTGTTTTGCAAGCCGATGATTTCTTCAAGATGATCATCTATTCGTTTCGTTGAATGCTTTTTGTATGCAGAGAACTGTTGCCATAAAGCTCTGTTCTTTGGATTTGGTTTTAAAGTAAACTTTTCAATGGCTGTGACCGACTCGCCATGTTTGTAAACAACAGTTTTAAACTCTTTAAGTTTGTTTTGCAAGCCGATGATTTCTTCAAGATGATCATCTATTCGTTTCGTTGAATGCTTTTTGTATGCAGAGAACTGTTTTTGACAAGTTAACAACTCAGCCTTAGCTTTTTGATTTTCCAAGGTGAGAGCGTTAATTTGCTTTTTATGTTCATGTTTCAGTTGTTCTATTTCAGACAACAAAGCATTCTTCGAAGCGGCTAGATCACGCATCTGTCTTTCTAAATATTTTTCGTTTTGATAAGATTTGGCAAAGGCTGCTTCAAAACCGTTTTCACATTTTTCTTGAGTTTTGAAAAAGTTGAGTTGCTTTTGTAAACATTCAAAATCCTTGGTTAACAGTGCATTTTTGATTTTCAAGTCCTGATTAATGGCATGACATTTTTCCACTATGGTCTGTTGGTCTTGTATTAAACGAGCAAAATCGGGATGAGGCAAAAGTTCGGCGTTTTCAACGTGAGTCTCAACATGATCATTACTGAGATCCTCAAGTATAACCACGGAGTCAATTTGATTATCAAGGAAACCGTTTGGTCATCTTGATCGTCAAATATAACTATGGGGTCTAGTTGAAAATCATCGAATGAGATGTGGACGCGCATTTTGAACATTCTGAGCCTTGCCGGATTCAGTGATGTTGGCGGAGATATGAGATCAGAGATAAATATGGTTTATTCAGGTACCTGAGACAAGCCATCAGTGTCATACACTGGGCCTGTGTCACTCATGTGTAACTCATGCATATTAGCCATCAACATAACAGCTGCATTGGCCTGCAAGTCCTCCATATCATCATCTGAGTCAGCATTTGCCATAAAGCTCTGTTCTTTGTCTGTGAGAGTTCCACCAGCATTTGCCATAAAGCTCTGTTCTTTGGATTTGGTTTTAAAGTAAACTTTTCAATGGCTGTGACCGACTCGCCATGTTTGTAAACAACAGTTTTAAACTCTTTAAGTTTGTTTTGCAAGCCGATGATTTCTTCAAGATGATCATCTATTCGTTTCGTTGAATGCTTTTTGTATGCAGAGAACTGTTGCCATAAAGCTCTGTTCTTTGGATTTGGTTTTAAAGTAAACTTTTCAATGGCTGTGACCGACTCGCCATGTTTGTAAACAACAGTTTTAAACTCTTTAAGTTTGTTTTGCAAGCCGATGATTTCTTCAAGATGATCATCTATTCGTTTCGTTGAATGCTTTTTGTATGCAGAGAACTGTTTTTGACAAGTTAACAACTCAGCCTTAGCTTTTTGATTTTCCAAGGTGAGAGCGTTAATTTGCTTTTTATGTTCATGTTTCGGTTGTTCTATTTCAGACAACAAAGC
Source organism: Chrysanthemum makinoi (assembly GCA_910596185.1). Classification (NCBI taxonomy): domain Eukaryota; kingdom Viridiplantae; phylum Streptophyta; class Magnoliopsida; order Asterales; family Asteraceae; genus Chrysanthemum; species Chrysanthemum makinoi. The sequence goes on from OU343225.1 coordinate 322,068,639, forward strand.
ATTCTTCGAAGCGGCTAGATCACGCATCTGTCTTTCTAAATATTTTTCGTTTTGATAAGATTTGGCAAAGGCTGCTTCAAAACCGTTTTCACATTTTTCTTGAGTTTTGAAAAAGTTGAGTTGCTTTTGTGGGCATTCAAAATCCTTGGTTAACAGTGCATTTTTGCATTTCAAGTCCTGATTAATGGCATGACATTTTTCCACTATGGTCTGTTGGTCTTGTATTAAACGAGCAAAATCTGGATGAGGCAAAAGTTCGCCGTGTTCAACGTGAGTCTCAACATGATCATTACTGAGATCCTCAAATATAACCACGGAGTCAATTTGATTATCAAGGGAAACCGTTTGGTCATCTTGATCGTCAAATATAACTACGGGGTCTAGTTGAAAATCGTCGGAATGAGATGTGGACGGCGCATTTTGAACATTCTGAGCCTTGCCGGATTCAGATGTTGGCGGAGATATGAGATCAGAGATAAATATGGTTTCTTCGGGTACCTGAGACAAGCCATCAGTGTCATACACTGGGCCTGTGTCACTCATGTGTAACTCATGCATATTAGCCATCAACATAACAGCTGCATTGGCCTGCAAGTCCTCCATATCATCATCTGAGTCAGCATTTGCCATAAAGCTCTGTTCTTAAGAGCCAAAAGAAGAGCCTCTTTGAAATAAGTACTGCCCCTAGTCCTTGGCTTTGGGCATGCATTAGCCAGGTGTCCCTTCTCATTGCAGTTGTAGCATCGAAGACCATTCAACCCATTCGAGCATTTCCTGTTCCACCATTGGAGCTCGATTGTTATTCCTACCCACAGCATTAAACCCTTGACCACCGCCCATCTGACGACCATAACCACGATTCTGAACTTCAACTCGTCCATTGTTCACAACAGCTTGATTCCGTGTATTAGATGAGGAACGAATACGGTTGTTGGATTTGTTGGTATAACGGCTAAAGGCATTAGCAATCATAGCAAATCCTTGTTGCAGTGTTTCGAACGGATCAGATTCCTCATTAGCTTCAGTGACAAGTGCTTGAGCATTGTTGTTGTTGTTGTATGGAACCAATTGAGTTTGTTGAGATTGTTAGCCTTAATAGTTTTTATTAGAAGTGATGGTCATTCACATTTAGGAACTTTGTAACGTATGTTAGATATCGTGCTAGAATAGTCAAAGGGCTCGTGGATTGGACTAAGCTAAATGGTTAGACGTTTAGTTAAGTTAGCCTTGTATAAGTTCATGTAACCCAATCCATGTCCAAGCCCATCTCAAGGCCCATGGCCAAGCCTTAGGGCATCTTCTACTTGTACTATAAATACCCCTCAAGTATGTCATTTGAGGGGTGTGCTTGAAAGTGTATGTGTGTATTTCTCTCTTAAGGAATATACAACTTATTGTTTGCATATCTTATCATCACATACACGGATTTATATATCATTCAAGTCACCAAGTTCTTTCCTTTCTTCTTATTCATACGCATAACGTATTTGTGTTTGGTTCGTGTGGTACTTGTGATAAAGATAAGGTATAAGTGATAAAAGGGGCTTTACAATTGGTATCAATCGCCTAACAATGGTTTAGGAGTGTTTGTGTTTGGTTTGAAGGTGTTACGCGTAAAGGCTCTCGTTATACGTTTTTTGTCAAGCTTAAAGCTTTAATTTTTGCACTTTAAAATTCAAGATTCTTGTGGTTTAAGGTTTATTTGGTGCTAAAGTTTCAGTTTTTTGCAAAAAGTTCGTAGCTTTACGTGTTTTTCTTCATTTTTAAGCTCGTATTTGGTTATTGGTCATTTCTACTCGTAACTTTTCTAGGCACTTTGGGTGAAAAAGGTCAACATTTTTGGGTTATTCGAGTGTTTTTAAGGCTATCTGGGCAAAAGAAATCATTTGAATCGTTGGAAATTTCTTACGAGTAGAAGTCAAAAAGTCAAAACCCTAGTTTTCTACTCGTAACTTTTTGGTGAAGAATCTTCGTGCTATAACTGTTACTCAGTGCTTCCCTCACTTGGATAAGTGTGTGGAACACTTCGACTTTTGGATATCTCTTACGCTGTGACAGTGTAAAGGATTTTTGGTTCTTAACCATAGTTTACGCATAAGCTAAAAGCTTACGAGTAACTTTTTGTCTACGCATAAGCCTAAGGTTTCTACGCATAAGGTTTCTACGCATAAGGTTTCTACGCCTAAGGTTCCTACGCTTAAGGTTTCTACGCATAAGGTTTCTACGCATAAGCTTCCTACGCATAAGATCCTACGTCTAAGCACCAGATCCTATGCCTAAGCCTCGTCTACTCGTAACTTCGTGTTTCTACGCCTAAGCTCTTCATTTAAAAAAAAAAAAAAAGTTTTTTGGCGGGAAAACTTGAGTAAAATTTAAATTTTTGAGGAGACTAAACGTTCAATTTTTACGCGAAATTCAAATTTTGGTTTAACTGTGAAAATTTTGGTCAAAAATTCAAAATTTTGGGCCTAAATTCAAATTTTTCGGGTCAAATTTGGCGTCAAAATTGTCATAACTCAAATTTTTCATACGTCCTTAGAATTGATTTTTATAGTGAATTTCAAATTTTGGGCGAAATTTTTTAGAACCAAGGTTACGAGTACGACTTTCAGAATCACCTCAACCGAGTTTAATCTTCATCAACCACAACTCCTTTATCGTTGAATCGATCCTACATCAACTTTATCAGATCATACCTTCATCAATGGCAACTCAACAAGACATTCATGCAGCCGGTGCCGAAAACCGACCTCCTATGTTGGCAAAAGGTGGTTATCTTCAATGGACAAGTCGTATGCTCCGCTACATCAAGACCAAACCTAATGGCAAACTCATGATTAAATCCATTCAGGATGGACCCTTCAAGCCTCGACAAGTTAATGTCCCTGGAAATGCAGATGCAACACCTCCCATCCCACCATCCTCTCATCTTCAAACTGAATCAGAATACACTGAAGAGGATCAGAAACAAGTCGATGCAGATGACATGGCAATTCATATTGTCCAACTGGGTTTACCAATAGACATCTTTGCTGCGGTAGACAGTTGTGAAACTGCTTTCGATACGTGGGAACGTGTTAGACGGCTATGTTATGGAACATAAATTGGTAAACAAGACATGGAGAACAAGCTGCTAACTGAATGGGAAAAGTTTACATCTACACCAGGAGAATCCATTGAATCCTACTATGGAAGGTTTTGCACTTTGATGAATGAGCTTATCAGAAACAAGTTGGCACCCAGAACAATCGTTCAAAACATCAAGTTCCTGAATAATCTTCCGAAGAATGGGACGATATGTCACTCTTGTCAACCAAACAAAAGACTTACATCAGGTGAACTTTGATCAACTGAATGATTTTCTGAAACTAAACCAAGCTTTGGCGAATGAAGTCAGGCAAGAAAGATTAGCAAAGAATCATGATTCATTGGCACTCATTGCAAAGACTCAAACTACAGTGAATACACAACAACAAGCTTCATCATCTTCCAACAACAACAACTTGCAGCAATACATTCCACAACCACAACAACAATTCTATCCAGATCAACAATACCAGGAACAAGGAATCACTGATCATGAAACTGACCATGTAGAAGCGACCTTGCAACAGATATTTTCTTTATTGGATAAAGCATTTAACAGTCGCATCGGTAATCATGCGGTTCCGTATCAGGGTAATCAGTCGGGTCAGCATGTTGGAAATCAGATGGGACAGAATGTTGGGAATAGAGCAGTGGGTAATCGAATGGAAATGTGCAGCCTCGTCGTGGGAATTATGGAAATGTGAATCAGGGGAATCAGATGCAATATGCAGAGCAGTTTGGCGGGAAAACTTGAGTAAAATTTAAATTTTTGAGGAGACTAAACGTTCAATTTTTACGCGAAATTCAAATTTTGGTTTAACTGTGAAAATTTTGGTCAAAAATTCAAATTTTTGGGCCTAAATTCAAATTTTTCGGGTCAAATTTGGCGTCAAAATTGTCATAACTCAAATTTTTCATACGTCCTTAGAATTGATTTTTATAGTGAATTTCAAATTTTGGGCGAAATTTTTTAGAACCAAGGTTATGAGTACGACTTTCAGAATCACCTCAACCGAGTTTAATCTTCATCAACCACAACTCCTTTATCGTTGAATCGATCCTACATCAACTTTATCAGATCATACCTTCATCAATGGCAACTCAACAAGACATTCATGCAGCCGGTGCCGAAAACCGACCTCCTATGTTGGCAAAAGGTGGTTATCTTCAATGGACAAGTCGTATGCTCCGCTACATCAAGACCAAACCTAATGGCAAACTCATGATTAAATCCATTCAGGATGGACCCTTCAAGCCTCGACAAGTTAATGTCCCTGGAAATGCAGATGCAACACCTCCCATCCCACCATCCTCTCATCTTCAAACTGAATCAGAATACACTGAAGAGGATCAGAAACAAGTCGATGCAGATGACATGGCAATTCATATTGTCCAACTGGGTTTACCAATAGACATCTTTTCTGCGGTAGACAGTTGTGAAACTGCTTTCGATATGTGGGAACGTGTTAGACGGCTATGTTATGGAACATAAATTGGTAAACAAGACATGGAGAACAAGCTGCTAACTGAATGGGAAAAGTTTACATCTACACCAGGAGAATCCATTGAATCCTACTATGGAAGGTTTTGCACTTTGATGAATGAGCTTATCAGAAACAAGTTGGCATCCAGAACAATCGTTCAAAACATCAAGTTCCTGAATAATCTTCCAGAAGAATGGGGACGATATGTCACTATTGTCAACCAAACAAAAGACTTACATCAGGTGAACTTTGATCAACTGAATGATTTTCTGAAACTAAACCAAGCTGAAGCGAATGAAGTTAGGCAAGAAAGATTAGCAAAGAATCATGATTCATTGGCACTCATTGCAAAGACTCAAACTACAGTGAATACACAACAACAAGCTTCATCATCTTCCAACAACAACAACTTGCAGCAATACATTCCACAACCACAACAACAATTCTATCCAGATCAACAATACCAGGAACAAGGAATCACTGATCATGAAACTGACCATGTAGAAGCGACCTTGCAACAGATATTTTCTTTATTGGATAAAGCATTTAACAGTCGCATCGGTAATCAGGGTAATCAGTCGGGTCAGCATGTTGGAAATCAGATGGGACAGAATGTTGGGAATAGAGCAGTGGGTAATCAGAATGGAAATGTTGCAGCTCCAGTCGTTGGGAATTATGGAAATGTGAATCAGGGGAATCAGATGCAATATGCAGAGCAGTTTGATGGACATCAAGGGGGTCAGATTGTGAATCAGAATATGGGATATCAAAATGGGAATAACTGTTTTATGACTTCTGTTCAGAATGCTACCTCCGAACCTCAAAGACAAGATTCAGGATCTAGTGTCAACCGACTTACGAAGCTTGAAAAGATCCAGTACATGTTGATGTTAGCAGAAAAAGAAGAGTTGGGAATTGAGTTGACTGCTGAGGAAATCAAATTCAGGTACCCAAAATGGGAAGATAAAGCAAACGATAATGCAACCTCCAGTCATACAATCAATCAACAGGACACAACATCAAGCGGTACTTATGACACAACTCCTGTCTACGACACATATTCACTCAATGAGGTACCAAATTAGTTTACTCATGAGAAGCCACATTCTGTGTCTCCCGAACCTTATTATGACACATATGTGGGAGAGCAAGTTAATAGCAATGTTAACTCTGAAACTCCATATATGGATCCTAATGGAGGTCAAGTGATACAGAATGGTGCTAATGATGAGGAAACACGTGCTTATTTTGAATCATTAATTAATCCATGTGGCATTGAAGTTGAGAAAGTAAGAACGGTCAATCGCGAAGTTAAGGCCGCGAATAAAAAATTGACCGCTGAGCTTGAGAGTTACAAGGAGCACGCAAAAGCCTATGAATTTCATACAAACAAAATGTCAGAATTAGAAATTGGTTATCGAGATTCTGTTTTAAGAGAAAAAGATTTGCAACTCAAGTATGACACACTTGATGTGAATCTAAATTTGAAAATCAAATCTTTAAACAAGGAAATTTCTGAACTAAATGACCAACTTTCAAAACAAAAATCACTGTTTTCTGATCTTGAAAAAGAAAAGAACAGTTAATTGCTAATTTTGCAAAACGAGAAGATTCTCTTCTTGATGAAATTCTTGATAAAACGGAAAAAATCAAAACTTTGGACAATTTGCTTCTTACAACGGGTCATTCAGCTAAATCAAACAAGATGCTTTCTAACCAAGTAAATCCACGTTTTCATACTTCACATAAGATGGCACTTGGTAACGACCCTTCTTCGTTCCTCAAGAAAGCTCAGAAATCTCAGAATGTGTTGAACAATGGACAACCTTTGCATGAACCCATAATTGTTCGTGATTCTCTTGAAACGTTGGAACTATCTGAGGAGAGTAGATCAAAAATGAAACAAAAGAATCCAGATCTTAAACCGATTGATTATAACAAATGGAACAAAATTAATGGAATTACTTTTGTTAATCAAAAAGAACAATCAACGTTTTCCACCACACCAAGTGTTTCAAACAAAGTGTCAACACGAGTTTCAAAACCAGTTTCCAAACCAGTTGTAGTTTCCAAATCTCTTTCGAAAATCGAACAAATGTCTTCAAACAATCCTTTTAACACAAGTGATACTAGAAGCATTTTAGATGACGTTAAAACTAGAATTGGGTATCTTCAAGAGACTGTCAAGTATAAAACCAATATTACAACTAACATCTGGTTTACTCGTCATGATGACGAAACAAAAGAGTTTTTAAAACCCAAATTGCCCCTCCGTTAACGCCATCGCTGCGAGGGTAATTCATGCTGAACAAGCACTTTTGAAAGAAACGAGTGACTTTGTCAAGGACCATAAATCCCTGGTAAAGCAAGCTAATGAAAGTATTGAACACATCAAAGTTTTGGAAAAACTCAATGATTCTCTCTTGGAAGATGTTATGACTACTGATATCATGTCCATTATCTTACAAACATATTCTGTTGAAGATCATGAAAGACTCCAGTCTGAGACCTCCGCAATTGTTTCAAAATATGAAAATGCTCTTGCAAAACTTGAAAATGAAAACGTGTCCTATTTTAAACAACTTGATCGAAAATCTGAGGAATGCAAGTATGACAAACTGTCGTATGAGCGTGCCCACAAGGACATGAAAGAGCAAAATGATCTTTTGAGGGCTCAGCTGGAATGTCAAAAAGGAAAGGCTTTGGATACTAAGTTTGCAAAACCATTGACTGAGGAGAAACAAAGGTTCCCAAACCGGTTTTTAAACCAAAAATGTCTATTTCTATGCCTCCTCCTAAAGTCAATGAGAAAAATGATTTGTCAAAAACATCACTCCCACGTCCCTGCCTATTAAAAAGAGAATTATCAAAGCTTTTGAAAAACCTGTTTTTGAGAATGAAAAAGTGTTTACAGCTGGCATCTCTAGGAATATTACACGGAATGTGACCAAAAATCCAGTTAAAGAATCTGTCAGTTCTAACGACATGGTCAACAATCACTATCTAGAAGAAGCTAGGAAAAAGGCACAGACTCAAAAAGACGGAATTCTAGGTACAACATCTAGGGTGATGAATTCTACAAGATTTCAAGGCACTGCTAGTAGTAGTAAACAATTACCTAGGAACACTCTACAAAAGACTAGGGATTGGCTTGCATCTAAGAGTAGTTGCGCAAAAGAAAATGCTATGCCCTCAGAAAACATCACTAGGAATTCTAAGTCTTTTTCGAACAAGAATCAACTTCCAAAAGACTGTAGTGACAAAGTTAAAGCTGCTGTTTTAAACAAGAATATTGAATTTGTCTGTACTACATGTAAAAAATGTGTCTTTTCAGCTAATCATGATGCATGTGCCTTACAATATCTCAAGAAAGATAATTCTCGTGCCGAGGCACAATCCACTAAGACACCAAATAGAAACAAACCCGTTGACAAAATGAACATCAAAAGGAAACCTAATAGGTGGATCTCTTCAGGACGTAGTTTTTCTAAAAAGAGTCTTCCGTGCATCGATAAGAAAACAACTCCTAGATCTTACCTTAGGTGGAAACCTACGGGAAAAGTTTTCAGCACAATAGGTCTTAGATGGATTCCCACAGGAAAGATTTTTGATACTTGCATCAACACAGATAATAGTGAAACTCATCATGTTAAGGAAGTCGAATCCACTACAACCGTTGATAGTGATCACCCTCGCCGTGAGGAAACATGTACTTCTAACACTGTTATTTGTGAAAACTCTTCTTCTTTGGTTGCGTGGTGATTCAAATATCTCTGAACCCAACTCATCAGAGGGTTCCAATTCTATAAAATCTTCTTCTCATTCTCTCTATCTTCTATTTTTGATTTTCCATTTCTTTTATAAAACCAACAAAAGCAAAATATAAAAATATAAAACTTTCAAAAATACAAAAACAATATAAAATCAAAAATCCAAAAATATTCTTCTCACGACATGTCTCTCGTATAATCGATATTCTGTACGTTTCTAGAAATGTCATTCAACAATGATACGGGCATGTACAGATGCTTGAGCGAGAGTTCTTTAATATGTTTTCTAAAACATGTCGTTTCTCAAAATTTCTTCAAATAATGGCTTTCGTATACTTCAGTACGAAACCCGTACTAAAATGATGACTTTTGATTATTTTCAAATCAAAACTCGTGCTTTTATAGAAAAAATCAAGTGTACGCTTCAGTGCACTACACTTAAAAATGGTGAGAAATTCAAACTTGTAAGTGCCGGAATCCACTTATTACTAACTGTTTTTATGTTTTCTTCTTATGGAAGCTCCGGAGCGGATGGATCGTGCAGACTCGCCACATGCTCATACCAACGACACATGAAAGTTCTCATCACAATCAAAGGCTACACAAAGTTTAAAGACTCGAGAACTACATCATTGGTAACCAAAAGTCAAATAGAAGTGTGAGCATGGTGGAGAAATACGTGGAGATACCTAACCAATGAAGTTGACAATGGCAGACAACCACATTATCTGATCACAAAGCATGAAGGAACAAAGATTCAAGACTATTCTATATCTACACGCAAAGTTCAAGCTCAAGGAAAGTAAAGATCTTATCAAGTGGAGCATCTTTTGATTGACCACCCCTTAGGGGGAGATTGTTAGCCTTAATAGTTTTTATTAGAAGTGATGGTCATTCACATTTAGGAACTTTGTAACGTATGTTAGATATCGTGCTAGAATAGTCAAAGGGCTCGTGGATTGGACTAAGCTAAATGGTTAGACGTTTAGTTAAGTTAGCCTTGTATAAGTTCATGTAACCCAATCCATGTCCAAGCCCATCTCAAGGCCCATGGCCAAGCCTTAGGGCATCTTCTACTTGTACTATAAATACCCCTCAAGTATGTCATTTGAGGGGTGTGCTTGAAAGTGTATGTGTGTATTTCTCTCTTAAGGAATATACAACTTATTGTTTGCATATCTTATCATCACATACACGGATTTATATATCATTCAAGTTACCAAGTTCTTTCCTTTCTTCTTATTCATACGCATAACGTATTTGTGTTTGGTTCGTGTGGTACTTGTGATAAAGATAAGGTATAAGTGATAAAAGGGGCTTTACAGAGATTGAGGCTGTGAAGGATCATGTGGTGTGATTGTAGCAGTTGGTTGAGTTGCTGGTTGAGGAGAATAACTGTTTTGAGCATATAAGGCAAGTTGTTGATTTTCCGGATGTGTCGGTGGAGCAATTTGAGCACGGAGAATCCTTTCCCTATCAACTTCCTTTTCATGAGGCTTCAAGTAATCGTACAATAATCCATATGTAGATTGATGCATGTTTTTCGCTTGACGAAGAAAAATGACATACTTCTCCCATTCAGGACCAAGACTACTCAAGAACTTAGTATTCACTACAATTCTTGGCATGATGATGTTGTGTTTATCCAAATCATTGATGATGTCAGAAAATCGGTGATGATAGGACTCGAGTGTCTCTCCAGGTTCAATCATGAAGTGTTCATAAGCCAAGTAAATTTTGGATTCCAAATCTTCCTGATTGAGTACAGATCCTTCCATAAGAAGACGAATATGATCCCACATTTTCTTTGCAGTCTTTTGAGCATCAACACTACGAAGAATTGGGTTTGGTAATCCTAAGAGGATATATTCCATTGCAAGCTCATCTGCTTCATAATGTAGAAGTTCTTGAGGATTCAAGTCTGCAACAGTAGCAATGTTCGTTTGTTCATCTCTTGGTGGAATGGCATTTGGATCTCCGGGTATAATGACAGTAGGCATCTCAAATGGACCTTCCAAGATAACCTGCTTTAAGAACTTTCCATGTGGCTTATTTAGATCACAAAACCTAAAGAACCTTATCACCCATTGTTCGTAGTTTCCTGGAGTGAGCATTGGAGGTCTATCAAGTGATTCGGCCTCATGAATTGATTGTTGGCTGCTTAAAGCTTCAAACATCTTTGCAAACCAAGTGGGTTCCTTCATTGTGTTCCTGGATGGATGTTGATTGAAGTCATTTGTGTACGGTTGAACTTGAAGACTTGGTGGTGGTTGAACCATTTGAGGTTGTGGATTTGCAGCAAGTTGTGGAGTATGTTGTTGATTAAATTGTTGTTGATAAATTGCTTGTTGTTGATTCCATTGTTGATGTTGTGGAGTAAGTTATTGTGGACGTTGAGAATAAGTATAAGGGAAATAGTTAGAGTATGGTGGTTGTGACATGTTGAAAACTTGTGTTGGTAAAAATGGATCTTTGTAGTCGAATAAACCTTTGTTGATGAAGTATCCTTAGGCGTAGAAATTACAATAGCCAAGTAGTACTTATGCGTAAAAACACCAAAGTTACGCGTAACAATCAAGAGTTACGCGTAGATTTAGCTTACGCGTAAGTAGAGAAAAGATGCTAAAGTTATGCGTAGACACAAAGTTATGCGTAGAAAGTTAGGCGTAGGATTATCTTATGCGTAACTAGGCTTAGGCGTAAGATGAATCTTAGGCGTAGGATTTCTACGCGTAAGCTTTATGGTTATGCGTAATTTTAGGTTTTATCCCAGTGATCTTTACACTTCACAGTGCAAAAGATATCCAAAGTCGATGTATTTTCAGGCTTATCCAAGCAAGAAAACACGGAGTAAACACCAAATCGAAGATCAAACAAAGGATAAAGTTACGCGTAAGATTAGGGTTTTCTTACGCATAGACTTACTCGTAAAAATGATTTTGCCCAAATATGTTTCTAAACCAGTTTTGTGTGATGAAATAGCTTCAATAACACCAAAAGACACAAAAGTGTGAAACTTGATGATCCAAAGCTCTAAAACAGTTACGCGTGAAACGATACCCACATTATAAAACTAGTTTAAAAAACCACGATCCACGCATAAAGTTTGAAACTTTTTGCCAAAACACGTATTTTAACACCTTAAAACGTTGAAAGTACAAGAATCTTGGATTGAAAAGTGAAAAAATCGAGTTTTTAAGCGAGCCAAAGCTCTCGGTACTTTTACGCGTAAGACCGAAACAAAAACTTCAAAAACAAACGTGTCCACCCAACTATTTGGCGATTGATACCACTGTTAGGTCACAAGGTTTACCACACAAGCTTCCTATAAAGATAGAGAGGCGATTGAACAATATTAAACACACACACACACGATATACTAAGACGGGTTACGCGTAGGTGATAGTGAAAGAGAAATATTGAACAACCAACCCTCAAGTGAGGGTTATTACAAAGTATTTATAGGCAAGGAGCTAGGGCAACACTCCTACTCCTTCCCTTTCTCCTATGGGCTTGGGCCTAAGCTCATGGGCCTTCTACATAAGCTTAATGCTAATAACAAACATAAAGGCCATAATAAGCTAACTATTACATATGAGTAACTAACACTTGAATAAGATGTAGGAGTGATTCCAACACAAAATAACCTAATTTATAAGAAGCAACCCCAAACACCATAACAAGTCTTTTAACATAAACAACATAAGAAGAGTTTAAAACACCAACCACTTGACAAGATACTCCTTTTCAACAAGCATTTTAGTCATTCTGTTATCTTTTAAAGATCTTTTGGAGCTATCCCACCCATCAAGCGAACCTTTTGCCTAATTAAAAGTTATAAAGCTATGTATACAACTATCTAATGAACCAATACATAAATTCGAGACACATAATGTTACACCCCATGTCCGCCTTGACCAAAAACTTGAAACTTTTGACTTGACTACAACGGCCCTTTTGTTACTCTATAATAAACCGATAAAAATCTATTACAAACCAACCCTTGAGACTAATTTTAAATGAAACTAGACTCAAAGACCTTTAAAACGATGGGTGGCACGACCTCTAACGACTTACGGTTTATTTTATACAAAATAAACAAAACGACAAAAATATGCCAAACGTCAAAATTCTGGTATGAGCATAGATCTTAAGATCAGGAAAGAAACTATTTGAAATCAACTTTCTGGTCTGAGCATAGATCTTAAGATCTATGCTCAGGAAAGAAACTCTTTAAAATTAACTTTATGGGCTGAGTATAGATCTTAAGATATATGATCAGGAAAGAAACTCTTGAACTTAAAATTTCTGGATTGAGCATAGATCTTTAGATCTATGCTCAGGGAAGAACTTTTGCAAAATTTCAGGAAAAATAACTTCCCGAACACGAATCTACATGAATATTTCCAGAAATAATTTACACATCATAAAACTCCATCTTCATAATACTCGTGGTCTCAAAGATCCATGGAAATGTACTTTACAAGTATACGGGTGTCTTTGCCAAAACACCCGTTTTGACCCATTTATATAAACTTTAACCCATTACTATAACATACACGTATATACTTTGCCTTTACAAATATACTTTACAATTATAACAAGACTCCAAATTAAAACACACGTCACATTACTCAAACACTTTGATACATTAACAAACGCTTTATGACACTTGGGGGTTCAACATTGATTGAGCTCGGTAACTAGTACTAATCTCCTAAACATATACCATCTCTTATTCAACCTTCTATGTCTTAGCCAAAGACCTTTACTCCAATACTTAACTAGCATCGCGATCAACCTACAGAAAAACATTAACAACTATAATGGTAAGCGAAACGCTTAGTAAGTAACTGGGTTACAAAATGAATAATACATCAATTACTCATACTTGAAACATGAACATACACCATAACTATTACCATTCAAACTTTAACTACATATTACTATAACATACTTGAACACAACATCAATCATATAGCAAATCCAAACACATACCTTGGTTAATCCACAACCAAGGACTAACACAAAATCATCCAACTAATCAAGCTTCTAATCATATACCACACTTTCTAAGCCAAGACTTTCAATCCTTAACACTTCATTCATAATCACAATATGATAACATAAATATTAGACATATTGTTAATACAAATAAACCGTAAAAACGTTTATTAATATTTTGCTATCTCTTTGTGTTTTGTTGATAACAAATATAATGTTATCTTAAGTACAATTATAAGGATACATGTTATTTTTGTAAAGCATTTACATATAGCCATTTAAATACAAAAATGTTGTAAGTAATCATTTGTTGTAATAGTTTATTAGGATGGGTAAAAACCACAACCCATGGACCTTAACCCATGGATCATAACCCATACCCAAGTTAACTAGATACAATGTATACTTTAGATACATTGAATCTAAGGAAAACACATGGACCAACCCATAACCAAAAAACCCATGGGCAAAGAGGAGAGTCCTACGGATCCCTACGATTACACTAGACGGATCCCAAGTGGGAGGGATCCGTGGGATCCGTGGAACAGTGGCAGAAATTACCTATAAATAGAGAGCCATTTCTCAATTCTAACTCACCCCTATTCTTACTAAATCTCTCAAACACTCTCATTCTCTTCTAACATATAGATCACTTGATCTAGAGAATTGTTCTTCTTTCTTTCTATTGTGATTCTCATATAGGTCCTTCTCTAAGGCGAGATCACGAGCATTCTACAAGTCATCCAAGCAAGGGGTCCTTGATTGATTTGTCACTCCGCAAGATTTCTGTAGCAAAGATCTTGTATTTGATATTTCACATATTTGTTGTGTAATAGTCGTGTTGGTTTAGTCCACCGTGTTACGGACTCGGTATTTAGCTTCGTACCGGATAAAGGTGTAAGCAACGTTGTGAAGGCTTCTCCGCCAAGTGAAGGAGTTTGTTGACATAGTGCTTGAACTCTTGAGTAGGTGACTCGGGGAGTGGAGTAGGGCAAGGAAGATGTCCTTGTAGCCGAACCACTATAAATCGGTTGTGTCATTTCTATCCCTTAACTTTACTTTATTTACTTGCTTTATCATTAGATCTATACTTTCTCTACATCCATAAGATCTCACATATTAACAAATCTAATTTTTTTGAAAACTAACTTAAAATCGGCAAAACTATTCAACCCCCCCTTCTAGTTTTCCACAATTGGCATCAAGAGCTAAGTTTATAAAAGTTTTAAAGTAAAATTGTATTTTAAAAGCTTTTCGATCACTATGGGTTCTGAAAATTATAAGGAAGGACAATCTATGCAACGACCACCACTACTTGAAACTAATGGTTTTATATATTGGAAAAATAGATTCGAACATATGCGAAGTCTAAAGATATTGATCTTTGGTACATTATTGTTGAAGGCGATTTTGAGGCCACCTCAAAAGATGATAAAGAGAATTTAGTTAACATACCTCATGATAAACTAAATGATGAAATGAAGAAAAAGCTTTCTAAAAATAGTGAAGCTAAAATGGTTTTGTATAATGCTTTACCCCAAAAAAGAATTCGAATGAATTTCTATGCTTAAAACCTCTAAAGAAATTTGGAATTCTTTAGTTGTAACTCATCGAGGTAATCAACAAGTTAAAAATAATAAAATTGATTTATTTGTTCAACAATATGAACAATTTTCAATATCGGATGAAGAAACTATAGATCATTCATTTGCTAATTTTTATACTATTATTACATCTTTACAAGCACTTGATGAATCTTTTTCTAGCCGTAACCATGTTAGGAGATATCTAAGGGCACTTCCATCGTAGTGGAGATCCAAGGTGACCGTCGAGAAGAGTCAAAAGATTTGACAATCCTCACCCTTGATGAACTCATAGGCAACTTAAAAGTTTACGAGCTTGTCCTTGCTAAGGATTCTGAAGCCACAAAGGTGAAAGAGAAACAAAAATCTCTTGCCCTTAAAGCCAAAAAGGCTTCAAGCAATGAAGAGAACTCCTCTTCGAATAGTGATGACGAGGAGTACGCGATGGCGGTAAGGGACTTTAAAAAGTTCTTTAGAAGGAAGGGAAGATACGTCAAACAACCGTATGCGATAAAAGGCTTTCGGAAAAGCAAGAGGACGAAGCGAAAGATGATCGTACTTATTTTAAATGTGGGGACCCAAACCACTTTATTAGTAAGTGTCCCAAACGGGATGATCAAAAGGCGTTCGTGGCGGCGCACGTGGAGAATGAGCGACGAGGAGGACGAAGAAATTTGTCTCATGGCAAATGACGAGGTATGTCACGAATACTATAGTAGCTCATCACTTGATGACGACTCATTGCATAATGAATATGATAAACTATGCAATATTAGCTTAAAACTAATTAACAAAAACAAGCTTTTAAAGAGTCAAAATCAACGTTTAGATAAAGAAGTCATAGAATTAAAAGCAAAACTGAAACGTCTAGAAAAAGGTAAAATAGCAAGTGGTGAATGTGAACTTTGCGTTCAACTTCAAACACTAGTTGATAACTTAGATTCTAAAATTGCTAGAATGAGTACTAATACACTAGATATGATATTAGATAGTGTCAAAACTGGAAACAACCAAAAAGATTTAGGTGTTCAACAACTTGATCCATCAACTAGTGAAAACAAAGAAACAAAATTTGTTAAGGCACTAGAAAAACCAGCCACTGTTGTGGCGGATCCCACGATCCTTAAAAGGGAACCGGCTAGTGTACAACCGAGGGGATCCGTGGATTCTGCTTGCCAACAAGCGATGGTAATAACGTAGGTTCTTCATCTAGAACTGATTTTGTTATCGTTAATAGGAAGAAACCAACTCACGTCACCACTAGACAACCACCTCCAAAATATAATCCTACTTTTGTAAGAAACAAAGCTTCATCTTTTTCAAAACCCAATCCATTTAGGAGACCTAATAATGTTTACCCGAAAAGTAATCATCAAATGGGATGGAACCCAAATATGCAAAAAGATTTTCCTTTTCAAAACTTTTCTCCATGGAATGCATACTCACCTTATCCATACATGTCTAACATGAATTGAATGTTTAACACTAATGGACCCATGAACAAATGGGGACCAAACTTTTGAGTTTATTGTTGTTTTAGGTGTGCTTAAAAGCTTCAACCTAGACCCCGATGAATGGGTCAAGGATAGATGGTGCACGAGG
>OU343225.1:322085268-322193680 GCA_910596185.1 Chrysanthemum makinoi
GATCAAACCTTTTAGCCCATATCAACTACAATTCATAAACACCATTTCTCACATATAAGTGTTAAATTTGAAGATAAAAATCAAAATCAAAATCATACCGATCGGTAAACCCTAACTTGCTATCATCAATTTGATCCATAAAAAAACAGAGAATCAAAATAACTTCCATTTTCTTAAATCGTGAGCTGAAGACGGGGATTTGTTATTTTCATCGATAGGTTCGATAAGTCACAGATCCGTCACTCTCAAGTATATGCTTACTAAACTGTTATTCGTATTATTGCAAATTATTGAATCACAAAGTTAGGTAAGTGTGTGTGTATGTGTGTGTTAGTTTGGTGATTAGTTAACTGAAGGTTATGATATTCTGTTTGTTTTTTTAGTGTGTTTGGTTGATAGGGATGTATATGTGCAATCGTTGCTAATTTTATCCAAATTTGTTAGCGTGTTTAGTGCGTCTTGTTTTGATTGCGAAACTTGTTGAAATTGATGTTAGTTTTGGTGATTAGTTGATCGAATATGTGAATTAGGTGTAAGTTATGAAAATTACTGGTATTACAAGTTTATGATATGCCCAATTAGACTGTATGCTTGTATACGTTGTCGATGAGCGTTATAATGTTGAAACATGTGATTGAATTTGTGGTGTTTTATTTTAGGTGAAGGTGGATATCAAGGAGGAGGAGGAGACCGATGGCTCGGTGGTGACAGTAAACGTGGAGGAGGTGAGGGCAGTCGATACGGAGATTGGCCCTGCCGTAATACAGGGTAATGTTATTTTTTCTTTTGATTTCATAATGTTAAGACATAGCGTACCATTTAGTTGATAGGAATTGGCCAACATAACTTTGTAGTTTATTAATTCTAATTAAACTAGTACCATAGGTTAATTATGACAATAGGTTTAGAGTATTCAATATAAAATTGAGTGATGGTAGTTGATAAGCTGGTGTTGCTGCTTTGTTATATTATATGTTAAATAAGAAGCTACAAACATCTACTACAACAGAAAATGATGAAGAAAGTGAGTGTCTTGTGCAAAGTAGTGGTCCTTCGGGTGGTGTTGAACGAGTTTCTCATAGGCTAATTCAGGTGCTTGCGACGTGGTTGGAAACTATTTCGACGTTGTCGCACACTCTGAGGTTTACTTATTCCGAGACTTTGGGGAAGTGGCCTATTGGAGACTCGGCATTTGGTATTAGTTATTTGTTGAAGCGACAGGTTATAGCATGTTTGTAATTATTTTGTACTCGTTACCACGTATTCAAACTGTATTGTGATATGATTTTGTCTATGTATCTAATGATATAGAACATGTTACTGTATTCACTAAGGCCTAATTCATATCAAACACCTATGGCTAGTTTCTCCTCGCAACAATTGTTGGTCTTTCTGACATTATAGTGTATACTACCAATAAATCATAATAATTGCTTTGTTAGTGATGATTTCAATCTTAGGGATTAAGTTGGTTGGAACATACCCTGTTACCGTTCATGGATTTTGTGAATCTGGTTCTCTTTTGAATTATTCTCGATGTTTATCGTTAAGTACTTAAGTAGGTGTAATTTGAACAGCCTTAGTGGTCTAGATGCACAATTGTTATAATACTTCTCTTAAACAGACAACAATGTTTGGTTGACAGAATGTGGTCATTGTATTTCATATAGAGATGATTGCGATCTTATTTGACTGTGATCTAGTATTAGGTCTGAAGTCTGAACAAGTAGAATGCTCTACTCTAGTACAATTATAACCACCAGATTCTGATCATGGTATATACTTTGTCATATAGTTTTCAGATATATCTTTTTATGTCTTGCTATGCAGGGTCATTTGTATGTAAGTAGTGTATTTGGGGGTACAAAGACCCAACAACTTAAAGGACCTGCAATAGTTTCCGAGCTTAGATATCTTTTGGACTTGCTGCCTCTTTGTTGGCATTCAAAGAAACCATTTCCTGTATTTATACAGGAGACATGCTATTCACAAGAGGATGTTCTTATTGAGGAACCAAAAGCTGGAGTAAGTCTTGTTCGCTTTGTCAAACATCTGTTTTTCGTTTTTATAATATGACAAGGGCGTGTAGTTTACATGTATAGTTTGTCTTATTTCTTTTTCTGCTTGCAGATTTCGAAGCCAGCTTTTACCATATTAGTCAACCACAAGACAAAACGTTTATTCTATTAATTAGGTATTGATGGTATATGCAGTTTTTATCTCTTTAATTTTAATAGTAATCCTTTGTTTTCTTATATATGTATGTTTAACGAGTTAATGCTAGATGCAGATCGTTGGACACTCTTTAGGTGGTAGAACTGCTGCAATTTTGACTTATGTGTTGCGAGAGCAGAAAGAAGTATCCACAACTACTTGTGTTACATTGGCGCTAGGTTTATGATTGTATATCTTCCTTATAGTTATATATCGCTTCAGTGGACGATTTACGTGCAGAGATGAAGTCGTTATTATTAAGTATCATAACTTCTAGATTTTAGATACTTTTTAGGGGCAAATCCTTAGGGATTTATTATTTGTATAGGTTATAGCATCAGCTTGGCCAAACGATCTGAGGACTCAGATTTAGAACTTTCTATCGGTCTACATCAGCCTTGGGTTCTTGACTTCCATCGATTGCAAGTGCTAAAGCTAAAGTTGTTGGTGCTGGAAATTCTCTGTCCTGTATCAAGTGGTACACAGGTAATTACTGCGTCCTGTTTGTAATGGTTGACATTCGGGGTGAAAATTGCGATTATTGGATGAGTTGTGTAACGGGTCAAAACGAGCGGGTCATGTTGGCCCAAACACTCCTCGTGTACATTTTTTTCTAGATGATTTAGGAGGTTGTATTTATCACAAATACACCTTGGGGGATTTTTAACTTATTTAGATATTTGACCCGTTATCTTTGAAACTAATAGTCCTCATTTGCTCATATACTGGATTCTGTGTAACATACCTTACTGTCTTTATTTCAGGTTATGTGGATGCAGTAGCAGATAAAGAGAACCAAATGCAAGTGTTCTTAAGAAGAACCAAATGTTTAACCAAAGTTTTCGAAAAAGTGAGCATGCTTTTAAATGAATTCAGATGGTTGAGATCGTAAAGAAAGGATCGGTTTAGAAGCCCGGTTCAGAAGTCAAACAACTTTGGTCAGGACACCTGTTTTTTCTTCTTTTTTGTATGTGTCATGTCAATATGCTTATTTAGATATATTGTATTGATATTATTAGCGACGTGCTTGTATTGATTCTATCAAATAAAATGGAAGTTATTTCAAGTTTCAGCTTGTAGTTGCATCGAGTTTTGTATGTTGTCACTAATATAATTTGTGACGAAGCTATAGTGACGACCCTAAATTTTGTCACTAAACAGCTTTACCGTAGACTTTTAGACTTTTAGTGACAAAAACCTTGTCGTCACTAAGCCAAATTTTCTTGTAGTGAATTGTTACAAAATCCTCGCACTTTTAAGTGTGAAGAGTTAAATGCTCACACTTAAAAGTGTGAAGAATTGTTTTATAACATCGCATCAAAAAGTGTGAAGAATTTAAAGCTCACACTTAAAAGTGTGAAGAATTGTTTTTAAAATTATCACACTTGAAAGTGTGAAGAATTCTTTCAAGATTATCACACTTGAAAGTGTGAACTTTTTATAAATCTTCACATTTAAAAGTGTTAAATTATTTGCTACACCCAATTGGTTCACACTCAAGCTAAGTGTGAACTTCTTAATTCCACACACTTTTAAGTGTGAATATATGCTTTAATAAGTGTGAGAAGTTAACTATTTTGTTGTAGTGCAACCACTGTGGTTCAACTGTAGTGAAGCACTGCATGTATTCTTTGGTAGTCAATATATATATATATCAGTTCATGGTACACCACATATTCAGGAATGTCAGCCAGCCCATCTAAAGCCAAGGTTGGGTGAAAATGGCACGACATCCCTTTCCTAATGTATTCCCTGATCCCTTTCCTAATATTTATGTATTCCCTGATCCCTTTAGCTGAGCATATCGCTTTCTGATGACGTCCCAATTAGACCCACATGATCATGTGAGCCAGATCTTGAGCTTTTTCAATATGTCGAGCAACTTAGATCTCACTTCCCGAGCCTTTCGTAGAGCTAGCACTTGTAGGTAATGAGTGTTACACCAGTCTCCAGAGTATTTGTTAGCTTTCCATTGTTTGTAGACGTCGAGTAACGTCAAATTATTGGATTCAGGCACGAAAAACTTTGCATGTGCAGCATCACTTTTTCTACCCTGTCTTTTGGACTAAAGAATACAGGACTGAAAGCATAGATACAATCACCAAAACTTCGTTTACACAATTTAACTCATCACCCATTAATAGCATTTTAGCCAGATGTGGGTCCAACGGGAACTGGCTCATTTTTAGCCCAATATCAGACAGATTCCCTGTGTTGTTCAATGCTCCCGATATCCATTGTTGACACATGCATGGAGTTAAGAATGTTATCTTTAGGTGGAGAGTCCATGAACTAGAAATCATAAATAGATCATGTGTAAAACTTGTTTACAACTTCTTGAACATATTTACGTTTCACCCGAAAACTGGGACTAAGATAAACCCAATTCAATAAGCTCATAAACTCATGCTTATAAGCTTATTTAAATGCTTGAGTGTCCTTATGTAAGATAAATAAGTTAATAAGCTCATACGCTTATTGTATAAGCTAAAACAAACACCCTGAAGATTACACGCGGTTAACACTTTTTAGTAACAATATATTTATAATTCTTTTTGGCAAAGGGATTATACCCGATAAAATAAATACATTTAAAAACTTGCTTTACAATTTAATTGATACTTTAGACTTTAGATAGAAATTAACTTGGAATCCTTAATTATTTTAAGCAAGTTTTAATCTCTAATTTTAAATGACCTGTAATTTTAACATTAGGTCTCTAGATATTTAATGGCCAGAGGGACATAAGATAATGCGAAAAGTGTTAATTTTTCAAATCTGACTTTTTAAGGTGGTGGGATCGCCGTGCACGCACGGGGTTTTGACAAAAAAAATTATTTTGTATTAATATTGAATATTGTGTCTTAATTTAAAGGTAATTGCATATAATTATATAGTTATAAGTTTCGTGCACGCACGAAGTTTACACATAAATCAAATTTATTTTAACATTTTAGTTCAATATATACACATATAAGAATTTGCTCATGAAAATTGTGATATAGATACAACTAATACTTATGCACGAGTTTTTCATTATGCATTAATATCCATTAGAATTTGGTAAAATATTTGTAAAATTTGTTAGGTAACTCAAGATTTAATTTTATTTAGCTGACAAAGATGTTGATGTTGTTATTTAAATTTCACTACTGATATTATGTTGTACACATGATGCAAGTTTAATAACACATAATGAGCGTTGGTAAAGTTAAAGTATACTCCTTAAAGTTTTTTAAAAATGTTTTTCTATATATCCTTATATAAATAAATAAGAATTACATGAATCATTGTTATAAGTACAATCGCGTATATTTATTTTTATATTAAAGTAACCCGTGCTTACAATTTGATAATTATATTCCCGTTTTCAGTAATTTAGCCGTATTTAAAATATAAACTCGTGTCCACAAAGGTTAAACTTTTGAAATGAAATAAATGAGTCATTATTAAACGTATATAGTAAAAAAAATGATACTTATAATCTTATGCAAATTTATATGTTGTTATTTTAAAACAACATATACATTGTATTTTTTAAGATATAAAGTATAAAGGGTATAAAGTATAAGGGTGTATTTGTTTATAATCCAAAGTTATTAAAAAAACATGGAGGCTTATAATATTACACTTAACTTTATATAATTTTTAAAAATTCAACCATTAAAGTTTTATTAATTAACTCCTATTTTTTAAAAAATTTTGTTTTCACAAATTTGACATCTATACTTTTATTTGTTTTTTTTATCAATCAAATTTCTCCACCAAATTTATTAAAATTTGACCAAAATCAATTTAATTTTGACTTTTATTAATCAATCACATCACACGATTTTGCTTATGTGACGAAATCGAGCTATCCTATTGACCCAGTTGTTTTTTCAATAATAATGAATTGACAAAATCACTCCGAAATGATGTAATTCAAAGATTTATTATATAAAAGATTGTTGCATCCTAAAAAATATTAAAAAAAATACTACGTAATAATTATAATAATAAATAAATAAATAAAACCCTTTAGTATAAGTAATGGTCTTTCCAAACTTGTGTCGATTCGTGAGTGTAATTCTAAAAAAAGATAAAAGGGATACCCGTAGCACTATAGGACGTAGGACAAACTATCAAGAATTTTTTTACTTTTTTTCATTGACATTTGAATAGCTACTACCTGCTTATAAGATTGCCATGAACTTCAAACCAGTAGCATGTCAAAGAAGAAGTTCGCTTGATTCATTTTCATGAAAATATTTGAAGACTTGCAAAGGGACCCACTTGACTAATTGAGTTACCAATAGATAAAGAGTGCACATTTATATAAGAGTGAATATGGAGGACAAGTGACATACGAATCCCCACTTCAATTGCTCTATTTACAATCAGCAATGACCATAAGCATGAAAGGCTACTTCACTTGGATATAAAGGCTATAAACATAGGCAGCTCTCCAGAAATCCCGAACCTTAAGTGCTTTGATACAAAACTAGACAGGACAGGACATTCTTAAGTAAAGCATAAATGAAATTATAAGAAAACCAAATTCATCAAAGATTTCACACAAACCAAATCTAGAAAAATCAAAATTCTTAAGAGGTGCAACTATTGATCACAATTCTTGTAGTGATAGAAGAACATAATTTAGAACAATCAAACCTTAAATCGACATCCAGAATCACACATGAGCAAAAGATGCAACGTAGTCTATGCATCTACATCCATTAATCCCTTTTCCCAAATCAAAGATCTCACTAACAGTCCCTAACAAGAAGCTGCATTGTAACACCTTTCCCGACAGTTCAATTACCATAAACGAATCCTCGTCCCGTTCTCCCAAAACGATGCTCCTAATATGATGACAATTCCAGTAAGTGGGCATCCTCCATGTTGGATATGGCCTCATCATGTCATCAAGATTAACAAAGTACTTAACCGACCATTCAGAATTTCCATTCTTCATCTCATAAATATGCAATTGTCGGGAAGGAGCATAATCCTTACAAAGAAGAAGCAAACTCCCATTAGACTTGATAAATTTGCGATAAGAATGCACCTCCCCTTCAACAGTTAGAGGCAACGGGGTTTGTATGTTTGTTAGAATCGGACAATCCAGAATATCTAACTTAACATGGAAAGGCTCCCGAGAACTTAACCAATGAATGGCACCATTCCAATATATACCATCATTCCAATTTATACCATCGCAAAAATCATGAAAACTGTGAGAAGGGAGTCGATCATCCCAGACACTCCAAACACCAGTTTCAGAAGAGTAAGTTTGTATATCTATGGAACAAGGAACACCATGATCATCATGTGTGCTTCCAACATGTACGACTTTGTAACAAGGTGATTTGGTTGGATCAAATGCCAAGTTCATGCAATAAGTACTCGATCCATAATAACTCAAATAATGTTTTGGTGGAAGAATCTTAAACAAATTAATCAATGGATTGTTGATAATATAATTACCATGACTGTCATAACACAGAAGCAAACCATTGCACGACTGCATAATCCCTCCCTCTATTGACCTTTTTGATGGAATTCTGGGATCAAATGACACGAAATTGTGTTTGCTGAAACCCCGTCCAATAAAGAGACCAAAAGGAGGATCGACAGTAGCGATTCGGGTTCGTCTCAAAGTGAAACTAGGAGATGTTATGAGAGATAGCCACTGTTTGCATACTGGTTTGAAAAGATGAAGAGAGAGTATTGGTAATCGAAGTAAGATTTCCATCAAAAGGTCGTCATTGGACAAAACTTTATGCACGGATGAAGTGAGATGGTTGTCTCTGTTATAGGGCTTTCTGGATGCTGCTACCTCCGATGAACCTCCCGCCATGAAAAGGGTTTACAAGGGTTTTCAGTTTTTTTATCATCGAATAGCAAAATATAATGACCATTTAACCACCATCAAATGGGATGGGCTCGTGGTATGGCAATGGACATTATCACAAGTTGTAAAAATTTGGACGGGTGATCAAAGACAATGTCCGAGATGGTCTCCCGGTAAATGCGTAAATCTCAATCAAAGACTCACCCTCTCTAAATAACTTGAACAAGAAAAATATTTTGTACGTTTTACAACACCCAAATCTTTAAACAAACATGTAGTTTAGAAAGTATAACTCACTCATTCCTTTGGTCATGTTACCGAAAAATGCGAAGTTGGTTGGAAACTCCCTTTCATATTATTGATTTATTAATGCATTTATATGGTTTAACTTAAGTTTTTGGTATTTAGGTCTCCGATACAATCAGTTTACTTCGATTTTAAGATTTCTCGTTTTGTTTAGTAGGCCCTATCTTCAATCTCGACATATAAGATAACAAACAGTACAAGTTAATACTCGTACTTTTACGTATAGTATACCAAGACCGGTGATGGGGGAGTGCGGCAAGTGCGGTGGCACAGGGCCACACTTTTAGAGGGGCCACAAATCTACAATTTTGTCAATTGTGTTATATACATAGAAAAGTTTCAATTATCTTTTTTAATTATGTATCAATTTCTATCAAGCAAAATTAATTCTCTTTGAAATCAACAAAATGAACATTAGACAACACCAATAATATGAACTCACTGGCCATGCAGTCAACCTACTTTCCTTTTGGTCCCTATAATATTTTCCTATTTATACTTATTTAAAAAAAATTATTTTATATCTACATGTATGTTTTACATTGAAATGAAAGTGATAAGCTATTTATCATGGAGTTGTGTTTTTTTTTTCAAATTAACTAAACAATGTCTAGTTATCAAATATCCATGTTTGGACATATCTTTTGGACATGTTTTAGTAATAACGAAAATTGTTCACGTCCTTGCCATCCGCAACGTCACATAAAATTCCTAAAAGATTATGGGTTGCCGTATAAGTTGTTGAGAATGATTGATTAGAGTGTCAATCATGAATCGTAAATAGTCAAGTGCTAGGTGAATGGAAATATTAATATTTATTACCACATAATTAAACATTTATTAACGTTTGATCAACCTGAGATTGTTCGTGTCATACTTGTACTAATATCTTTCATATTACTAATGAATTGTTAGGGTATAATTAGATTTTTTCATCTTCGGCGGTGCCTATTTTAGAATTGTGGCATAGGGCCACCTAAATCAATGAGACGACCCTGATGTATACGTTACACAAAAGAAAGATCTTATTACCTTTCTACATCATTGTCATCATTAGATCATCAATGTCATTTATAATATATTTTTTCACTTAATTACATAATCTTTAGTGCAAATTAATTAAAGCCTCAACTGCTGGTGTAGTAGGGGTGAGTATCGGATTGTTTGGGCTATATTTGGTTAAAACAAAACCTCGAACCGAAAAGTTCGGTTATTGAAATTGCAAATCGTTTGATTTTGTTTTTACAGTTTCAATTTCTCTTTTTTTATTAAACCGGTTTGGTTTCAGATTTTTCTCACTTTTCTGTTTTCCTTTATATATACCGATAAATGAAGTACTTAGTTATTAACAATCATAAGTCTTAACCTATTTCGTCATTTCAAGTTTCCCATTATTAAACCTAGAACTTACATTTTCAAAAATAATTATTCAAGTGAGACTAATAAGAGCTAAATATTTAATAATTCAAATTTATCAATAAAGTATGAAACAATCATATAAAATTTCATACAAATATGAAATGCAAGTCTTAGCATTTTTAAACAATATTTGTAATAGTCAAGAGATGTAGCATTTTTTTTTATACTATCATTAAGTAGATAAGATTATTTTTGGAAAGATGGATAAAGGTAGGCAAGGCAGCTTTTTTGGTTTTTCAGTTTTATAGTTTTTGTGCTTACCCCTCGGGTGTAGACAAGTTAGTCCTATACAAGTTAAAACACAACCTCATGTGTTAATGGTTCAAATAATGAATAACATGCATAGTTGATATCTCACCGCAGTTCGTGAAATAAATATATATTTAGATTGATATGAAAATAAATACACTTAGAGAACTACTTAGTAATAAAATAAAAAAAATATATATATTTATCAATATTATCATTATGAAAAATCCATGTAAAAGGTTGTGCGTGCACGAAATATTATCACTTTTGCAAATAAAATATTTTGGTATTTGAACTTCTTTATACCCGTTTAGTTATTGTGTGGTTTTTGTTGCCTAAAATGATTATTAATTTACCAATTCGATTTGGAATGGTTATAATGTGTCAAACATCACAATGTGTATGCTCAAATCCTTAATGCTTCTCCGTTCTGTTATCGTTTCGATTGACCGGCGAGAATCGTACAAATTCCACTAGGAAAAAACAAAAATCAAGTTTATTGGATTGTTTAGTAAAACCCAAGATCAAACTGGCCGTCCAGTGAATTTTAAAGGCCCTGTGCAAACTAGGGAAGCAGGGCCCCTAAATTTTGAACGATTTAACATATATGTGTAAATGCAAATAAATATCGCAAAATGAATTGCAAGCATCGAATTTTTTTGTAACAGAACGGTGTTAAACTTGTCAAAATCTATCACATCAAAATTATTGTAGCACTTTTGAAAGTATTTTTTTCTCACATGTAGGTTTTCATATATTTTGAAAGTGCAGTGTTAGATCATTAATTATTCTATTTGACATGAGGGTAGAAACTGTCAGCTTTGTAAACTATTTTGCTCTTATTAAAGAACTAAACTAATTGGAATGACAAAAACGTAAACACAACAATAGATGGGGTGAAAAATGTAAATGCTTTTAAAGTTGTCATCTTCTTCCTTCGATCCATTTATCTGTTCCCACCATTTTTGTTACAGTGCTTCAAAAAAATCACTATTAACATATATTTAATAGGAATCAAACTCAGGGTATTATAGAACACTTTATCATCATTTATAAGCAAACCGAATTAACATAACACATATGCCTAAAATTTTGGTGCCCCAAAAATTCGAAGGCCCTGTGCGGTCGAGCACCTCGCACATGCTTAGATCCGGCCCTAATCAAACACAAGTATATATTCGTAACGGATAAAGAGCAAAAAGCACATCAACATAGAAGTTGGCTTTGAATGCATAACATTTATTAGCAAAAGAGGTAGCTTAAGTAATGATAAAGACATAAGTTAGCAAAACGAGATCCTAATTCTTCCAAACTAGTGAAAGAGGATCTAATTTTGGCAATTTGCTTCAGTTTGGGATAACATAATGCAAACCAGACTTAATGAACCCGAACCAATCAAGACCGTTAGATGTAACTACATACGGATGTATAAAGTTACAGCCTTGTTATATTTTGGATGCTATGACTAATGTGATAGTAATGTTGTATTTTTAATACAATCTCTTTAGACAATACACGAACAATGGAAAATTCTGTGTTCAAAGGGGATGTGTATATGCATATAAATAGCACCACTTATCCTACTGGTATATGGATGTTACCAGTTATACCAATCATCCTGGACAAAGTAGTCCAATTTTACCCTTCATGTACATGCTAAAACTGGACGGTACTACGTTGAGTTCAAGTTTCATGATGATACACAACATGTTTTACTTATGGAACATACTGCATGTATTCTTAGCACACCAAATACAAATCCTATGACAATCTTCTAACTTTTACAAACTGTGACACACTGCATTTATTCTTTAACTGAATAGAACATTGGGCCAAACTCTGCCAACAAAGACGTGTGACAATCCTTTACTGAATAGAACATCGGGCAAAATTCTGCCAACGACTGTGGTTCAACTGTAGTGAGACACTGCATGTATTCTTTGGTAGTCAATATATATATCAGTTCATGGTACACCACATATTCAGGAATGTCAGCCAGCCCATGTAAAGCCAAGGTTGGGTGCAAATGGCACGGCATGTCTTTCCTAATATTGATGTATTCCCTGATCCCTTTAGCTGAGCATATCGCTTTC
This sequence comes from Chrysanthemum makinoi, assembly GCA_910596185.1. Classification (NCBI taxonomy): domain Eukaryota; kingdom Viridiplantae; phylum Streptophyta; class Magnoliopsida; order Asterales; family Asteraceae; genus Chrysanthemum; species Chrysanthemum makinoi. The sequence continues at coordinate 322,097,386 of OU343225.1, forward strand.
TGATGACGTCCCAATTAGACCCACATGATCATGTGAGCCAGATCTTGAGCTTTTTCAATATGTCGAGCAACTTAGATCTCACTTCCCGAGCCTTTCGTAGAGCTGGCACTTGTAGGTAATGAGTGTTACACGAGTCTCCAGAGTATTTGTTAGCTTTCCATTGTTTGTAGACGTCGAGTAACATGAAATGATTGGATTCAGGCATGAAAAACTTTGCATGTGCGGCATCACTTTTTCTGCCCTGTCTTTTGGACTAAAGAATACAGGACTGAAAGCATAGATACAATCACCAAAACTTCGTTTACACAATTAAACTCTTCACCCATTAAATCATTTAGCCAGATGTGGGTCCAACGGGAATTGGCTCATTTTTAGCCTAATATCAGTCAGATTTCCTGTGTTGTTCAATGCTCCCGATATCCATTGTTGATACATGCATGGAGTTAAGAATGTTATCTTTAAGTGGAGAGTCCATGAACTAGAAATCATAAATAGATCATGTGTAAAACTTGTTTACAACTTCTTGAACATATTTACGTTTCACCCGAAAACTGGGACCAACATAAACCCAATTAAGCTCATAAACTCATGCTTATAAGCTTATTTAAATGCTTGAGTGTCCTTATGTAAGATAAATAAGTTAATAAGCTCATACGCTTATTGTATAAGCTAAAACAAACACCGTGAAGATTACATGCGGTTAACACTTTTTAGTAACAATATATTTATAATTCTTTTTGGCAAAGGGATTATACCCGATGAAATTAATATATTTAAAAACTTGCTTTACAATTTAATTGATACTTTGGACTTTAAATAGAAATTAACTTGGAATCCTTAATTATTTTAAGCAAAGTTTTAATCCCTAATTTTAAATGACGTGTTATTTTAACATTAGGGTTGTAGATGTTTAATGGCCCGAGGGACATGAGATAATGCGAAAAGTGTTAATTTTTTCAAATCTGACTTTTTAAGGTGGTGGGATCCCCTTTGTTTTGTTATCAATAGAATTGTTGCATCCTAAAAAATATTAAAAAATAATAATACTAATAAAGGAAAAATGACGCAAATGGATCGCGCGCCCTGAGGCTTATTACTTTTCGGACCACCTTTTTTTTTAATTTGAAACTAGACCGGTTGCTCAGCGATTTTTTTGGCCCCAACCGGCCAGGGGCTGCCACGTGGCCGACAACTTATGACACAAGTACGTATTTTAAAAGTATATGTCATGTATTGTTTTTTGAGCAGGTTATATTGTTTTTGGACAACTTTATATTTTTTTTGCAACTTATATTTGTACCGGAGAATACTTTGGTGTCACCTATTATATTCTTACTATCCAGCTGCTCGTTTATTCTCCCCTGAAAATTATCCTCTGCTCGTTTATTCTCACCTAAAAAACTCCCCACTTCTTTCCTCCCTTCCCCCACCTCCACCTCCACTTCCTCCGACATCTTTTCCTCCGCTACCTGGAGTCTCACTTCCTCCACCTCCTGGAGTCTCACATCCCCCACCTCCTCCTCCATTTTAATTTATGAAAGAAAGAACCCCTGAATGGAACAACTTTTGACATCTCAATACCTGATGCCTTGTGAAAAAAAAATGTTAAGCTCTTTGATCAAGAATTTGAAATTTGAATTTCTTCTACTAATCTCTGGCTCTCTGCTGCATCCAACACCGCCATCATTCGTAGATTCTCTCCAAATGTTTAAATTCAAATCCTTTTCTCATCTTCTTTCTTTTTTTATTTTGATTCCAATGAAAACAAGTATTTTTATTTTAATTTATCAGTTTATGATTTTGATTGATTATAACTAAATCTTATTTTTTTCGTTTCAGTATTGGGCGAATTGAACAAGTATGCTGACGTTGTTAAGATTGTTGAGGTATTCCTTATCATTCATATGGTGTTTTCAGTTATGAAATTTATTGATTAATATGAATTATTTATTTATCTATATGTGTTTGTACATCAAGATTATTTGATTATGGTGCTTATGGAAAGAAAGTTTGACTATTTCAGTTTAAAGGTTATATCGATAGTGTTTGAAAGAATGACTAAAAGGTGTATGTAAGCAGTTCTTTAAAGAACAAGCATGCCAACTGTTTGATAAAATGCTTAACCAAAACATGACTTTTTCTATTTGCCAAAAGGAATTTACTGGAACTTTATTGTTATCGCTTATGTTTCTTTGACATTGAATACATGGTTGCTTAAACTAGAAAAGTATATATTTAAAAGGTTATCGTATTAACATGGTGTTTCGGTAGTTAGGAATGAGATTCTTGGTTGACTCAAGGTTGCAAAAGTCTGCATAATATCTATCTCATTTGGTGTTTACGTGTCTCTTATTTTGGATGTTTATACAAATAATGACTATATCGAAAAAGTTATTATGATTTCTGAGGATGGTTTTAAGAATGAATAGAATGCAAGTTTGTAAATGGGGATGAATATTAAGGACGAAGGGAAAGTAATGAAAAAAATGTATGATCAATAAGCCTCGAGTACTTCTTGAGCACTAACCTTACGCTTTTAATCGTGTTGATAAGAATGTTTAAAGGGGTGTTTGAGATTGCTTAATTAGGTGTTTGTTTATTGTGTTGCTGCAAAACTGATGCAAGTTATTAACGACATCACAAATATTTGTAGGCCTGCATGTCTAATATTTTTTTTGGATGTAGCACTTTAGTTATATAAATAAACTATAAATGGATATGTTGCAGACATTTTTTTTACTAACTATTACTGCATTTTTTTTTTCTTTTTGAAGAATTAAAAGGTAAACCTTATGTGAAGTACTTCTTAAAGATATTAGGCTGCCATTTATTGAGCCTTCTACATTTTTTTCAAGATAAACAAGCAACAACTCTAAGGTTTTTGTGTTTCACCTATGTATCAGGTTCTAATGGATAAAAAAAAGCATTATGTGATAGTGTGCTTATATGATATATTATTAATGGCATGCCATGCTGAAAAATTAAGGGAAAATTGATGATTTAATCATATTTCCTTCATATTTAAAGTTGTCATGTGAAAGTGATGATTTATCGCTCCTTATCTCGAAACCTCGTGATGGTTGTTGAAACAACTTCCACCTAAGAGTATATGTTCGTGGTAACTGATAATACTTTCGATTGTTTTAGATCCAACTTAAAGTGGTTCTTGGTCATGAGTAATTCACGGGCCCGGAATCATAGATTCATAGACCATAAGGACAACTTCTATTACCAGTTACAGCTCTGTAGCTGGAAGGCTTTGTGGCTTCTGTTCACAAGTTGGTAGCCATGTACCAAACCAATATGCCAAGAGACTGGAAATAGTATGTTTGTTTTCATTTTCTGTGAATACTCAATTATTAATCTATATCTAAATCCATCATATTTTTAGTTTCTTGGCATCATCATTTCCTTTTATAATCTTTTTCTGCCCTTTTCTTGCAGCGACCGGGCCACTGTCCACAAGTGGGGGTGGATTCCAGACTATTATACTGCTGATGCTTATGTTGTTTATGTCTAGCATGGTTTTCCTCTATTACTACGTGTGGTCATGTAAATCAGGTATCCTTGAGTAGTGTCTACTACTTTGCAGGTGTGTCGTACAACCTAGTATTTTTCCGTATCAGTTTGAACAAGTTTTAGTTCTCTTATCATGCCATACTTTTCTCTAGAAAATAGTAGTATCTGTGTGTAGAGATGTTTTACTGCCAACAGATTATATTAATTTCTAGTCCCAGCATTTTGTTTCATCTGTCTTTCCCTGTCAATATCGTGCATAGTTTTAAGTTATGTCGGCCTTTATGATTGTTTCAAAGGCTTGGGTAAAATTCTATCATGATACTTTGTCGTTGAGTCTGCATTTGGGTCCAAAAAACCCGACTAGGACCTCCTTCTTTATGATTTTTTTTAAAATAACAATAAAGTAAAATTAATCTTTTTCTAGTACAGTAGCATTGTGTGACATGAAAAATCAAGAAGCTAGTTATTCCAGTGTACTTGTTGGGCAGGCCGGCCCTCCTTCATCCCTTCATTCTAATCCATCCAGACAACTTGGCAACCTCTTCCAGTCCCTCACGCCACTCCCCATCAGCCATGTCGCCTTATCACTCCCATGTCAGGCCTTTAGTGGCGGGGTGCTCAGGCTTCATGTGGCTGGAATGTTAAACTATTGCGTTTATTTTGGAACAAAAGTTTTGCCTCATGTTAGAGATTCATTTGATGTGGCATTATGGTTTTTGGTCCACTTTGAACGTAAAATTTAAAACCCCCGTCATCTTTTCTATGTGATGTTTATGTGAATCATTGTGTGCACGATATTTATAAGAAGACTACTAGTGGTAATTACGATTAGATATTGCCCATTTCTTGTTGAGAGGGATCTGAAACTACTATTGTTTTACACTTTTTTAATTCTCTCGTATTTTTGGTAACTATCAACCATTTTAATTAGGAGATAAGGTACTTAGACTTTTATGCTTTCACTTTATGCTCATGTTTTATGTTTACATGTCAAATGGTGACATATACACAATCTAGAGGCTTTTACTATCCTACACCACTTGGGCCCACACCTTAGGCGAGATGTAAGGTTGGTTCACCTCAGTTGCGCTTTGCCCTTTAAGTACCTTTATATCTTCTTTTGACGAAGTGATTATCATCACCTTAATATCCATTTACAAACCACAATTATTTATTACCATGCAACTGATTTAGCTAAACAATAGTCACCAATGCGTACAATCTCTTCTTTGACTTGTTTTTCTGGTAAATATTGATATATTTAACGCACTATTCAAAACTGAGTTTAGTAAAAGTGTTAAAAGGTTTAACTCAACATGGTCTGGCCTCATGGCGGTTGTGCCACCTCTAATGATTGAATGGCTCTCTTCTCTTCTGTTCATTCATATCTTTGACCGATCATAGTAGTGATCGAGTGAGGAATGTTAATAGAGTGATACTGTATCAGACGCGTTTCCTTAAGAAGCCGTTTAATGGAGATATTTTTCTTGTTAAAATTTGCAGGATGATGAGGTATGGCATCCTCCAAAAGCTTCAGAAGGGGCCATTGTCGCCCCCACGGCTTGTAAGGTGAGTAAGGTTCTGGTGAATGAAGGAATAGAAGTAAAAAAAAGGGCAACATATGTTTTCCTTGGTTGCTGAAATCCCTTCAAGTTCCTGCCCATTTGTTACACTCTGAAGAAAGAAAATCAGAGATCAAGAAAATTCTGGAGGAGCAGTAAGGTGCTACGTTTGCTCCAAAGTTATACTTAAGTACTTGTGACTATTACAAGTAGTCAATTAAGGTAGCTTGTAGCTTTTTGAAATGTGTTGTTTGTAAGAGTAGTCACAAGATTAATCTCAATGTATCGATAGAAAGTAAGTTGTCATATCTTCTTATCTGAATCAACAGTGTTCACTTGGCCACACAGAATTAGATTTCATGGTTGGATTTTTTTATTGTATATATCTATTTTTTTTAATTTTTTTTGTTCACATAGAGCCATGTTCTTTGACAGAAAACCGGGCTCTATAACAAGTAATAGAGCCTGGTCTCAAAACACTGCAAGTAACCCAAATATAAAAAGGTATGCTTGCATACTCCTCCATCTCTGAGATTGACTACCGACACCACCCACTGATTGATTTGGATCCAGAATTGAGATATCAATGCCGCCTCCACGAAGCCTGCATCTCTACTTGGAATCTCCAAAGCAGCAGTACCTGTATCGGTGTTGTTGAGGCATGCCACTCACTTGGTGTTATGCACAGAGACTTGAAACCTGAAAATTTCTTGTTGGTCAATAGAGATGATGATTTCTCTCTCAAGGCAATTGACTTTGGACTCTCAGTATTCTTCAAGCCAGGTAAAATTGAATTACCATAGTATAACTGCTGCTAATTATATCTAGAGCTTATCGTTAATGTGTAACTAAATTTTATGTTACTGCTCAGGTTAAGTATTCACAGATGTAGTAGGAAGCCCGTACTATGTTGCACCTGAGGTGCTTTTGAAGCACTATGGCCCAGAAGCAGATGTATGGACTGCAGGGGTTATACTTTACATCCTACTGAGTGGTATGCCTCCATTTTGGGCTGGTAAGTGTTAAGGATGCAGCAGAACGTTTGCTTTGTATCCTTGTGTTCTGGATATTATCAACAGGGATGCTCACTTATTCTCATTATTTTTTAAATGTAGAAACACAACAGGGGATATTTGATGCGGTTTTGAAGGGATACATTGACTTTGATACAGACCCGTGGCCACTTATATCTGACAGTGCTAAGGATCTTATCAGGAAGATGTTGTGCTCTCGACCTTCAGACCGTCTAAATGCTCATGAAGTTCTTTGTACGTTGTTCCTACTTTTTTGAATCATATTATATATAGTAGAATGCCTTATGTTTAAGTAGTTTTCATTCAGATAGTGTACGTTATTCGTTACAATTATCATTATAATTTATAACCTTGAAGATTATTTATGCGGTTTGGGGTTATATGAACTGTACAGGCCATCCTTGGGTTTGCGAAAATGGTGTTTCCCCTGATAGAGCATTGGATCCAGCTGTTCTTTCTCGTTTGAAACAATTCTCTACAATGAACAAGCTAAAGAAGATGGCTTTAGGGGTATGTTCATATTATTGAGACACTGAACTTTTAACGTGTATATGCTTCTTGTTGCAAAAGATTTAATAATCACATAAATAACAAGGCATTTCATTCCGTTATATGAATGAAGACTAAAGAGCCTGAAACAATTTAGTGATTTAGAATTAATTATTGTTTGGGTCCAGGTAATAGCCGAAAGTCTGTCTGAAGAGGAGATTGCTGGTTTGAGATAAATGTTTAAGGCAATGTATACTGATAATAGTGGTGCAATTATATTTGATGAACTCAAAGCCGGTTTAAGGAAGTTCGGCTCTACATTGAAAGATACAGAGATACGGGACCTTATGGACGCGGTAAGACTATTTCCTAGGTCATGTACATGTGTCAAGTTTGAATTTAAGCTGACCTGTAATGTGGATTTTCAGGCTGATGTGGACAACAGTGGGACAATTGATTATGGTGAATTTGTAGCTGCTACGATTCACCTGAATAAATTGGAAAGAGAGGAGCACCTTGTGGCTGCGTTCCAGTATTTTGACAAAGATGGTAGTGGTTATATAACGGTTGATGAACTCCAGCAAGCTTGTGCAGATCACAATATGACCGATTTTCTTGTAGAGGATATCATCAAAGAAGTTGACCAAGACAACGTAAGTCTAAACTTTATAAAAGGATTTTTAAGTTGTTTAGTTTGGCGAACGAAAGAATGATGGGTTTATGTTGTGATACAGGATGGGAGGATTGATTATGGGGAATTTGTGGCAATGATGACAAAGGGAAATGCAGGAGTTGGACAAAGAACAATGCGCAACAGCCTGAATATTAGCATGAGAGATGCACCAGGGCGTGCTCTATGCCTCTGCAGGTATGTAAATTAAAGTTTTTTAGCTATTTAAATAAAGATACTTTTAAGTTCATTAGGCTTTTATAAAATGAATGCAGGCTGCTCTAGTGAAAGATCCTGGTGTTTCTATGAACCATGTAATCTGGAGCCCAGATGGTTCATTATTTGGTAAGTCCTGCTAAATCAATCTTTTAATTTCTTGGTATATGAACAGGAGTTGCATATTCAAGGCACCTTGTACAAATATATTCATATCATGGAGGTGATGATGTCAGACAAAATGTTGAGGTACACTTAGTTCATTTCTGTTGACTGCTGAATTTGAATATGAAACTTGTAAAATGACGGTTTGGTCCTTTTTAGATTGATGCTCATGTTGGTGGAGTAAATGATCTTGCATTCTCACATCCAAACAAGCAGCTCTGCGTGATAACTTGCGGGGACGATAATACCATTAAGGTTTGTTTCTGTGTAACATACTTGTGGTCAAGTTAAACTCGACAATTTAAGATTATGTTAATCAAGATATCCTTGATAGGTCTGGGATGCAACAACTGGTGCTAAAAAGTATTCTTTTGAAGGTAATGAAGCTCCTGTGTATTATGTATGCCCTCATTATAAAGAGAACATTCAGTTCATATTTTCAATGGCTCTTGATGGAAAGATAAAAACATGGTTGTATGATAACATGGGGTCACGAGTTGATTATGAGGCTCATGGTCACTGGTGCACAACAATGGCATATAGTGCTGACGGGACAAGGTTTGATGTCACCTAGACTCGTGCATTTCTGTTTTACATCCCTTTTGGAATTTAAAAAAATGACAAATAGTAATTATTTCAGGCTTTTTTCATGTGGGACTGGTAAAGATGGAGAGTCACATATTGTAGAATGGAATGAAAGTGAAGGGGCTGTTAAAAGAACTTATATGGGTTTTCGGAAAAGATCTTTAGGCGTTGTGCAATTTGATACAACCAAAAATAATTTTTTGGCAGCCGGTGATGATTTTTCAATCAAATATTGGGATATGGATAATACTCAGCTTTTGACAAGTGTTGATGCTGATGGTGGTCTTCCGGTAATTAATAACTTCTTTTCACAATGAAAACATCTTTTCGAATAAAAAATAAGCGCTTTACTAATATTGTTCTTACTTATAATCAAAAGGCAAGCCCACGTATTTGACTTAATAAGGATGGTGCTCTCTTGGCTGTTTCTGCGAATGATAACGGTATCAAAATATTGGCAAATTCTGATGGTCTTCGGTGACTTCGCACTTTTGAGAACCTTTCATTTGATGGTGCTGCTTCAAGAACTCTTGAAGCTGCAAAGGTAGCTGTTTTTTAAGATTAACTGGAACTCAGAATTTAGCTGTTGTATTTCATGATATATTCACATATAATGTTGTTTCCAAATGCAGCCTACCATAAACCCAGCCTACCATAAACCCGATGCCTGCTAGTAGTGCTGCATTAACTGAAAGGATTGCTTCAGCTGGCTCCATCTCAGCAGTGGTATGTGCTCATGTTTGACTTTGAAAAAGTGTTCCAAGTATCAATTTCAATAGTTATAGTGGTGATGTTTGACTTTGACTTGATATTCATGTTTGGCTTTGACTAAATGCTAGAACGGAGATGCTAGAAGCATGGCAGATGTGAAGCCTAGGATTGCAGAAGAGTCTAATGACAAATAAAAGATTTGGAAACTTACTGAGATAAGTGAAGCTTCTCAGTGTCGGTCATTGAAGCTCCCTGAGAGCATGAGAGTAACAAACGTATTATCATATTATGATATAAAGATAATTGCATAAAAGAACTTTAATCTAAGGTAATGACCTTAAATAAATATTTTGAAACTTCAATGGTTGTTTTCTGGCCTAAAAATAGCTATCTGCCAAAAACAGAAATAAGGCCAAAGCTGCTTTCCTTTCTAGGCAATTAGCCTAGTGACATAAGCTGTTTTTCTTTTTTGCATGCTTATTTTCCGCTACTATAGTGAAGATATTAACAAAAATATTTTTGATCACACAAATTTTAAGATTGATATATACAAACTCAGGAAATGCTATTTTAGCATTAGCATCGACAAATATCCATTTGCTTTGGAAATGGCAGCGTAATGATCGGAATTCAAGTGGCAAGGTGACTAATGATTTACTGAATATAAGAAGATTGAAATGATTTTTTTTTAGTTATATCCCATCATAATGCACAATTTTTCTGCGGGCAACAGCTAGTGTTTCGCCACAATTATGGCAACCTTCAAGCGGGCTTTTGATGACCGTATCCATCATCCATGAAAGCTTTCTGGATGTTTCGTTGCTGATATCACACGCCAACTGTTGCAGCAAAGACAGCCGTACTCCTTTTCTGCAATCATGTACTACAAATGTCGAAAGTGATGGTTCTTTCTTTTCTTCCTGCTTGTTGGGTTTTATTTGTAACATAAATTAGTTTTTACACATGCCTAAGCCTGGACATGTCACCTTTCAAATGTTCCTTTGATAATGTATCATTTGTGATCAAGTTATATTGGAAATTGTGTGTATTAATTATGGATTATGTTTCTATAAAATATCTTTGATATAAGCATGGTGTCAATTTCTTTTAAAAGATATAAATTTTTGCTGAGCTATCATTGTCAATCAAACTCTCTTGTTCAATAGAGAAAGAATGTCAATTTCTGTAAAACTCTTTGATATAACCATGGTGTCTTAATTATGGATCTATTTCTAGGAGCACGTTTAGTAGTACACGGTTCCTCATCATTTCTTCTTCCAGGTTATCGCGTCGTTATGTATCCGCGTCAAATGGCACATTTGGTCCTAGAATTTGGTCGTACCCGGTAATGCAAAGAAGAGTATTTGAGAATTGTTCAAATAAAAGGTTGGCCAATTGTTCAGATAAAAGGTTGCCCAATTATTCAAATAAAAGGTTGCCCAATTGTTCAGATAAAAGGTTGCCCAATTGTTTAGATAGTGGTCAACTTCTGTTTGGGCAACTTTTTCTTTTTGAGCAACTTCTTATTAGGGCAACTTTTTTTTGGGCAACTTCTTCTTTTTGTGCAACTTCTTTCTTTTATAACAGCAGCCTTAACTATGTTGAGCAGCACAAACAAATATGAAGCAGTTGTAACAATTAACTAGCAACACTAAGTTAGTGTGGGCAGCACTAACTTACAACTAACAACATAAACTTGAACGAGCAATTTTAATCGTATAGGCTATCAGTGAAAACTTAACGTAGCAGCACTAATCATATAAAGAGCCGCACTAGCGACAAACTGGCAGTAGTAACGTTATAAGGTAGCAGCAGAAACAATAACAAACAGCATAAACTTGTATCGTGCAACACTAACTTACAAAGGCAGCATTAATCTATGTCGTAGCAACACTAAGTGTAGCTTAAGAGTTGTAAAGTGATAATGGAGCCTGATATAATCGGTTATAAGCCTTAATGCTCAACAGTTTATGTCGTCTGCTCGTGAAGTTTCTGAAATTGGAAAGACTTCAAGAGGAAGGGGAAGAGGGCGAGGTAGAGGATCGAGTAGTTTGAAGCAGACGACTCTTGATGCATCTACAATGTTCCGTCGTTCAGAAAGTTCTGCTAATCTTAGCATAATTGCTTTCTGTTTAAATAGAGGTTGCAAAATGGGGGTTGGGTAATAGTTCAAAAAATGGCTTTAGGAAAAACTTGTTTTTTATAGCATGGATCAAAATGGGTCAGGCCGGGTTGACACAAAAGCACTTTCTAGTCATTTGTTTGATTGTAAATCAGATTAAAGAGCTTGTCATTACTTGGTCATACAATACTTATTGTTATACAGGTTTATTATGGTTTCTTATGTTTGCGTGAGTCATTTGTTCAACCTTGCATTTTATAAGTTCCATATGTTCCTGCAGATCAGCATCAGTTACCACATCTACTGCAGTTCGAAGTTTAGCTGCTGATGAAGAAAATGTTAATTCTGATTCAGACGACGAACCAGCGAAGTATGGAATAAACGACCTTCAGGACAGTTCGGTATGAATGATCTTAACCTCAACTCAAGCTTCATTTAATTCCTAAAATTCTGTTCGTTTCATATATCAGCAAACAGTCCGCTAATATATTATTGCCACAATATTGTTTTTCTTTTCATCTTTATGAGACCAAATTTTTATCCTGCTTCCCACCACATTTTCACCATGCTCAACAGAGTGAGCCTGAAAAAATACAGATTTTTTTAGAGTTCAGAATATGATTTTCATACTGGAACATAGAATCATTCAAGTTCATAGGAGAACTAGAATAAAATGTGCTAATTTAAATGGTCAACGGGTCAATCTGGATTATACTTTGCGGTCAAAAGTCCCCCAAAAACTATTCAAACTGTATAGAACTTCATAAGCATTTTACTTTAATGATTAAATATTGATAATTCGAGAAATGAAAAGACAAATCATGTTTATAGGTCGTCCTGACCCAATTTCACCCACTCCAGAAAATACCCATTTTGCCTAGTTACCCAACCTAATAGATGATTTTGCCACCTCTAACTAGAATTATTTTCAGAAGCAGATGGCGTTCCTTCTATGTTGTGTTAGTTCTCTTGTGTTTTCCATTCACCTCTGTTACAGGCTTGGATGGCATTAGTAGCTCATCAAACGAAAGCTTTCTCTTTTCATGTGTTCTTTCATTTTCAGAATGGACGCCTTGAGGGTTAAATGTATCCCTAGTTCCATGTTGATAATTCGTTACAGGCAGCACCGTATTTCTGATTCCCTCTTGACACTCGAGTTTTAACAGGTGAATTCTATCACTCGTGGTTGATATAGTTCCTCCCAAAGAGTTGTTAACTTTATTAGCATCATGGAAAATAAATGTGGACAATAACTTTAGTATATGTCGAAATTAAATGAATGTGTATTCTTTCATCTTTAGATCTGATGCAGAAGGTTAACCGTATGTCTATTTGCATCTTGACAACGCCTTATAGGATTCACCATATTGCTACTTCCCGCTAGACAGTCAAGTTTCCTCTTGTGAGTGGCGTCCTTCCTCAAATTGCTCATATTAGTTGTAGATGGAATAGTTTCTCCCAGAAAATTGTAAACTTCGTTTACCATCTGGAAAAGAAATGTAATTATTGCACATTGTTAAATTTTGGGGTATTAATCTGTGGCAAACATGTCATTCTATCAATTGCTAATGATTTTCGAGTTATGTTCAGTGCAGGTTTATTACAGGGGTTAATCATGGACAAAGCATAAATGGTTTAAAGTTCCAAGATGTTCATTTCTGCTGAAGCATTTCTCATTTCTGCTGATGAGTCATTTATAGCCGTTAGAGGGTCTTTGTGTATCTTTATCTCCTATTTAATAAGTCCCTTAATCTAGGGTTAGAGATAACTGTGTGTGCAGTCATTGTCTCACATTCTCTTCTTTCTGATCATTACATTGATCTTGTCTCTTCTTTGTATTTGTATGGTTACTGTCTCATTGACATTAATCTAACCTTGTAACACTTTGGATACTACTGTTGATTTAATCTAAGCCGACTATTGAGGCTTAGGTTTGAATAAAAGTTCTATTGTTTATCTATTGTTGCTGATACTCTCGCACATGGTATCAAAGCTTCAGGCTCATAATCATTATTGATTCACCATCCAAGGGTTTCTTCATAGAAACTTGGGGACATCTCTTCAGCAACAAATTGGTGGTTTGGGGTTATTGCTATTGGCATAATCACTGGTTACTTCCTATTGTGATTTGTTCTTTCCGCTGCATATTGCTCTGTAAGTCAAAGTCTAATCTCTTCTTCAAGCAAACAGTACTTAAGTCTTTGTGGGTGCAAACGGGTAGACTAACATCTTGATCTGCCACCTCTGATTGGTATGAATACCTGCTCTGGTTTATCCAGTCCACAGGCTTGGTGCTTGTTGTTTCTTAATTACAAAGTCTTATTTATTTCTTTATCTGTCTATATGCTCTTGCTGTTATCTCTGTCTGTGTTATTTGTCTGTCTTATTGTTTGCATTATGGCTGTTGGTGATGATAATACTAGTGGTGGTGGTGGTTCTTCCACTGAGAAAAGCTTATCCTTTGGCGATGCTTTGTATTTACACCCCAATAACACCAATGGTACTCCCATTATTTCTATCAAACTCACTGGAACAGAAAATTATAAAATATGGAATATGGCCATGACCTTTGCCTTAAGGAATCATAATAAGTTAGGGTTTATTGATGGTACTTGCATAAGAGATGACTCAAACCCTAGTCTTGCTAATCAATGGGATACTTGTAACTCTGTTGTGGTTACCTGAATTCTTAACTCTCTCAGTCCCTGAACTATTTCTGGTGCTATCTATGCTAAAATTGCTTATGAAATGTGGAATGATCTTAAAGATACTTATGATAAGGTTGATGGTTCACTATTTTTAATTTGCATAAAAATATAAACTCTCTTAGTCAAAATGGGTCTTCTCTTGCTGATTATTACAACAACCTCAACTCTTTATGGAAACAATTTGATTGTATGATTAGCTTGCCTCCACGCACTTGTGAGGCGCAAAACATTTTGAAAAATACAATCAGCTAATCAAATTAATGCAATTTCTTATGGGTCTTGATGACACTTATGTTCCTATCAGAAGTAATGTTCTAACCAGAGATCCATTGCCTAATATCAAAACTGCTTTCTCTGTTGTCTCTGGAGAAGAATCTCACAGAAATGTGTCATCTGGGAATAGCTCTGCTAAACCCAATGCCACCGCTTTTCTGCAAAACTTTTAATAGTGGAAAATTTTTTGATAACAAAAAAGGATCAATCAACAACAATTTCAATAAAGGGTGCGGTTTTAATCTGGTAATGACTCTAATAACAGAGGACCAAACATGAATCTCAAATGTACTAACTGCAAAAACCGGTCACCTGTTGATAGATGTTACGATCTTGTTGGTTATCCTGCTGGATATGTTAAAAAGAACTTTAATGCTAAACCTTTCAGGAGTAACAATGTTTCCACTAATACTAATCATATCACTGATAATAGAGCTAGCAACTCTCCTGTCTCTTTGTCTAATGAACACTCTCCAGACTTATGAGTCTTCTTAATGACAACAATGTGTCTTCTGCTAATGCCAACATGGCGGTAAAATTTTTCAGGAACATTCTTTAATGGCAGTGTCAAGTTTAACATAAACTTCAACAAATTTTTTAACAACAACACAAAAACCTTATCTGGAAACATCAGTCTTGGTTGGATTGTTGACTCTAGTGCAAATCAGCACATGACTGTATCTGCCAAATTTCTAATTAATGTTGTTGACATTTCAAATGATGGTCTAACTGTTGGACATCCCAATGGTACTCAGGCCCTAATTACTAAAATTGGTGACTTAAAGGTCAATAATGACCTAACTCTTTTGATGTTCGGTTGTGCCCGAGTACAATGTCACCTGCTGTCTGTTCATAAAATTGCTAGAGACAATAAGATGTTTGTTGGGTTTAATGAATCTAATTGCTATATACAGGATTTACATCAAAAAGGATTGTGGGGATTGGTAAACAATGCAATGGGTTATATATGTTTGATATTGATTCTACATGTAAGATTACTTCTAATAACTGCATTTCTGTTTGTCATGTTTCTAGAAATCTCTGGCATCAAAGACTTGGTCATCCCTATGACCAAGTCCTACATATACTTAAATCCACTCTCAAACTTGATAGTTCATCTGAATCTGACCATCTTTGTGATACTTGCAACAAAGCTAAACAAACCAGGGAACCATTCCCTCTAAGTGAACATAAATCAACTAAAATTGGTCAACTTGTTCATCTAGATGTATGGAGACCATATAAAGTCACTAGCAGAGATGGTTACAAATATTTTTTAGCTATTGTTGATGACTATTCTAGGGCAGTGTGGGTTTATATGCTTAAGGGAAAAGATGATGTTTATGTTTCCATTGTTAACTTTACTCATATGCTATCAAATCAATTTGAACACAATGTTAAGATTTTTAGTGATAATGGGACGAATTTGTCAATAATAAACTTCAACACTTCTTTCATGATAAAGGAATTTTACATCAAACCTCTTGTGTTTATACACCACAACAAAATGGTATTGCAGAAAGGAAACATAGGCATCTCCTTAATGTGGCTAGATCCCTTATGTTTCAGAGGGAATTACCTCTATATCTTTGGCTTGAATGTGTTCTAACTGCTGCCTATGTCATAAACAGGTTACCCTCTTCAGTTCTGCTGCAAGTCCCCTTTCTTCCTTGTGTATGGGCATGACCCTTCACTCTCTCTCCTTAGAGTCTTTGGCTGCTTATGCTATGCCACCATTCTCAACATCTCGGATAAATTTGGTAGTAGGTCTGAGAAAAGTGTCTTTATTGGTTATTCAAATGAGAAAAAAGGTTATAAACTTTTGAGCTTAGAAACAAAAAATATCTTTTATTCCAGAGATGTTAAATTTTATGAAACTGTTTTTCCTTTCAAAATGAAAAATACTTTGTCAAAACCTTTTGTTGAAACTTATGTGCCTAAAGATTTAAATCACAAAAATTTCTTTGACTCACAAATAAGTCCCAATGATGAAGGGAGAGTGACATCCTATGATGATGGCACAGTGTTGAGTCATCCTACTAGGGATGATGAACCTGTTGCAACGTCTATAGATGATAATACACACCCTGAGGGCACCATATCACATGAATCACATCCTGCAGATGCATCTTCTGATTCTGGCTGATACATCATCCGATTCAAATCGAACTCTGAACAAGAAGAGGCTTGCCGCCACTATCTGCTAGAAGGTCAACCAGAGTTTCTCAGTTGCCTAGTAATCTTAATGACTTTATTGTAGAAGGGAAAGTCAAATATGGTGTTGAAAAGGTTGTTAATTACTCTAACCTTAACAAAGATAATTACTTCTTTGCTTCTAGTCTTAATAAAAGTATTGAACCTACCTGTTATGAAGAAGCTATCCTTGATAGTAATTGGGTTGATGCTATGAACTCTGAAATTGAGGCCTTAAATGAAAATCATGCTTGGGATATAACCGATCTCCCACCTAATAGAACTTCCATTGGTTACAAATGGATCTTTAAAATCAAATATAAAACCAATGGTGAAGTTGATAGATACAAGGCTAGATTAGTTGCTAAAGGTTACAACCAAAGGGAAGGAATAGACTACGATGAAACTTTTCCCTGTAGAAAATGTCCACTGTTAGATGTCTTATTGCCTTAGCTGTAAAAAACAAATGGCCTCTTTTCCAACTTGATGTTAACAATGCTTTTTTGTATGGAGACCTTGATGAGGATGTCTATATGACCATCCCTAAGGGGTTCTGTAATGAGAACAATAAGAATAAAGTTTGTAAACTTGTCAAGTCTCTATATGGCCTCAAACAAGCTCCCAAGAAATGGAATGAAAAACTTGTTAGTGTTTTAAAGGAAAATAACTTTGTTCAATCTGTCAATGATCATTCTTTGTTCACCAAAACAGAGAATAACAAGTTTGTTAGTACAAATATTACGATATTTAATCTATACAGTCTCGTTTGTTTCGATTGATGACAAACATGTAACTTGTAATACATAACGTAAAATGTACAAGTTACTTGTAATTACATTTGTCTCAACATACATTCAACACCTCTCGATGTCTCAAGTCCTCGTATGTTACAACACAGGTTCGTACATGTTTATTATGTGGCATTATGATCAAACCCATTAACAAATCATTTAGAATGTTTAAAATACGTTTAGAGTCACTAAGTATTTTAATAGGTTAACCATTCTATTTCGAACCTCATTTTACATTTGCATTCACAAGTATTTTATACAAATACATCTTTTGTAAAATGTCTAAAAAATATATACTTTTATTTGTACAAGTAAACTAACTATAATATTCATACAAGTACTAAAGTTTACTTACACTTGACAAAATATATATTATTTTGTCAAGCACCTAACTAGATATTTTATTTTATAAAAGGCAATTAGACTTTTTATAAACTAGTTACATAATACATTTTACAAGTTTATTTTCATGAACATTTTAATCTAAATGAAAATACATATTACATCATGGCATGCATCATCCTTGTAATCTTTAGAAGATTTCATAGAATATTTTGTTTAGATTTGGACTCTACATAGCTTACACAATCTTGGATGGATTTGGTTGACTTTGGTAAGATTTTTGTAATCTTGCTGTCAGACCCCCACGGTACCAAAATGGTACACGGGCGGAACCCTTTTGAGGGTTCCGTGGTCCGTGGACGCTCCCGTCCATTTTGGCTATAAATAGCAAGCCAAACCAAGTTGTTTAATGATCCCTTCAACACACCTTCTCTCTACCCTTCTTGCATCATTTAGATCTGTAGATAACAATGTAGAAACATACATTAATCACCCTCACCATCACATGATCATAATGCTTCTAACATTCATCTTTGTTGTAAGCATACTCTACATCTTGATCAACCAAGGAAAGCTTGGAGATCTAGCCATCCCCACTCACCACAAGCTGAAGATCTATCACAACAAGTTTAGGGAACTTGTGATCTTCATCATGAAGGCTTCCTATCAATGGAAGATCATTTAGAAGTAGTTATTCATATCCATTAGACATTTGTGTCATGGATCATTAGTGTAAACATCATTGCATCATAACAACACTTTCACCAAACTATATTAGATGGTTTATGTGTTTGTGCCATAAAACACAAGGTTTGTTATGTTGGGCCATAAAACATATTGGGAGTGGTTGTACCCTTGAAAAGAACTCGACATCTAGCTTAGTGTCGAAATATTGTATAAGCGGCGTTAGGTTGGTTCTACCTCGAACTAGAACCCAGTATTTAGCTTTGTACCGGAAAAAGTGTAAGCGACGATTGTAAGGTTTTCTCCGCCAAGAAGGGAGCTTGTTGATTTAGTGAAGTAACTCTCGAGTTGGGTACTCGGGAGTGGAGTAGGGCGGAAAGGAGATCCGTGATCGAACCACTATAAATCATCGTGTTCGGTTTGCACTTTCCTTTCTTTATCTCTTTACTTTTATAGTTGCACTATACTATTGCTTGTGATGTGGTTTGATGTTAATGCTTGTGTGACAACATGGTTTACTATGCTTTACATTAGTCACAAACAATAATTGGAACTTTCATATTATAACAAGCTTCATAAGCGATTTGATACTAAAGATCTAAAGTTTTTAAAAGGTAACGTATTCACCCCCCCCCCCCCTCTACGTTTCCACAAAGTTTATTGCTCTACTTGTTTATGTGGATGATATTGTCCTTACTGGAAACTGTATTGATGAGATAAACCTATTCAAAGAGTTTCTAAAATCAAAATTTCATATCAAAGACTTGGGAAACTTAAAATATTTTCTTGGCATTGAGGTTTTAAAAACTGGGAATGACATATGTCTCACCCAAAGAAAATACTGTCTTGAACTCCTCAAAGAATTTGGTCTTCTTGGGTGCAAACCTGTGTCCACTCCTATGGAACCCAACTCTGTTCTTCCATACATTCCCACTGCTGATGATCCCTTACTTGTCAACATCACTGGTTATCCGAAGTTACTTGGGAAACTTATCTATCTCACCCATACAAGACCTGACATCTCATACTCAGTTCATTGTCTGGCACAATATATGCATTCTCCCTTGAAATCTCATCTAGAATGTGCCCTTAATGTTCTGAGATATCTAAAAGGAGCTCCAGGAAAAGGTCTAAGGTACAATTTCACTCTCACGAAATCATCTTAAAGGATATAGTGATGCAGACGGGCTAAATGCAAGAAAACCAGGAAATCATCCACAAAGGGTTATTGTGTTTTCTTTAATGATTGTTTGATCTCATGGAAAAGTAAAAACAAAACACTCTTTCAAAATCTTCCACGAAGCGAGTATAGATCTATGTCTACTGCTACGTGAAATTATTTGGATTCAAAAAATCTTAAAAGATCTAAAAGTTGATATCAATCTCCCTGTTAATCTTTTTTGTGATAACAAATCGCTTTACAACTTGTGTCAATCCTGTTTTCCATGAAAGATCAAAACACTTTGAAATTGATGTTCACTTCATCGAGGGAAAAAATTGCAAGAGGTGTTATAAGTGCCAAAAGATTGGCTCTTCAAACCAAACTGAGACATACTTACTAAAAACCTCCACGGTTATCGAGCATAAATTCTTGTGTGAAAATTGATATTGTTTGATATGTTTGCCCATCGATTAAGGGGAATGTTAAATTTTAGGGTATTAATCTGTGGCAAACATGTCATTCTATCAATTGCTAATGGTTTTCGAGTTATGTTCAGTCTTGAGGTTTATTACAGGGGTTAATCATGGACAAAGCATAAATGGTTTAAAGTTCCAAGAAGTTCATTTCTGCTGAAGCATTTCTCATTTCTGCTGATGAGTCATTTATAGCCGTTAGAGGGGTCTTTGTGTATCTTTATCTCCTATTTAATAAGTCCCTTAATCTAGGGTTAGAGATAACTGTGTGTGCAATCATTGTCTCACATTCTCTTCTTTCTGATCATTACATTGATCTTGTCTCTTCTTTGTATTTGTATGGTTACTGTCTCATTGACATTAATCTAACCTTGTAACACTTTGGATACTACTGTTGATTTAATCTAAGCCGACTATTGAGGCTTAGGTTTGAATAAAAGTTCTATTGTTTATCTATTGTTGCTGATACTCTCGCACACACATTGTAAGTGCCATTTTGAAATAATCATAAAGATCAATAAATATTATGTACCTTATCTAGAAGATACAGTTTGAGTTTAGCAACACAGTTTTTGAGAACGTCTCCCCCTAGTCGCCTTGACGAAGGAATCTAAAAGAGAAACAATACTTCAATATTTTGATATTGTGAATTGAGTGATGAATGGAAACATAATGATCACCTGATTCTCTCTTCTTACGCATTTGACTAAGAGTTTTCCAAGCTCGGAATTTAGCGGCTTACTTTCCTTTATGATCACGGTCATGATTTTCTTCATTTTAAGTACAATAGCAGTGGTATTGAAGCTAAAAAGTTAGAAGAAAGAACAAGCTTAGTTGAGCATACAGCTATACAAGTCTTACACTAAATAAACTAACTATTCTTGAATCATACACAAAACCCGACTAGCAAGGAATTAGAGTTCTTACCCAGCAGCGGTTAAAAATAGTGTAAACAGACAAACTATTAGTCCATCCAGCTCAGAGTCACAGGAAACGCTGACTCGGCCGCGTTTCGCGTTTCGGATCGTTCGTACCCAAACGCGGTACGATCGCGACTCGGATCGCTCGGGATCCCGATCTGGATCGCTATATTCAGCGTTCCCAAACAACATCAATCAGCGTACCCAAGTCTATTGGTTCGACGTACCAAAATGGATCGGTACGGCGTACCAAAGTGAACCGGTTCGGCGTTCCAAAGGAACCGGTACAGTTAATTACCAATTTATATTAAACTTAAACCATTACTTCAACTAAATTAATTACATCCACTCATTGTACATATACTCCCAAGGTACAATTATTTAATTACCCACTCATATTAAACTTAAACGATTTTAGTATCTAATATAGTATGTATTGTTTATGATGATCTTATAATCTAATCTTTTGAGAATGTGTTTCAGAATTCAAACATTCACAGATCTCTCCTAAACAATCTTTTTGAGTATTGATATATCACATGGATATTTGGCTTATATGTATACTAATTTAGAAATATTATATTATTATTAATATGCTACATTGTGTACCAAATCGGGTACATCGTACCAAATTTTAGGGTACATCGTACCAAAGCGAACCGTAGCGTTCCAAAATGAGCCTACCCTCCCTCGTACCAAATTTTAGAGGCCTAGCGAGCCGCGTTCCCGTTTCGCATTCCCATACCGAAGCGAACCGCGTTCCGTGTGACTTTGATCCAGCTGCAGGTTACACATCTTAGTATAACATCCACGAGAATCCTAGTCATCTTAGTATAACATCCACGAGATGCAGAAGAGACTTTCTCGAACGTGATTACAACGAGTTCAAAGAAATCCTATGCACCAAGGAAAAGGGCAGTTACTTGAGAGTCGTATAGTAGATTATCATCTAAAGACTCTCAACGAGTTACATAAAAAGCTCATTCAGATGTTTCATACCTTCATTTGTTCATTATTGTATGGTTCGTAACCAACCATAGTTCTGATGACTGCAGAGATGCAACATGCAACTGAGATATTCACATACACATCAGGATGGCTCAACAGTCGTTTAGCAATCAATGCATTTCTTACTGGATGCATTGCATATTTCAATGATTCAGAATTGGAAATGTTCACTCGTACTGTCAATCTCATCACAAGTGTCTCAATATCCTATTATGATAACATATCAAAAAATTAAAAAATGTTAATGGGGTATTAGTCGTAGCAAAAGAACGTGAGCAGATATGAGAACCTTGTTCAGTGGAAATATAACAAACGCTATAGAGGACATTTTGAATTGCTTATGTCAAGTATTTATCTACTTGTTTTTGGATAGAATTGTTGATTTGCCTATTTTCCACTGAAATAAACACTTTAAAGTGACCAGATTCATACCTGCTCATTACTAAGCAAATAAGCACATAAAATTAAGCAATCCCAAACAGCCCCCTAAGCAAGGAGCCCAAATAAAATATATACTACTAGTATAATTTATATAAATAAATACGCAGTACAAATTACAGTGACTAATAACATCATCATATCATTTGTAATCCATACAAAACTAGCAAACAAGACCATCAACTGCAAGCATCGTCAATTATAAAATAGAAATTAAAGTAAAACCTAACTTGAAGAATGAGGAGAAGCTCTTTAGTTGGAAATTGCAAATATAATAGCTTATACCCGGCTTCCCACCAGCTGCTTCTCATGCTTAGTCAGTTTGGACACAATTTCAGGAATTCAGTTCAGTATGAGAATCAGGCTAATCACTTGATTTGAGACCTATCAGTTTCAACTAACAGCTTCAATTTGTATGTCATATAAATCTGCCTTAAATATGTTCTAAGATACATTGTTCCAACAAAACCTAACTGAAATTTCCCTTTTGTACACTGCGTGACCACTACACAATGAGCATGAAACGCTGATAGATCGCGTGATTCAAATCTTAAATTTTAGCCTACAACTTCAATTTGTATGTAATATTTGCCTCGAAACTATTCTATAATAAACGATTCTAATCTGTGATAGACCCGGACAGGTCACCGGGTCGACAGTTCAACCGGTACGACCGCCAGGTCAACCCGGTTTTATGCAGAAAAACCTTACAGCTTATACACAAGCCGTATCAGAAAACACAACCTTGAAGACTTGTTTATAGAGCTTGATCTAACCGAAGACCTGCTTCTTGCAGTGACTGGTGTTGGTTGAGCCTCTCTTCCATCTAAAGAAGGAACCAGAGGAGTTCCAGGGGGAATGAGAAGCCTGTAACAGAAATGGTAATACTTCATTATTCACATTTCAAATTTGATAATGTACGAAGTTAAAGAAGATGGGTATCAAACTGTCAACGTGATTAGACTAGTGATGATAGTAGCACATAATAGTAATTGTTTTCCAAATAGATCAACTAGAATCAGTTGTTGAAGTTCATTTTAAGTAAACGGTTGTCAATGTGATTGAACGACCACCATAGTACAATTGAGTTGATCATTTGCCCAATGACCAAAAGGCGACTAGATAATCCAGTTACACTCAAGAAACATGCCAACATGTAACTATGTGATTCATTTCCATATATGAAATAATTATGCCATGCTACACTAAATCTCTCGCTTAAGACTTGATAAATACCAATATAACTAGAGCTGAAAGATGCTAATGGCGAATGCCGGTTCTAGGGGACATTCCTTAGATCTTAACAATAATTACTAATAGTAAGGATAACCAAGACAGGAACATGAAAAGATGCAACCCAAGGGCCATGTGTAATCAGGTATTAGCTGTCCCTTTGCAAAATCCAAAGTAAATGTTTGATATATAGACTTCCCTAAGCCCCCACAAAGCTCAGAAGCCTTTGAGCTAAAGATCACCCTTTCATTACATAATTAATTGAGATGAACAACTGAAGCAAACTAACTTAACAATAAAGGAAGCGACTTTTGGACAAAGGAAAGACATAGCAAATTTAGCCTATCCCAACACTGAAGTTCAAATTTGTTCGAGATAATTCAGCTAACTAGCAACAATGCTTGGAACAACTATCATATAAGCATATAATTAAGACCTCACAGTCTAAAGTTTTACTATGAAGCCATTTTGATAGTACACAACTGGAATCCGATAGGTTCTAACAGATCTATCACTAAATACAAGTGATTCCGCTGAAAAAGAAGCTAGATCTAAACTAAAGGCTACTTAAGTGCATGCATTATTAACTAGAAAACTTACTAATCATAGTCGTTCTTCCCCCTTCATTAGACACCATCAAGTCATCTAATATACTCTTCGCTGGTTTCGCTGATCCAACAGAAAGCCTCGCTAATATAGCTTGCACTGAATAAATTGCTGTTGTTGTTGATGCAGAAATAACGATTGGTCCGAGTGTTGTTGCTCCATTTTTATAGGTGGTAAGTTCCTCATGGTCTGAACTTGTTGCAGTTCCATTTTGACCTGACCAAGATTTGCAAGGCTTGCATCTGTTGAGAATTTTGTCCGTGCTGATCATTCGACATCTGTGGTTCCATTTTCACTTGCCCAATACCACCTAAACCACCTTGATTTGTTTGATATTGCTGCTGCTACTGCTGATGGTTACTGTTTGGTCTCTTTCAACTAAAAATCGCTAAGCGCTAGTGAGGAGGTTGGGTAGGGCGTAGGGATTAATCGGTTTAGGCGAGATTAATCGAAGATTAATCGGATTGGAATTTTTATGCACAAAAATGTAATTTTATATATTATATTATGGGATAATTCCGTATTTACCCAGTCTAAACATGAAAATGTCATATATTATATTATTTTATATGTATGGGATAAGCGTATTGCATCAAAGTTCAAATATTTCAAGTGTTCAAATATAGACATAATACATGATTTTTCAAAGTTCAATGTCAAACATAAATATTACTCGGTTTGTTGACCATTTTTAAGCGACCTTTGACCGATTTTGTCCGATTAATCGGTTTGTTAACCGATGTTTAAGTTATTTTGTCCGATTTTTAGCGATTTTGTTGACCAATTTTTAAGCACTTTTGTCCGATTAATCCGATTAGACCGATTTTTTCCGACTAATCGGTTTGTTGACAAATTTTTAAGCGATCTTTGACCAAACCGATTAAATAGGCCGATTATGATAAATCAAGACGCTTAGTGAGCGATCACGGATTATGCTGAAATTAATCGGCTGCCTGGGCCGATTTTTACAACAGAGCTTTCAACTTAGTCTTTGCGCAACGCTCCTTCATATGATATACATGATCACTGAATTTCCGGTCTCTTTCAACTAGGTCCTCCATCATCCTCAGAATCAAATTCTCGGCAACTCACTAATGAAAGACATATCTACACTTCTATACATAGACAAACGAAATGAAACATAGATTTAGAATATAAACTTTACTTATGAATGCAATCGGTAAGGCTTTAGCAAATAATTAAGAGACTAAGGGTTCAAGTCTTTTCCACTACTGGCATAAACTTCAAAGGCGTGTTGTAAATTATTTTCCGTATAAAGGAAAAACCCAATGTGGCAGTATACTGTTCACGCTCACGTAGAATCATAGGTAATGAGATAACGTAATACTATGACCACAAACAAGAATAAGATATTCGACAAACCAATCCAACATAGTGTAATGAGATAACGTAAACACATAACAATAAAATTATAACCACAAACAAGAATCAGATAGAAAACTAGAAACTTTTGTATGCAAGCTGATACTTTCAATCCAATCTAGAAGCAAACAGTTTAACGCGAAATAAGAGCTAGAACCACAAAACACAGTTGAAACCACTCCATAATAGTCACGTCAAAACAAGTCTCAATTTGCATGCCGTACATGTAGGGAGTGTTTGTCTAAGCTTAATTGATGGGCTCATAAGCTTATTGAGAATTTGCTAAGCACATAAGCTTAATCTTTTTGGCTTATGAACTTTATAAGCTCAAGGGTATGTTTGGTAAGGAGCATTTAGGAGCGTCTAGCAGTTACCATTTAGCATTTTGAATAAAAATCTCGAGCATTTATCTTTTCCAAACATTACTTTTTAAATGCTACTTAAAGAAGCATTTAGCGTTAAGGTTTAGCTTTTTCGTCATTTTACCAAACACTTGTATAAAACAGACAACTAGGTGCTACTGTTAACTGCTACTAGTGCTAGTTTTGCCAAACATACCCCAAGTGCATAATAAATATCAGCTTATCAAATTTTCAATAAGCTCATAACCCCTTATTAGTAATCAAAAAACAAAAACTCACCAAACACGAAAGATTCATAGAAATTTTACCATTTATTATAGACTAAAACAACAAAACGCCCAAATGTTAAAAATAAAATAAAAAATGAAAAAATAAATAAAATAAATAAATAATAAATAAAAAATTCATAACACATGTTTATGGATTGCTTAAATGAAACAACTGAATCTAGTATTTGATACACAAAAATTATAATAAAAATAGTATAATAGAAAGATGATTACCTGTTTGATTTGATTTGATTGATGAACAAAAGATGGAAATGAAAAAGTAGATGACGATGTTTCTGGACTTTGAAGAAATATTGTTGAAAACAAATGTGAGATTGGATATGGAAATGAAAAGTAGACTTAATTTTTCAATTTTGACCTTTGAGTGAGAAAGATGGAAAACTGATTTGGGGGAAAATAATTTTGGGAGGGGCGGGATTAGTTTAATCGCCGTCTCCGGTGGAAATCATCTCGTCGGTTGGAGATCGTCGGCGCCGGAGGAAGATCACCGAGAGAGTTGTCTGCCAGGGTTCAATGAAAGAGATTTGGGATTGGGGTAATCTGATTTGGGTGGGATGATTTTTTGGGTTTTAGTAAGCAAAAGTTTTAGTAAGTAAATGATAAAAAATTTGTATGTTGTGTATGTAAAATGACAAAAAAACCCTTTGATAAAAATACGGTTGCCCAAAGAATTTTAGTTGCCCAAAAAACAATACCTTACATATACGGGACACTTGTCACAATATTGATGAGTTGCCCAATGACATCGGTTGCCCTCGGTCCATTTTCAAATAGAAAAAAAAAGTGGTCCGGAAAGTGATTAGCCTTAGGGCGCCGGTGGCATTTGCCTAATTTTCCCTAATTATAAAGTCCTTGAATTAATCAATGACCTATAACATAAAGTATATATAGTATAATTGTTATGTCTTCTAGTTAACACATAAACATGAGGCCTTTGAATTATTCAAAGGCTTATAATGTATTATTGACATGTTCTATTTTCTTGTAAACACATGAACATATAATTCATGAACAATTATGTCTTCTTGTGAACACATGAACATAAGGTTCTTGTGTTATTCAATGAATATACATTATAGCATGCACTTGGTTCGTAAGTATTTAATTTGCAATTTGGCTCGACCCAATTGACAAGTATTTGATCCAAAGAGAATAAAGTTATCTATGGAATTCTGATATAGTTTCACAATTCTAATACTCATAGAATACGACTTAATTATGGTATGTCTAAAGTGATGAAACAAACCTTATTCATATTGTTTGATTCATGATAGCTTTAATTGCTCTACCTCCAAAACATATCAAGGTTAGAAAATTGCGTGCGTGGTGGATACACTCAATATAGTTCAAACCGAGAAGGTATTCAAGACAACTCATAACCGAAACCCCTAATCTCTTAGGGATTTTCGGTTTTTCCACTCAAACCAATTGAATCCTAAAACCTTTTGGATTTTTAATTTATCGACACTTCCTAGCTTGAAGATTGTAGTTTTGGTGTTCTTCCTAGCTCGACGAAACACAAAAATTGTTGCTTAGATTGTAGTTTTGGTCGAACATGGTTAGCAACAAGGGTTTTGTTTTTCTACTCATTGGTTTTCTCGGACAGAAAAGGGTTAGATATATCGGACATTTTTTCCGATATCGGGTGAAGTGTTACTTTTGTTCTCGGGCAGAACCGGTTCTCGGACAGAAGAAGAAGAAGTTGGTTCTTGGTTTTCTTGGTTCGTGGTATTCAAGTATTCAAGGGGTTGATTGGTTAAAATGTTCTCGACTAGCGTTATCGAACGTACTTGTGTTAAAGTGTTTGTGTGTGGACTCGTAGAGGTGTTTATTTTAGACACTTGGTTTCTTGTTCGTATCATTACTTGCAGTTGACTACGAGGGTTAGTTTTCTTTATCCCTTTTATATATTATTGTTTATTAATTACGTGTTTACCTAATTGCATAAACTAGATCCAATTTTACTGCGTACTCGTTTGCGTTACTTGGTTAACTAGATTATAAAATCCCAACAGTCACAACTAAATAGTCATTGGAAAATGCGATGTTTGCATAGTAAACAAATGAGTGTTTTTAGTGTAATAGTCACAAGTCTTTTATTTTACATGAACTTTGAGATTTCACACATTGTTAGTGTAATAGTCAAGTCTTTTTTTACCATTAATAGGTCACCCAGAGTGGCTGAGATTTTGCACTTTCAAAGTTACATCAAATCTTTGCTGATAAGAATACCTCAACTGAGCATACACATAATGATTCTACAAACCTAACTTGACTGTTCCGTGCATCTATCAAGAAGCTCATTGGAGAGAGGATTTGTTCCTATTAATGACCATTAATGACCATCGAAAGCAGAACCACTGCATACTAAACGTCAGAGGGTAAGATTATTTCAATTTTCCATTTGATATTGAGTTATTTGTTGCATATGTATTCCATGGGTAGAGGTAGAGAGGGGCCACGGGGCGGCATGTGCCCCCTACCCAGAATATTTGTGTGTGATGTTTTTTAAATTTCAGGGGTATATTCATAAATTTCTCCCCCAGAAAAATTTAGGGGTATTTTCATAAATTGCGCCCTCCCCCACCCCCGAAAATTATTTTATGACTTCGCCCCTGTACAAATTCCTTTGTTTTGTTAGTGATTGGTCCAGTTTAGTCGCATTAACAAGAAATGGAGTTCTCCTGTAGAATGGTGATGACGAGCACTTACATCTCGTCTATATGAAAAGCCTGTATTAGTGCGGTTGATGAGGTTTTTACTGTTTGAATGTTTATATGGTGATATCATTATGGTCTTAGAAAGAAGTATCAAAATATCTTGATGTTTGTGATTTAAACGCTTTGCAATATATTGTATGTTTTACTTAGTCGCACCGTAATGCATGTTAGTGTTTTTTTGCTTAACATGTGCTCCCTCCGTCCCAAATTATTAGTCCATTTTCAATTTACACAAATTTTAATAAATTCCCACTAAGTAATTTATTCACTAGTCAAATATCTTTTCTCTCCACTAAAGTGTCTTTTGTTTGGTTGAATTAGGAAAATGGACAAGTGTTTTGGGACAACCAAAAATAAGAAAATGTACTTATAATTTGGGACGGAGGGAGAATTTGCATAATCTTTGGTGGTTATACTCGATTATAGACAACATCTCGGTTTTTAGGCATCGTTGTCTTCTCTTATAATCAAGCGAAATGCCTTACAGGATGAACTTAATCACTATCTACTTGAAGCTTAAGGAAAGGGAATTTTTTTAAACCTCCTGGTAAGATAAGTGTCTGTAGTTGGTTACTTTGTTATGTTAAAACTGTGTCCACACTACAACAATCGCCGCTTTCGCAGGCGAAATTTCAGGGCTTTCGCCGGGGACATGTCCCCTGCGAAACCTTTTCCCGCGGAAATGTCCCCGCGAAAGTACCCGGCAATACCTTCTGGAATACTTTTCCCGGGGACTGCTTACCACTTTACGGGGACATGTGGGTCCCGACCAATTGTCCCCTGGTCAAACATGTCCGACGTGAGATCTATTTTTGCCGGGGAATCGTCCCCGGGGAAACTATTTTTGGACTCTACTTTAAGTACACTAATTACGTTATTAGTCCGACGTGGCACAGGTTTTGCCGGGGACATGTCCCCGGGGAAGAGTGTAACCACTGTTGAGTTAAACTCTTTCGCCGGGGACCTGTCCCCTGCAAAATCGTGAGACTACTGTTGTGTTTTCAGTTTTGCCGTGGACATGTGATACGTTTACGCAGCGCGTTCGGGGTCAAAGGAACTTCCTTTTCGTCGAGCAAGTTTTTCAACACCCTAGGCAGTGAACCTAATCATTGTAGTGTAGTATTAGGGTAAGCCACGGGAATTGATATCGTTCTCTAGGGGAATAGGAATGCTAGTGAGAAGTTACTACGCTAAGGTTGGGGTTGAGGAAGATTATTTTTTTTTATCTTTTTATGTTTTTTAGGAAATGGAAAGGTACGAATCTCAGGATTTGGATTTGGGGGTTTTGGTATTTCTACCGATTACTCTACTTATCTAATTATCTAATCTAGTGGTGAGGGTAGTCTATGTCTAATTATTGTGTGCTCGTATGATGGTTTAAAGATGTGTTTACTTAGGTTTTATTACTCCTTAATTATCTCCTATTGATGGTTGAATTGTCACGTCCTTATTCTTAATCACGTTGTGTGTCTAAGATCGTAGGGTATGCGTTTATCCCTAACTCTTTGAAACTACCAAAGGTTATCGCCTACAAAGTCTCTAGGATTTATAAACTTTAACTCTAAGGTACTCTTCGGATAGTTTAGCCTACAACAACTCTAGGTATTATAAACTAAGGTTCACAAAGATTAATCAAGCATTAACTACATAACGGATGACCTATCGCATTACTAGATCATTAACAATTAAGATAAGAGACAACCAATCAATATTCAATAATTAAGTTTCATATTCCCTAAGCAAACACACAAATAAATTAGCCGGACATGGGGAACATGCAAACATACACACAAGTAATTGAATACATAATTAAATTAATTAAGTAAAACACTTATCTTGATGTAAGATAGGGTTTGGAACCCTAAAATACTGTACAAGACAGCCTTGGTTCGGTTTAGGTTTTTACTCCAAAAGACTACTCTCCGAAAACTAAAAAATTCGGATTCTATATATAAGATTACATATGCGACGGCTTCACCCTTTGATTTGTGACGCCGTCGGGTGGCCATCATTAGGGTTTCGTCTTGGCCACGTTAGTCTTGCGATGGCGTCACCTTATGCTTGTGACGCCGTCCCTTCAGATCTCGGCGTCGTTCGATCAAATCTAGGCCGTCGAGTTGCGACGACCTACTCTTTTGAAACCCTGACCCGTCACTTGTAAATAAGCAATTTGGCTATCGAGCCGTCACAAAGTGATGCGACGGCGTCGGAGATAACACTGACGCCCCCTTCAGTTCAGCGGCACCGAGTGTCTCGATTCTTAACTTTGGCCATTTTCTTCGTATATTCGCGCCTTTTCGTTCGAATAAGTGTCATTCCAGCATTTTGCCTTCAAGATACCTAAAAAGTGAAAATGAACGATATTAAGTAATAACGGAGACAAAATTGCTCAAATAAGGGCTTAAACGCCCCTAAAAAAGGTACATTTTAAAACCTTATCAAATATCCCTACACTTGGTATTTGCTTGTCCTCAAGCAAATGTGCTTTTAGCCAATTAATTTATAAGTTAGGGGTCATGAAGCATTGGCTTAGAACAATCCACAACACATATAAGCCCCGCAAAAGTCATAACAAGCACGGAAATTACATACTAGCACCTCACATAGGGTGTTTGGATACTCACATCTGTCGGGTGTATATGAAATATAACAAGTTGGAAATGGAAGATAAACACTCATTAACCGGTCCTAGTACATAGATTACCATAGGCTTGAGACTAGATCAAACCTCCATTGCTTTGGCATAAGCACCTAGGAAAGACTATCAAAGAGGTCTTTTAAAGGGTTGTAACGTTAGACTTACGGTAGGGAAACAAAGGGTTTGGTGGGATAGGCTATTTAGTGGTGGCAAGTCAAAAATCTTTATGCTACAAGCATGCGAAGAATGGCGTTGCTAAGCCAAGACTCGACACTCTAGACTCTAGATAACTGAAACAAACAAACATAAATTAAAGATAGATGTAGGATGGTAGCCCGTTTTTTTTTTTTTTTTTTAACACTCTATTTTTTTTTCTTTTTTTCTTTTTCAATTTTTTTTTTTTTTTTTTTTACACTTTTACTCTACCATCCTCTACGGTAACATCAAAATGATAGGGATTTATAGGCACATTCCTACACTTGAGTTTTTATTACTCTAACACTAATTTGACCTGAATTGAAAAGATCAAAACACTTGGAGTACATTATTACACAAATAAATGGAATTTGAATTTAACGTTCCCTTCCCGTTCCCTTCCCGTCATTTCACAAACTTTAACTTTTCCCATGAGTCCCAATCGTCCCAAAACTGTAGACAAAGGAAATGACTCGACTTAGCAACTTATGCAAGCAACTAGATAATTGAACTAAGGGTTTAATGTGATAACAATAATGCACTAAAAGTGAGTGCATACAAGGTAGGCTAAGGCGATTTGGGTGTACATTTGGGGGTGGGGTGTAAACAATGCTCTTCATTGATATTCGGGAAAACCGAAACATCACGAGAACCTCGAAAAGGATAGGCTCTGGGGGGTTAACTAGGGGTATCGTGTACTAAAGATGAGTACAACGCAAAGGTGTGGGGGAATTATTCAACCGATATGGAAGAAGTAATTATATTACGGGTATCAAACAAGGGTTATCCTAATGCCTCTTATCATTTAGTTATTCCTAACTACACAAGTGTAGTCTTACTAGCGATCTCGGGATGCATCACAAAACAAGTTCTAGAATCTATTATACTGCCGGTTCACACTCTAAGCATTAAAGATGAATGCTTTAATTCCTACTAATCTAAGGGCGATTCTCACATTTTGGGTGGAATTTAAGTGGTAAAGGGTTTTTTGTGCTAGTCATATAATTTTCTATCCATGAGACGCTTTATTAAGACTAATGGCCCACTCCTATATGTCATGAAAATTTTTAAATTTGGTGCCAAAATTACCCTAACCGACATTTTCTCATGGTTTATTACACAAATGCAATTGGACAAAGCAAATAATCAAGGATAAGCATAGTTTCAAAGTTCCCGTTTTATTTTCCCTCCCTACACTTAAATTGAACATTGTCCCCAATGTTTCCCGAAAGTATCAAAGTTATGATAATGGAAGGTAATAAAAGATGAAAGAAACTAGTACTCCCCTGATTAGCTCAGTAGGATCCGTGTAAAGTGGTGGTTACATCTTTCTTCAAGAAGAACGTTTGCGTGAAAATCTCCTTCTCATCTTATGTATCTTCTTCTTGATAAATTAAACCAGCACACTTGAAGAAAACAAACGAAACCTTCGCGTAAAATCGGCGGTAATAATATATATAAGACTCTACTAAACTAGGATATAATGCTTGTGGAATGGATGTTTACAGAATTTCGGAAAAATTAAGACCTGGAAAATTCCAAAAAATTATAAGTAGCTCGTAATCTGCGAAAAATAATCAGTTGTTTTTGCTCCTTCCGGACGTCAAGTTCGCGATCCTAACGCCGTCAGGTTATCCCGACAAAAACGGTTCATGATTTTCTGGAAAAAAATTCGGAAAATTTATGATGCGGGTTTTATCTTGACGGGTTTTACATTTATAGTAACTCGTCTACCTATGGCCTACCTAATGCACTAACGGGCGGTATACCCGATCGCATGTAGTGAGGGAATTGTAAGACCGAGGTCGTCCCAAGAACGGTTGATTCCTAACTGTCCAATTAATTAAATTAGTCAAATAGATAAGTTTTAATGTAAAGATTGATAATATTTAAAGTGTCACGTGATCAATTGGGGCTGGTTCTCTGGTAAACAAGTAGATGGAAACGATAGTGATGCAATTCTTAAACCTAGTTCTTCCACAAGTGGCAACAGTCGATAGACTCTTTTGGTCAATTCGCCTACCCTATGGTTCTTAGAATCCTCACCAAGATGAACAGGTCACCGGGGATCATTTGGCAATCTAATAGCAGTCATTAAGATTTGGTCGTTTACTATCGCAATTCATGGGTTCTAAATGTCACTAGATTCCTGTTTCAAGTGGGGTTAAAGTCGAGAGGACAACATTTGGTCAATTCGCCCTAACCTATCAGCAAAGATGCCACCACAGGAGAAGTCAGGCGCACCGTCATAAGTCCTGTTGTTCCTGGTCCCCTAAGCCAAGTCATTAAGTTCCGCTACATGCTAGATTTATAATAGTGAGTGCCCGACCATTAGGAACTTAGACACTCACCCCCTAATTCTTAAGTTCATCCAAACGGTAGGTGATCGGTTGGTCAAATCGCACAAGTAGAAAGGGTCGCCAGTTGGTCATATCTTACCCTTCCCGTCTCAGTCCGCTCACCTAGGGTCAGTTGGTCATATCTCCTAGGCAATTGGCCTCTACCGCCATTCAAAACTACCGAAACAAGGGTGGCTACCAATAAACTATGCATGCATACACTAGAAACAATTAATTAACGCAAAAACATTAATAATAAAAATAATCTAAACTAGGCCAAGACCTAATTTCCACATCTCTAAAATACCTTAGTGGGATGACAAATATAATTACTATGTAAAACAATAAATAAACAAGATATAACATCAAATCATTAATTGACTAGTAATAAATTAACAATCAATTAAATATAACACAATAAATAAAAATGCTCCAACAATTAAATCAGAATCAAAATTATAATAGAATAATGAAACCAAAATAATATTAAGAGTCGGAAAATAATTACATATCGTGCCAAGGATAATGCTATTGATCCCCTAGTTGAGTACCGGGGCAAACCCCGGAGGGATTTGCCCCTAAAAAGAACCTCGTACAGTTGCCGCTTCTTCTTCTTTTCGGCTGCTAACTCACGAAAACCATAAAAGATACCAAATGACCTACGAAGGTCATGTATATATAATAATGCAATTTTTCCTTCTAGTCCTTCAACTTGTGTCACTTTGTCACTAGGAGCTTTTGTCTTCCTTTTCAATTATTTACACATAAATGTGTAAGAAACATCATTATATATTGACAACTTCAGCCCCTGGACTTCAAAACTTCTTATAAGATATCCGCATTTAATTAATTACGGCGTAACTAAATTATGATTACGCCGTAACCTTCGAAACTTTGCACCCAAGTAATAAATTACGTCGTAACTAAACATCGGGTTACGCCGTAAACCTTCGTAATCTCACACTTATCCGATCCGAAATAATCTCTACGGCGTAACTAATTCCATGTTACGCCGTAACCTTCATAAAATAGTTACGACGTAACCATAAGAAATGGTTACGCCGTATCCTTCAAAGCACCATATTTACGCCGTAACATTATGAAACAGTTACGGCGTAACCTTCACAAATAATTATCAGGCCTTCGTTGTATTAGTTCTGTAGTTAAAAATACCCTTTACGCCGTAACTTGTCTTCAGAATATATTTCTTGGCCTTTAATCACTTCTTTTCCGCTCCAGCGCCTCATTTATCCTGAAATGCAAATATAAACGAATATAGACCAATTATGTACCATATTAATATAATTGAGGCCATAAACACGGGAATTTGATATATAAAAGATCAGGCTAATTTGATGTTATCAAATATCCCCCCACTTGAATCCTACTTGTTCTCAAGTAGACCCTTTAAATAATTCTTAAAAAGATATCTCCCAAGATTAATTGAAAAATATGAGTCTAAAAATCACCTAAGCTAGAAAATTCCAAACTGAGCACCTCACGAAAAGGGAATTGAAAATCACACTTTCTCTCAAAATTCACGTGTCTATTTTTGGGTGATCACTCAACTGCTCAGTCATGGCGAGTATTCTATAATAGGCTTGGCAAAGATACTAATCTCCACCACTAGAGTCTATAGATGTAGCTATTCTAAAAGGCAATGGGTTGACACAACACAGGCTTATGGGGTTATTTTGTCATTACTAACGAGCTACAGCGAAGGGGACAAAACCAATGATACATGACCAAAACCATGGCCAAGACACCAATGATTGCTCGCTTCCTCACCTAAACTCGCTTCATGACTAAGGGTAGGATAAGACATGGGAACACATTTAATGGGTGTAAATAAAAAGACACGAAACAAATAGATTCCTAAGTCTATAGTCGCCCCACCACTAGTCGCATTCAATCCCATAGCAAAAATCGAGGGTCAAGAGTCAAGGGGTCTTCAACAATACACGAGTTAATACATAAGAAATATAGCGCAGTGCCTCATAATCTTCATAAACTAGGCAAATAAGATGCATTAACTTGGCCTTCATCATCAATGAAAAAAAGTATGTGCTGTAAAAAAATTTAAAATTTAGGTACTTTTAGCACATATTTCAACCATTTCTATCTCCCATCCCCCCACTAGAAATGTACAATGTCCCCATTGTACGAATATTGATTAAAATTTGAAAGGTGAGATAGAAATGTACGGGTTTCTAATTTATCCGTAAGACAAAACGGATATGTAAAAATTTGCGCTAGCTGAAACAAGGTGAGAACACTTATCACAATATGACACATAAGCTGATTTATACGATCAACAATAAACAAACTAACAAACTTTTGCTTGCATTTTTTTTTGTTGCAAGACAAGGTGTACATGGATAAAAATAAAAATGATACGAACATAAAAAGCATCCCCCCACTTGAGATCAACTATAATCTAAACCCGACTTTCTTCCACAACCCTTTATTCAAAACCCGCGACTTTCACTAGTGGAACCAAAATTAACCAACAGCGCCCGAACCATGGACATAAGAAAACTACAGGGTAGGCTAGGCGATAGGTGTAATGAAACAGTAATATTGGGTGAACAAAATGAAAGGAAATGCTCTGAAGGGTGTATCTAGGGGTATCTTGCACTAATGGCGAGTGCAAAAAAAAAGGGTTTAACAGGGGGATTGACTAATCGATGTGAAAAGTCAATATACACAAACATATATGGGCTATTTGGGTTTAATCCTAAAATTGCCTTAAATCCTAGCAGCACCGATCACACCAAGTTACCTCATTGTAATGCTCATGATAATGGTCTCGAAAAGATATACAAGGCCAAGTTCTAAAGTCTACTACAGCCACCGGCACACTCATTTTATGGTATTATGTATAAGGGGAAAACGGAAAGGCTTATCCTCACACAATGGAAATATAGGGTAGGTGTGCTCAGTCTAGATTAATCCAGTTAAGTAATGAAAAACATGTCAAAATTTTACTAATGAAACACTTTTCATCAAAAACTAGAAAAACAAGGGCAAATAGAATCAAGCGGGTGTCTATGTCTAATCCCTTCCCCCCACTTGGGTCATACTTAAGCATATAAATGAAAAATAAGAAGGGTTAGAATTGAAACGGAAAACTCCCCTGGATTTGCTCGGTATGAATAATAATGCATGTTCAAAAACATGCTCCAATTGTGCCTCCACTAGCAACATCCATCAACTCTCCATGCAAATACCATATCACTCAACTAGGACGGATAAAAAGTGTTTCCTTGCAGCCAATCATAGCTCCATAATCCTTCAATCCTGTATTACTGCAAGAAAAACTAATACCAAAAAGCATAATTCCGGATAAACAGCAAAAATAGCTGATCCGGTCCGAACCGTCAAGCTAAATCACTCAAGCCTGCCACTTGTGAATGGCGTAATCGTAATAAGCTTAAAACCTAAGCCCGAATGCAATGAAGTCCAGGAGAATATAGTGTTTCCCCGGGTCGTTATGTCCCACGGAGACTCAATGGTGTGTAAACACTAATTCAGATGATAGAATGATCACTAAGGATAGTGATCGAAATGATTTGATGAATATTAC
This sequence comes from Chrysanthemum makinoi, assembly GCA_910596185.1. Taxonomy (NCBI): domain Eukaryota; kingdom Viridiplantae; phylum Streptophyta; class Magnoliopsida; order Asterales; family Asteraceae; genus Chrysanthemum; species Chrysanthemum makinoi. Next base: position 322,134,803 of record OU343225.1, read on the forward strand.
ACTACCGAAAAAGTTAATAAATTAAAGCGACTTAAATACAAATTAAGAAGATTAAAAAGATAAAATATACTAAATAAACGCTATCACTATATTTAAAGTGATGAACGTTTAAAACCTAAAACTTACGTTTAAATTAAAAACTACGTTAACGTACAAAATAAAACGTGAAAATAAAGAAGGAAAATACCTACGGATATGAAAAATATATTTTTACAATCCTAATAATATTAGAAAATTATTAGAACAAGAGAATTATTTTTATAACTAATTAATTAATTATTATTAATTAAAAACTAATTATAAAGTATTTAAAATGCACTAAAATACAAGAAAATACAAAATTAACCTAGAAAAATGAAATTATAACTTAGAAAAGTCTAAAATATGTTAAAAATTATTTTAAAACTAAAAATATATTTTTTAGACTTTTATGTATTTATTATTAATTTAAAACTATTTAAAACTAATTAAAATGCTAGAAAATACTATTTAAGCTAAGAAAATTATAGAAAAATACTTTTTAAGCTTTTTACATTTATCTAAACTTAAGAAAATTGAAAAATTATTTTTTTGAACCTTTTCTTAATTATTTTTATTTAAAGCTAATTAAAAATGAATAAAAACTGTTTTTATTTAAGAAAAATACCAAACAATGACCAAAAATTATGAAAAATTCAGGAAAATTCTAAAATATATTTCTAAAGCTGAGAAGAATATAAAAACTAGGGCTTATTTGAGAGAATTAAGGGCTGCTATGTAAACTAATAGGAAATAAGCAATTTGAAATAAGCTAATAAGCACAAGATAGCACCAACAGATTACATAAGCTAAATAATAGTTAAACTACTCTAAAGCAACCTTATGCACCTACTCCTAACACCTAAACAACAGATTACAAAGATTATGGCTAACTGATTCTAACAGAAAACAAAAAAGAACAGGTACCCTAGTTTAAGTGCTACATCAGCTATCCAACAAGCTAGAGTAAAAACTAAAAGTATGGGACTCAAGATAACCTAGCAGAGAACATAAATCCAAAGTTACAGCTTATGAGGACTAGCAATGAAGAAACTAGAAAGCAAAACAAAAATGGCTAAATTGTGACAATGGGTGAAGTGCGTGAAACGAAAACAAAGGCACCTAGTTGAGCTTATGCAACTACTTATCCAATAAGCCAAAATGAAAACTAACACTTGAAATAAGTAGACCACCTAGCTAACTGCTAATAGACCAAAAATGAGACCACATCTACTTGAAATGAACCTTGTGCATTTGCTGCAAGTCATGCAAAAAACTGGATTTGGTGACACGTTGACTTTTAAAAACAGATTAAGATTTTGACTTATATGAGAATTGGAAGCAAATTTTGGACTGATAAAGATGAAAGATGGTGGAATGGAACTGAAACAAGCTAGCTTATTAACTTCTAAACCTATAAATGAAGATTTTAGAAACTGCGCATTCCAACAGTAAATGTATACAAGACGGTGCAATATGATTTTGACTTAAAAGGAACAAGTGATGCAAAACAAGCACTCATATGGATTTAGCACACTAAGACAAACCTACAGCAACTAAACTACTCCATTTTTAAGCCTCTAAAACAGTTTTAATCACTAAACCAAACACTACTTTAAATGACTGATATGCAATTAAAATGAGCTAAGCACTAGACCAAATTGTATTAATGATCAAATTAAGTTAAACTAACCTACATACAACTTAAGAAACAGGTTTTAACAGTATATAACCACAGATACACAAACAACCATAAAATGCAAATTGACTTGAAATATGGAAATGAGAAATTCACTTACATGAGTTCAACTGATATGCAAGCTAAAACCAACACCAGAACTACTCTATGCTACTCTAATCAGGCAACCCATATCCACCTCTGCAACACCCATTATCAGCTTCCATGCCCATTTTCACCAACAGTTGACTATTATTGACCATGAACCAAAATTGCTTAAACTTTGAATGTGAACTGATACAAAGCTAACATGAGCTTATACAAGCTTGTTTGAGATTAAATATAAGCTTCTGAAAGCTTAAACATAAGATTTTAAGATTGAAAATTTCAACAGTAACTTGAAATATGGAATTTATCTAAAAACTTGAATTGAGAACTCAACAACACATTACAATGATAAGTTAACTTAAATGTGATACAAAGAAAGTGAAGTTACAACATTTAGACTTAAACTACTACTTTTATTTAAAAAACGACATTAAAGGAAAATTTAAAACTAAAACTACTTCCTTTCTCCTCTTCTCTTGCCTCCTTTTATATTCCAAACTTCTTCCCTCTGACTTCTGAGCTTTTCCCACTAATTTCCTTGACCATTGGATGCTTTGAATGATTTTTGGCCACAGGATCATTTTTGGCGGGAAATGGTTTTGACAGATGGCTATGGTTGAGTGTTAAGGGGGAAGGATCATTTAATGGTTCTTGGAGGCTTGTTGAGGTGGAGGGGACAAGGAGAGGATAAGGTGAGGAGGGGGGATGGTTGTGCTTGAGTGAGCAGGGGAAGCAGGTGGTGAAGGAAGAAAAAGTGGCGCCAAGGGTCTGTTTTATTTGACCAAGGGATTGACCAGATATAATAATAGGGGGGTCAAATTTGGTTGTGGCAGGGGGTCACAATTAGGCAGGGTCCAAATTAGGTTTAATGGGTTAAATAACATAGGGACCAATTGTGTAAATTCTGAAACTTCAAGGACCTAGGCTGCCAATTCTGAAAAGTTTCTCCAAGGACTAAAACTGACAATCTCAAAAAGTACAAGGACTAGACTTGCCATTTTCCAATTTTCCAGGGACCATTTATGTCATTTTTCAAACTTGAGGGACCAAAGTTGTAATTTTGCAAATTTTAAACTTTGAAGGGTTTGTTTTAACAACTTTTGAATCCCATGGACCTTAAATGACATTTTTCTTTATTTTGATTTACCAGGGACTGTTTTTGACAACTTTTGAAACTTGGGGAACTAAAACTGCCAATTTTGCAAACTTGATACGTTTTTCATCTGATTTTGATCTTTTTGCATTTAAAACATATAAAACACTGATTTGTGATATTTTGATCATTTTGATGCATTTTTGAGTGTTTTCAGATGATTTTGCAGTTTATATAGTACAAAAATGATGAGTATTTAGACACTCATCAATCCCCCACACTAAGATATTGCTAGTCCCTAGCAATGTTTTGAAGCTTTAATGGATTTTAAAAACTCTTTACCAAAAGCCATCACTTCTGGAGTAGCCAAATGTTTCAGTTCAAGTAAGAACCATGGTACACCGATAACCATGTGATTTTGAGCAAACCACCAGCTTTCAACGGATTTGATTTGTCTTTACCAGAAGCCGTACCCTTCGGGACTAGCCAACTCTTAGATAAATTATCAATATTATCTTTGGTGAGCTGAATACCAATTATGGATTTTCCACTGCCTTTACCACAAGCCATAACCTTGCGGGCTAGCCAACTCTTTACTTTTTAGGATATGGTGAGTTGAGAACCATACAATTTTGGGCAAATTGCAAGCCATATAAACGGATTTGAGAAATCTTTACCAAGAGCCGTTTGCTCCTGGATTAGCCAATCCTTTAGTTTATTAGACAAGGCGGACTGATAACCAAATGAGAAAGTGTAAAACACTTACTCCAAAAAAATTTTGGCCAAAAACGGGGGAATTGGTATAATTATATGATAAAATTCGTGAGAATTCCCCCCCACACTTAGAAATGAATATTGCCCTCAATATTCAAAGTACCGGCGGTTATGCCGAAACAAAGAACGTAAAAGGGAAATACTACGGCCATTATTTGAAAATGTTTTTTTTTTTTTTTTTTTGAAACTTGCATATATACACAACATGTGGGGCAACCCCCCCACACTAGGGTGGTAGAAAATAGAAAAAGAAGTGAAATATGGGTGAAAACCCATATGGTGTGTGCTATCTTTTTGATTTCCGAGTCGCTAGCTTGACTCGACCCCGAATTAATTGGTTCATGGGGAAGTAAAGTGGAAGAAACAATCTCCATCGGACTTTCAATCAAGATGTTTGGACAAACAATCCCCGGCAGCGGCGCCAAAATTTGATCCGGTCCGAACCGTCAAGCTAAATCACTCAAGCTTGCCACTTGTGAATGGCAGACCGTAATAAGCTTAAAACTGCCTAAGCCCGAATGCAATGAAGTCCTGGAGAATATAGTGAATTCCCGGGTCGTTATGTCCCACGGAGACTCAATGGTGTGTCAAAACAAACTCAGACGATAGAATGATCACTAAGGATAGTGATCGGAAATGATTTGGATTGAATATTACACTACTGAAAAAGTTAATAAATTAAAGCGACTTAAATACAAATTAAGAAGATTAAAAAGATAAAATATATTAAATAAACGCTATCACTATATTTAAAGTGATGAACGTTTAAAAACCTAAAACTTACGTTTAAATTAAAAACTACGTTAACGCATACAAAATAAAAGCGTGAAAATAAAGAAATAAAATACCTACGGATATGAAAAATACATTTTTACAATCCTAATAATATTAGAAAATTATTAGAAAAAGAGAATTATTTTTATAACTAATTAATTAATTATTATTAATTAAAAACTAATTATAAAGTATTTAAAATGCACTAAAATACAAGAAAATACAAAATTAACCTAGAAAAATGAAATTATAACTTAGAAAAGTCTAAAATATGTTAAAACTTATTTTAAAACTAAAAATATATTTTTTAGACTTTTATGTATTTATTATTAATTTAAAACTATTTAAAACTAATTAAAATGCTAGAAAATACTATTTAAGCTAAGAAAATTATAGAAAAATACTTTTTAAGCTTTTTACATTTATCTAAACTTAAGAAAATTGAAAAATTATTTTTTTGAACCTTTTCTTAATTATTTGTATTTAAAGCTAATTAAAAATGAATAAAAACTGTTTTTATTTAAGAAAAATACCAAACAGTGACAAAAAATTATGAAAAATTCAGGAAAATTCTAAAATATATTTCTAAAGCTGAGAAAAATATAAAAACTAGGGCTTATTTGAGAGAATTAAGGGCTGCTATGTAAACTAATAGGAAATAAGCACTTTATAACAAGCTAATAAGCACAAGATAGCACCAACAGATTACATGAGCTAAATAATAGTTAAACTACTCTAAAGCAACCTTATGCACCTACTCCTAACACCTAAACAGCAGATTAACAAGATTATGGGTAACTGATTCTAACAGCAAAACAGGAACAGGTACCCTAGTTTAAGCTGCTACATCAGCTTATCCAACAAGCTAGAGTAAAAACTAAAAGTATGGGACTCAAGATAACCTAGCAGAGAACATAAATCCAAAGTTACAGCTTATGAGGACTAGCAATGAAGAAACTAGAAAGCAAAACAAAAATGGCTAAATTGTGACAGTGGGCTGAAGTGCAGAAACAGAAAACAGGCACCTAGTTTGAGCTTATGCAACTACTTATCCAATAAGCCAAAATGAAAACTAACACTTGAAATAAGTAGACCACCTAGCTAACTGCTAATAGACCAAAAATGAGACCACATCTACTTGAAATGAACCTTGTGCATTTGCTGCAAGTCATGCAAAAAACTGGATTTGTGACACAGTTGACTTTTAAAAACAGATTAAGATTTTGACTTATATGAGAATTGGAAGCAAATTTTGGACTGATAAAGATGAAAGATGGTGGAATGGAACTGAAACAAGCTAGCTTATTAACTTCTAAACCTATAAATGAAGATTTTAGAAACTGGATTCCAACAGTAAATGTATACAAGACAGTGCAATATGATTTTGACTTAAAAGGAACAAGTGATGCAAAACAAGCACTGATATGGATTTAGCACACTAAGACAAACCTACAGCAACTAAACTACTCCATTTTTAAGCCTCTAAAACAGTTTTAATCACTAAACCAAACACCACTTTAAATGACTGATATGCAATTAAAATGAGCTAAGCACTAGACCAAATTGTATTAATGATCAAATTAAGTTAAACTAACCTACATACAACTTAAGAAACAGGTTTTAACAGTATATAACCACAGATACACAAACAACCATAAAATGCAAATTGACTTGAAATTTTGAAAAGGAGAAACTCACTCACATGAGTTCCAGCTGATATGCAGGCTAAAACAAACACAGAACTACTCTATGCTACTCTAATCCAACCCATATCCACCTCTGCAACACCCATTATCAGCTTCCATGCCCATTTTCACCAACAGTTGACTATTATTGACCATGAACCAAAATTGCTTAAACTTTGAATGTGAACTGATACAAAGCTAACATGAGCTTATACAAGCTTGTTTGAGATTAAATATAAGCTTCTGAAAGCTTAAACATAAGATTTTAAGATTGAAAATTTCAACAGTAACTTGAAATATGGAATTTATCTAAAAACTTGAATTGAGAACTCAACAACACATTACAATGATAAGTTAACTTAAATGTGATACAAAGAAAGTGAAGTTACAACATTTAGACTTAAACTACTACTTTTATTTAAAAAACGACATTAAAGGAAAATTTAAAACTAAAACTACTTCCTTTCTCCTCTTCTCTTGCCTCCTTTTATATTCCAAACTTCTTCCCTCTGACTTCTGAGCTTTTCCCACTAATTTCCTTGACCATTGGATGCTTTGAATGATTTTTGGCCACAGGATCATTTTTGGCGGGAAATGGTTTTGACAGATGGCTATGGTTGAGTGTTAAGGGGGAAGGATCATTTAATGGTTCTTGGAGGCTTGTTGAGGTGGAGGGGACAAGGAGAGGATAAGGTGAGGAGGGGGGATGGTTGTGCTTGAGTGAGCAGGGGAAGCAGGTGGTGAAGGAAGAAAAAGTGGCGCCAAGGGTCTGTTTTATTTGACCAAGGGATTGACCAGATATAATAATAGGGGGGTCAAATTTGGTTGTGGCAGGGGGTCACAATTAGGCAGGGTCCAAATTAGGTTTAATGGGTTAAATAACATAGGGACCAATTGTGTAAATTCTGAAACTTCAAGGACCTAGGCTGCCAATTCTGAAAAGTTTCTCCAAGGACTAAAACTGACAATCTCAAAAAGTACAAGGACTAGACTTGCCATTTTCCAATTTTCCAGGGACCATTTATGTCATTTTTCAAACTTGAGGGACCAAAGTTGTAATTTTGCAAATTTTAAACTTTGAAGGGTTTGTTTTAACAACTTTTGAATCCCATGGACCTTAAATGACATTTTTTCTTTATTTTGATTTACCAGGGACTGTTTTTGACAACTTTTGAAACTTGGGGGACTAAAACTGCCAATTTTGCAAACTTGATACGTTTTCATCGATTTTGATCTTTTTACATTTAAAACACATAAAACACTGATTTGTGATATTTTGATCATTTTGATGCATTTTTGAGTGTTTTCAGATGATTTTGCAGTTTATATAGTACAAAAATGATGAGTATTTAGACACTCATCAATCCCCACACTAAGATATTGCTAGTCCCTAGCAATGTTTTGAAGCTTTAATGGATTTTAAAAACTCTTTACCAAAAGCCATTACTTCTGGAGTAGCCAAATGTTTCAGTTCAAGTAAGAACCATGGTACACCGATAACCATGTGATTTTGAGCAAACCACCCGACTTTCAACGAATTTGATTTTGTCTTTACCGAAGCCGTACCCCTGGACTAGCCAACTCTTAGATAAATTATCAATATTATCTTTGGTGAGCTGAATACCAATTATGGATTTTCCACGGCCTTTACCACAAGCCATAACCTTGCGGGCTAGCCAACTCTTCACTTTTTAGGATATGGTGTGTTGAGAACCATACAATTTTGGGCAAATTGCAAGCCATATAAACGGATTTGAGAAATCTTTACCAAGAGCCGTTTGCTCCGGGATTAGCCAATCCTTTAGTTTATTAGACAAGGCGGACTGATAACCAAATGAGAAAGTGTAAAACACTTACTCCAAAAAAAATTTTGGCCAAAAACGGGAGAATTGGTATAATTATATGATAAAATTCGTGAGAATTCCCCCCCACACTTAGAAATGAATATTGCCCTCAATATTCAAAGTACACGCGGATGCGAAACAAAGAACGTAAAAGGGAAATACTACGGCCATTATTTAGAAAGATTTTTTTTTTTTTTTTTTGAAACTTGCATATATACACAACATGTGGGGCAACCCCCTCACACTAGGGTGGTAGAAAATAGAAAGAAGTCAAAAATATGGGTGAAAACCATATGGTGTGTCTATCGTTTTTGATTTCCGAAGTCGCTAGCTTGACTCGACCCAGATGATTAATTGGTTCATGGGGAAGTAAAGTGGAAGAAACAATCTCCATCGGACTTTCAATCAAGATGTTTGGACAAACTGTTTGGTCAAACAATCCCCGGCAGCGGCGCCAAAATTTGATCCGGTCCGAACCGTCAAGCTAAATCACTCAAGCCTGCCACTTGTGAATGGCAGACCGTAATAAGCTTAAAACTGCCTAAGCCCGAATGCAATGAAGTCCTGGAGAATATAGTGAATTCCGGTCGTTATTATGTCCGGAGACTCAATGGTGAGTCAAAACAAACTCAGACGATAGAATGATCACTAAGGATAGTGATCGGAAATGATTTGGATTGAATATTACACTCTTGAAAAAGTTAATAAATTAAAGCGACTTAAATACAAATTAAGAAGATTAAAAAGATAAAATATATTAAATAAACGCTATCACTATATTTAAAGTGATGAACGTTTAAAACCTAAAACTACGCTTAAATTAAAAACTATATTAACGTACAAAATAAAACGTGAAAATAAAGAAGGAAAATACCTACGGATATGAAAAATACATTTTTACAATCCTAATAATATTAGAAAATTATTAGAAAAAGAGAATTATTTTTATAACTAATTAATTAATTATTATTAATTAAAAACTAATTATAAAGTATTTAAAATGCACTAAAATACAAGAAAATACAAAATTAACCTAGAAAAATGAAATTATAACTTAGAAAAGTCTAAAATATGTTAAAACTTATTTTAAAACTAAAAATATATTTTTTAGACTTTTTATGTATTTATTATTAATTTAAAACTATTTAAAACTAATTAAAATGCTAGAAAATACTATTTAAGCTAAGAAAATTATAGAAAAATACTTTTTAAGCTTTTTACATTTATCTAAACTTAAGAAAATTGAAAAATTATTTTTTGAACCTTTTCTTAATTATTTGTATTTAAAGCTAATTAAAAATGAATAAAAACTGTTTTTATTTAAGAAAAATACCAAACAGTGACAAAAAATTATGAAAAATTTAGGAAAATTCTAAAATATATTTCTAAAGCTGAGAAAAAAACTGGCTTATAAAAACTAGGGCTTATTTGAGAGAATTAAGGGCTCTATGTAAACTAATAGGAAATAAGCAATTTGAAATAAGCTAATAAGCACAAGATAGCACCAACAGATTACATAAGCTAAATAATAGTTAAACTACTCTAAAGCAACCTTATGCACCTACTCCTAACACCTAAACAGCAGATTAACAAGATTATGGGTAACTGATTCTAACAAACAAACAGGAGCAGTACCCTAGTTTAAGTGCTACATCAGGCTATCCAACAAGCTAGAGTAAAAACTAAAAGTATGGGACTCAAGATAACCTAGCAGAGAACATAAATCCAAAGTTACAGCTTATGAGGACTAGCAATGAAGAAACTAGAAAGCAAAACAAAAATGGCTAAATTGTGAGTGGGGTGAAGTCGAGGAACAGAAAGCAGGCACCTAGTTTGAGCTTATGCAACTACTTATCCAATAAGCCAAAATGAAAACTAACACTTGAAATAAGTAGACCACCTAGCTAACTGCTAATAGACCAAAAATGAGACCACATCTACTTGAAATGAACCTTGTGCATTTGCCTTTTGCAAGTCATGCAAAAAATTGGATTTGTGACACAGTTGACTTTTAAAAACAGATTAAGATTTTGACTTATATGAGAATTGGAAGCAAATTTTGGACTGATAAAGATGAAAGATGGTGGAATGGAACTGAAACAAGCTAGCTTATTAACTTCTAAACCTATAAATGAAGATTTTAGAAATTGGATTCCAACAAGAAATGTATACAAGACAGGTAATATGATTTTGACTTAAAAGGAACAAGTGATGCAAAACAAGATGATATGGATTTAGCACACTAAGACAAACCTATAGCAACTAAACTACTCCATTTTTAAGCCTCTAAAACAGTTTTAATCACTAAACCAAACACCACTTTAAATGACTGATATGCAATTAAAATGAGCTAAGCACTAGACCAAATTGTATTAATGATCAAATTAAGTTAAACTAACCTACATACAACTTAAGAAACAGGTTTTAACAAGATATATAACCACAGATACACAAACAACCATAAAATGCAAATTGACTTGAAATTTTGAAAAGGAGAAACTCACTCACATGAGTTCCGTGATATGGGCTAAAAACAAACACGAACTACTCTATGCTACTCTAATCCAACCCATATCCACCTCTCAAGCAACACCCATTATCACTTGTTCCATGCCCATTTTCACCAATAGTTGACTATTATTGACCATGAACCAAAATTGATTGTTAAACTTTGAATGTGAACTGATACAAAGCTAACATGAGCTTATACAAGCTTGTTTGAGATTAAATATAAGCTTCTGAAAGCTTAAACATAAGATTTTAAGATTGAAAATTTCAACAAGAACTTGAAATATGGAATTTATCTAAAAACTTGAATTGAGAACTCAACAACACATTACAATGATAAGTTAACTTAAATGTGATACAAAGAAAGTGAAGTTACAACATTTAGACTTAAACTACTACTTTTATTTAAAAAACGACATTAAAGGAAAATTTAAAACTAAAACTACTTCCTTTCTCCTCTTCTCTTGCCTCCTTTTATATTCCAAACTTCTTCCTCTCTGACTTCTCGAGCTTTTCCCACTAATTTCCTTGACCATTGGATGCTTTGAATGATTTTTGGCCACAGGATCATTTTTGGCGGGAAATGGTTTTGACAGATGGCTATGGTTGAGTGTTAAGGGGGAAGGATCATTGAATGGTTCTTGGAGGCTTGTTGAGGTGGAGGGACAAGGAGAGGATAAGGTGAGGGAGGGATGGTTGTGCTTGAGTGTTGGGGGAAGCAGGTGGTGAAGGAAGAAAAAGTGGCGCCAAGGGTCTGTTTTATTTGACCAAGGGATTGACCAGATATAATAATAGGGGGGTCAAATTTGGTTGTGGCAGGGGGTCACAATTAGGCAGGGTCCAAATTAGGTTTAATGGGTTAAATAACATAGGGACCAATTGTGTAAATTCTGAAACTTCAAGGACCTAGGCTGCCAATTCTGAAAAGTTTCTCCAAGGACTAAAACTGACAATCTCAAAAAGTACAAGGACTAGACTTGCCATTTTCCAATTTTCCAGGGACCATTTATGTCATTTTTCAAACTTGAGGGACCAAAGTTGTAATTTTGCAAATTTTAAACTTTGAAGGGTTTGTTTAACAACTTTTGAATCCCATGGACCTTAAATGACATTTTTCTTTATTTTGATTTACCAGGGACTGTTTTTGACAACTTTTGAAACTTGGGGAACTAAAACTGCCAATTTTGCAAACTTGATACGTTTTTCATCTGATTTTGATCTTTTTGCATTTAAAACATATAAAACACTGATTTGTGATATTTTGATCATTTTGATGCATTTTTGAGTGTTTTCAGATGATTTTGCAGTTTATATAGTACAAAAATGATGAGTATTTAGACACTCATCAATAGCACGAAATGTAAAAATAAAAACAAAATAAAACCTAACTCACTTTCGTAGGAATCACGGTTGCATTTAGCGCATGCAACAAGCCTTTTAAACCCTCGGTGTCCGAGGGACGAGTGAAGTCTTGTGAGGGTTTACAGGGAACACACCCACAAAGTTCATTTAATTACTAATACAAGGTTATGAAAATGTTTTGAAACTGTTTTTATTAAAATATTTCATATCAGAGGATAGTTAAGGCGTAACTGGATCGGCCCAGTTACGGCGTAGGTGAGTTGACTTAATAAAATGTTTACCAGGAAGGGATTACGGCGTAACTGGATTGGCCCAGTTACGGCGTAATAAGAAAGCCCGAGAAAGAAGATACCTGGAACATGGATGTTACGGCGTAACTAGATCGGACTAGTTATGGCGTAGTTAGAATGAAATGGGCAGATGGCCTTACTGATCGCCAGTTACGGCGTAAATGGATCGGCCTATTACGCCTTAATTACTATCTGATGTTGTTGACCCTACTGAGGGCCCACGTGTGTCCGAAACCCCTCCTGGTTGACCCGAAACTCGATCGACACAGGACGACCATCCAGTGCCCTCTTCGCCTTGAGTGCCGTATTCTTAGTGGGACCACGCACCACCTTCCCGCCTTTCCCAGTTTTGGCGTTTGGGTTGGCAGCTTTGGATTTAGAGCCTACAAGTAATCAAATTCAAGTGATGATGACATAAAATAACATTTTATCAATTTAAAATAACATGTAATCCAATACAGTTTATTGAAAAATAATTCAGAAATTCTTACGCTGGCAATTGGTGCCTATCCTCCTCGAGGGACCACAAGGTGGCGAATTACCTCCATCGCCACCGTGAGACCTAGCTACAACATCTGCCATCTGTTTAACGAACATAGAAATCAGTGAAGAAACATATATATAATTAAATAAATAAATAATTAAATAAATAAATAAACAAACAAATAAACACATTCAACAATATATATCAACAAGATAATTATGATAAATAAATAAATCAATAAATAAATAAACAAACAAATAAACACATTTAACCACTCGATAACAATTTCATTCAAATAATTAAGTGTTGTTCTACAAATTACAATTCGAGATTAGTCTCCCACATCATAAACATAAAATTCAACATTATTAGTACTGTCATCTTCATTCTCGTGGTCGTCATCATCATCAGATGCTAAATCATGAGGAACGTGATCATCATAATCAATATCATCTTCGTCTTCCACAATAGTGATAATTGGTGGTGGTGCCTCAACTTCCGCTGGTTGAACATCTATATTTATAATGTTATAATCCAACTGATCCAACTCAGCAGAGAGTGTGATATGTGATGAGTTGTTGTCATGTAAAACATCCTGGTTGTCTTCTACCACAATGATATCCGGGTTCCAAATCTTTCGATGATAAGAATCTTGGACGGCCTTCCAATTACCACGTTTACCTGGGAAATCAAGGTAAAAGACTTGTGTTGCTTGCGTTGCAAGAATGAATGGTTCGTTTTGAAACGATACACGATCGGTCATAATTTGCGTAATGTTGTTTCTATAGGTACAGCGTTTTAGGCGATTACTGTTATTAGTGTCGAACCATTTGACTTTAAACAACACAATATTGAATGAAATATATGAAAACTCGAGAATTTCTTCAAGCTGGCCATAATGCATTCCTCCATCAAGGTTAGGAGTTGAAATTCCGCTGTTTTGAGTTGAACGACGTAAATCACGGTCATGTACAGTAAACTTCACACCGTTGACTACGCAAGAGTTGACTGAGACTGCAGTACATGATGGTCTACAAGCCAAAGCGAATAACTCGGAGGTACAACTTAGGTCCTTCTGTACTTTTAATTCACGAATCTATGATAAAGTTAAGAATAGATAGATATGAGTAATAGTCGTTATTTATACAGGGTAATACATACAATAAGTCTACCTTCATCTCAAACCAGTGAGGAAACCCTTCTTCCAAGTCTCTGCCAGGAAATGCCCTGTAAATGTTCATGATATTAGAATAAGTCGTCGAATAACAACTTACGTGAAACAAATTTTGAAATAAAACGCGTACCTCTTGTACGCGTTCATGTACGGGGTCGATTTCATGACTGTTTTGTAGTACGTACCATACTAATTGCTTCATTGTGTCTGCTTTAAACCGAACTAATGATTGTTTACCATTCTTTTTGCAGACTGATTGAAACACCTCAAATCGACTTGTTGGCCTTGGACCGTCCTCATTCCGTCGGACGATTAAATATCGTCTCAACACCCCGAAAATAATGCGAACAGAAAGTCAATGCTTCATCAGCAATATAACCCTCCGCTATTGAACCTTCAGGCTTGGCTTTATTTCTGACATAATTTTGAGCTTTCTCATGTATCTTTCAAATGGATACATCCACCTCATGTAAACAGGACCGCCTTCAATAGCCTCTTCCGTTAGATGAATAACCAAATGAATCATAATGTCAAAAAAAGCTGGAGGATATATTTGCTCGAAACAGCACAAAATGTTGATCAGTTGTGCTCTAGCTTTCAACATGTCATCCACCATCAAAGTTCGAGCGCATATTTGTTTGAAGAATGAACAAAGCTCGAATATTGGAGTTGCGGTGGTTTGGTCCTTCAAGTAATTTTGAAGTCCAGCAGGAAGCAACCGTTGCATCATTATGTGACAGTCATGAGCCTTCAATCCTGTTATGTTGCTATCGTTGTCGGTCACTTTATGCTTGAAGTTAGATCCAAACCCATCAGGTAGTTTAACACCTTTGATGAATTAAGAAAAAATATCAGGATATTAGAATAAGTTGTCGAAATGAATACATGAATTAATTCGAACAAAGAAATTTTCAAATAAAACGCGTACCTTTAATGAATTGACAAAAAGGTTTTCTTTCTTCGGTTGTGAAAGAGTACGTAGGATGAGGCTTAGAGCACTTCCCGTTTCCTTTGTTGATGAGCCACAAGTCAGTACGAATATTCAAATTTTGTAAGTCTTGTCTTGCCTTGTTGGTGTCTTTTGATTTGTCATTCATTAACAAAGTACCCAACACACTCTCACACACATTTTTTCGATATGCATGACATCTAAATTGTGTTTTAGTGTAAGAAAAGACCAATACTCTAGCTCGTAGAAAAGAGATTTTTTTGTCCAATTCAATTCGCGATCTTGATCACGTTTTTTTTTTCGCACCCCTATATCTTGGATGTTTCCCCGGGACACGTTTAGGCAATCTTCTTAGTTGATCCAAGATGTCATCACTAGTAAATTTTCTAGGAGGGTCTGTATTATCTACCTCTTTATAGAATGCCCTTCTGTTCTTCCGCCATTTATTGGTCATGCTTAAGAATCTTCTGTGACCAACATAAGCGGTTTTATTTAACACGCGCATAGCTGGAGTGTCTACATTACATGTCGGACATGCCATGTAACCTTGCCCACTCCACCCAGACAAACTACTTCGAGCGGGAAAGTCATTGATAGTCCATAAAAGCGTTGCTTTCATACAGAATTCGGTGCCTGTAACAGCATCCTTAGTCATGACTCCATCTTTCCATAAAGTCTTTAGGTCATCAATCAAAGGCCTTAGGTAAATATCAATATCCTTCCCTGGTGATTTGGGGCCCGGAATTAACAATTTCAACATAAGAGAAGTCTCTCTCATACATATCCAGGGAGGCGTATTGTATGTGGTTAATATGACCGGCCACATGCTGTATGACTGACTAAGGTTGCCGCACGGATTGAAACCATCAGCAGCCAACCCTAACCAGACGTTTCTTTTTTCTTTAGCAAATTCCTTCGAATACTTGATGTCAATTTCTTCCATGCTTGACCATCAACCAGGTGTTGCATCTTACCGTTCTCCATAGACTGCCCAGACGCATGCCAAGTCATATGTTTGCAGTGTGTTTAGACTTGTACAAACGTTGTAGTCTAGGAATGATAAGAAAGTAACGCAACACCTTGTTAGGAACTTTCTTCCCCAGTGTGTTCTTTTCTTTCCATCTACTAGCGCCGCAGATCGGACAAGTCTGCAAATCTTCGTTACCCGCCCCCGATATAAAAAGCAATCATTTACACAAGCATGTATCGATTCATATCCTAACCCGATAGTTTTTAATGTCTTCTTTATTTCATAGTATGACGATGGCATCTTGTATCCTAGAACGGGCGAAAAAACTTCCTTGAATAAAGTTAGGAACTCATTAAATGTGGTGTCCCTCACTTTTACTTTTGACCTTGATGTGCGTAATCTTTTCCATAAAGTCTAATGAAGACATCCACTCACAGGCTGGATATAGTTTTTCGTTGGCAGTGGCAAGTAACTCCTCATACTCATTACGTTGAGAAATTGCGTCGTTACTTGTCTCGCCAATATTTCCTTGAGTTGGATCATCTGGTTCGTTATTCGGACCAATATCATGAAGGAACTCAGCCATGTCACTCATCCCAGGGTGTCTTGTGTTGTGTACGGTTTTTCGGCCATCCGGCTCACCATGATTATACCATTTCGTATAACTATGGTCCCAGCCATTTGTGTGTATGTGGTCAAACAAAAATTCGTGCTTTATCCAATTTACGTTTAAACAAAGAGCACAGGGACATTTTAACATGCTGGATTTGTAAAGCTGTGTCCAAACACCTTGTGTCCAAACACCCCTTTATTTCATAGTATGACGATGGCATCTTGTGTCCAAACACCCCTTTTCCAATACTAAATTACATATGCTCAAAGAATGAAACTGAGGAAACAATATCATATTTAACAAAAACGAATTAAGAACCATATTAATTCATCATAAATTTAATATTTTTGTTTTTCCGATAGCTATATATCTACTCTGTTTCGTCAAGTCTCATCAATAAATCCCAAGCGTTGGATAACCTGGAGATACAACCCAGCTGCTCAAAATTCAAGTCTTCGTTTCTTTTGACCAGATATTTTGTAACGACAGACGATGGAACTAAAGATATGCCGTTTTAATTTTAAAATAATTTAGGGTTTTTACGTAATGAAAAGACTATCCAAGCATCGGGGTTTTAGTTATGTATTAATAGTTGCAATAAAGTGTAATTTTTCTGAATAGCAGGTTTTGCCGGGGACATGTCCTCCGGAAAAGTTTTGGCGGGGAATTTTCCCGCGAACAATTAACATGCTTTTGACTTTGGTCAAATTTTGATAAAAGTTGAAAATACTTTTGGCGGGGACACGTCCCCGGAGAAACTTTACATTGAATTTTGACTATCCGGTCAAAGTTTAATAAAAATCAAACTTACTTTCGCCGGGGACATGTCCCCGCAGAAAGTATCCGTTGAATTTTCCGTAACAAGTCAGCGTATTTATGTGCCACGTCAGATTTTATTTTGTCTTTTAGTGACTTTCGCCGGGGATATGGTGTCCCCGGCGAAAAGCTCCTCGCCCGTCCATCCGATTGTTGTAGTGCCACCTGTAACTCAAAGTGATTCACCTTATTTTTTCTATGCTGCCAGCTAAGTTATTTTGTATTTGACCCGTTTGAACCATTATGCATTCAAATATACACCAACACGGCTCGTTTCCAAGTATATGGATTGAAATTGCCACTATTATATAGAACCAAACCAAGGAATATGCTTTTGAACTAATTGGGAGGGCTTCTTGATATACTAGGAGGGTCAAGTAGATTGTCCTAGTAAACAAGACTATCTATAAATGTGAAAATTTAACTAAAATTGATGGTGTAAGGAAACATGAAGGTGTGGAAACACATTCAATCTTTTGGCATCAATGTCTGCTGATCCTTCAACCAAATTGAGATGAGATTAAAGATAACGATGCTAACAAAGAGTATTAGGAAGAGACAAATCAAAATGCTATTATGTTGTTGCTGCAAAATTAGTTGCATCTCGAGCTACTCACAAGGTTATCATTTTTTTTCTTCGTTTTGGGTAAAAGGATTCAATTACCTCTTGTAAATTTTATTACGCCAAAAAACAAATAAGTATAATGGATGTAGGTGAGTCCCATATCTCAGCCTAAAAAGGCAAAAAAAAAAAAAAATGCTCCTACTATGCTTAACACATATCTAGCATAAGAGTGACATGAAAAACTTATAGGACTAATAACGCTACACGCGTCGTTCGGGGTCAAAGGAACTTCCTTTTCGTCGAGCAAGTTTTTCAACACCCTAGGCAGTGAACCTAATCGTTGTAGTGTAGTAATTAGGGTAAGCCACGGGTATTAATATCGTTCTATAGGGGAATAGGAATGCCAGTAAGAAGTTACTACGCTAAGGTTGGGGTTGAGGAAGATTATTTTTTATCTTTTTATGTTTTTTAGGAAATTGAAAGGTACGAATCTCGGGGTTTGAATTTAGGGGTTGGTATTGCTACCGATTACTCTACTAATCTAATTATCTAGTCTAAGGTGTATGTAGTCTATGTCTAATTATTGTGTGATCGTATGATAGTTTAAAGATGTGTTTACTTAGGTTTTACTACTCCTTAATTATCTCCTATTGGTGGTTGAATTGTCACGTCCTTATTCTTAGTTGCGTTGTGTGTCTAAAGTTGTAGGGTATGCGTATGTTCCCTAAGTCTTTGAACTTACCAAAGGGTCTCGTCTACAAAACCCACTAGGGATAATAAACTCTTACTCTAAGGCACTTTTTGGATGGTTTAGCTTACAACTACTCAAGGAGCTATATTCTAAGGTTCACAAAGATTTAATCAAGCATTAAGTACACAACGAATGACCTATCGCACTACTAGGTCATTAATCAACTAAGATAAGAGACAACCAATCAATATTCAATAATTAAGTTTCATATTCCCTAAGCAAACACACAAGTAAATTAGCCGGACATGGAGAACATGCAAGCATACACACAAATAATCAAAGACATAATTGAATTAATGAAGTAAAACACTTATCTTGGTGTAAGATAGGGTTTGGAACCCTAAAATACTGTACAAGACAGCCTTGGTTCGGTTTAGGTTTTTACTCCAAAAGACTACACACAAATACTAAAAAATTCGGATTCTATATATAAGATTACACATGCGACGGCGTCACCTTATGTTTTGTGACGCCGTCGGGTCGCCGTCATTAGGGTTTCGGCTTGGTCAAGTTAGACTTGCGACGGCGTCACCTTGTGATTGTGACGCCGTCCTCTTCAGCTTCTGACGCCGTCTGGATTGAATTTAGGCCGTCTGAGTTGCGACGGCCTACTCTTTTATAACTTGACGTCGTCACTTGAAAATAAGAGTTTTGGCTTCTGTCCCGTCACAAAATCCTCCGACGGCGTCGCAGATAAGCAGTGACGCCGTCACCTTGTATTTTCAGTAGCTGGAATGCCTCGATTCTTGACTTTGGCCATTTTCTTCGTATATCCGCGCCTTTTCGTCCAAATAAGTGCCATTACAGCAATTTGCCTTCAAGACACCTAAAAAGTGAAAAGGAACGATATTAAGTAATAACGGATACAAAAGTGATCAAATAAGGGCTTAAACGACCCCTCAAAAAGGTACCTTTTAAAACCTTATCAAATATCCCTACACTTGGTATTTGCTTGTCCTCAAGCAAATGTGCTTTTAGCCAATTAATTTATAAGTTAGGGGTCATGAAGCATTGGTTTAAAATAGTCCACAACACATATTAGCCCGAAAAGTCATAACAAGCACGGAAATTACATACTAGCACCTCACATGGGGTGTTTAGATACTCACATCTCTCTCGGGTGTATATGAAATATAACAAGTTAGAAATGGAAGATAAACACTCATTAACCGGTCCTAGTACATAGATTACCATAGGCTTGAGAATAGATCAAACCTCCATCGCTTTGGCGTAAGCACCTAGAAAAGACTATCAAAGAGGTCTTTAAAGGGTTGTAACGTTAGGCTTACGGTAGGGAAACAAAGGGTTTGGTGGGATAGGCTTTTTAGTGGTGGCAAGTCAAAAATCTCTATGTTAAATGCATACGAAGAATGGCGTTGCTAAGCCAAGACTCGACACTCTAGACTTTAGCTAACTGAAACAAACAAACATAAATTTAAAGGATAGATGTAGGATGGTTGCCCGTTTTTTTTTTTTTTTTTTTTTTTTTTTCATACACTTTTACTCTACCATCCTCTACGGTAACATCAAAATGATAGGGATTTATAGGCACATCCCTACACTTGAGTTTTTATTACTCTAACACTAATTTGACCTGAATTGAAAAGATCAAAACACTTGGGGTACATTATTACCGAAACAAAGGGAATTTGAATTTAACGTTCCCTTCCCGTCATTTCATAAACTTTAACTTTTTCCATGAATCCCAATCGTCCCAAAACTGTGTACAAAGGATATGACTCGACTTAGCAACTCATGCAAGCAACCAGATAATTGAACTAAGGGTTTAGGGTGATAACAAAAATGCACTAAAAGTGAGTGCATAAAGGGTAGGCTAAGGCGATTTGGGTGTATATTTAGGGGTGGGGTGTAAACAATGCTCTTCATTGATATTCCAGAAAAACCGAAACATCACGAGAACCGCGAAAAGGATAGGCTCTGAGGGGTTAACTAGGGGTATCGTGTACTAAAGATGAGTACAACGCAAAGGGTGTGGGGGAATTACTCAACCGATGTGGAAGAAGTAATTATATTACGGGTGTCAAACAAGGGTTATCCTAATGCCTCTTATCATTTAGTTATTCCTAACTACACAAGTGTAGTCTTACTAGCGATCTCGGAATGCATCACAAAACAAGTTCTCGAATCTAATATACTACCGGTTCACACTCTAAGCATTAAAGATGAATGCTTTTAATTCCTACTAATCTAAGGGCGATCCTCATATTTTGGGTGGAATTTAGGTGGTAAAGGGTTTTGTGCTAGTCATGCAACTTCCTATCCGTGAGACGCTTTTGTTAAAACTAATGGCCCACTCCTATATGTCATGAAAAATTAAAAATTTGGTGCCAAAATTACCCTGACCGACATTTTCTGATGGTTTATTACACAATTACACTTGGACAAAGCAAATAGTCAAGGATAAGCATAGTTTCAAAGTTCCCGTTTTATTTTCCCTCCCTACACTTAAACTGAACATTGTCCCCAATGTTCCCCCAAAGTATCAAAGTTATGATAATGGAAGGTAATGAAAAACGAAAGAAACTAATACTCCCCTGATTAGCTCGGTATGATCCGTGTGAAGTAGTGGTTAAATCCTTTCCAAGAAGAATTTATGCGTGAAAAGCTCCTTCCAATCTTATGTAACTTCTTCTTGATAAATTAAACCTGCATATTTGAAGAAAAAAAACGAAACCTTCGCGTAAAATCGGCGGTAATAATATAAATTAGACTCGATTTAAACTAGGATATAATGCTTGTGGAATGGATGTTTACAGAATTTCTGGAAAATTAAGACCGGGAAAATTCCAAAAATTTATAAGTAGCTCAGAAAACGAGAAAAAATAATCTGAAGTTTTACTCCTTCCTGACGCCGTCAGGTTGAAATCCTGACGCCGTCAGGTTATCCTGACAAAAACTGGTCTGCGATTTTCTAGAAAAAATTCTGGAAAATTTACATCTTTAGAATCTGGAAAAATTTCTGCAAAACATCCATTATGACTCGATACAAGCATTTGACTCGAACAAACACACATATATATCTTTTAATTAATTGTTATTCTCATGTTTACATTTCTTTTGAAAACGTGTGTAATCCTCCCTACACTTATCCCTTATGTAAAATACCTTTATATGCAATTAAGACGAGGTTAAAAACAAAATAAAGCATTTTTACAAATTTAAACATGAGAATATTCAATTAATAAAAGATACATGACACAAATAAGCAAACAATTAAGCATGGGTTGCCTCCCACGAAGCGCTTTTCTTTATTTAAGAGTCTTGTAGCTAGACTCGTAGACGTGCTCTTACGTTACCTCGCGCACGCTCACGTGCAAGCCATTCCAACGCTCTTTCATTCTTTTTGTAATCATCTCCTAATTCAAGGCATTTTTTGTAATACTGCTTAGTTTTCTCATATGGGTACCTAAGCCCACTTTGCTTATCCCTTTCACTAAGCAATGGAATAGGGGTCATTCTATTACAAGCCTCAATGTCCTTATGTTTAAACCTAGGATGAACGCGTGGCATTTGGTAGATAAAATCTTCAACTTCATCAGAGAATGTAATTAGACCATCAATCATCCGTTCATTCAACCTAGTCAATTTTTTGAAAGGTTTTCCAAAAATTACTTGAGTGAGGTCCTTATCAATAAATTCTCCTAAGTCTTCTAAGACCATGAACTCTACCAAATAAGCAAAACTTCCAACAAACACACGCAAATGAGTAACCGCTTCAACAACATTGTTCCCTTGATAAGTTAACTCATTGATCTTGATTTTATTGTGTAGGTCCCTTGAGATTAAGTTTAATGGCAAGAATGAATTCAAGTAAGCATTGAACCCTTCTAATCCTATCTTGCAAGGGAATTGCATGTTAAAGGGCCCATCCTTCTCATTTCTACACCTAGGGTCAAAACATTGGGAGGGGTCTTCCTTTATTTCAGAACTAACTTCATTGATGACCTCCCCACTATCAAGTGCTTCACCATACTCAAATTCCTCATCGGAATCTGAGTCATAGAAAGGACTTTGTTGTTGCCAATTTATCTCATTATGCCCTAGGTGATTTCCAAAATGGTGAACGGGTTAGGGGTGTTGTGGGATTGCGTTCTCAATTGCGGGATTGGGAACGGGTAGGGTGAAGAATCTTCGGTGGAAGATCCTTATCATGGTGAGTGATGGTTTTTACGAACAAAGGTCACGAAGAAGGGGAATAGACTAAGAGAAAGCTAAAAATGAGAAAAAATTTACTTGATAGGAATCAAGCAAAGAAACCTAAACGAGGTGGACTACTAACTAGCTATTCTATTCTCCGGCAGCGGCGCCAAAAACTTGATAACGCTACACGCGTCGTTCGGGGTCAAAGAAACTTCCTTTTCGTCGAGCAAGTTTTTCAACACCCTAGGCAGTGAACCTAATCGTTGTAGTGTAGTAATTAGGGTAAGCCACGGGTATTAATATCGTTCTCTAGGGGAATAGGAATGCTAGTAAGAAGTTACTACGCTAAGGTTGGGGTTGAGGAAGATTATTTTTTATCTTTTTATGTTTTTTAGGAAATTGAAAGGTACGAATCTCGGGGTTTGAATTTGGGGGTTGGTATTGCTACCGATTACTCTACTAATCTAATTATCTAGTCTAAGGTGTATGTAGTCTATGTCTAATTATTGTGTGCTCGTATGATAGTTTAAAGATGTGTTTACTTAGGTTTTACTACTCTTTAATTATCTCCTATTCGTGGTTGAATTGTCACGTCCTTATTCTTAGTTGCGTTGTGTGTCTAAAGTTGTAGGGTATGCGTATGTTCCCTAACTCTTTGAACTTACCAAAGGGTCTCGTCTACAAAACCCACTAGGGATAATAAACTCTTACTCTAAGGCACTTTTTGGATGGTTTAGCTTACAACTACTCAAGGAGCTATATTCTAAGGTTCACAAAGATTTAATCAAGCATTAAGTACACAACGAATGACCTATCGCCTACTAGGTCATTAATCAACTAAGATAAGAGACAACCAATCAATATTTAATAATTAAGTTTCATATTCCCTAAGCAAACACACAAGTAAATTAGCCGGACATGGAGAACATGCAAGCATACACACAAATAATCAAAGACATAATTGAATTAATGAAGTAAAACACTTATCTTGGTGTAAGATAGGGTTTGGAACCCTAAAATACTGTACAAGACAGCCTTGGTTCGGTTTAGGTTTTACTCCAAAAGACTACACACTAAAACTGAAAAATTCGGATTCTATATATAAGATTACACATGCGACGGCGTCACCTTATGTTTTGTGACGCCGTCGGGTCGCCGCATTAGGGTTTCGTCTTGGCCAAGTTAGACTTGCGACGGCGTCACCTTGTGATTGTGACGCCGTCCTCTTCAGCTTTCGACGCCGTCTGATTGAATCTAGGCCTTCTGAGTTGCGACGGCCTACTCTTTTATAACTTGACGTCGTCACTTGAAAATAAGAGTTTTGGCTTCTGTCCGTCACAAAATCCTCCGACGGCGTCGCAGATAAGCAGTGACGCCGTCACCTTGTATTTTCAGCAGCTTGAAGTGCCTCGATTCTTTACTTTGGCCATTTTCTTCGTATATCCGCGCCTTTTCGTCCAAATAAGTGACATTACAGCAATTTGCCTTCACAAGACCTAAAAAGTGAAAATGAACGATATTAAGTAATAACGGGTACAAAAGTGATCAAATAAGGGCTTAAACGACCCCTCAAAAAGGTACCTTTTAAAACCTTATCAGGGACCTAATAAAAATCCTATCTAATTTGACCACGAAGACTAATGTCATAAGTGTTAGCAAACTTCATTTGGGCTTCAGTCAAGCCACAATCGTCAAAATCATCATCATCATACGGGTTTTCATCATAGGTATCCTCCTTCCATTTCTTGTATAAGCTCTTCCTACCTACTCCACCACCACTTTTAGAGATTTCATTAACGAAACTCGTAGATTCCATATAAGTAGCAGTTTCATTGTAGACCTCGAGCACTTTATCATCACTATCCGTATTATCCGGATCAACAACCTTTGTAGAACTAGGAAGCGTTGATTTACAAGGTTTTAGCGGCTTTCCATCATCTCCAACTAGCACAAGCTTCCCATCAAGCATCTGACTTTCGAGTTCACTGATCCTTGCAACCAAATGTGTAATACTTGGACTACTAGATGCCGTACCAACCAAAGATGTAGGGACATTACCACTTGGTTCTACATTAGCATTAGAAGCCTTATCCAATTCACCTAGAACATCAAATGCATTAGAAGTACTTGCCACTTTTGCATCCATTTTTGGTTGTCTAGACGTAGAAGCCTCTTTTGTATTATCTTTTGAATTAGAATCCTTGGTATTCTTTGGTGCAAGGGCCTATACTCAACCTTTCTCATTGGAACACCATTAAACTTCTTTGGATTAGCTCCTTTTCGCTTCACAACCGTAAAGCCATCATTAGAGTTTGAAACCTTTTTTGATACACCCGAACTCTGACCAAGGCTATCATGTTGTACTTATCTATTTTTGGTTCGCAAAAGACTTTTATGAAAAGTTTTTAAAAATAATACTTGTTGGAAGCAGATGTTGTGGGAACTCAGTTGTTAATGTTAGTTAATTACACATACAAATATAAAGCATATAAGTTTTGGTATGGGTTAAAACAAGTTTGGTTTACCTGAAATACTTTGTCCATCTTTATCAAAATGAGCTGTTAAATTATTCATGTAAATTGCTAAAATATATTTCGAAACATATTTGAGTATTCAGTGAGCAGCAGCGTTCGACACAATATGATTGTTTTAAACTCCTTTCTATCGTATGTATATGCAAAAACATTTATGCTCAAAACTATACCTTGCTTAAAACTAAATGTTGTGTTTGGCATTGATTCTCACTTGAAGAATGAACTAGTACACGATACTCAAAATTTCATTTACATGCAAATGACCTTAAACAGTGATTTAAACTTTGTAATAGTGACTTATTGACTCGTCTGCATACTGATTATCTGATTCACATTTACATGTGTTGTTCACCATAAAATTATTAAAGTTTTTTAGGCTGTTTTTATATATATTTGATAGTAGAGTGGTAGATTATATACCTGCACACTACCTCAACTTCAATCTTGTTCGTGCATCTTAATCGTAGATCCTAATATCTAAATGCAGTGTACTATCGGAGCATGGAACATTTCATATCCATTACAGTTCTAATATGATTTATAAAGCAAAATGGGTGGGTCGGGTGACATATCAGCATGGCGTTTGGTGAAAATGTGTAATTTTTGGTATGGGTCGAAACAAGTTATGTTTACCTGAAACACTTTGTCTATCTTATTGCCACTCGCTTTTAAATTTATCATTCAAACTGCCTAAGGCTGGATTTCTTGATATGTAAGGACCTTATGTGTCAAACTTTGGCGAATAAACAAAATAATTAAACCAGTCAAGACCATATTTGGTCCAGTCCTAAACTTTTGAAAAGAAAAAAAAATGGCTATTTTACTTACTCATTGATCGGAAACAGGGTGGCCTTATAGTAAGATATTCCATCTTGCTTTAACAAATATGGATTTTCCAGTCGTTCTCAGCAAAGCTAAGTCACAGTTACTAAAGAATAGCGATACTTTAACCTTTTGTTTCTTAACCAAACCAATTGATTTTGAGAGGCGTGTAGACAATTTAAAGTTTTGTGAACATATTTAGGGTTATCATTCTTGATGCATTGATCTTTTATGTGGAATGAGAACATGTTTCTACTTGCACATATAGACAAACTTAACATGTCAAAACACATAAAATATTAACGTGCCAAATAGTGAATAACCTATTAGTTTGTGGGAGTTAAAACACACGTAAACGAATAGAAGTGTGTAAGCTTATGGGGACACACGCATTAAACACAAGAGTAGGTTTATGTACGTTTAACTTGACCCATAAACCCGACAAAAATTGTGTCCCAAACAGCCCCATATGGCCGGTTCCCAAGGGGGTGTTTGGATGGGATTATTTTAGGAATAAGGAGGTATATTTGGATTAGGAAAGGGTTGTCTTGGAGTCCAAGATTTCTAAGATTCTTGAGGCTATAAATACACCACCCCCTAAGCTCCACAATGTTTTTATTTCAATCTATTAATTCTAATCCCTAAAGATCGACCGATCTATATACCCTCACCAATAGAATCGGCCAAACCCTAAACCTTAGGGTTTTGACCGAATTTATTCACCACCTTAGAACCCTAGTTCGTGGGGTCTTAGCTGATGTCGTTGGTGTTGTTTTGATCGAGCAGGAAGGCGTCCATGGTGGGCGTTTGGTTGCTGGTTGTCGAACAACAAAAGAAGGCCAAAAACCTTCTTCATCCGATTTCGGACAAAAAAGGTTTTGGGTTGTCGGGTAGCTCTTGTTCTCGGACAACAAAGGGATCAAGGGTTTTGTTTTGTATTTCAATCTCGTACAAGTACACGTGCTATTTTGATTCGGGAGGTTCAATTAACAAGCATTGTTTGAGTTAACGTACACGAAAAGCTTAATCGGGCGTATTCGTGATTAGTGTTTGTGTGTGATACTCGTAGAGGTATCTATTTTAGATACTATGGTTTCATTGGTTCTCATGTTTGTTAATAGCGTGCAGTTGACGCAAAAGGTTAGTTTTCTATTTACCTTTTATTTATTATTGTTTATTATTTATGTGTTAACCTAATTGCATAAACTAGATCCATATTTCGCTGCGTACTCGTTTGTATTACTTGGTTAACTAGATTATAAAATCTCAACAGTGGCATCACGAGCCATCTCATTTTTGCGATTATGGGTTACACGCTTTAATAAACATGTTTAAAAGGCTGCATGAAATCTAATTAGTTATTCGTTTTATTTTTGTTTTGACAACTATATGCAATACTTGTCAATTATTAATAAAAAAATAACAAGACACACACAAATTAAATTAAATTGTTATATTAAATTAATTTGTTAATTGGAATTAAATTTGTTAATTAGAATTAAGGGCAAATTGCATAAAAAGGTATCAAACTTAAGTCCAATTTCAATTTAAGGTACTAATCTTTTTTTTCCTCAATTTAAGGTATCAAACTTTTTTCTTGTTGCAATGTTAGACAACTAATAGGTTTCTAAGTTAAAAAGTCTACTCATCAAGTTAAAAACCCAAACACCCTCTTTTTGTTGGTTACACCCAATTCCAAACATTACTCATCTTCAACCTCCCATTTACCCACAAAACTTCCCTTCAACTATCATCTCTAGCCATAATCCACTTCCCCTTTTCTTTATCACAACCAATAACCCATCAAACACCTAAACCACTACCACCATCAAACACCATAACCACCACCACCTATCAAACAACACCATTGTTGCCCATCAAACACCATAAAAACACACAGCCGCTGCTTACCATACAAAACCCACAACCGCTGCCACCATCAAACACTACAACCTCCACCACCCCATCAAACGCTAAACACCACAACCTCCACCACCCCATCAAACGTTAAACACCACACCAGCCGCCACCATCAAGTACCACAACACAACAGCCGCCACCATCAAATACCACAGCCGCCGGCGCCAACACAGGTTGGATATCAGCCGCTGCTCCGCTGCTCCGCTGCCTCTACACCAGGTGATTATGTTTATTTAGTTTGACTTAAAAGTCGTAGGAATTTTTGGAGACCTTATATGCATTGGTGAATTTATGGTGGTGTTTGATGATGGTAGTTAGGAGTTTGTAGACATGAGTTGTGACTGTGATGCTTGATAATGGTGGTGGTTATGGTGTTTGATGATGGTAGATTAGATGTTGAAGAAAGGGGAAGAAAGGGTGTGATTGGAATTATTGCGATGTCAACATAAATTGCCAACAAGGATGCCACATCTGCAATTATTGTCAACTCATAACAAAATTACCTACTACCTGACTAGTAGGTAAAAAAGTCCTTAATTTGTACGATATAATAAGTTAGATACCTTAAATTGGGAAAAAAAAAGTCGGATACCTTAAATTGAAATTGAACATAAGTTTGATACCTTTTTATGCAATTTGCCCTAGAATTAAAGGTTAATTAGAATAAATGTTAATTAGAATTATATTAATAATTAGAATTACATATTGTTTATTAAATACATAAAATAGCGTAATTAATTGTTAATTAGTTTACCATGCTTTTTATGTGTTTTTCCAGCCACAAGACCCACTCAATTGCTTTTTGTGATGTATGGGGCGATCTAGGTTTCGTACCTAGTGACGGTCTTATGGTTCTCCTTTTGGGGAAGACTCACGAGAGAACTCGGAACAATATGTGTTTATATATTGATGTTTATGTTTATATATTTGTGATTCTTTATGTGCATTATTGTTACTTGTTTTTGACACCTAATTGTATGCAATATGGAATAATACATATCGTAATCATAACATCAATATTGGTATTTATTTACAAGCTTAAATATCATGCTCATTGTGACCTGCTATTTGTTTTGTGGAAAATTGTTTTTGTTAAATAAAGTGACCTAAACTATTGTAACAAGTTTTTCATGAATTTAAAAACTAGACGCTATGGATACTTGGGATGTACGGCTCACCCACTAGAACAGACTATAAAGGAGGTTTAAGGAGGTGCACGCAGTCACACCTAAAGGATTTCTGATTATTGCCTAGCGCTGACCTGGTCCTCCACCTCCATGCGAGTTCGATTGGAGCTACCGTGAACCATGATGATCACTACAGTGTCATTCCCAAAAGTTTTTATAATAAGTGTTACAAAGTTGTTTTGCATGCTTCTTTGTACACGACGTTTACCACATTTATGTGCATACCTATTTGTTAATTTTAAGTCTATGTCATCCAACTATGAACATGTGCATTTGGATTGACTTCTCTGGTCAGACCTCAGGGCCTTTCCAACCCATAGTAATTTTTTCACTTAGGTCAGACCTTTGGTTATTTTTGCAAGTTTATACTTGGTCGACTTATTTCGAGTTGGCTTGGTCAGACCTTGAACCAGAGGCATAAGATGAGAACTAAACATCCTCATGACATTATTACTTGTCTACTAATGTCTTGCAAGTCTCATAAATCTAAGAGTTGCATTATACAATTAACGCTCGTTGCTTACCTCTTGTCCTACTTAGTTACGCACTGGTCAGACCTCTGGTAAATAAGTGGGAGTGCAAGATGGATCTTAGTCTTAATTAGTAATTAATTGGGTAGTTAATTATTTTAAGAAATTAATTATGGAAAATACTATAATTGAACTTTCTATGTTCTGATAAAATTGTGTTGTTGCAACATAATTCGTAAACAAAGTTGTTTCTTCTTTAAAAGACAAACTTAGTCTCTTTTCCTTGTAAGAAGAGTGAGACTTATTCCTATCCTTTCTCCTTAGTTGACAAACTAAGATAGGATTACATATTGTTAAACTTACTTATAATCTTTCATTACCCTTTTAAGGTCTTGAAATAACTGAAAGATAAATTATTTAGTATAACTAGAAAACATTTTGTTTGTAGCTACCAAAATAAATGAAAAACTGCGCTTGTCACGATGTATAAATTTAAACCGCAAAGAGTAAAGAAATTACTAGAATATTCGCTAGGTAATTTTCATGGACTCTTATTATTCATAAAGTGCTAAAAACCCTTGGGGCAGTGTAGACGATAAAGGAGGAATTGCATGCTAAAGATTCAAGTTAATTGAAAGTAAGAATGGCTAGTCCATTATCTACATAAGCAGGACTTCATATACTCTGTTGAATACCTAAGTACACTGCTACTCGTAGGCATTTGAAGAGAATGAGAAAGTGTATAAAAATGCTATATGCTTTCTACTAGAAATGTAACACTTACAATGTTGACAAATCCAGTGGGAGCAATTGCATTTTATTACTGAAATAACATTCCTGTAATGTTGTCAATTTCAGTGGGAGCTACGGGATTTATTTCCTTTTTAGTCACCCATATCATTTCAAACTTGCTTTAAAATAATTCATTACTTTCCGAATATGAATGACCATTGCTTAAAGGAAAATTGCATTTTATTTTATAAGATAACACGTTGCCTTTTCTGCTGTTGCTCTCTGAAGCGTTATCTATAAAATAATAATCCACAATTCCTTATTAAAAGTTATGGCTTTAAAACTACTTATAATATCTATGACATTATCATATTGTTTGCACAATAAATCACGTGTTGTTTGTCTTCATAATATGATGTTGTAACTTACACAAGTGGGAGAAATCTCAAAGTGTGTGCAAGGAACAACAGTATTATTGGTATCTCTTGACCGCAAGGTAAGAAAACTAATATTTCTACTAGGACTTAGACATGCGAGATGTTTATTGCCCTACTACATGTTAATAAGAATTTTACTAGGACTTAAACACGCGAGATGTTTATTGCCCTTCTACATTCTAATAATGATTCTACTAGGACTTGAACATTATTGATGTTTGTTGCCCTACTACATTCAATTGTCATGATATAGTATAAAGATACTTCAACATTTGACTACATGTTTTAGTCAACATAATTATGGTTATATGATAATGATCATAATTTGGAAGTATAAAATTAACTTGAAATTACTATAGAACTCAAGATTTTGCGTTCATGATTACTTTTGTTAGTATAATTATGCTTACATGTTAAGATATAATTATAAAGTCATTGGATTAATCAATGACTTATAACATAAAGTATATATTGTTATGTCTTATAGTTAACACATAAACATAAGGCCTTTGAATTATTCAAAGACTTGTAATGTATTATTGACATGTTCTGTTTTCTTGTAAACACATGAACGTATAATTCTTGAACAGTTCTGTCTTCTTTTAAACACGTGAACATAAGGTTCTTGTATTATTCAATGAATATACATTATAGTATGCACTTGGATCATAAATACTTAATATGCAATTTGGCTCGACCCAATTGACAAGTATTTGGTCCAAAGAGAATATAGTTATTTATGGAATTCTGATATAGTTTCACAATTCTAATACCCATAGGATACCACTACATTGTGGTATGTCTAATGTGATGAAACAAACCTTATTCATATTGTTTGGATCATGATAGCTTTAAATTCTCTACCTCCAAAACATATCAAGGTTACAAAATTGCGTGTGTCATGGATACACTCAATATAGTTCAAACCAAGAAGGTATTCAAGACAACTCATAACTGAAAACCCTAATCCTTTAGGGATTTTAGGTTTTTCCACTCAAGCCAATTGAATCCTAAATCCTTTTGGATTTTTGATTTTTCTACACTTCCTAGCTTGAAGATTGTAGTTTTGATGTTCTTCGTAGCTTGACGAAACACAAGACTGTTGCTAGAACTTTTGGTTAAAGAGTGATACAAAATTAAAGTTTTCTGCAAACCGTAATTAGAGTTGTTGGAAGGAATTTAATTATGTCTTGATTTAAGTTCTGAATTTATTAAAATCTTATGAAGCATTTCATTACGAAATCTAGAGATGAGAACTTGAAATGTATTTTGTGGTTCCCAATAAAGAACAATTTATTGTTGCTTAAATACTTAGTATTTAGAGAATTGTCTCTACTTACAAAAGCAAGTGGGAGCATATACAAATCTCAAAGTTTTTGTGAATAAAATACTTAACCTTCTAAAATCCACTTATTAATGTTATACTAAGGTTAAACATGTAAATGTCGACCAAAGTATAATGATTACTCTCATTCATAAATCCGAAAGAATGCCTCATCACTTGAGTGATATTTTATATCAATCTTTGAGGGATGTAAGTTTGAAGATTATTGTAAATCAGCTAACTACTGAAATATATTATCACATCTTGAATCTGATAAGTGTTTTTGAACTATGAATGATAAGATGCAGTCCTTAAAAGGCAAATCAAGTTTTGTGATTGATTGTTATTTCGCCTAACAGTTAACCTATGAGGTTGGAATAAGTTTCTTTTAAAGAAAGACTTTCAAGGACAAAATTGTATACATATTAATGCATGATATTTAATAAGAAGTTTATAATCATACTTATGCAATTGGCTGTGATTATAATTTCTTATATATGCATGTATTAATTATATAAAGTTAATTAGTTGTCATAAATATTTCCCTTTTATGTGGAATATGGCAATTAAAATTTTTATAACTCTTTCTTTATGATTTTTGCGAGGACGGTGTGTAATCAAAAAGGTTATGAATCTATATTATTTTTATGTAGTATACAAAATTTAAGCAATCCAAGTTTGGATTGGATCATGCATCTAGGAGCTAAAATCTTGAATTTATTTACATTATGATTTTGATTGAAATAAGATAAACTCTTGCGTACTTCTGACATTAAGTGGGAGCACAAAATGTTTTCCTTAAAATTTATATGTTGAAGATATCATTCTATTTAAGCTAGATATTGATCCTTAAGCTTGGAATGAAACTTCATTTGGAATTTAGGGAATAAAACAAACAACTTTGAAATAAATGTTTATCTAGAATAAACGAATGCGGTAAATTAAGTCTAACACAAATGTAATATATCATTTAAGCAAGTCTTAAATGGTATATTTCACTTGGAATAATTTACTACATGGATGGAAACCTTATGTTTTTAAGCTAAGGGTTTATCATGTATATATTATATTGTGTACATGACTAGTTGTTGCGTTTGTACAAGAACAAGATGAGTTGACAACAACAATATCTAATTGAAAGTGTTTAGATTATTGTTAATACAGATGTTTACGAATTATAAAGCATAGTGTTGTATAAGTACAAATGATGCTAGAGGATTATTTATACTAGTTGAAGTAGGATTTTATCTTTTATGATAAATCTGCCAACTAGCTATGCTCAACATAGAGCATTGTTGCATTACGTATTAAGGAATAAGAATACTTTACACTTTTAGGAACTGTAAAGATGACTGTCAGTATGTCATTGATTTTTAGTTCCTCATGCAAGGTAGGGCGACATCTCCATACTATGATTCTAACAATAGTATGAATATATATGATAAGACACTCATCTTATATTTCAAATCCCTCACTATATGTGAAATTTGAAACAAGTATTTGAAAAGTTTACTCAGATGACTATTTAGTTTTTCTTGTAAAAAAAGGTTGAGAATGTTGGAAATATTAGGCTTCAATTTACTGAATTAGTCTCATGCATATCTGTTTTAGTATTTGGATAATTGGAATTGAAAGACAATTTTTACTTTATGATGAATAAAGATACTTGGTATTTGTTATTCATTTATATAATAATTGTTATCCTATATTTGCATGTTTAATCCTTAAATGGTTTTATTATTCTAAATATATCCATTGTCGGTTAACAATATGAGAATATTGTTATGTAAGGCAAATGTGAGTGTTGGTTATATTCTAACGAGAATGTTGATTGTTCCCACCAAACTCATGTGTATTCACAAGGGATGCATATTGGATACCCCAACTTTCAAACATTTACTTTTGGATCCTTGTCATAAGTAACATATTAAAAATGGTTTGTTAAAATCGTCCTTAGACTTGAGATACAAGCAATTTCTGTTATGTGTGGATATCATTTTTTGTAAGTATAAGCAAAACGCTATCTGAATAAGGTAGTTATAAAAGCTATATTTCGGAGTGATGTGAAGCAGCATCCACAACACTTGTAGTCAATAAAAGATTTGTTACTCCACTAGATATGTGCAGAAAGATACTATGGCGCCTCTCCAGAAATAATAAGATAATTGTTCGGCCGAACCCAAAGGTTAATGCAAGATGATACTTGATTGCATTTGGTATATCTAATTAAATTCTATAACGAGATTCTAAATTGTTAAACTATATGGAATGAGTTAGGATCCATATCCATGGTTTAACGGTATCTATAACAAAGGATGATAAAAAGCAAGACATTAATAACCATGCTACTGATAAGATTTTATGAAACTACATCTCAGACACTTTTAGTTAAAAAGCGAGTGAGAGCGTTGCTAGTCGTTTCCGTCGTTAGTTTTGTGTGCCATTCGATACTCCAACTCCCAAGTGGGATCTATTGGTTGGTGGGAGTTAAAACACACGTAAACGTCTAGAAGTGTGTGAGCCTATGGGGGCACACACATTAAACACAAGAGTACGTTTATGTACGTTTAACTTGACCCATAAACCCGACAAAAATTGTGACCCAAACAGGCCCATATGGCCGGTTCCCAAGGGGGTGTTTGGATGGGATTATTTTAGGAATAAGGAGATGTATTTGGATTAGGAAAGGGTTGTCTTGGAGTCCAACTTGAGGCTATAAATACACCACCCCCTAAGCTCAAATTTTTTTTTGTTTCATTCTATTCCTTCTAATCCCTAAAGATCGACCGATCTATATACCCTCACCAATACAATCGGCCAAACCCTAAACCTTAGGGTTTCGACCGAATTTATTCCCCACCTTAGAACCCTTGTTCGTGGGGTCTTAGCTGCTGTCGTTGGTGTTGTTTTGATCGAGCAGGAAGGCGTCCATGGTGGGCGTTTGGTTGCTGGTTGTCGAACAACAAAAGAAGGCCAAAAACCTTCTTCATCCGATTTCGGACAAAGAAGGTTTTGGGTTGTCGGGTAGCTCTTGTTCTCGGACAACAAGGGATCAAGAGTTTTGTTTTGGTTTTCAATCTCGGATAAGTACAAGTGCTGTTTTGATTCGGGAAGTTCAAGTAACAAGCGTTGTTTGGGTTAACGTACACGACTGTCTTAATCGGGCGTATTCGTGATTAGTGTTTGTGTGTGATACTCGTAGAGGTATCTACTTTAGATACTAGGCTTTCTTGGTTCTCTTGTTCGTTAATAGCGTGCAGTTGACGCAAAAAGTTAGCTTTCTGTTTACCTTTTATTTATTATTGTTTATTATTTACGTGTTAACCTAATTGCATAAGCTAGATCCATATTCCGTTGCGTACTCGTTTGCGTTACTTGGTTAACTAGATTATAAAATCCCAACATAACCTTGCATATATTACAGAACTACATATCAATAGCTTTAAAGAACAAGTTTTTTACATGATCCTTAACACTTGATAGATAGCTATCTTCATTATGTTGATAAACAACTTGAGATGTTCTTGACATGTTAAGGGCAACTCTTATCATCGGCCAGAGCACCGCAATTGGTGCAACAAGCTCCGCGTTGAGATCTTTCCACAACTCATGGATAAGCTCCAAAATTTGTTTTCTTTCATCTTTATCACAAGTTATATATCTACTTCTCTTTCATGAGCAACTGTATGCTCGATGGTACCTCGCCTCTTTCTTGTTCCTCCTATACATATATATGCCACATAGATATATTTGGTCAAGTTCAAGACAAACCTAATAGCACAAGAATTTAAGGAGGCTTCATGGTATTAGTTAAAAAAAAATAACAGCCTCTAATAGCTTTCTACTATATAAGTTAATACCTTAGCCGTTCCCAAATCATCCCAGAGCCGAAGAATCGTTCCCGCCAAGGTGACAAATTTAGCGTATGGCTCAAGAAGATCCGCCATGTTTTCTTTATTAACTCCATCGTATATAAGAAAGAACATATGCACAAATGCCATATACGACCCGGATGTCGTAACCGCATTGTCCATATAGCCTTTTAAAGTTTGGTATGGTTCCTGTTTTCAACCATTTGACTTCCACCATGTAACCTTCTACGATGTTGATCCACTATATTATAAAGTACAAACTATCAAATTTCTATCTATATATTCAAACAATAAAGTTGATTCACTAGTAGAACATTAAGAAGAAAATAGTTACGGTCTTGCGTAGAAATGGTTCAACATATAACCCTCGTTCTCTAAGGACTTTATCACATATCCCGCTGTTAGTATTATACAATGCCATGTAGCATGCAAGTGATGTCCAGCTCAGTTGGATTGATGCATCCGGTTATAGTCTCCATGTGTGGGAGGTCAGGAGTTCGACTCCTGCTATTCCCCATGTGGGGGATTTTCCCTGAATTGGCAGCCGGGTTCGAATCCCAGTACGATGCCTTGAAGCCCCTTAATGGGAAACTGGATGGTTAGGCTGGGGGTTGCTATTCTCTTCGTGAGATGATTCGAACTCGGGTCGAGAGACTTGGTGCCTTGGTGGCACGCAAGATACTCCGTTGCACCAAACTGCCGTTCAAAAAAAAAAAAAAAAAACAATGCCATGTAGCATGCTTGCATATACTCAGGAAGCTGTTCCAATTCATTCATGTCCCATCTGTCAAAAAAAATGTTGGTTTCAATATATATGATTCAATCAATATTAAAAAAAAAAAAAATGAACGATAAACTTACCTCTGAATTATTTTCGTAAGGAGTACAAGATCATCATATGAGCCATAAGTGTCATATATATCATCAAGAAGCAACAAAATGGAAGTGGTTTTAGCCATCTCGATTCTGGTAGCAGAGTACTTTGGCTCAGGTAGGACTCCAACAGTCCAAAGAAAGCACTCAACGTGTCGATCTCGTACAAAACTATATTTACTAGAAACACCCAAATGGTTCCACCATCTAAAAAAAATTGAATTACTAAGAGATGTAATGAAATATTCCAGATAAACAGAAGGAGGCTAGTACACCTTCGTTCCGAATTAAAACTCCACGTTTATGTGTCTAATTTTAAAATTACAACTATTAAAGTAACGATGTATTGATTTTAAGTTTTTAACCTTATGCTTGTTAAAAAGATAAATTTTGATTACGATGTAATCACTGCATGTTACTGCTAGAACTAAGATGGGTGCTCTTTGTTTACTGAACCCTTTATGTGTCTAATTTTAAAGTTACAACGATTAAAATGATGTATTAGTTTTAAGTTTTGAACCTTATGCTTGTTAAAAAGATAAATTTTGATTTAACTTGAAAATGATGTAATCACTGCATATTACTGCTAGGAAATTTTTTTTACCTAGCCACCTCAACCAGTTCCCTCCGGAAGAGCGATTGAACATGATTGTAATCTAACTTTGCAAGCTCTAGCAGTAATGGGTTGTGATCGTCTTCATTACCATAGTCTTCAATATATCTTCTTGCTTCTAAAGTTTCCATGCGCAAGTGCATTGGAAGCTCTAAAGCTTGTAAAACTTTCTTTGAAAGCTTGGAACTTAATTTGGGAACACGCATATTGAGTTCTCGTGTAGTAATTTCCTTGGCATGCAATAAAATAATTTCCTCGTTTGAACCCAAGTATGAAGCTTCATATAAACTCAACAATCCTTCTATGTCTTCATTTGTCGACTTAATGAATTCACCATTTGTATCAATGAATCTACGGAAAACCTCTGCAATAAAAGGTGACATATAGTTACTCAACATATTCAATGCGTATTACTCAACCAACGATTAAAACAATAAGTGGATGAGAGGAAAATCTAACTAACTTAAATGCAAAATACATTTTTTTCTTCATATAATTCTACGTGTTAAGTTTCAGGAACATTGAAGTCAAGCTAGTACCAGAATTGGTAGGGATCCCATTTTGTCATAGAAGACGAAAACATACAGCAACTATATGTAATTCATCATCAGGCAAACGTTGTTGGAGCTTTTCTAGTATTTCATTGATATCCTCTTGAAAATAGTACCCAATTTTCAATCTTTGAATCGTATCAACTAGTTTTAATGACATTTTAGGATCTGAAGTCGTCATCAAAACTCTTCTCGTCTTTTCTTTGAGTTCGTCGATTCTTTCTTTAGCATCAACTCGCCGAGACATTACCTATAATATAAATCATTATCGAAATATATATATGAGATGGAAGATTTCTTCTACTCTAAATAGCGAGAGAAGCTAACACGCATGAACCATAGCAACAAACATTCAACTAGAAACGAACCTTGATGTCAGGAAGATCTCCGTGGAGAATATTAATCGACATTGAAATGTTTGAAAAGTGTACGAGAGCCTTACAAACTACAAAGGATCGAGGAAATTTTCTGAAATGCTTTATTACTCCGTAATACATATATTCTATATATAATATAATACGTAGGTTGTAGATTTTAATGTGAACAAGAAAGATTCTAACTGCCATTGTATTAGTCCATTTAGGTAAATAGCATTCACACACCTAATTTTTTATATATATATTTTTATATTCTAAATATAATTGGTTGTACATTTTTTTTACTTTTATAATTTGTTTTCATTATAAAAATGTGAATACTTTTTAATCTTTTTATTATATTTTTATTTTTATAAATTTATATTCATTATAAAAATGCAAAATAAATAAAAAATAATAAAATTTATAAAGTTTGATAAGTCAAAAGTATTAAAATATAAAAAAATACGGAGCAAAATACTATAAAAACTATCTTTATTCTGTTAATAAAATAAGTAAAATTGCTAGAAAAAATACGGAACAAAAACTATAAGTCAAAATAATAGAAGACAATATATACGAAAGAAAAAAACATTAAAAATTGTCTTATCCTATTAATAAAATAAAAAATAATTGAGGTGGGAAGGGTAGTTGGTGTACAACTATTCATATTTTATTATTGAATCTCTTTGAAACCGTATCAAAAAAGAAAAAAAAAAAAAAAAGATCTCTATCTAGAACAAAACAAGCGAATCTAAAACAAGTACAATCACTCGTAGCCAGCCCGGCCACATGGTAAAAGGTAGATATTTGGTCTTAAAGCGTGAAGGTCTACTTTTGGTAAAAGGTATATACTTGGTCTTAAATGGTTAACTGGGTAGGGTATTAGCTTAGATTAGTAAGTACTTATTAAACCTAAAACCCATAAATTATCCTCCTAACAATTAAACCCCCTCTACAACAATCTTGACAAGTTGGCCGGAATGTTAAGAAAGAATTGAATACGAAGGTCCATTTTAGCACAAGGTAGAGATATTTGGTCTTAAATGGTTAACTAGGTGGTGTATTAGTCTAGATTGGTAAGTAGTTTATAAGAAAACGTTAAGCATGTGTTAGCCCATTAAGGAGGCGGCATATGTATATGAGATATAAAGTAAGGATAGCACATGTAGTGAAACCCACCAATTGGAATGATATTCCTGCTTGTTTTTTACTTGAACTCTAGCCATATGGAGGAAGTTCATTTAGAAACTAATAAAATGTTGGACACCGTCAATTTCTACCACTTATTTTCACATAGATAAAAGAAAACACATTAATTGATATTTTTAATAATTAAACTCACACATACAACTATGTTTGAATTATAAATATCTCATAAATCGTTAATTGTTTAGTGAAAAAAATTATAATATTACAATAAACATTTAGTTATCTTTAAATACGGTTATTATCATATACTCATAGTGAATTTTGTTTTCTAGGTTTTCATTTTTCTGGTACTGAATTTTGCATTAGATTTCTCATATAATTTAACTCGAATCTGTAGTTTCAAACACTATTATAGTTGTAATAAATTGGAAATAACTGTTACGCATAAGTTTCAATGTTCTTACACTATAAATAAGTGACAGCTTTCAAACCCCAGTGTCCAACTTTTATAGTTTATCAACTTTCTTGATTTAGAATAGGCGCAACCAAGGTTGTAAAAATTGGTAGGCGCTAGTGAGGTGGTCAGATACCGCTTAGCGATTAATCTAATTGAATTGAATTTTTTATATATAAAATTCTAAGTTGTTGAAATTATATGTATAACATAAACGAAATGCTTCAAAATACTTTAAGGCTCAAAGTTAAAATAGTTCAATTAATTTTCGGAAACCAATTTCCAAATTCAATTAGTGTCATAAACGTTCAATAGAAATAAGAAAAATGAGCATACATTCACATTTTGCGTTAAATCATTGGCCGAGGTGCGTTTGAATGGTTATGTCGACTGATTTTGTGAAAACGGGAGATATATTGAAAAGAAAACCTCAATTGTAATTTTTTGAACAAGTTTACCCGCATTGTTTGATTTGTCCGATTTTACTGATTTTTATCAGATTAATTAATATGTTGACTGATTTTTTAACAATCCGATTAATAAAGCCAATTAGGCTAAAACTAGGCGGTTAAATGTATATCCTATGATAGGGAGTGAGTGTAAAATTTTCCGTTTTCATATTGTTACATCATGGACAAGAAAATTTGTTTAAGTTGATTTGGCTAAGAAATTCCATAAATGCCCCAGTTGCCCAAGTAATTTACCCCAAATCCCAAAAAATTTTTTCACTTCTCTTAATGCCCCATTGGCAACTCTCTCAAGTCAATATTTGGGCAACTCTTCCATATAGGTGACATGTGTCCCATTTTGTGGGGCTACCTTGTACTTACATAGTACAAGTGTAATAGATATATAGTTGGGAAACTTTGACTTTCAATACTGGACAACTGACATTTTTTGCTTTTTAGTACAAAAGTATGGTCTTTTTTTATTATTAAAAAGTACATATATCTTGGGCAACTGGGTCCCACACTTATGTATTTTTGGGCAACTCATGAGGTATAAAGTACACAATGTATTTATTGTATAAAAAACTTTAAAAAGTGTATAAATAATTTTATAACTTTAATACATTTATACACTTTATATATTTACAATTACAATCTTCCTTAACACACTTCTTATCCACACATAACACACTTCTTATAATAGATAACACGCTTCCTATCCAAACCATCGCCACGACACTCTCCGATCTAATGTCTATAAGAAAAACGATTTGGGCTAGGGTAAGTAATTTTGTGTTTGATTAAGGGTTTCGCTATTTTTGGGTTAGT
Source organism: Chrysanthemum makinoi (assembly GCA_910596185.1). Lineage (NCBI taxonomy): Eukaryota > Viridiplantae > Streptophyta > Magnoliopsida > Asterales > Asteraceae > Chrysanthemum > Chrysanthemum makinoi. The sequence continues at coordinate 322,175,994 of OU343225.1, forward strand.
TATTTTAGTTCGTATCGTATTGGGTGTTTAATTTTTCGTATTTGATTTATGGTTAATTTCTTAAGTTGGTATCGTATTGATTTAGGGTTTTGTTAATTTAGGGTTTCGCTAATTTATGGTTTCGGTAGTCTAGGGTTACGGTAATCTAGGTTTAATTTTTTAAGTTGGTATCGTATTGATTTAGGGTTTCGCTTATCTTTTGGATATCGGTAATTTAGGGTTTCGCTAATTTAGGGTTAACTTTTTAAGTTGGTATCGTATTGATATAGGGTTTCGGTAATTGTTCTAGTTTGATTTTTGGTTTCGATATTTTAGGGTTAATTTTTTAAGTTGTTAGCGTATTGGGTGATTAATTATTTTTATTAAGTTTGTGAAACAAATGATGGATGTTGTTGAAGACTAAGTGAATAAAGCACTGTAAGATAACTGGCACTAAATGGTTTATAGTGATTAATTGGTAACGTATTGGGTGATTAATTGTTCTTGTGGTTTTAGTGATTTGTTGCTACTTATTAAGTTTTAGAAACAAATGATGGATGTAGACTAAGTGAATAAAGCAGTGTAAGATAACTGGTACTAAGTGAATAAAGCACTGTAATGATGGTGCAAACGGGTTCGGTTAACGAAACAAATTACAATGAAAATTAAACTGCGACACAACTAAATATAATCCGGGTGATCCCAAGTTTGAGAGTTGTTAGAGTCGTAACCATCGTCGTAAATATACTTAGTCCAACTTTCAAATCTGCTCTCATCCCACTCTGCATACAAAGCATCGAATTCTCTGTCCCGACGTTCTTGTTCCTCCCTTTGAGCTTCCTCCATACGAGCAGCTTCCTCCATATCTAACAACACCTCTTCATCTTAGAGCATAAGTCGCTCCCTTTCGGCTTCCTCCTCAAGAGCAGCTTCTCTTTCTGCTATCTCCATTTCTTCTTCCTCCTTAATAGCAACCTCCTCCATTTGTCTTAAAAGTTCATCTTCATCAATTTGTTGGCCAAAGTCTTTTTGTTCTGGAAATTGTTGGCCGAAGTCTTTTTGTTATGGAAATTGTTGGCCGAAGTCTTTTTGTTCTAGAAATTGTTGGCTGAAGTCTTTTTTATACATTTTTTAGAGAGTTTTGTAACCTATTTAGCAACACCACTTGAATTAAAATACACACATATAAGGTGGGTAAGTTTTAAAATTTATTACCATTTATATGTCAATAAATGTGGTGCAGGTGGAAACTCTCCCATATAGTTCACATGGGCCCACCTTGTACTTACATAGGTGATTTATTGGGCCACTTTTGTCTATTTTCTGATTAACCATTTAGTTCTCTAATAAAACACTTTAAGTCTTTTTCTTCTCTTAAGATAACTGGTATTGAATTGAGATTGATTAGGATTTAGGCAGTCTTGGAAGTTGAGATTGATTAAGGTTTAGGCAACAACCACTGCTGGCAATGTTGCTGTATCCACTGCTAGTTCAGAAAAAACCACTGCTAGTTTAGAAGAAACCACTGCTAGTTCAAACGAAACCACTGCTAGTTCAGACGAAACCACTGCTAGTTCAGATGAAACCATTGCTAGTTGAGATACACCGTTTATTTTAACCTTAATTGGTGTGTTTTATGATATGTTTATGTGATATGTATGAGGCTGTGATGACAAATATCTTACTTGATGAAGCAATTGATGTGATTTACCGTATCTTGGCATGGCAGCTTTATTACATTCTTATGCAGCCATGGCGGTTATATCTTGATGTTATCGTTGTTATCTATTTATTACAGATCTGAGCCTTGATAATGCATGTCACAATACACACTCAGTAGCATACATTAATGTGTACCCATGTGTGTTTGAGAAGGAAGGTTTGAGTTTTAGTGGGAAGATTTTATATGTTTGATGTGTGTGTTAGTAGCAGAAATGTATTTTGTATTTAGGTGTATTTGGGGAAGTATAATTTGGAATATAAAAGGTGTATTTGGTACATGCAAGAGGCTGTGATGATGATTATCTTATTTGATCAAGCAATTGATATGAATAGCCGTCAGCTGGCATGGCAATTTTATTACATTATTTTGCAGCCACGGCGGTTATATCCTGATGTTTTTGTGTTTATCAAAATTTTTACAGATCTGAGCCTTGCTAATGCATATAACATTACACCCCTGATTGGTATACTCACATAGATGATTAACATCTTCGGGTCAATCATGTTTCATTGTGGTTGGCATCCTATGGCAACACATGAATATATATTTTCTGTGAGAGTATATAATCATTTCTCCCTAGCAGACGCCCGTCCCAATGAACCATGATTGGCCCGAAGATTTGTATCATCTCTGTGAGTATATCGTTTCCGTGGATAAGAAGTGTGTTAAACTAGACATGTACTTTTTAAAACAATTCCTTTACGTATATAAGTTGTTAATTTGTAAGAGGCTGTGATGACAAGTATCTTATTAAATCATGCAAATGATGCGATATTCCATGTCTTGGCGTGGCAATTCTATACTATTGCAGCCATGGTGGTTATATCCTGTGTTGTGTAAACTATTGATTTATACAGATCTGATCCTCAGTATTATTTTAAGAAAGGGCTAAATATTGTTATGTAATTGTTTGCAGTCACTTTGATACAATGGTCTCTTTTATCAGCGAGTATCTACATAAAAGGCTAATTGTACACTTCAGTAACGAAACAAACATATGAATGATCAAAGATGGATGAACGACACCACCTTTGAATAGAAAATTAAACTTAATATGGTGTCGTTCATCCATCTTTGATTATTCATTACTGTTTGCAGCGACTTATATCTCAGATGCAGACAAGTTAACCAAATGCAGATAGTTTGCCTACTTACAATTCAGCTTTGTTGATTGAATGGCATGTCAGACCTGGGATCATTTGTGTAATTTATAAATCAACCTAGATCTGACATGATATTCAATCAACGAACCTGGATTGCAGGTGAACAAACAAGTATACGGAGGAGTTTTAGACCATCTTCAAAGGCAACTGTTGCCCATGGGGCATTTAGGGAAGTTTATTTTTTTTACCCGTGTCACTTTATATTAGTGTGATATAATTCTTATAGACTGTTGCTAGATTGTTAAAAATTTTTAGTTTATATATGTTAAGGAGTTACTTAAGAAAGAAGGATCAATATGATATAATTGTGGATTCAAAGTCAAGTTGAAAGTAACAATGTGGCCATACACAACTTCCTACATTCAACTTGTCTTTGAATATCTCAATGATCACGATAGATGTACCTTGATCATTGCGTGTTGATTGTGATAATGATATAGTGTGTATTGTTCATGACACGCCACACTCCTTGATTATCCTAATCAAATCCTTTTCTAGAATCTACTAATTCTAGAAAAGACCTTGGTACTTTGAGTGGTAGGTTTGCCTCTTATAATGATTATGCCTCTTATAATTATTTTACCTAATCATTATAACAGGCAAACCTACCACTCTATGTACCAAAGTCCATCCACTTGTTTATAACATATTGACAACCTACTTTGTTAACCAACTCCTTTACATATGTAAATGTTTGAAGAAGTTTGTTTATTTTGGGCTACATGTGTGTATTTGTGATATGCAAGAGGCTATGATGATGATTATCTTATTAATGATGTGATTTACCGTATCTTGGCATGGAAATTTTATTACATTATTTTGCAGCCATGGCGGTTATATCGTAATGTTCTTGTGTTTATCCAACTTTGACACAGATCTGAGCCTTGCTAATGCATATCACACTGCACACTCAGTTTGGAAGATTATATGAGTATGATATACTTGTTATAGACTTTTGCTAGATTGTTAACAAAAGTTAAGGATCAATATGATATACTTGCGGATTCAAATGGGAAGTTGAACGTATCTAGGTGGCCACGTTACTTTGTAGATGAGTATGGAATTTCAGCATAGTTACCCATTCTTAATTCCCAAACAGTGCCTTTTGTTTTTTCAACAATCTAGCAATCCGCTTGGTGCAAGCCTTTGCTCAAAGGGAGTTGAAACGACAAAAGGTACTGTAGGAGGATTCAGAAGGGTTCACTAAGTTGAAATTCCATGCACATCTACAAAGTAACGCGGCCACATTGGTATGTTCAACTTCCGTTTGAATCCGCAACTATATCATATTGTTCCTTAACTTTTTTTAACAATCTAGCAAAACTATAATTATGATGTTAAAAAACATAATTAACCCTTCTGAGGTCCAATACAGTTCCTTTTGTTTTTTCAACAATCTAGCAAATCGCCTGTGCGGACTTTGCTCAAAGGGAGTTGAAACGACAAAAGGAACTGTAGTGGGACCTCAGAAGCGTTAACTATGTTTCCTTTTTTGAGGAAAATTCTTTTTTACATGATCTTAAAAAAACATAACTAACCCTTTTGAGTTCCCATGCAGTGTCTTTTGTTTTTTCAACAATCTAGCAAATCGCCTGGTGCAGGCCTTTGCTCAAAGGGAGTTGAAACGACAAAAGGCACTGTAGGGGGACTCAGAAGCGTTAACTATGTTTCCTTTTTGTCGGAAAAAACTGTTTTCTAAAATTAGGTAATTGTTTATTTGCTGTGAGTATGATAAAATGCTTCATTTTGATAAATATGATTGGCGTACTAGGAAATCAGTGATATGTTTTGAAAGGTTTTGTAACATGTTGTATCTCTTCTAACATACAGTTACTCACACTATGTATGTTTTATTGCATTGTAGTAGTCGTAAGATACTAATTAATTGTTATTAATTTGATTTTATTTTTTTTTCTTCTAAGGAATACGAAGCTAATGTCATCGTTAGGAGCAAATAGAAATACTTTTCATTAATTAAAGAAGGAAATTGTTTAGGACTACATGTTTTGGAGGATGGCTGGATATGTTCTTTTTTGACCATGAAGCACATATGTTAGATTATGTATTACAAAAACAGGGTTTTGTGGATAATCGTCACTATGACATGCCCCTTATATATAACCTCGATGGTCGTAGTCTACATTTTGGTCGACCACAGTTTTCTCTTATAACAGGCTTTCATTTTGGGAATGTTAGTTTTGATTTATATAGTTCAGGGGATTTAACATTTAAGTCGAGGGTATTTCCAAAAAAATTAGGGGTAAAACTTTCCAACTTAGATCTTATTGGTGTTATTGAGGATGAAGAGTTGTTCGAGAAATTAACTGATGAAGACGCTTGATCCATGTGTGTCTAGTGTTATCGTTAGAGGTCAGTTTTATGGGTCGGTTATTGGTTGAAGAGGTGGATGATACACTCTTGCGTTTGGTTGAAGACCTTGACGCATGGAACTCCTTTCCATGGGGGGAGCACATTTGGAGGAAATTGTACGACCAGATACTTGATGTTGTATCAAACCACAAGTGGGAACACCTAAAAGGTCTGGAAAGAGATCGGAAGTATGTTCCAACATACACAATTGCTGGATTTGTTTGGCCTTTCAAGGTTATTCCTTGTTATATTATATTTTCCTAAGTTATTATTATTGAAGCTTTGGTATGAGATTAACGCATCTTTATTATTATAGATTTGGATTCTTGAGTCGTTTGAAAGAAGCAGTCATTGGTGGAATAAAGTCCCAGATGTCATACCAAGGGCAGTAGCGTGGTCAAGGAAAGTAATGTTTACAAGATCAGATTATGGATTGCTATTTGGCACGGTAAAACGTATTCAATATTTTCAATGCATGCTTATTAATTATATAATTTGATACTGTATTAATGTTCTTTTTTGATTTCCTTGCCGTTGATGATGTCATTTAGGACTCGAAGATAATTTATGATCTGAAACCAACATTAGCCGAGCACCAGTCGGACTGGTATATGCAGTTTAGGGAATTTTACATGCACTACATACCAAGGTCTCTTCCAACAAAATTACCGCACGATTACGATGTGTATCTATAGAAGTTGTCTACTGCACGAAAACGCGTTAGGACAGAGAAAATGTATTTACCGATTGTGCATAGGGTTTAGACCAGCAGTCTTCTAACAGAAATCAGCCTCAAGGATTGTGTCATTCAAGAGTTGAATTCTAGGGTTTTCAAACTCGAGGCTATTATTCAGGTTATTTATGAGTCAAAGTAAAATAATAACTATAAGTTTATTTATATTCAAATTATTGTTAAGGATAATATCTTTTATTACTTCGTAGGTCCTTGCATGTGAAAGAACTTGCGGATTTCGGGTAATACATTCATCCATATAGTAACTTTATTTCTTAAACAAACAGTTGGTTTTACAATGAACTTTATTTCGTTCACAGGAAAAGTTGAACTTGACTGCATCCTTTTCCCATTTGAGCTATGAATTTTGAGACTAACTAAATCGTGAATTCTACGAATTGGTTGACTCTTTTATTTCTAGCAGTCGTTCGACCGGTAGATGTCGATGATGAGGATGATGTTGTTCTGGTAATGTGCTTTCCAAACTACACTTTTGCCATAATATAGTATACAATGTATTAAAAAACATCACCTCTTACTCAGGAGTATCTTTTGGAAGAGGAATTAAGGTTGAGGAAAGAAGAGGAAGAAAGGTGGAGGATGGAAGAACAAAAGATGAAGGAAAAGGAATTTCTAAAGGCGTTGATAGAGGAGAAGAATCGCAGGTTGGAAAATGCAAAGTTGTTGAAGATTGAGAAGGATAAGAAAAAAAGGTCTTTAGCTTTCTATAATTCAAATCACTGGAAAAGGGCCAAGGCAGACATAACACCTGACAATAGGAGTAAAAAAGATGGTGCGAAGTCGTCGTATTACTGGTCAAAAAGATTTGTGGAATCTCAAAAAATTCGAACACCTCCCAAAGGATGTCAGGATCCAGATATGACCGCAGAGTTAAAAAATGTTAAACCTTGGGTTGAGGTATGAAAAACAACTTTTACATTCTTTGTTTTAACTGTTTTGAATATACGTGTTAGAAAATTAATTGCTAAGATAGCAACACTTTGTTTGTAGGTTCTTTATCGAAGGAACAAGGCTATCCACACAGTAGTTCTTAATGATGAGTACGACGAATTTCTTGGAAAGCAGGGGCCCCTTCGATGTATGTTTCCTTGGTCCAAAGAAGTTCATGTTGATCAGAGGTTTTGGAATCCTTAGTGTGTTTATACCCTCCTAAAAAAGGCTGGCTTATGGACGAGGTAACAATGATGCATATCTTTCACCTAGCTTGTTTTGCATTTTTTATTGTGGCTTTAATACCCGAATGAAATTTGTTTTGGTCTGGTATTTACAGCACATAGAGTTGTGGGTGGAATACATGTTGCATTTTAGACCCGATGACGCTGATTGGGCTATGGTTACTGCATACTTTGTTTAGCTTCTCTTACAAGACTCCATACCCATTTGGTATGTTAACGGGGAAAAGTACAAAATCCCATGGGTGATGTTGAGCAGGTAATACTTGTGTTCATTCCTTTACACATATATTGATATGTGTTTTGTTAACCCGGCCTTTATACATATATTGCAGGTTTATATGCCTATCAATGAAAAGGAAAAACATTGGTTTCTGGCTCGATTTCATATCAGGACAGGGGTTGTAACATTTTATGACAGTGGCGATAAGCATGATCCTGAGTGGCGTCCTTGGTATTTGGAGATGCGGGCATATTTACAGGTACCATTGCTTTAATTTCTTAATTGATAAATGTTTGGCAATAGAACAAAATTAACAAACTAGTTAATAGAACAACATTTTTATAACTAGTAGTTAGAGACAGACTAGTTATTGCCTAAGTTGCCCATCAGTGTCATAGTTGCCCAAATAAAATAAATTATGAAACATACAATTTCAAGTGTATATGAACCTGCCCTTGTACTTGTTCATTAATTTTTTGGTCATTTTAAGCACAAGTCAACTCTTTAAGCTCCAAGTTAAGTATTAGAGCATTTAATACAAGTATAAGTTGTCTTAACTTCATATCTTATGGGTTGATTTCTAGATATGAATGCTCTAATTATTTATACTCTTCCTGTCCATACTACTCTAAACACATACTTACAGTTCTAAGTTGCCCAATAAAAACTTTAAAGTTGCCCAACAAAATTTCCAAGTTGCCCAATTAACACCAAAGTTACCCTTAAAAATTTCAAAATGTCTGACAACATTCCAATCGAAGTTCAAATGGATATAGTTAATAGGCTTTCAGTGAAGGAGGTAGCTCAATGCTGAACTGTGTGCAAGGCTTGGAAGTCTTGCATAGACAACATGCATTTCACTATTCGTTATGGTGTTCGGATGACTCCACCAGTTTCCTACATTTTGCTGTACAAGCTGAGGTTTAAAGGTTACGTGGGTTTGGTAGATCAAAATTTTAACTTGAACCCTCTTTCCTCAAACATAAGTTTTTCTGACCTCAACCCACTTGGTTGGTCCCATGGAGTATGCGGTTTTACATATGGACCAATTGTGAAACATACCATGGCGTTTGTTTGGAACCCATCCATCAAACGACCAGTCGGCACATTTGTCCCATATGTGAACACATCACAGGAGTATGAAAGACATTTTTTGGCTTTTGGGATTCGTCCCGAGAACTTTGATCCGACATTCCTTAAAATTTCATACCCCTTCAATCCTCAACAGCCATGCACTGTCTTAATTTTCACCCTTTCCTCAAAACAATGGAGGGTGTTAGATCATCAATGCTTGCTTTCTAACACAATCAGAATAAAAAAAGCAAGTCAAGCAAATGTTGGGGGTCATATCTATTGGTGTGGGTATGAACGGTTCTATGCTAATGATGGTAGCACCTTCAAGAGCTACATGATTGTTTCTTTTGACTTGCTCACCCACCGTTTCCATGTCCTAGACATTCCTGACCGGTTAATAGGAAAACTTCCTTTACCATTCTATGTGTCTAGCCTAAGAGACAAACTGGTGGTTTCTGGAAACATTCATGGGGATGTCAGTTCTGTTTTCTGTATCTGGGTTTTAACTGTTGTTGGTGGAATGATAGCATCTTCTACACAGCTACTTAGCATGACCACTACAGTAGCACTCAAATTAATTGGTTTTGATGTTAACAACGACCCTGTCCTTGAACTTGAAAACCATGACGGTTTTGATGCAACCATTGTAGTCTACAAGCTTGCTAATGGGAACTTCCGAACACGGGTATCGAGGGAGATGGTGGCTCCTTTTGTTTAACCTATTCTGTGAATCACTTATTTTGCGACTCATCCGGATACAATGGCTTATTAGGATGTGGTTTCATGGAGTGTGGTGTAGTTTATGTTAACGGTGTTTCTTTGTAGTTTTGGTTTTGATTGTGTCATATGTAAACAATTAAGTTGGTATGTGATCAGTTAAGTTGGTATGTAAAATAACCAAACATGTTTCGATGTATATACAGGCTGGACTACCAATCATTCTAGAGGAAGCCAGTGTCTTCCAGAAGAAAGGTATAAATCTGACAACATGCAATTACCTTCAAGAATGCACACAACGTTCCAGATCGGGAGGGGTGGTGATTGTGGTATCTAGGTATGCATATTCTTATACCGATTGACACATGGGAAGGCATTGGCCGTCGATAATCCTGTACAGGCTGCCCTTGCATATCGTGAGCATATGGCTAATTTTTTTTCAAACACAGAGTATGTATTTGGTAGTCATGTTGTAGTCATATTTGGTTGTAATTCTAACATTTTGTATCAAGGGAGCAAGTTTGTATTACGGTATGAAGTTTGTATTAGACAAGTAGATAAACTGATGTATCAACTACTTTAATTAATGTGATCCCTTATATGGGATGTATCTATTTTGTAAATATCGTTGTCATTAAAAGTGTTCGCATGGTTGCGCTTTGTTTGTACCGTACGTATATAAAGAATTTAGTAGAAGGAATGCTTCGCATTTTGCCAGATAAGTGCCCTTTTCATGGTGGCCTTTTATTACGACTTATTAATGTTCTTGTTAACTTATCTTTAAATAATGACATTTCACTACCATTTCAGAAGAAACCACGGCTGCAAAGTTAAAGAATTTAGTCGAAGGAATGATTCTCAATTTGCAAGATAAGTCCCCTTTTCATGGTGGCTTGTTTATTACGACTTATTAATTTTCTTGTTAACTTATTTTTAAATGCATATTCATCAGTGCTTTGATACATTAGCCGTGCTATCCAACAATGCTTCTAGCCGTGGTTTCAAGAATCCTTCTAGCCGTGGTTTCATCCTTCTAGCCGTGGTTTCATCCTTATAGCTGTGGTTTCATCCTTCTGAACTAGCAGTGGTTTCAATAATGCTTCTAGCCGTGGTTTCATCCTTCTAGACGTGGTTTCTTTTCTCTAGCAGTGGTTCCATATTCACTGCTAGTTAAGAAGAAACCACTGCTAGTTCGAACAAACCACCTGCAACTAGTTCAAGATGAGAATGCAGATGCGAAGACCAAAAACAAAAACCAAACAACTCAAAGAGTGTGAGAAGAGAATTATTTAAATATGAGAATGAAGATGCGAACAAACAAAAAGGTTAGGCCTACAAATTTAACAACCCATTTTATTCAATGCAATATCTTACAATCGATTTTCATGGGTCACACACAAGCACTACAACAACACTTATAATGAGATCACTGACACACACAACTGAAAAAACAACCAACAACAGAGAACACACTTAGCAGACACACACTTAGAGATCCATCCAGCCCCTGAGTTTCTTGATAAAGATGTCATGGTTCCGGCATTCAGCTCCGTTCCCGTGCAAGGATTTGCATCGCATGATCTTTTGATCATCTTTACCTTGAACCCCCTCAAATATTCTGCTGTTTTTTGAGCATGCGTATTTCCAACACTCTCCAATTCTTGAATGAAGCTAAGCCTTTCTTCAGTGATTTGAAGAAATCTTCCCGCAAACGCATTCATTTGTTTTGCCATACCAATATCTTCGCCAGTTGCTTGGTAGCAATAGAACACTAACATATCAGGCCAGTTGTTAGAATTTGCATCGGCTCTAAGCTTATCACACCTAGGATATCTAGACATTTCCTTATCTCACTTCTTTATCACAAATAAAAAAATAAAGTGGTTCACTAACAAGGTGGGTTAGCTTTCTTAAATAGGCAACCAGCAAATAAAAACAAAAGGCATATAAATACATTCGCATGTTTATTGGATTTGTTTTTTGATTTAATTTATCCATGCTAAAATTACAGCTTTTATCATTATTTTTATTCATTGCACAACCAGAGTTTCTCAAACATAAACAGAAACTTTATTAAACACATAATAAAGTTTTTATTGAATAACACACAAAAAAAAAAATCCCTGTAAGCATAGGCTCCTTTTTCACATGCCTCTTCCACATCTCCAATCTCTGTCCTCATAATTCAGTGCCTTACATGATGCACAGCTGCTCCCATATTATTGAATAACACCAAAAAAAATTACAGCCTTTCAACTGCTTTAAAGACCAACCACATATTGGTACTAAATATGTTTTTTTCACCTACTCATGCTCACAAGATTTACTATTTCTAAACACACATCCAAAACAGGACAAATGATTCTTTGGTTTTGCATACGAATTTGCATTGATTAACTAAAAACAGCAAAAACCAAAATTATTGACCATGCCCTTTCACACTTCACAATCCTTTGCATTGATTAACCTTGCACAATTATTGACCATGCCCTTTCACATAAAACATAAAGAAACATTCATACACAAAGACAACGTTTTATTCATAACAAAATTCAAATACTTGGTTGAAGAAAATACATTAAAATGCAAGAAACTTAAAATTCATGCAACCTTGCTAGCAATATAGTCACTAGCACCAATCACCAGAGCAACCAGCACTAACCTATTAGATCCATGAAACCTACATGACGTTGCTTTTCAGCCCTCCCTTCACGAGCTAAATCCAAAACCGCAACCAGGGCACCTAAGATATCTCGGTCTCTCTGCTGCGTCTCCAACATGTACTCAACTGCATCAGGAGCAACATCATCAAATGGACTAAAAGACTGGCCTTCTTGAATTAGTCGATCTCTTCTCTCAATGTTAGCCTCAAGATCAGCACATTTCTGCGAAATGTACATGACCATACTCTCATTCTCTCTCCATTCTTGCACAAACAGATACTTAAAGCAATGCTGGAGCTTATTAGAACCACAACACTCCTTTAAATGGTCAATGTTTGGTGTTGCACCCATTGGTGGTTAGATGTGAGATGAATGCAAAATGCCTAACCAAAATCATCCTTATATAGGCAACAAAAATAAACAGGGTGTAAAACAATTACTTGTAACACCTATCAAAGTATAACACACCAATTATTTATACAGTTACTTAATCTTGGAACCACAAATCACCACTCAACCATATGCAGTACTGTTTAACTTCAACCATAGACATACTTAGCCTTATACAACGTTATACGTTTAACACCTAACCATTTAACAACTTTTAGTGTAGTTAAATAAACAGAACATTGACCTAGAAATTATCCAAGTGATAGAAATCATCCAAGTGATAAGTATTTGATGATTCAGGGAGTGAATTTAGGTTAATGCCAGAATTCTCTACGTCACCCTCCCAAACGCTGTTACTTGGTTCACCATCCCAACGTACGGCATCCCAATCCTGGTAAATTCTCCCATTTTGAAAATACTCGTCGTCCACTTGCGTTTTTGGTTCCTCTTTCACTTGAAATTCAGTACTTGACTTACGTTTACGACTTCCCTATTCAGATGCCATCTCTTGCATAACTTCTTTACCCTTGTCTGACCTGCTATTCATTTTTTTCTGACAACATATTTAACCTATCTTGTCAGAATACTAAAAAACAAGATTAGTTATACAGTTGAATGAACAAGGTTGGTTACCTGTTTTCTGGGCAATGGTTCCATACATGCTGCACGGGTATGCCCTACGGTACCACACCTTCCACATTTTACAACTTTTGGCTCCTCATTTTTTGATCGGATACGATCTTTGTTTTTAGGTCTTCCTGCCTGCCTCTTTTCCGTCAACGGCGGTTTAACCTTTTGCAAGTTACCCGGATCATGCCATCTTGACTCTATTTCCAAAGGATACACCATTTCATGATATGTGCTTTTGAGTGCAGTTTTCGTAAACCATGTTTCCGCCCATTTGTTACAGTTAGTCAATTTTTTCTTCTCTACACACGGCACACACATGACCACATGGTAGTCCTGAAAGTTGCCATTTCCTGCACATTGTTCATAATCAAAAACCATACACGAATAAACAACATTTACCGTAATAAACAACCTGTTTATTGCAGGTACATGCAAGTGCATTCATTTTTTAGGAAATCAACAATATGACTATGACGATGGTCTAGAACTTGGTACACAGCACACATGGCAATGCTTCTTACTTCCCAATTAGCACTCTTTAACATTCTCTGCTCAACCTTCCTAGCTGCCCATTGTGTAAGTTCAAATTCCGGTGCATCTACAAAATAAACATACATCAGGTAACATTTATCGAACAAGTAAATGAGAGACAGCGAATATATAGTTATACCGTATTATTTTTCTCGACGTTCGAAATACCAATCTTGTTGAAGCCTTCTGTAGTACTCCAAGAGCATATTTATTGGTACCTTTCGAACGTGCCTTGTTAATGAATTTATTGATTCTGCACTGTTTGACGTCACTTTTTCCAGTGCAATATGCCCTTGACCACTTTTCATACCCGGCGTCTTCAAGTTTTTTACGGCTTGCCCTGATTTTTTTACGCACTTCCAAGCTCGGAAATTGCTTTTTCAAAATCTTCAGTTGTATAGGTTTTGCACACCTTCCAGTACAAAGCCTTATGCATTTTTTCGGGTCAAATTGCAATTCATCATCAAGTGACGACAACAATAACCATGAAAGCAATTTGGAAAAACTGTGTCACAAGCTTTGTTATTGATTGATGCCCGTCCAAATAATCGCCAGATTAGGCACTTCACCAATGCATTCTTTCAACCACCTCAAAAACAATGTCCAGGCTTCAGCGGTCTCACCCTGTGCGACCTCGGTAGCGATTGGAATAATCTGATTGTTTCCATCCATACCAACAACAAGCATGTTGGTTCCAAGATACTTCCCTTTCAGATGCGCAACATCAATTATAATCAATGGCCGCATGAAGGCTATAAAACTCCGAATCTAGTATCGTTAAGTATATATTAGTGCTTAGTATACGTTAAAGCTTAATATAATAATAATAATAATAATAATAATAATAATAATAATAATAATAATAATAAGAATATTAATAAGAATAATAATAGTAATAATAATAATAATAACAATAAATATAAATGTGCCCGAAACTTACCGCAAAACCAAATGCTACAAAAACCATCTTAAATCTTCCGCATCGTCATGATCGATGTGTGTTACTGTCCCCTCGTTTTTTTAGCTTTAGGTTATGACAATATAAAGCTAAGCGCTCAAACGATTCTTCATGATTACCGTTCAACACCTCAAATGCCAAATTCCTACCTCCCCAAGCTCGTTTGTAAGAAATGTTTACTTTCCATTCAAGACTCATATCTCTTTGTATGTCCTTACGGTATATACCCTCCGAGTATCTTTCAATTTTTCGATTAGCAACTGACTAAGTAATTTCATTGTCGCATTACGATGATTAGGATGTAATTCAGTTCTTGAACATGTGTGGACATCGTTGGTGCTAGATACAAAGAATGTGCTATCCAGTTTTTTTTACGGGTGTATATGTTCCATGAGCAACCTTCATTTATACATTTTACTGTACTCGTGGGTTCAGATTTAATAACTTTGTATTCAAAACGCTCAACTAATGATTTCTTTCCAATAGCAAACATGCATTCTGCTTTATTATAAAATTCTTTATGTTTGAAAAAAACGGTATCGTTTTTCTGGGAATCATCATTTTTAATTCTGAAGTTTGTGGTGCCGTTGGTGGCATGGGCATATTTTTAAATGAGTTTCTTTGCACGAGGAAGTGAATGATCGGGATGGTGAAAAGTATTCTTCAACCTTCGGGTGTCATGATAAACATCTTTGTGGCAAATGCGGAATATTCGATCTAATGATAAATGATTAGAAGCTGAGGATGATTTTACCTCTGAAGGTGCTGGTTCTTTTATTGAAATGAACAGAGCTCGATTTTGCACATTCTTACAACATACTTCATGAATGAAGAATTGGACGTCATCATCATCAACAACGTCCAATTCCATGGAACCATCTTTGTAAGATAACCTCACTTTAGCATTTTGTGTGTCTTTGACACCGTCAACCTTTTTCTTCACATACGCCACTAGTTTATTGAAAGTGATATTTTTAGGTAGTTTAACTGCATGTTTCGATGATGGATGCATTAAATAAACCTTAAACTTAGAATTTTCATCGTAATCCATGGTTGTGTTTTGAACAAATTTAGGTGGAAATAATTCTTGGAGTTTACAGTAAACTCTAACAACTAAACCAAGTGCAAATTACTAGCCCTTTGTACTTATGCATTTACTTAGGTTGCCCAACAATGTCAACTTTCTAAGGTTGCCCGAAATTAGTGTGTTGGAATCACTCCTAAACCTTTATTCAAGTGTTAGTAACTCATATGTAATAGTTAGTTTAATTATGGCCTTTATGTTTGTTATTAGCCTTAAGCTTATGTAGAAGGCCCATGAGCTTAGGCCCAAGCCCATAGGAGAAAGGATGGGACTAGGAGTGTTGCCCTAGCTTCCCTCCTATAAATACTCTTGTAAACCTTCATTTGAAGGTTGGTTGTTCAAGTTATTTCTTTCACTCACTCTCTACGCATAACCATTCCCTTTATATCATGTGTGTGTGTTTGGATACTTGTTCAATCGCCTCTCTATCTTTCTATTAAGCTTGTGTTGTAAATCTAATGACCTATCAGTGGTATCAGAGCCAAATAGTTGGGTTAACACTTTTGCTTTTGAAGTTTTGTTTTCGGTCCTTACGGCGTAAAAGTGATTAACACTTTGGATCGCTTAAAAACTCGTTTTTTATACTTTTTAATCCAAGATTCTTGTACTTTCAATATTTTGAGGTGTTAAAATACTTGTTTTTGGCAAAAAGTTTCAATCTTTAAGCGTGGATCTAAGTTTTTAAGCTTGTTTTTGTTCGGTAGGTATCGTTATGCGTAACTGTTTAGTTGTTTTGGTTCATCAAGTTTCAAACTTTTGTGTTATTTTGGTGATATTGAGGCTATTCCATAACAAAAATCTGGTTTAGAAACATCTTTGGGCAAAATCATTTTTTCGAGTAAGTCTGGCGTAAGAAAACCCTAATCTTACAGTAACTTTTTCCTTGGTTTGATCTTCGTTTTTGTGGTTTACTCCGTGTTTTCTTGCTTGGATAAGCCTGAAAATACGTCGACTTTGGATATCTTTACTGCGTGATAGTGTAAAGATCATTTGGGATAAAACCCTAAACTTACGCATAAGCATAAGCTTACGCGTAGAAATCCTACGCATAAGATTAATCTTACGCCTAAGGAAATCCTACGCATAAGTTTCTACGCCTAACTTTGTGTCTACGCATAACTTTAGTGCCTTTACCCTACTTACGCGTAAGCTAAAATCTCGTGTAACTCTTGATTGTTACGCGTACCTTTGGTGTTTTTACGCATAAGTTCTACTTGGTTTCTTGTGATTTCTACGCCTAAGGACACTTCATCAACAAAGGTTCATTCGACTACAAAGATCCATTTTTACCAACACAAGTTTTCAACATGTCACAACCACCATACTCTAACTATTTCCCTTACACTTATTCTCAAAATCAACAATGGAATCAACAACAAGCAATTTATCAACAACATACTCCACAACTTGCTGCAATTCTACAACCTCAAATGGTTCCACCACCACCAAGTCTTCAAGTTCAACCTTACACAAACGAATTCAATCAACATCCATCAAGGAACACTATGAAGGAACCCACTTGGTTTGCAAAGATGTGTGAAGCTTTAAGTAGCCAACAATCAATTCATGAGGCTGGATCACTAGATAGACCTCCAATGCTCACTATGAAACTACGATCAATGGGTAATAAGGTTCTTTCGATTTTGTGATCTGAAGAAGCCACATGGAAAGTTCTTAAAGAAGGTTATCTTGGAAGGTCCATTTCAGATGCCTCACTGTATCGTACCCGGATCAAATGCTAATCCACCAAGAGATGAACAATCCAACATTGCTACTTTGTTGCCTACGAATGCGAGGAACTACACTATGAAGCTGATGAACTTGTAATGCAATATATCCACTTAGGATTACCTAACCCAATTCTTGAGTGTTGATGCTCAAAAGACTTCAAAGGAAATGTGGGATCATATTCATCTTCTTATGGAAGGATCTGTACTCAATCGGGAGGATTTGGAATCCAAAATTTACTTGGCTACGAACACTTCATGATTGAACTTTGAAGAACACTAGAGTCATATCATCACCGTTTTTCAGACATCATCAATGATTTGGATAAACACAACATCATCATGCCAAGAATTGCGGTGAATACTAAGTTCTTGAGTAGTCTTGGTCCTGAATGGGAGAAGTATGTCATTTTCTCCCGTCAGCGAAGAGAATTTGCATCATTACATATGGATTGTTGTCACGATTACGAAGCCTCATGAAAGGAAGTTGATAGAGAAAGGATTCTCCGTGCTCAAATAAGCTCCACCA
>OU343225.1:322193780-322358060 GCA_910596185.1 Chrysanthemum makinoi
AAGATTATGATGATGCTACAAGGATTTCCATTTTGTTAATGCAATTAACAAATAGTTAGCGTAAAAGTCAAGAGTAGTATTTAGATTTGGTAGGATTTTGATGATCTAATGATAGTTGTAAGCTTTTGATGGTTGATAAGCGATTTGGTGTAGTACTTGGTTTTATTGGTAATAATATATTTAATGGTAGTCTTTTGAAAGAATATATTTATGCTCATAGTTTGTTTATCATAGTCTGTACAAGTTTTAATGATCTTATTAGAAGTATATAATGATCTTTGAACAAGTCGTATGTTTATTAACTAGTCTTTTGCTGCATGTTTTAGCAAGTGTCTTTTTCATTTATGATAAATGTGATAATTGATGGTCGTAATCGGATAAATTATACAACTAGATTACACGGGATTCAAGTGAAAATCACATGTGATTCTGACACGAATCACATGTGATTCTGACACAAAAATCACATGTGATTTTCTCATGAATCACATGTAATTTTCTCACGAATCACATGTGATTTTGACACGAATCACAAGTGATTTTGAGACGAATCACGAGTGATTTTATTATGCGTAATACCAAATCAGCTAGAAGATCAAACAAAAAAATATTCAAGTAAAATTCCATATATTTCAATTAAAATCCATATAATACTTTTGTAGAAGTTCAAACAAATGAAAAAACCAAACATGTAAAAAAAAAGGTACAAAATTCAAGAAGCATTAGCCACTTGGTTAGCCATTTTCAATTGTTTTGTAATGAATTTTGGATTTAATGGACATGTTGATTTGGTGTGCTCGTTAGTCTTCTCTCCGCAACATCCACATTTCTTTCTCGGCTTAGCTCTAGCTTCAAGTGCTTTGTCTCTTCTAGTTTTTCTACGTGCTCCTTTCAAATCAACTTTGTTTCATTTTTTTTCTCCATATTAGAAATCCGAACCGAAGAAACAACTACAAGTACATTCCACTGACCTGTCTTTAACAAAACACATAACCTTATTACAAAACACAGAACCCAAATCACACGTGATTTACAGCAAAAATCACATGTGATTGTTATAACAGATTACTACAGCTAATAAATTTTTTAAACCATATATTCAATGTACTAACAGAAACTTTGCAAAAATTCTAAAGAATTCAATATATTCAAGTAAACGAGATTTACAAAACTCTAAAGTGTTTAATCGTCAACTGGTTTGGCTTTTCTCTTTGTCTTTGGATTCAATAGAAGAGTTGTTTTGGTATGCAAGTTAATCTTCTATCCACAATGCCCACAAACCTTTATTTGTTTCGATTTAACTTGAAGTTTTTTTTTCCCCTCTTTCATTTGTTTCGATTTAACCATATTGAACATACCATCGATTACCCTCTTTACAGTATGCAATACCTTTTCACAACACAAGAAATACATAATTAGATCTTACACACGTGATCTTGTACAAGGAACACATGTGATTCATGCCAGGATCACATGTGATTCACATAAAAATCACATGTGATTCATACCAGGATCACATGTGATTCACATAAGAATCACATGTGATTCTGATATAAGAATCTCACAACAAATTACTAGTTCATACTTTCAAGTAACATACCTTATAGCCTACCATTGTTTGTGTCACTGTATCACTTTCCTCCGCCGGTTGTTTTCCAATTCGCTATAAATGGCTCTACAAAAAAGAGTAAGTTACACGTGGTTTACATTTTTTATAGCAAAACACAACAAAAACAAAATCACGTATGATTTACTTCTTTCTAGATCAAAAAATTATCACATGTTATTCAGTTTACTGTAACCCATCCCTTAGTTACTCTATTTTAATGTAACCCATCCCTTCACGACTATGAATTGGACCTGACCATCACTAGTACATACCAAAAAAGACAAAAGGGATCTAAATTCTAGAACCAATGCCCCAAGTCTATAGGTTTTGTTTAGCATTATTTGTTTGTTATATATGTTCACTAATCAGTCTTTTTACTAAAAAAAATATATATGTACAGTCCTAAAACATAATCATACACAATTAACTGTCTAAAAAAACACATCTAGTGAAATCAAAAAACAGACTCAACGATATGATCAGATAGTAAGAAATCATGTGATATACATCTAAAAGCCCCCACCAAATATCTACATAGCAACTAATCATGACAATTAAGTAAACACAAAATAATAATGATCGATTAATCAATAACTAAAATATAATAACATCAGTGATTAGATCAAGAAGCACATATATATAAATATCTAATAATCAAAAAGGCTAGTAAAAATCAGTGATGACATCATCAATAGTGAAATACTAACAGTGATCTAATAATCAAATACATAATCTCAAAAACACTACTAACAATCAATGATGATGTCATTATTTGTTATTAAAACTTATCAGTGATCTGAAGACATATATATAAAGTGAAATACATACATCTTCTACTAATCGGTGATGATGTCATCCTTAGTAAAATAAACGAGATCCATGATTTAGAAGATATTCGGTTGATTTTTGATTTGGGGGTTAGGGTTTGTAGTAAATGATTAGGTGAGAGCATGTGTATGTAAAATGAGTATCTGAGAGAGAGAGAGTGAGTGTTTGGGAGGGCGGGATGTTAGATGGGAGTTATAAAATTACAAAATTGCCCCTCCGTATTTTATTTGTTAATAAAATCAGTTTTATTGAATACCGTTAGATCTAGAGGTTTGGATGGTGGGGATAGAGTCATTTGATCTTTAAAAAATATTTGATCTATAGAGAACTTTTCTCTGATTATTAAAAACATATAACCACATACACTATAAATAAACAAACCATTTCATATATATCTCTCTCACACACATTTAAAACATCAGCAATAAGGCCGAGTGTACCCGCCACCATAAAATTTAGTCACATAGTACTCGCCGCCGCATTACGCGAATAGCATACTATTGAATTTGAACAATTTATCTCGACAAAGTACTTTATTACTACTAGAAATGATGGACCAAGTCCATATTCGTACGTTACTAAAACTAAAATTCTCTAAAGCATAGTCAATGCTACCAAGTTCCAAACGCTTCTAGACTACACCAACTATTGTTGACTCACAATCGTATTTTCAAGAACCCATTGCTTGTGATTTGTAAATTAACACATACTAAAAACTTTTCGTGGATATCGTTTTTAAAGTTAAATATTATGTAAATATTTTTCTCATTTACATAAATATCCTTCCCACTTTTATAATTACATTAATGTTCTTTTCAAACTTTTGTAATTACATAAATATCTTTCCCGAACTTTAAATTCTCACGTATATCCATAAATCAATTAAATTATAATTCTACTGATTTTCAATTCAAAAACTATTATTTATCTCTGATATTCATCATAATTATAATGTTTATATATATTTTTTGGTCACAATTGATGAAAGAATATGATGACGTAATTACAAAAGTTTGGATATATATATATATATATATATATATATATATATATATATATATATATATATATATATATATATAGATCAAATAAGAAGATTACTTAAAATAGAAGAATAAGAAGAACTATAACAGTAAATCCGAGATGCACCGACCTAAATTAGATGCATCCCTATAATCTTAGATGCATTATAATTCACCATAGTGTGTTTTCTAGCTTTTAATCGAGATGCATATCGTATATTAGATGCATTTCATGATTTCTCTTGTTTTTGTTCTTACACGTCTTGAATCGAAAAATCAATTTCCACCATCTATACATCAAATTAACTTTTGAAACTCAAGATGTTGCATCTATATGAATAGAAATGCATCAATTTCCACCATCTATACATCAAGTTACTTCTCACTGGATCCCTACTATATATATATATATATATATATATATATATATATATATATATATATATATATGATAAAGTTAAAATAAAAAGACAAATATCCGTAAAAAGAATAAAAATATTTATTTTTTTTAAAAAGTTCTCCAAAAAATTCAAAAAAATTCCACAAGATCAGGTATGTTGGTGCATAAAACTTTTGTGAAAACATTTTTTATAATTTTGAGTTTTGATACGTTTTTTTTAATGCACAAAAAACGAATTTTGATGCGCAAAAAAATTTGATGCACAAAATTTTCAACTTGCTTTAATTAGATGCGCAATGTTATTTTGATGAAAAAAGTCAAAAGAAGTTGGGTGCAAAAACTAATTTTTGATGCACAAAAAAACAATTTAATGCGCAAACGTATTTTTTCATAAATTTTTTAGGAAAAAATATCCACTTTTAGAAAAAGTTTTTCACAACTTTTTATGCATATCAAACTTGATCTTGTGGAATCTTTTGGGAATTTTCAAGAACTTTTTCAAAAAAAATCTTTTTATCTTTTTAGGATATTTATTTTTATTTGATCTTTATCTTTATATATATATATATATATATATATATATATATATATATATATATATATATATATATATATATATATATATATATGAAAGAACTTATTGTTCGTATTTATTTATTTGTTCATATATACTATTTAGCCTCGAGTGATGAAAGAACATGTTGATTTTAGGATATATACGAAAATTCAAAAGTTTGAGAAGGATATTAATGTAATTATAAAAGTTTGATAAGGATATTGATGTAATTACAAAAATGAGAAGGATATTGATGTAATTAAAAAAGTTTGAGAAGTATATTGATGTAATTAAAAAAGTTTGAGAAGTATATTGACGTAATTACAAAAGTGAGAAAGACATTAATTTAATATTGAACTTTAATAAGAATATAGATGTAATTGACCATAAATATAATACTAATCCCAAATTGTATGGACACAAAAAGCAAAGTCAAAGGAAGTAACGAGGGTTTCGAATTTTTGCATCTTAAGGTCAAAGTTATTATTTTTTTCATATATATATATATCTATTTCTACGCATTTCCTTCGAGGGTTAATATACAAATATGTTACTAAGTTTTATAAAAACATTCGCGTAAGTAACTGAACTTTCATTTTATTCATTTAAGTTACTGAACTTGTAAAACATAACATTTAAGGTCACTGAACTTATAAAGTATTTTCATTCTGAACTTGTAAAAACACGACATTTATGTTACTTAACATATCAAAAAATATGCGAGTAAGTCACTCCTACCAACACTAAAAAATACTCCATAAAAGTCCGGTAACCTAATTGAACAAAATATAAATTTAGTAACTTAGGCGAATTTTTTGGAAAATTTAATAACATATTTATATATTAACCCCTTCCTTCAAATCCTACAACAAAATTTTCACTCAAAAGTAGTTCCTCCTAAGTGGCAATTCAGGTCGGGTTCGGGTTGGCGGGTTCGGGTTGTCAGGTTGGCGGGTCAGGGAATCCCAACCCAAACCTGACCCATTTAAATCATCGGGTCAGCTATGTCAACCCTAACCTATTTAGACATAACCCAAACCTAACCCATTTAACCCGTATATGTACTTGGGTTAGTGGCTTAAATAGGTTACACGGTTGAATTTGTTAAACGGGTTGAATTGTTTCAGCGGGTTTTGAGTTGACCCATTTAAACCTTTTTATATACAAAAGTTGGCACATTACACGAGTTAAACAGGTTGTTGGGTCGACCCGTTTAACACATTTAACCCGCGTAATAAAATATAAATAATTTTGAATTTATGAAAAAAAAATCTTAAACGGGTTGACGGGTCGACCCGCTTATTTTATTCTCAACGAACGACACGTTTTAATAACGGGTTAGATAGGTAAAATGACGACCGGTCTATTTAGCATAACCCGAACCTGTTAATTTTGTTAATGGGTTCAGTCGGGTTTCGTGTCGGTCGAAATTGCCACCCTAGGAGCACTAAAGAAGTAATCTTTTAACCTAAACGACATCAGGTAGGACGGGTGGAGTCGGGTTGGGCGGGGTTCACGAAACGGCGGCTACACCATTCCGCCGAGCTTCGGGTAGGGGAAGTTTCCAGTTGGGAAACGAAGTGGGCCGTTGCAAAAGTGGGTAACGTAAACAAACAGATGGGTTTTGCTCCTCAAGTGAATACATGAAGTTTGAGAATGATAATGAGACAGAAACCATGTTTCTTGAATTTAGAGCAACATTTTTGGTATGTTTATGGAGAAGATGGAAGCTCCGTTAAAACATATCAAAAGGATTAAAAGAAGAGATAAGATAGCAAAGAAAGATCTTTTCTTGTTTTTGCAGGTACAGGAACAAAAAGGGTACCACTCCGAGGAAGAAGAAGGGTACCACAGCGGTACAAAAAAATAAAAAATAAAAAAAATAAAAATTCGGGTACTAGGATACCACTCCGTCTAGTTAGGGTAGTGTTAGGGTAGTATTGGGGTAGTTTTGAGGTGGAAGGTTTTTATTGGATAGAGGTGACGTGGCACCCTTAGGGTATTAGGGTAAGAAATATCCACTCCCTCCCCCCTCACAGGTTGAAATATCATCAGCATATGATATAAGTCTCTATATGTACCAGGCAACAATAATTTACTTGGCAACAAAATGTTTATGATATATTTACCATATTTTTTTAACATAACCTGCAAGTTGACTATTGATAGATAACCCACGAGCCTGTTCATGATCTTTTGTTAATCTAACTACTTGGAGTTGAAGTGTTTCCGATTTGTAATGCTACATGCTCCTAAGTCCCTTACACTTTTTTATTTATAAACTTAGAGAAACATTGTAATAACAGATTTATGTAATCATATATTACCGATTAACTAATTATAAAAGATGACAAAAAGTGATAACATATCCAACCATTTTCATTGGGTGACATAATTAAATATTTTGGACCTAATAATCAACTCGCTAAACTCTATAAAAAGACCAAAAAGTTATAAACTCATGTGAAAATTCAAAATTAAATTTCTGAACCTAATGCTCAACTCTCTAAATTTAATAAAATGACAACAAAAAAAAAATAAAAAATAAAAAATAAAATAAAATCATTACACATTCTTGCGTATGACGATCTATGTAGGTATTTTAATCTACCTAAGTAAGATGTACTAATCTCAATTTATGTGAGTCATAAACATCACAAATATAAAAAACCGAAGTTTCTTTTCTTTACTCAATATGGGACAGAAAACTTAAAACAAATTTTTCTTAACTACCCATCATCAATAAACAATGCTACCAAGAAAGTTATTCCTTATTTGTATCAATACAAGCAGCAATTTCCAAATTTTTCTAAAGTATGCGAGTCTATAATATTCAAATAGTATAATGTTATCTAAAATTACAGCTCTTTAATCATAAACAATGCTACCAAGATCCTACATTGATGAACCCAATCTTCAATCATTGACAGACTGATCAGCAGACATAAGATTGACCAGCACCAAACACTACAACATTAATTAAGTTCCTATAATTTTTAACATAGCCTGCTAGTTGACCATTGACCATCCCATCCCATCTTTTTAACCCATGATTCAATCCCGACAACACCAACTCTTAAATCACATTTAGCAGAATACAGCAAAATCTTTACATCACTAGTGTTTAACAAATACTCAAGATACTTTGCTCTAGAGGAATCAAACAACAAATGCAGCAATATTTAACAATATGTTTTAAGAGAATGAAACAGTAATGAAATGAGATTGTCAAATGAGCATTTGTTGGAACTTCATGGACAAAAGACGTGCCCACAAGGCAGGGCCGGTCCTGAGTATTTTGTTACCCTGGGCGAGATGATTAAAAAATGCCCCTACTAAATATTGTAAACAAATAGCATAAAATTTTCTACAGGTTTAATTTAATCTATAAACAAAATATAGAAACATTTTATTTTATGTAAAGATAAACATCTAGAATATACTATACGTATATTCGCGCAAACCGACGGTATATAACGGCAAATAATTATACTTGCGAAATCGTTATTCTGGTTCGACCCTTGATGCAAAACGTTTTTTTCTTAAATATAAAGTGCTTGTTTTTTAAAAAAATATAAAGAATGTGTTTTTTATTAAACTAATAGAGTATTTGTTTTTGAAAAGTTGTCAAGTTTAAAATTGATAAAAAAACATAATTTAAGTTGTCAAATTTTTGAAAAAATTATTAAGTTAAAAAAGGTACTTAGAGGTAATTCAGAAAAACTATATTAATTTAAGTATCAGGATTTCAAAATTCAAAGTTTTAAGAAAAAGATGCACTTTTTTTATAAGTAACTAGACGAGTACCCGCGCCTAGCGGCAGCGACTTCTAGCGGCAGATAATTAACAATATGCGATATTGTGGTAAGTGTTTCGTAACATGCGATAATTCAATTGAAGCAAAAATTCTTAACATGTATCAAAGAACATATAAAAATATTTATTGGCTGAAAAAAACATTGCATCAATATGAGATAACTAACAATGCGTTACTCGTAGTGTAAAATTTCTTAGTACGACATATGAGGTGTTGAATCCTCTTTGACGAACTCTTTGATTGAAACTTCACTTTGTAGTTATTATTATCGGCATGGTATTTGACCCAATTAAAAAAACTTCAAACCTAAGAAACTTAACAAAAATATATACACTGGTTGTATAATGAATTTTGACCAAATTATTTCAAAAAACTTTATATCTTTTGAAATTAATGCTTGAAACAATCAACGATTAAAGCACCAATCTATCACCATCATTATAGCAATATTTGGAAACAGATTGTATTTAGCGTATTCTTTGCAAAGAACAAGAACAAAAATGAACTCGTGGTATATAATAAATCGATACAATGTTTTGTGATTGTAAACATTCAAGTTATTCACAACAATATCTCTGCAATTTCAACTATATATAAATGTCAAAACAATATTTTTAAAAATCATATGGTCATTGCACATATTTTAATATTTAATAACTGAGATCGCATATGATACACACACTATAAAGTAACATAACAATAAAAAATAAGTTGTAATATGGTGCTTTATAAAATAAAATATATTGATAAAATTTTAGAAATTATTAGTTTTAAGATTAAATAAATTAAAAAATGTATATATTTTTTTGGAAAATTACATTAGTAAAAGTTGTCAAAATTTGTCATACATTTCTTTGAAATTTTAGGTGTGAATTATTATGGTAGCTATTTCATTAAGGACAATTTTTTGAATTTTTATGTAGAAATTTTAGTTTTAAAGGAATTTTAGAAATTTAACATTACTCACTTTTTAAGTTTCAAAAACATGGATACATGCTTTGTATGTATAATAATAATAAAAAAGTTGTATTGACTTTCCAACATTGAATATGCCAAATCAGTTTTCATTTAATATTAGTTTGAATTTTTAATGGTAATTATATATACATATAGTTAAAGACGAGTACCCGTGTATAGCAACGAGATTTTATAGCGACAGATCGTTTAGTGATAAAAAATGTTTAAGGTTATAAACAAAAATAATAAAAGTTTGAATATTTGGGTATTAAACATAATGTTTTGAAACCCGGGTCGACTGGGTGATTCAAGTGGTTGAACCGTTTTGGTCGAAAAACGGATCGATTTAAACCGGGTCAAACCGACGGGTTGGGTTGAACACGGGTGAAATTAAACCGGGTCAACCCGTCGGGTTTGAAGCGTCCCGTGTCAACCCGGTTTTTCGATGTGTATTAATAGTTTCCTTTTGAAATATATGTTTTCAACATTTCTATTTTTAGTTTCAACATTTCACCTTTTGTGTTTTCCTTTATATATAGTATACGCGGGTATCTGTGACGATTAACGGAGAAATAGATCTCCGATGAGACATGATTTACCGGTTGTATTGGTTTCAACGGTCCTCTACGGTTCATTTTCGGATGACTTTTATCGGTTAGTCGAACCCGTGGCGAAATCGGTTCGGTTGAACCGTTGGTCGGTCCGTCCAGTTTTAACTATATGTACCATCAACTTGTTAGCTTGTATGACACTTTATGTGTTTTATTAATTTGTATAATGTGTATAATAACACATACTTTTCATTTAGGGTGTTTAAAAATAACATTAATTAGTGTGTGTAATTATTTTATATTCTGGATTTTGTTGAAGCTTGTTTAAATTGTGTATTGTGAAAATTGTTGTTTTAATTGTTTGTATTTAATTTGATGGATATGCTTTTAGTTGGTTGTACAATATGAATAAATTAATGTACTTTTAAGTAATAGAGTGTTTTAATAAGAGTATTAATTACATTATACATTTCTCTCACATTTGACTTTCAACTTTCAACTTTCAATTTTCATTTTCACCTTTGACCATTTTTCTATTTTATGTAGTAAAGATAAAGATTAGGTATCAGTAAACATGAAACAAAGATTTGAACATGTCTATATTTATCACATTAATATTGGACCTCCTTCAAAAATAATTGTAAAAAGCGTTGAAGATGGTGTCATTTAAAAACATTGGGCCATTTTAACAATTGGGTTGAAAATGTCATTTACGTAAACTCATTTGCACATATATAGAAATAAATAAAAGATTGGGATGAAGGTGTAAAACCTAAAAATATTAGGGTCTAAACCGAACATTTATCAAAATCATCTTCTTCTCCGATCGCATAAAACCAAACCACTGTTTTCAGTCTTTTTTTTTCCCTTTTATATTACTTAAATGTTGGAAAATTTAGTGCACTTGTGGGAATAGTTCACACCTTGTAATGGGTTAGGAGGTACGGAGTGTACACCCATAAGGTCCATGAACACCCTAACTCTTGTTGTGGTTTGTATTGATAGTGCTTGGTGAAATCTTGTTGTGGTTACCGATTATCATGTTTCCAGGCAGTACTTTCAACGGATCGGTGTTTCCAGCGGTGGTGTTCCCTGAAGTGGTGTTTCCCTGAGTAGTGTTTACGAAGCGGTGGTGTTTCCAGCAGCTGTAACGATAGCATTATGAAAGTCTTGATGAAAGAAATCTTGCTTAGCGGTTTTGACCTATTCAAGTGGCGGTTTCAACGCTTAATGACCACGTTTAATTGGTCATGTAACCACTAACGACTATAATGGGGATAATTATGAGGCTATTAATGGGCCGATTAATACTCATAATTCCATTGAACTAGCCAAGAGTATTATCCTATAAATAGGATATCTGATTATGCATGAAGACATACAGAAAACACAAAACACTTATTAGCGAAAGGGTTATAGAATTGTGCCTAATTCTCTAACTGCATTTGGTCTTATCCCAAGTAGATATTCGTGATACCCAGGCATTAGGGTCGAATAGTTTACTTTGGAAAGTGATCACACGATTCCAAGTGATATCCGGAAACCACCAAGTGGTATCATTACTGTGACCTTTGTTTTGTTTTCTTTGAACAGTTGAGCATTTGAAGTTGATTATCTTAACCTTTCTTGGGCTCACAACAACAATCAAAGTAAACTATTTTGTGATAATCAATGGCTAGCGCAATGAAACACATGGCTTCAAACTTTGCTAAGCTGGAAAAGTTTGAAGGGGTGAACTTTAGGAGGTGGCGAGAAAGATGCACTTCTTTGTCAAGCATGAGCGTGGTGTATGTCTTGACTACTCCTTCGATGATGGGGATGATGCTCTTGTGGGCGGATAAGGATGAGGAGCAAGTGGGAGAATGATGACTACATATGCGAGAGGTCTCATTCTCAATGGTATGTCGATTCTTTGTTTGATATTTATCAAACTTTGAATCTTCCGAAAAACTGTGGGATTCCTTGGATGCCAAATATATGGCTGAGGATGCATCAAGTAATAAGTTCCTTGTTAGTAATTTCACAAATTACAAAATGACTGATTCAAGACCAGTTATGGAACAATACAATGAACTTCTTGGAATACTTGGAAGGTTTACACAACACAATATGAACATGGATGAGGCCATTAGAGTCTCATGTGTCATTGACAAACTCCTCCTTCTTGGAAAGATTTCAAGCATACCTTGAAACATAAGAAAGAGGAGTTAACTCAGGTTGAGTTGGGCAGATCATCTGCGCATGAGGAATCTCTCAGGTGCGGGATAATGACAAGCCAAAGAGTAGCAATGCTACTGGACCATCTGTTGTCAATATGGTGGAGCATAACAACTCCACTAGGTACAATGACAACAAAGGCAAACGCAAATATCATGATAACACAAGGGCAGATCCTATCAAGAAGGAAACACCTACTTGTTGGAAATGTGGCAAGACTGGTCACATTAAAAGGGACTGCAAGGGTGTTAAAGTTGGTGGTAAAGCCAATGGATCAGGCACTAATGGTTCAGGGAGTGGTGGTTCAGCCAACTCACTGAAAGGTCGGAATATGTTTAATAAGTCTTTTCAGATTTATTATGTTACATATGTATCTGAATCTTTTTATGCGCAGGATGATGATGTTGCGTGGTGGGTTGACTCTGGTGCAACAGTTCATGTGTAAAGATAGAAGCTGGTTTAAGGCTTATGAGTCACTGAATGATGGTTCTATTCTTCACATGGGAAATGAGTCAACAGCCTTGGTGCATGGTCGTGGTTTTGTAGATCTTAATTTTAGTTCTGGAAAGATTGTAACTTTGTTTAATGTTATTCATGTTCACGATATAAGGAAGAACTTGGTTTCAAGTAGTGTATTGAATAATCATGGATATAAACAAGTTATTGAGTCTGATAAATTTGTGCTTTCTAAGAATGGTGTTTTTATTGGTTTGGGTTATTTATGTAATCAAATGTTCATGCTTAATGTTTCCCTGATAGTATTGTTACCATGACAATGTTATTTCAGCTTTTGTGTCTACTTTTGATCAGACTAACTCTATCCTTTGGCATGCAAGACTTGGTCATGTACATTATAAAAGGATGCAAGATATGTCTAGGGATGGTTTAATCCCGCATTTGACATGGACACTGAAAAGTGTAAAACTTGCATGTTGACCAAGATAACCAAGAAACCTTTCCAGGGTGTTAGTCGTGAGACTAAGGTCTTGGAGCTAATTCACGAGTGACTGTGTGATTTGCATGCCACTCCTTCTTTGGGGAATAAGAAATACTTTGTGACGTTTATTGATGATGCTTCTAGATTTTGTTATGTCTATTTGTTACATACCAAGGATGAAGCATTAGATAAATTCAAAGTGTTTAAATCTGAAGTTGAATTACAACTTGGGTCTTTGATAAAAAGATTAAGAAACAGGGTGCTGAAGGAGATGGTTAATTCCATGTTGTCCAATTCAGGACTGAGTCAAGGGTTCTGGAGTGAAGCTATGTTAACAGCTTGCTATTTATTAAATAGGGTTCCTAACAAATGGAACAAGGTTACCCCTTATGAACTCTGGACTGGAAACCCAACACGAACTATCTCAAGGTTTGGGGTTGTAGGGTTGTTGTAAGACTCCCTGATCCAAAGTTGAAAACTTTGGGTGAAAGAGGCATTGATTGCATCTTTGTTGGATATGCTAAGCATTCCGAGGCTTATAGGTTCTATGTTATTGAACCTAATGAATATGTTTCATTTAACTCTATAATTGAATCAAGGGATCCAACTTTGATGAGAATAGATTCTCATCATCCTAGACCAATCAGAGGATTCCTAATGGAACTCATGACTGGTGTATCAGAGGTCCACGATGATGAACCATCAGTGGTCCCGATGAGGTTGTGGTTCAACAACTGAACATGTGCTCAGGAAAAGAAAAGGTCGGGACTCAAAGTCATTTGGACTTGAGTTTCAACTATATCTAGTTGAAGGAACAAGGGATGAGGTCTCGGACCAATACTCCTATTGCTTCATTGTTGAGGATGATCCCAAGACATTTGAAGAAGCAATGAAGTATCAGGATATTGCTTTCTGGAAAGAAGCAATCAATGATTAGATGGATTCCATCATGGGCAACAACACTTGGATGTTGGTTGATCTACTCACTGTTGCAAACCTCTAGGTTGCAAATGGATTTTCAAAAAGAAAATGAAGGTAGATGGAACTATTGAAAAGTTCAAGGCTAGATTAGTTATTTAGGGCTTTAAACAAAAGTCAGGGATAGACTATTTTGATACTTATGCCCATGTGACTCGTATCAGTACCATAAGACTGCTGATTGCTATGGCATCTATCATAATCGATTATTCATCGATGGATGTGAAGACAGCATTCTTGAATGGTGAATTGGATGAGGAGGTTTATATGAACCAACCTCAGGGCTTCATCATGGCTGGCAATGAAAACAAGGTGTGTAAACTGATTAAGTCTCTTTATGGACTTAAGCAAGCACCTAAGCAATGGCATCAAAAATTTGATGAAGTGGTTTTGTCTAGTGGTTATGTTCTTAACCAAGCTGACAAATGTGTATAGCAAATTTGATGAATCCGGTAAAGGAGTCATCATTTGTCTATATGTTGATGACATGTTGATCTTTGTCACGACCAAAATCAGGTTGACCTGACAAAGGAATTTTTATCATCAAGGTTCTCCATGAAGGACATGGGGAGGCTGATGTTATCCTTGGTATAAGGATTAAACATGAAAGTAATATAATTTCTATCTCTCATCTCGTTATATTGAGAAGGTCTTGAAATTCAATTACTTTGATTGTACTCCAGTGAGTACACCTATGGATACTTGTGAGAAGGTGATGCCTAATCATGGCAAAGCTGTATCTCAACTTGAGTATTCTAGGGTAATTGGCTGCTTGATGTATGCCACGACTTGTACAAGACCGATATTTGTTTTGCGGTGGGAAAATTGAGCAGGTATACTAGTAATCCTAGTGCTCATCACTGGCAAGCTGTTCACAGGGTACTGAAGTATTTGAAGAGAACTATGGATTATAGTCTCTCATATACTGGTTACCCATCATGTTGGAAGGATACACTGATGCAAGTTGGATCGATAACACGAAAACAATTCGTCTACCATGGGTGGGTATTCCTACTTGGTGGAGGTGCAATTTCTTGGGCATCCAAGAAGCAAACTTGCATCACCAGTTCAACAATGGAATCAGAATTTGTGGCTTTAGCATTGCGGTAAAGAAGCTGAATGGTTGAAAAACTTGCTTCTTGAGATTCCATTGTGGCCTAAACCTATAACACCTATTTCTATCCGGTGTGATAGTGCAGCTACATTGGCTAAGGCTTATAGCCAAATGTACAATGGAAAGTCTAGACACTTAGTGTCGAGACATAGCATGATTCGTGAGCTTATCATGAATGGGGTGGTATCTATAGAGTTTGTGAGATCTCAACGAGAACTTAGCGATCACTTGACGAAGGGTCTGGCTATAGACTTGGTTATAAAGTCTGGTAAAGGGATGGGTTTAAGTCCAACTTAGTCACTGAATGCTAGGACACCCAACTCCTTCCTAAGGAAACTTGGGAGATTTGAGTTCAATGTGGAACATTAGTGGACTGGAGCACATGTTTTATTTACATCCCAAGGTTGTGCTCGAGAACCCTTTGAAAGGAGGATGAAGTCTTTACTTCTTAATGGTTAATTTTCTTTGAAAAAGTGCTTGGCAGGAGCATGACTAAAGAGGAACCACCTATGTAAATGTTGAAGTTTTGCCGCTTAAGGAAGCTTTGGACTTTAGCTTTTACAACATTTATGAATTTGGATATGGACACATGGCGGTATAGTGTCGGAGTTGATAAGTGTTTGAAAACTTGTGTGTATTTTATCTTCCGGTATTCAAATGGGTTGAAGGGTTCAATTCTTAGAACACCCTGATTCTCGAATATTTGAAACGTGTAATTTACTAAAATGGAAATTCAATCCTCAGGACATTTTCATTTATGCACATGTTTTGCTTGATGTTTATTTTTCATGCAAAGGAAGTGAACTAAATTTGGGGAGGATTGTTGGAAAATTTAGTGCACTTGTGGGAATAGTTCACACTTTTTAATGGGTTAGGAGGTGCAGTGTACACCCAAGGTCCATGACACCACTGACTCTTGTTGTGGTTTGTATTGATAGTGCTTAGTGAAAGTATCTTGTTGTAGTTACCACGATTATCATGTTTCCACTGAAGATACTTCCACTGGAGTGGTGTTTCCAGAAGTGGTGTTTCCACGAAGTGGTGTTTCACTAAGTAGTGTTTACTTGAAGCATGGTGTTTCCACTAAGCAGTGTAACCACGATAGCATTATGAAAGATGAGAAATCTTGCTTGTAGCGGTTTTGACCTATTCAAGTGGCGGTTTCAACTGCTTAATGACCACGTTTAATTGGTCATGTAACCACTAACGGCTATAATGGGGATAATTATGGGGCTATTAATGGGCCGATTAATACTCATAATTCTATTGAACTAGCCAAGAGTATTATCCTATAAATAGGATATTTGATCATGCTGAATACCAGAAAACACTAAATACTTATAGCGAAGGGTTATAGAATTGTGCCTAATTCTCTAACTGCATTTGGTCTTATCCCAAGTAGATATTCGTGATACCCAGGCATTAGGGTCGAATAGTTTACTTTGGAAAGTGATTACACGATTACAAGTGATATCCGGTAACCACCAAGTGGTATCATTCTTCTGACCTTTGTTTTGTTTCTGCTGAAGAATAGCACATTACTGCTGAAGTTGATTATCTTACCCTGTTCTGGGAGTTACACACCAACAATGAAGACATACAGAAAACACAAAACACTTATTAGCGAAAGGGTTATAGAATTGTGCCTAATTCTCTAACTGCATTTGGTCTTATCCTAAGTAGATATTCGTGATACCAAGGCATTAGGGTCGAATAGTTTACTTTGGAAAGTGATCAAACGATTCCAAGTGATATCCGGTAACCACCATATGGTATACGCTTTGTTTTGTTTGCAAGCGGTTGAGCATTTGAAGTTGATTATCTTAACCCTGCTATTGGGCTCACGACACCAACATTAAATTCATCCATGTTTCTCATATATCATGTAAAAAATAACATATATTAAGCTTTAGCATGCATTTTAAACAGATTCACGTTAAAACAAAATTTAATTGATCCCTTTGCTCAAACTTGGCCCTGCACGACACTAGAAGCTTGATGCCCTCTACTTTTATTATGCCCTGGGCCGTCGCCCGTACTGCCCATAGCCAGGGCCGGGCCTGCCACAAGGCCACAACTACTCGACTCGCGAATATCGTATTCGTAATTCTCGTAACCTTTTGAATTTTTGGTTTCATTAGCCTATATTGGCCTTGTTGTGTATCTTGTTGGTTTTCCAACATGAATTGCGTGCAAAGTCAAAAGTGATTATGTTTCCCGGCTCGCTATATTTTTAATTATTTAATAATGATTAAAATAAAAAGTTGGGTTTACGTCAAATGGAACCTTACGTAGTTATGTCAAAAACTTGATTACGTCAACTGTTTTATATTTGTCATTAACAAAATGTAAAGGAATCGTAAAATAGAAATATCGTTGTTACATGATTATTTGTATTATGAGTCTTTTTGAGTAAAGAGTTTGTTATATGTAGCTCTACATTTAAAAGTTAAAAGATTGTTAAAGTGGTTGTACATTGGGTCTCTTGGGAGAAGTTATATGGGTGATTTATTATTAAGATATAAACATTGAATGCATGTTTTAATACGTAGCCTTAGAGCTATGTCTAGCATTTTTTTGAATAAAATATAACAAACTCATTTCTTCGAAGCATTTCTACTGTCATCATCATATGATAACATATCTAATAGTTTCACACAATGTTAAAACAAAATATGTTGGACCCAACTCGTTATATTTATAATGAAATATAATGTACAGACATTGGATATGGGTTCACCCCTTTCTCATTTTCCTCTTTAGGAGAACTTGAGGTGGCGGTGGCCTTACTTAAGCGGATCCGAAGTTCTCTATAACTCAAGACATTAGGAGCGGCACTTTCATATCTTTTAGTAGGATTAGTTTTGCTATTGCTAGAGGAGTGGGGGCCCAGTTAGTTTCTCGGCTCCCCACTAATTTCTTGTAATTTCCTATGTTTTTCTAATGAAGTGATGTTTTTATAATAAAAAAAAATAAAAATAAAATAACAATAATAATAATAATAATAATAATAATAATAATAATAATAAAAGTGTGATTTATAAAAAATAAAAAAATAAAAATAAAAAATAATAATAATAATAATAATTTTTTGCAACTAGATACTTTAAAACCTACTCCTAATAGTTTTGTAAAATGACAAGAAAAACAAAAAAGAGAGAACTCAAATCAATTTATCATTGAACGAAATCGTCATTATGTTATTTTGCTCTAGCATAATCGGATGTCATCTACGACAACCTGATACTAATCCCAAACTATATGAAACATATATATCACATAATATAAACAAGCAAAATTTTTATTGAGTAAATTACACCGTTCGTCTTTGTGGTTTGCGTTGTGGCGAGTTTAGATCGCTGACCAAAAAATTGCAGCCGTCGTCCTTAAGTGGAAAGCGTTATGCACCGTTCGTCCCTCCCATCCAACTGGGCCCACAATTCCACTAACATCAGTTAATGCAGTTTTTAAAGGTATTTCCGTCATTTCTCTCTCTCCTCTTTTCTCTCTCCCTCTCTTGAATCAACACTTTCGACAATTAAAAACACGAACATTTGCGGAATTTTTACCAAGCGAAGTTCAACAAAAAATTAAGCCCAGTTTTCAACCCATCAGCTAATTAACCAACTGACTTCCAAAAAGTCAAATTTAGCACCAAAATTAATCACATCTTCCATCAATCACTTAAAAAACCAAAAGGCTCAAATCCAATAATTTACATATCCATATTCACCAAATTCAACTTTCAAAAACTAAAAAAAAAAGGGTAAAATCCAGTTATGCCCAAATTTCAACCCATTAACACATTTGATTTTCCAAAGTCAACTTTAGTACCAGAACTCAAATCCAACATCAATAACTCAAAAAACCAAAATGGTCAAATCCAATTACTCCAAGAATACATTTTTAACACAAATTCAACTTTCAAGAACTCAAAAAAAGAATAAAATTACCAGCCAATGACGAGTAGCAAAAGTAACATCCAATCTACTAATCCACCATCTCAACCTAAACAAATTACTACTCCCATCACCAAGCTTTCCAAGAAATCTAACAATAACACAAAACAACAACCAAGAAGCAACAACAACAAGTGTAGCTTCAAGAAACCAATATTCATATCAATTACCTCAAAGGACTATAAAACCATATCAACAACCATACTAAAAAAAAAAAAGGCAATAGGAAAAATTTCATAATCTCTTATCAAATCCATAAAATCGGTATCCAAAAATTCATGTATAACATCAATTCAAGTCATCAAAATTCATGATAAACAAAATAAGCCAAGCAACCAACCATTTGGCAAGTTATCAAAATTATTTCCCATTTTCAAATTACCTCTAAAAAATATAAAAAGTCCTAACTTGTTTCCTGTTTCACTTTCTCCTCATTAAACTTCTTCGTTTCTTTGCAATTTCCGCTTTTTCTTGTTCTAATTCATCAAGAGCTTGTTTTTCAACCAAATTCTCAGCTTGTAAATAGGAGCATAATAATCACGATTAGCTTCACATCCACCCACCAAACCACCACGTTTTCTAGCCAAAACCCGACTCAAAACGAATCAACTTCGGCGTGTGTGTTGTTGGCGTGCATGTTTTTCTAGCCAAACCCCATGTTTTTAATATCAAACCCGACATGTGACCCATCAACGAGTTACAAAAACCGAGTCAAAACTTCGTGGGTTTTAACCTACCTTTGCTTACAACACAAAAAGAGAACCGGTGGTGGCGTTGTGGTGAGTGGTGGTGGCACGCGTGATAGTATACAGAAGGTGGGGGAGGGTTTTAGGCGCGTGACCTAGTGGATCGGAAAGAGGGGAGAGTGGGGAGTGTTTTGAGGTGGGTGGTGTAGTGTGGTGGGCGGCGGTGTGGCGGTGGTGGTGGTTTAAGGTGGTCGGCGGCTAGGTTAAAGAGAGAGAGAAATGGTGATGATGATGATGTGTGTTTTATGTTTGTGTGTGTGTGGTAAAAATACCACTTTGGACGATTTGTGTGGTAGAGAGAGAGAATGCTAGTTGCTAGAAATGGCGGATATACCCCTTAAAACTTTAGTTAACGGACGTTAGTAGGAGTTGGTGGGCCCATTGGATGGAGGGACGAGCGGTGCATAACGTTTCCCACTAAGGCCGGACGGTGCAACTTTTGGTCAAAGAGGGCGAAACCTGCGGTCAACGCAAACCACAAGGACGAACGGTGTAGTTTACTCTTTTTTATTTATTGGCTGATGTGGGACTCAAGTCTTATAACAAAAACCTGAAGGAGTCGCTTAATAAAGTAATAGCAAGAATAGTCTTTGAAATTATCATTTTCAACCAACTATGGTTAACTTGCATTGTTGGTGAAAGTCTATTATCTTTTTTCTTTTCATTACCAGACAAACCTTTAAGGCTATACGCAGTGGATCGGTTAAACCGATCGGTTGAGCAAGGTTATGTTCGGTTGTGACCAATGTGGAGGTGGGGTGAGGGTCGGTCGAGGAACAATGGCAAAGCAACTAGGTTGCCCAAGCAACCGAATATGAAACACAGAAATGTACAAAATATGTTAACGTTTGTCCTTTATTTTTTTTTATTTTTTTTTTAACTTTACCACTTTTACAACATTATAAATACCAACCTCAAACACATTTTTAAACACACAATTTCAAACACAATTCAACATAAAAATTCACATTCTCTTTACTGACATCATTATGGCTTGTCGTCTCCCTCATTCATTCTTGGATATCTTGACGTCACGTTCAAAATCAATGCGAGAGCGATGATGAGGCTAGAAAAGACGCTATTATCGCGGCGTCATCAATTCTTTGAGGACAAAGGAATGAGAAGGCTGCGGATGAGAGACATCTACAAGACTTGCAAGCGACATCGGCAATGAGCGAAAATGTGTTATCGAAATTCCTTCAGGAGGAAGCCCGAGAGATGTGAACTTATTGACAAGTTGTGGAAGTGTGTTCAACGGATAACGAACAACATCAACACCAAAGTGAATTGGAGCTATCGGGTGAACAAAGATGATGATCCAGAGTCTCGGTGAGGATCTCGGTGACGAGGAAGCTTTGTCTCGCCTCGAGGATTATATACCCTCCGCGTTTGATCTGTGGGCGACTTTAGATTAGGATTTATGTATTATGTATTTCGTATCGTTTAATTTTTAATATATTGTAATGTTTTTATTTATTTTTAATGAATTTTAATTTTGTTTTTAAAAATATTTGAATTAAAAAAATAATAAATAAATAAATAAATAAATAAAAATTCTCAGTGCATACTTATGGCACTAGGTCGTCGTCAGGTCGTCGGAGAGAGAAAGCTGATGTGGCGGCGACGAACTAGGTCGCCATTGTGCATAATAGTTTTCGTTTTACAAACTTAGAAAAGCATCACAATGACATAGTCATGCAATCATATTTTACTCATTTACTACATGCAACAGCATTTGAATTTAAAAATGTGTACACTAAATTTAATCAAACTTGCAAACTTTTGTAATCTTGACAGAAAAAATTGAGAACTCAAATTTGTTATTGCCTAGAAAAATCCCCGTTTTGATAATTTACTCAATCAAAATAACGAATCCAACGCAAAAGCATAATGCTAATCTCAATTTACGTTAATCATATACTATAAAGTATATAAGCAAGCCAAGTTACTTTTCTTTACCTATGTGGGATTGAACTCAAAACACAAGCTATATTTGAGTAAAGAAGTTGCTTAATATTGACAAATACACGCATCATAATGTCTAGAGCGAGTCACCGTAGCCCTATGGCGTGATAATAGTTTTACGCAAAGTTCGACGACGTAAGTTTCTTTCCAACCTGTATTTGTAGCATTAGAGAATCGTTTTGAATAACTACAATTCTAATGTGTGGTTGCATAGCGACATAAATGTATAGTTTTTAAAAATTATGTGAGATTAGATCTGATATTGAGTAGTATATTTTCTAATAGGATTGTTTTAAGTTATTAAGATTTTTAGTAATAATAGATTCAAGCATTACAAAAAGCAACAATATTATGTAGTTGGCAATATTATATTGTAGTTTAGAGGTATAGCCAACATGTGGGCCGTTTTTCTTGGTTTTGTCGGTAATTTTAGACATGATAACTATTTTTTTTACATGTGTACGTTATCATTTGGTGTGTGGCTTTTAAAATTGTAACTTTGCAAATTGGATATCACCATATAAGATTATTTTGTACTATCAATTTGTATAGATATTTTTGCATTGTTCAAAGCTTATTTGTTTGAGGTACAAATAATTATCGCTAAAGATAACAATACTATTTATTTTTTGTGATTTTAATAAATTTACATAACATTAGTGATACTGCTGGACAAATGGCTATAGTGATATACAATATATATTAACTTTTAAACGACGATTCATATATGTTAGTCCCAAATGGTGAAGAGAACATTTTTCAAATAACATTATACAAATGATAAATTACATGTGTCAAAGCAAAATAAACCAAAAACTACAATTACTTGGTCTCTCCTTTAAAAAAATTGTCACGGGTTCCACAACTACTTCATCATTTCTCATATAATTTTGTCAAATTTGAAACCGATTTCACGGGGTGGTTCAAGCGGTTGAACCGTTCGATAAAAAACAGTCGATTTAAACGAGTCAAACAGATAGGTTGGGTGAAAAAATGTCAAATTAAACCCGAGATTACCCGTAGGGTTTTGAAGCGTCACAGGTCCCGGCCGGTGTCGGTTTCAGGTCCTATCACGGTTCGTTTTGGATGACTTTAATTGGTTAGCCGAACGGTGGTGACACCGGTTCCCAGTTAATTTCACGTTGGTCGGTCGGTCCAATTTTCAAAACTATATGTACCATCAAATTTTTAGCTTGTATGAAACTTTCGTGTTTTATAAATATGTACAATGTGTATAATAACATATACTTTTCATTTTAGGGTATTTTAAAAATAACATTAATTAGTGTGTTTAATTATTTTATATTTTGTATTATGTGGTAGCTTATTTAAATTATGCGTTATGAAAATTTTTGTGCACTTTTTAGTAAATGGTGTTTTAATTGGTTGTTTTAATTTGGTAGATGTGCTTTTAATTGGTTGTACAATGTGAATAAATTATTGTACTTTTAAGTAATGGGGTGTTTTAATAAGAGTATTAATAATATTATTTATTTCTCTCTCCATTGACCATGTTTTCAACATTCAACTTTCAACATTTTTCACTTTTTCCACTTTGACCATTTTTCCATTTTATATAGTATAGATATATAAACGTATCCACAACTACTTGACCCGTGAATATCGTATTAGTAACCATACATCCTGCTAACCTTTTATAATTATGGTTTTACAAACTCAAAGAAGCATCATAATGACGTAATTTTGTAATCATATTTTACCCATTACTACTTATAGGCACAGGCAAAGATTGAGAACATATCCAACACTTTCGTACCATATCAAAACTAAATATGTTGGACTTATAACCTAGCTTGCTATATTTTTTTTTTTAATTAACAAAAAAGTTGAAAATATGAACTTCGCATTGAGTTTTATAAAATTACGAAGTAATGTTGATTAAGAGACTCTTTAGATTTTGTTTTAAGCATTTAGTCCCACACTGGGCAAAGAAAGACATTTTGCTTGTTTATATTCTTTGATTTTTTGTAACTGATTTTAATCGAGAGAGGTAATTATGTTGTTGTGTTCGGTGTCACTTTGGTAGAGCAAACTATCAAATCAAGTTGGATTAATAGGATTTATCAAGTTCTGCGATAGTATTAGAATCATAACTTTGAAAGTTTGCAAGACTTTTTAACGTTTTAGTCATTTTATAGAGCATAATGAGTCGAGTAATAGGTCCAAAATATTTAACACCATCCCACTTCATCTTTTTAATTCATGATTCAATCCCGCCAACGCCAACTTTTAAGTCGCATTGACCCGAATACAATAAATCCTTACATCATTATTCTAACAAGCAACGGATGTGATTTTTCGGTTACAATAAAACCCTTACATCATTAGCCTAGCGGGGTATCCACATGACCCTTTCCGAACCTTTTTTTTTTCAGCCACCTAGTGAATGTTTGAAACTGAGAACTTTTTTTAAAGATATCAAAACACCTTGGTAGTATTTAGTAATTAAGTTATAGGGCTATGTACAAGAAGTTGCATATGTCCTGATTTAAAATACACCCTTGTTAAAAGCGTGAAGGAAATGTGTGAGCAAATGCCATAAATTTTATAGTGTCCGCACGTTCGTTAGGTCGACATATAAAGACCAATTTGCACAAGATACTAAGATAGTAACCAATAGGGCCATATGCTAGCCTCAAAGCAAGCCCACTAATGACAAATCTACGAACCAATAATAATAAATCATAGATTTTACTCATGTAATCATGTCGCAATCAAACTCATCATATTTTCTCTAAGGAAACATGTATTTGCTGAGTTGATTAAGATAGTCATGCACTTTATTACTAGAAGTGTGTGATTGTTAGGTATTAAGGCGCATAACCCCTTTATTTTGTGTCTTTTTGAGTAAAGGGTTTTGATAGAGGAGATATAGAATTGCCTTTACATTGCTCTACCATAATGGCATGCCCATACATTTTTAAAGTTAAAAAAATTGTAAAGCTGATTGTACATTAAATCCGTTGAGAGTAGTTATATGTAAAGGTAGGCTGTTTATTATTAAAATACAAACATTTAATATATTTATTAATTATACATAGCTTTTCCGTTATGTTTAGCATTTTCATTGAATAAAATATAACAATCACTTCTTTTGAAGCGTTTCTATTGTCACCATATGATAACATATCATATAGTTTCATACAATGTCAAAACTAA
The DNA here is from genome assembly GCA_910596185.1 of Chrysanthemum makinoi. Lineage (NCBI taxonomy): Eukaryota > Viridiplantae > Streptophyta > Magnoliopsida > Asterales > Asteraceae > Chrysanthemum > Chrysanthemum makinoi. Next base: position 322,218,617 of record OU343225.1, read on the forward strand.
ATATGTTGGAACCAACTCGCTATATCTATATTACATATATAAGAAAAACGGTTAAACTTTAAAAAGTGAAATGTTGAACCGAGAATCGGTGATGTCACCGATTCGGCTAACTAATAAAAAATGGTCAGACCTGACCAACGGGTTCAACCGGGAACCGGTGTCGGGTGACCAATAAAAGCCATCCGAAAACGAACCAGAGAGAACCCGTTGAAACCGATACAAACTGGTGAATCAGGTCTCATTGAGATCTATTTCTCCGGTTAATCGTTACATGGTATACGCCTTCGCAACGCGCGGGTACCCTGCTATACTATTTATAAAAGAAAAATTAAAAAGTAAAAAGTGAAAATTTGAAACTAAAAAAAGGAAATTTTGAAAACATATATTTCAAAAGAAAATTATTACTGTAATACATATCAAAAACCGGGTTGACCCGGTTTAATTTGACCCGTCTTTACCCAACCCATCGAGTTGACTCGGTTTAAATCGACCCGTTTTTCGACTGGAACGATTCAATCGGTTGAACCACCTGGGTCGAACCGAGTTTCAAAACATTATGTTTAATCCCTAAATCTTCAAACTTTTATTATTTTTCGTTTATAACCCATAAACTTTTTTTAACACAAAAAAATATGTCGCTATCAAATCTCGTTGCTATGCACGGATACTCGTCTAGTATTTTTAATAACAAAAAAATGAAAAATAAACGATTTTTTGTAACTAGATACTTTAAAACCTACTCGTATTAGTTTTATAAAAGGACAAGAAAAATAAACAAGAGAGAACTTTGTAACTAGATACTTTAAAACCTACTCGTATTAGTTTTATAAAATGACAAGAAAAAAAAATAGAGAGTAGTTATAGAGGAGATATAGAATTGCCTTTACATTGCTCTACGATAATGGCGTGCCCATACATCTAAGTACGTGTTTGGTATGTGGTTTTTTGAGGTGGGGCATGGCATCATGCCATAATTTTATTGTTTGGTATTCTTTTTTTGGATTGAGGCGCTGACATGATCCCAAAATCAAAATCCTGATACACTTGCAAGGTTTTCTCTCACTACATAGTGTTAATTTGTTTTTTATATCTTTAAAAATTTCCAGCCACACAAATATGTCATTTTTTTTGTCTCATTCGATCTTTTTTATTCAAAGTTAATATATATTATTTAATTAATTTATAAAATAAATATTTATTTTCTCTCTCCTCATTTATTTTAAACCCAAATCCAAATACAAATCCAAATCTTAATCCTAATCCAAATCCTAATCCTAAACCCATCAACAAACCAATTGCAAAACTGATTGTACATTAAATCCGTTGAGAGTAGTTATATGTAAAGGTAGGCTGTTTATTATTAAAATACAAACATTTAATACATTTATTAATTATACATAGCTTTTCGGGTTATGTTTAGCATTTTCATTGAACAAAATATAACAATCACTTCTTTTGAAGCGTTTCTATTGTCACCATATGGTAACATATCATATAGTTTCATACAATGTCAAGACTAAATATGTTGGAACCAACTCGCTATATCTATATTACATATATAAGAAAAACGGTTAAACCTTAAAAAGTGAAATGTTGAACAGAATCGGGTGTCGGTCACCGATTCGGCTAACTAATAAAAAATGGTCAGACCGGGCCAACGGGTTCAACCGGGAACCGGTGTCGGGTGACCAATAAAAGCCATCCGAAAACGAACCAGAGAGAACCCGTTGAAACCGATACAAACTGGTGAATCAGGTCTCATTGAGATCTATTTCTCCGGTTAATCGTCACAGGGTATCTGCCGTCGCAACGCGCGGGTACCCTGCTATACTATTTATAAAAGAAAAATTAAAAAGTAAAAAGTGAAAAGTTGAAACTAAAGAAAGGAAATTTTGAAAACATATATTTGAAAAGAAAACTATTAATGCATATCGAAAACCTTGACCCGTTTTTACCCAACCCGTCGGGTTGACTCGGTTTAAATCGACCTGTTTTTCGACCGGAACGATTCAACCGGTTGAACCACCTGGGTCGAACCGAGTTTCAAAACATTATGTTTAATCCCTAATCTTCAAACTTTTATTATTTTTTGTTTATAACCCATAAACTTTTTTTAACAAAAAAAATCTGTCGCTAAAAAATCTCGTTGATATGCACGGGTACTCGTCTAGTATTTATAATAACAAAGAGATGAAAAATAAAACGATTTTTTGTAACTAGATACTTTAAAACCTACTCGTATTAGTTTTATAAAAGGACAAGAAAAATAAAAAGGAGAGAACTTTGTAACTAGATACATTAAAACCTGCTCGTATTAGTTTTAGACTAAAATACACCGTTGGTCCCTAAACTTGTATCGGAGGATCGCTATGGGACGAAACCGGGCATATTCATCGTCCGGGGTCCCTATTTCAAGGTTTTCACTCGCTACAAGTCCCTTTGACCATTTACCGTTAGTCAAGGACATCTCAAGGAGTTACATTTGTCTTTAGTCCAAGGGCAATTTTGACATTTCCATATTTCAATTAAAAATTTCTTAATTATTGCCACATGTAATGTAACCCTCTTCCGCTCCAATAAACATAGTCACGTATTATCAATCGTCCCAGAACTTTCGTTACAAATTATCGAGAATTCACAAACTAATTGCATGTCACAAAACCCCTGTTTATCGATTATAAAACCGAAACATAGACTTTACCCTATGGAAAGTAAGAAGACAGTCAGGTTATCCAGTTGATGATACCGTCCTATCGACTCGCTAAGAAGAAATACGGTCTTGTTTTTTGTTGATTACTGAGTCATTGGAATTTGTAATTGTGATATTTATTGTTTCCCAATTAAGTTTATAGAATGCTTCAAACATATATTGACATGTTTTCAGGTGGTAGATCTAAAATGTTTAGTATGAGGGTTCATCACAATGGTGTCTTTTAAGTCTTGGCACAGTAGAATATACGTTGGAGGTATGGAAAGTTTAGTTGATTTGGTTGATGTTGATAGTGTGTCAGTTGAAGAGTTGGATGTGCTTATGTATGAATTGGGTTATGAGCTTCGGTTTAAAAATTACTATTACTTTGTTAAGCACTGTAGTAATTTAGATGATGGTTTGTATAGCTTAAGTGAGAGTGCTAATTTAGAAATATTGAAAGATCTTGTTGATGACCATAAGATGATAGAGGTTTATGTTGAAAATGGTAAGACAACATTGGACGTTGATCAAATGCCACCAAAGTCTATTAGGGCAGTTATTGATGTGGATGCAACAAAGAAAAAGGCGGCTCTTGCTATTGTTCCATATTGCTCAAAGAAATTGTTCTTAGAAAACATTGTTAATAAGTCTGTGGTAGAGGACTTATGTGAGGTTCAGAATCAACCATTCGAAGTCAATACTTTGGTACAATCTAGTCGGATGCAGAAAACAACCCTTGTTTTCAGCTGTAGGCGTCTGTCATCTTGAAGATGTTGCAGGTGATGTCAACCAGCATATAGATCTGAGATGTTGAGCATATCCAAATAGATAGTCCTGAAGAGGTATCTCAAAATGATCAAGAGTTTGGTCGTCATGAGGAGGAAACATGTAATCCCGTGGATCATATCCAAAAGTAAAAGGCTGTGAGTTAGTGAAATCGATGAAGCTGTAAGTGATGACAATGTGAGTGAGACGGACAATTATATGAGTCACGATGATGATATTGAGAACAATGGTGATGGAAACACAGTTTTCGATGAGGCTAATACTTTTGAGGAGCCTGATTTTGAAGTTCATCTGTTCAAAGTGACCGAGACTACAGATTTACCATCTATAGGTACCACCAGCCAGCTACCACATGATTTTTTTTAAGAAAAATGACTTGGATCTGTTAGATGATACTGATTTTGCAAGTGGTTCTGAGAATGAGGATAAGTATGTTATTAGGAGGAACAAATTGAGGGCATACAAGAATCAAAAGTTAAGTGAGGTAGAACAAATAGAGGGCGAAATATTTTTTTACTGTGGTCAAACTTTTGCTAAAAAGAAGTGAAAGATAGGATCTACATGCTTTCAATAAAGACTAGGAGGAAATTGCAACTAATTAAGAATGACAAACAGAAAATTGGGGTTAGGTGTCTCGACAAATACTGTTTGTGGAATAACCGAAGGTTCAGGGCTGGGCACATTCCCAAAGAGGAGAAATGGTCCGATAACTAGAGGCCTCGGTAGGGATGTATTTCTTGCGGCGCAAAGAGCAAGCAACAGAGTGTCCATGGTTGTTGTATGTAGCCAAAATCTGGATAAAGATGTATGGATTGTTCGAACTTTCAAGGATGAACACAGATGTTTAATCAAGAGACATTAAAGCTTGTGACTACAAGTTTCTTTCGAAGCAAATAGTTGAACAAGTTCAATGAATCGGATATTCCAATGGGCGTTCAAGATCAGCTCGAAACAGTTTGAAGTTAGTGTCTATGCAAAAGCATTAAGGCAAAAAACAAGGCGAGAAATGAGATTAGGGGTGATCATAAGCAGCAATACACCCTTTTAAGAGACTATGTTGATGAGTTGAGAAAACTAACGGATACTAGCAGTTAGGATAAGTGTACAAAGCGCAACGATGCAACAAGTCAACGGAGTTTTCAAGAGAATGTATGTATGCTTAGAGCATTGAAGGAAGGACATAAAGCTTGTCAAAGAGAGTTGTTGGGGTTAGATGGTGCTTTTATGAGGGGTCCTTTTCTGGCGGCTTCTAAGCGGTCGGTATAAACGCAACAATGGAATATAACTCAAACTACACTTTTATCGTGACGGAAAAAGGTGATGTTACCATTTTGTTGATTAGAATCACTTGTATTTTCGTTATATGCAAATTGTATTAGTAAGGAATTGATGTTTATTTGTGCAGGGTATCATTCCGCGTTAGCAGTATTCCTAGTCTTGAACACATAGATTGTTTGAAGCACATCCATGATAATATGAAATTGCAATGGAATGCTAAAGCATACAAGGAACATTTGTGGGGATGTGCAACAACAACAACGTCAACAATTTGAGGCGACCATCTTTGGAATTCAAGAGTTTTAGCGAACCTGCCCATGCTTGGTTAAGTAAGATACCACCAACTCATTGGTCAAGGTCGCATTTTTCCGGTACCTAACCAAATCTATGTCTACTTGTACATCTTTTGTTCTACGACATTTCTAAGGAACCTAACCAAACAAGTTGTAGGCGGGCTCATTCGATGTGCTACTTAATAACATGTGTGAGGTGTTCAATGGGAAACTATTGGGAGGTAGGCACCAACCGATCATTCTTGCTTTGGAATACATTAAGAGTCTGTATGAAAAGAATAGTGAGCGTTGTGAATGTGATTCAAAATGTCCGGACCATTAACACCAAAGGCAACACTTATGTTAGATGCAATCAAGAAAGAGGCTTATAAGTACACTTGCTACGGGTTAAAGGAGAAAAGTATGAGGTCAGTGGATGGGAGACAAATTACAATGAATGTTGAAGCTAGGGCTTGTGCATGTAGAAGATGGGAGCGTACAGGTATGCCATGTAAACATGTTGTTGCTACCCACCGGTGTATAAGGTTGAATGGAATGCAAATAGGATCTGTTGAATCATGGGTTCATCCATGTTACTTGCTTAAGACTTGGGAAGAAAATTACAAACACCACATCCGACCAATAAGCGGTTATGAGCATTGGTATAAGTCACAGGTGCCTACAACCATTCTTCCACCTACACATCATAAACCATTAGGTAGGCCCGCGAAAAAAAAAAACGGGGCTTTCTTGAAAATGATCATTGTGAAAAATCCATTAACTTGTCCAGTCTAGTAAAAGTGTGGTTTGTGGTATTTGTGGCAATGCTGGTCACAACAAGAAAACATGTCTTGGGCAAGGAGGTGTTACATGAAGTCAAGGCACTACACAACAGTCTCAAAAAACAGGTTCATCGGCCGAAACTTACAACAAAGAAGAAGGCAAAGGTTACGGTGACAACTATGCGGGTAATGATCAACCAAGTGTGGTCCAATCTCAATCTGGAAGTCAAGTTGATGCTGCTTCGGTGGGTCTCAAAGCAATTTTGGACTAAGACCAAGATTATAGCAGCAAAGCTTTCTTCACCACAAAAAAATGCTAGTTAAGCATATGAAAGCCAATGTTATCCATCGAATATGTATTCCCCTAAACAATATTTGATGTGTTTAAACAATGTATGTTTCTGAACTTTGTAGACTCTAAAATTTTATGCATTTGGAAATATATTCATTTGCGTTATGTATGAAATCATGTCATTTTAGTGTATGGGTTTAATTGTATTTTTATTGTATTGTTTTTAGAGTCTTCATAAATCTGTGTTTTGAGTTGGTTCTTTGTTATTGTATTATCACAAACACTAATGAAGGATCAAAGATGGATGAACAACACCATATGGAGTTTATGTTGATACTCAAAGTGGTGTCGTGTCATCCATCCTTGAGACTTCATATGTCTATAGTTCTTGGATGTTGAACTTGGATTTGTGTTTTGAGTTTGGTTCTTGTTATTGTATTATCACAAACACTAATGAAGGATCAAAGATGGATGAACAACACCATATCAAGTTAATGTTGATACTCAGAATGGTGTCGTTCATCCATCACGATCATTCATCCATCTTTGATACTTGGATCTGGTTTCGAGTTGGATACGGTTATTCTATCATCACAAACAGGAATGAAGGATGAAAGATGGATGAACAACACCATACATCAAGTTTAAGTTGATACTCGAAAGAGGTGTCTGTTCATCCATCTCTCATCATTCATCCATCTTTGAAACTCGTATCTCTGTAATGAGTTTGACCATTTGTGTGGCAAGTGATATATATATTCTTGGGCAAAGGCAGCCGCGATAAGGGACCAAAGCACAAAAAATATATTAACCTGTAAAGGACCAAACATTATACACCAAAAGACTATTCTTAGTCAACGTACTCTAAAACTTCTTAAACACAACTGCACCATCTACCATCGATTCAAAACACTAAAACCAGTACCTATCTAAACCCGATAGAAGAACCATAGAAATACCAAGAAGATGACCATCAAGACAACACACAAAGTTCCGAGACGGCAAACTTTCTCCTTCTCAACAAGGAGATCAAGCGCTTGGTAGCACCTCTAGCTCGTTGCCGGTCACCAGCGTTGACGCCCTCCATAGTCTCGAAAATGAGGGCGGCCGTATTCTTGTAATGCCGCCTCATTCCTGTAGATTGTTCTCTGCAAGTAGATGATCACATCTCTTGCTCTCCTTTGGATGGGTGGATCGTACCACCCTATGAATGGACATGTTGTAGCCTATAATTGATAATCAATATGTTAGCATCTACTTGCCTCATAAACACAAACTAAACCCACTTGTATAAAATCACAATTATAATAAACCAGATAGACTATCATAATCAACACATTTTAAGGTAAACCACTACATGCAAACTTTAATACAGTATGAAATAAAATTAAGTGTCCCAACCTGTCTTGGACAGGCATAGAACCTCTATTTGGGGTTTATGTTATTCCAGCATGTTCTAATGACGGCCCTTCTGTTGCATGAACACACCACCATTTTTCAGATTTTACCGTCGGTGAAGAAGATAGGATTTTAGTTGTTAGGAAAGATAAAGGATGAGTGGTGATAAAATGTTCCTTTTATTAGAGAGGTTTTACTGTAGCGTCGTTGGTTAAACAAGTGGGTTGGCACGGTAATTAATGGACAGTGATAAAATGTCAAAATTACCCTTGGACTAAAGACAATTGTAACGCCTTGAGATGTCCTTGACTAACGGCAAATGGTCAAAGGGACTTGTAGCGAGTGAAAACCTTGAAATAGGGACCCCCAACGATGAATATGCCCGGTTTCGTCCCATCGCGATCCTCCGATACAAGTTTAGGGACCAACGGTGTATTTTAGTCCTAGTTTTATAAAATGACAAGAAGAATAAAAAAAATAGAGAACTAAATCAATTTATCGCAAACACCGGCCTGTTATGATATCTTATCTTGCTCTACCATAATGGGATGTCATCTGCAACAACTTGATCCTAATCCTAATTTATATGAGCCTTACACACCACAGAATATAAACAAGCAAAATTTATGTATATTGGCTGATGTGGGACTCAGAACTTAAAACAAAAAAAACCTGAAAGAGTTGCTTAATAAAGAAAATATAGCAAGAATGGTCTCTTAAAGATTATTTCCAACTAACTACAGTTAACTTGCAATGCTGGTGAAAGTCTATTATCTTTTTTTCTTTTCATTACGAACGAAACCTTTTATAGTTTTGGTTTTACAAACATAAAGAAGCATCACATTGACATAATTATGCAATCTATTTTACTAATTAACTACATGGGAAAACATTTGAATCTATAATACATAAAGCTTATCCCCCTTAATTTAATGTGCAAGGGGATTGTGCACAACCAAAAGTACGGTACATACATGTCTATGCATACCGAAATAACTACAACTCATCTCATTTTAGGAGGCCCTCATATTCAATGCATACTCGGTTTGGTTTATGAAGAGTCACAATAAACACATATTGAATGCTGGAAACACAAAAGGGCTGCGAATTTGTATCCTCAAAGAATATGGATCAATCTACAATTAAAACACTACTAAATGGAACCTGCATAAATAAGGCCTGCAACCCATTATTTTCCCAGACATTGTGGGTAAGCGTACAAGTAAAAAACGACCGTTATTTCTAAAATTATGGATGTAGAAATTGGAGGCGCAAATGCTGTATTGTTCCTGGACGAATTGAAATTGGATGAGACCGATACGATCGTAGTGATGCTCTGTAGGATGTGGGATATAAATGCTCCTTGGGGTACTTGCCGAGCACTGATTTCTTGATCTCTGATGCTAAAGTATGTTGACATCCATGTTTGAAAAACCTAAATAATGCCAATATGTAATAAAAAAGATATCAAATGTCTATGTTGTTTATCAATTTTTTCTTATCTACTTTTGATGCAGGGATATGTTATCCATTGTACCGCCAAGGCAACGGTAGCTCACAATTTCTTGAGGTTAAAAGAGGGTGCTATATATTCGGTTAAAAATTTTGTAGTCATGCAAAACAGAGAAGATTTTCGTATCAGGAAGGACGATACGTTCATGCTTGAGTTTAATGGATCAACAAGCATAAGGAAATCTTTGGTTATATCTAAGGGATTTGTTAGGTATCCGTTACAATTGGTTGATTTTGATCATATCCAGCCCACAGAAAACAAGTATCTCATTGGTAATGTGCTGTTTCTTTAGGTATCTTAAAATTATTTGTTTTTAAATATTGTTGCTATAAAAGCTTTTACATTTCAGATGCTGTAGGTTATGTGACAAATGTTGGTAGGATGAACTATACCAAAACAGGATCTAAAAACCTTGATTTCTACCTGGCGAATCATAGGTTGAAATTTATATTTGTTGCAAAGGATGTTGTGAAAATTAAAATATTTTTGCCAATGTGTATTAGGAAACTTACTTTTCTCTTTATTTCGATTCCCTTTGTAATCAGGGGCCAGTCCATACGGGTGACCCTGTGGGAGGGAGAACTTGCGATGTGTTGATTGAGAAGAAGGCGACGCATGTAGGCATGTGTGCTGTTGTGGTGACTTCCACCTCTGCAAAACAATATAACAGTAAGTGGCGTATTGACTATTTACCTTTTGCATGTTCAACACTTTCCTTTTACAAATTTAACCTTTAATATTACACTGCCGGATAAGCTCTATCTATCGGCAGGTTCATCCACAGCTCCTAGATTCCGTTGACATTCCTGCAATTAAAGAATTGAATTCAGACATTTGGTAATAAACTAATTTTTATTATTGAATACATCCTAAAACCAACAAATTTTAACAAATCATTCAACTGTTTGTTAGCATCACTGATGCTTCAAAAGGAGGTCCGCGTGTAGACGACTACGAACCAAAAGAAGGATCTATCGAGAATCTGCTCATGTGGGCCCGAAATAAAAGGAATGATGTATGTATTATTTTGCACCCACCATCTCTATATTATCTTTATAGTGCATAACATTTATAACTCTTATTTATACCGCAGGCTGCCGTTTTCATAATTAAGGCCAAGATTGATAATGTGCGTACTAGAAAGGGATGGAATTTCCCATCATATGGGGAGACAATGCATGAAAGGGGCTACTAGAAAGAATGGGAGATTTTGGTGCGATTAGTCATGCAGTGAACCGTTTTAATACCGGTAATATGGTAATGACATATTTGTAGCTTATAGTTTGATTGTTTGAATGTGTTAAATACAATAGCTCACCTTGACATTTGCCATCTGGCGAATGCTTTCTTAGGATATCGTCTTGAACTTGGTATATCTGATGATACCGAGCAGACTGTGGTGGTCCTTTTTGATGATGCATCCATTGAATTGATCGGGTTCCCAGCTTCGGCGTTAATGTTGGATGAGGATGAGGTACATTTATAAATCCCCAAGTACTTACACCCTATTACATTATTTCCCTTACTCACGGCTTACTCTACAGGGTTTAGACGATCATGCAAACTTGCCATCACCTATAGCTGACCTCATTGGGACAACACACGTGTTTGAAATCAAATCTCACACATATTATGAATATGGAACATTCGAGAGTTTTACGTGTTGGAAAGTTGACCCGCATAATCCATCAGCTGAACCCACAAGCGCAAGCACCGTTGATAATGAAACCGCTGCTACATGCTCATCATCCAAGTCACCCGGCCAGTCGCCAACCCTCACTACACCGTCCAAGCCTGTAGAAGATAGGATAAGGAAGAGGTAGTCAAAACAAACAAAAAAACATCAAAAAAGAATGTATTTGTATAAATGCACGTACTGATGGAATTCCATTGTTTGCAGGGTGGTTATTGATGATTCAGCGACAGAAAATGAACTGCTGCCGAATAATGATGTACAGGGTGATGAGTCTAATATTGCAAGTAATAATACATCTTCAACATCCAGCCCATCATTCAAGCGACTGATAAAGACCAACACTGCAAATGATAATAAAGATAAGAGGTTAGCACCGTTAAAACATTTGGGTGACAACAAAATATCTTTTACCCTATTTATCTTGCTACTGCAATACATTTAACGTAATAATCATGTTCCGTTGTATGCAGTGTTGCTATTGAGAATTCGGCCGAGGATATTGAATTGGTAACTATAGACGTTGAGCAGAATGGTGATGATAGCACCCTAACCGTTAAGAAGAAACAAAGACGGTGAGCCCATATTGATTGTCACTTTTTTGTCGTTAAACCTTTTACTTTTGCCCGCATAATAACCCGTTTCTCCCTATATATTTTGTAAACAGGTTTGTTGTAGAAGAATCGGAATGACCCCAACCAAGGAGCGCCCCATCAAGACTTTATAAAACAAATGCTTATGACAATAATAATACATTTGATAAAAACTGCTTTTGGTATTTTGTTTTAATTTTGTTTTAGTTGTTCTTTGGAAGACACAATACTCAACCGTTCCGTTACATTTGGTTTTATTTTTGTTTGACAATATATTTTGGTTTGCCATCAAACGAAATATTCTTACTTTTTGTGCTAAACTCCATTTGATATACCTCCAAGATGAACATATTGTGGCTTTGGACACTTGCTACATGAGATCAAATAGATATGTGTGTTAGTAATGCGAAATGTACAAGATAGTTCTATTAATGAACCAAACGTTCATATGTATATACTATTTCATGTAATAGTTGGCAAGGATAGTTTTTTTTTCAGTTTCTCCATCAGACATGGTTACCATATGTAATGTCTCATGAACAAAATAAATATGTGAATGAACCAAATGTTAGTATCTGTATACTGTTCCATGTGATAACCGTTTAACCAAACATCTAATTAATGAAACTCATTTCTATGTAATTTACTAATTTTCCTGTTGTATCCCCTTTTTTCATTCACTCATATAACCCTTTCATGTGATAAACGTGTAACCAACATCTAATTAATGAAGCGTATACCGTATAATTCTCTAATTCTCCTGTAGTATCCCCTATTTTCATTCACTCATATAACCCTTTAAATAATTGATCGACTTAAAGTACATAAAGCGTCATCTAAATTCATGAACACATGTGATTGATTCATTGTGAATACCTAATAAAAAGTTTTTAAAAACTTGCTAAAATTATCCAAAGGTTAAGACGGTGTTGTTTTAAATCTATATGCAGAATACAGAAAACAAATTGTTTGCATTTGTTGTCAAAAAATCCACTGGCACAACATGTGTATTCAAAGTTGCATAATCCATCGCATAACAATAGCTCAAATGATAAAGATATTGAAGATGGTTATGCTGCTTAATGCAATCACCAAGATTGGCTAAAATTTACTTTATTATATACCTAATGAATTAAATAATGACTGTTAAATTATGTTTGTTGTGAATTATATGAGTTTGAAACCCTCTTTCTATTTATATGTATTTATACCATCCACTACATATGTTTAATTTACACATACATTATTATTTTATACATAACAAGTATGATATAAACTTATCTTATAAGGCAGTTTATAAAACACGTTAATCCCTACTTTACTTTATAACAATTAAGAGGTTTTTACTTTCTCCATATGTTATATAGATGAACCATAATTAATTTGTCTGTTATTATTGGAAAAAACCAGTCTCATTATTAAATCAATAATAAGAATCATAAAAACCTGGAGATACTTACCATACAAGCCTGTTCATTGTTCACTACACTTATTGCATCAGTTCAACACTAGAATACCAAAAGATGCTTTAATATACATCTTGCTTCTATATCTTTCCAAACCTGCAAGGTTATGTGTTGCAATATTGATACATATCCTCCAAATAATAAATGAATACAGGTACATCTCAATTTAACAAGATAGTATACCTTCTATTTATGTATATGGTTAAATCCATCTTTGTTTTTTAATTCTGAGGGTCACAAAATGATCATGCTCAGGTTCCATCCCTGTCGGACATGTTTGCACAAATCTTTCGTTATTGATTCGAAAACAATTATCAGTCAAAGTGGAATAACACAAAGCTATTGTGGTTTACGGCTAAATGAAATTGTCAAATCATTTACAGGTATACACCGGTTCCAAACATTCACTTGCGTTATTATATTACAAAATTGTTGCAACAATTGATACCTGATTCGCATGTTCACCGTAATTTGTTAGGAAAAACATCACGCTCGATTGGGCGATCTACCAGATATGACGGCGAATCAAATGGCTTCTTCTTCAAAACAACCCTTTATGTATAAAAAAAGAAGAAGAGCAGATGTTTAACTAAACAAATTATATTTGGCACACAATTATTTCCGTAATAATGAATAGTACCTTAATGTTATTCATACAGGGACACTCTCTCAGCGTGCAGCTAAAAAATCCCACCACGAGCCGCATGTCTGCCGGGTAGTTTCATATTTTATAATTGATGCCTTATGTTATTTGATGGATAAAAATGTTGTTGTTCTCAATTAAATTTACCTTTTTTGGCAAGGTGTTCCCGTTGTTTACCATAATATTGGCCATCCATCATTTGAATGTCAAAATTGCAAAGCGATTATGTGGTATCAGGAGAGAAGCGATAAATCAAAGAGGCTACCAACCCAACTTTTTCCATTTCTTTGCCAAGAGGAAAACTTCTTTTCCAAGATTTAATGAAGCGCCTTCACCTCTTAAAGAGTTTATGGACTATAATAATCCTGCAAGTTTAAGATTCAAAGACGGATCGGGGTATATAATGGCATGTTTTGTTACACATCTTTTGGAGCAAGAATAGACCATTCAATTAACACAGGCAAGGGACCGTATACCTTTAGAATAAATGGCCAAAGCTATCATCGAATAGGTTCTCTTCTTCCAAAACAGGGCATTCAACCTAAATATGCACAGCTATACTTTTTTGACACTGGAAATGAAGTGAAAAACCGAATGAGAGCTTTTATAGACAAAGACGGGGGATGTGTGTTGGATCCAAGTATAGTAGCGAGATTGATTAAAATGTTTGATCTATCAAATTCAATCACTAAGGCATTTCGAATGGCTCGGGATTGGTGCGAGAACCACAATTCAGCCACCTTTGAACTACGACTGATAAGTGGACATAGTACATCTCGGCAATACAACGCACCAACCGTGGCCGAAATAGCAACTCTAATTACTAATGACTTTGGTGATGGTATTCCTACAAAAGATATTATTGTAAGTAACAAGGATGAAGGTTTGAAGCGTATTTAGAGTTGCATTCGAATACATGGCACTCCAATATCCATTGTTATTCCCATATGGGGAGGAAGGATTTCATGAAAAGATACCATATTACAACAACATGGATGTACGCAAGACCAAAAGGGCTTTTGTCACAATGAAAGAATACTATTCATATATCATACAGCAGCGAAATAACCAAGGTACTACACTGCTTAGAGGTGGGCGATTATTCCAACAATATTTGGTGGATTCATATGCGCTGTTGAAGAACGAGAGGCTAAAATGGACCAGGAAAAATCAAGATACGTTACGCGTTGATCTATATCATAATGTTTGAGACATTTGTAACAAGGGGGGATACAAGTCAGCAGGGGCGGGAAAAGCGAATCGTTTCGCCAAGAAGTTTTATAGGCGGTCCAAGGTATATGATGCAAAACTAACAGGATGCAATGGCTATATGCTTGTATGGGAATCGGACTTGTTCATCACGTTCACTGCTAATCCAAAATGGCCCGAGATTGCAGAAATGCTAATGCACGTCCCGGGCCAAAAAGTCCATGACCGTCGAAGTGGCAAACGTGTGTTCAAGATTAAACTTACTAAACGTTAAATGACCTTACAAAATTCATATTTTTGGCAAGTCACGAGGAGGTAAAAAAAAATTGACCCATAATTTTAATCTGTTAACTCTTTTATATATACATTATGTATTATCTTATGTTTTTTTTCCAATTATATTGCTTGTTGTGTATGTCATAGAATTTCAAAACGTGGTACCACATGCTCATATCCTACTGTGGCTAGAAGAAGAATTGAAATGCAAAACCCCATCCCAGATAAATGATATAATTACAGCTGAGATACCATGTCGAATCAATGATCCGGATGGGTATAAAGTAGTAACTGAGTTTGTGTTACATGGACCTTCTTGGTAAAAGATGATAAAAAGCGCCCCATGTACAATTGAGGGTAAGTGCTCAAAACATTTTCCTAAACCTTTTGTGGTTGAAACAATTGTTGATAATGATGGTTATGCTATTTATTGCGGAGGAATAATAGCGCTCACCATATAAAGGGAAATTCAAGTACGATAACAAATATGTGGTGCCTCACAACCGTTATCTCCTCATGAAATACCAGGCCCACATTAACGTGGAATGGTGCAACAGATCGAAAGCAATTAAGTACTTATTCAAGTACTCAAATAAAGGTCCCGATAGAGCCACAATTGTTATACAAGAGAATGTTAAAAATGATGGTGATTTAGCAAATGTACAAGTTTTGGAGGTGGACGAAATAAAGAACTATTTGAATTGTCGTTTCTTAGCTCCATGTGAGGCAGCGTGGCATTTGTTTTCATACGACATACATTACTCATATCCGTCTGTTATGAAGCTGAATTACCACTGGAATCAGACGCAATCACAATACGTGACTCGAGAAAGCTTACGCCCTAATTCAAAGGGAAGGTATCGACATGACCATGTTCACTGATTGGTTTGAATTAAACAAGCGTGATATAGAAGCGAATCAATATCGTTATCTTTGAGATACCTACACATTACGTGTGGCATGAGAAAGACAAACTGTGGAAAAATCGCAAATTGCAAAAATGCATCGGGGGATTGTTTACTGCACGGCGTCTGGAGACCGATATTATCTTAGAATGTTGTTGAACATTGCTAGAGGTCCTGATTCCTGGGAAAAACTCATGATGTTCCACGACAAACTATGTTCCACTTTCAAGGAAGCATGTTTTGAATATGGCCTTTTAAATGATGACACGGAATGGACACATGCTATATCAGAAGCAAGTGTATGGATGTTTGGACCACATTTACGTGACATATTTGTAACAATTTTAATCTTTTAGATGTTAGCGGACCTTTAAAATTTTGGGAAGAAAATTGGAAGTTTCTATCAGAAGATCTTCTACACAAGAAAAGGAAAATGTTTAATATCCCGACTTGGAGTTGGAGGGACGAGCAACTAAAGAACTATTGTTTGATAGAGATCCAAGAGTTGTTAAATATAAATGGGAGATCTTTATCGATTTCCAGACCTACTAGTGCCGACCCAAGGTTACTAACCAACATGGACAATCGTCTCATACGAGAAGTGTTGAATTATGATATGAAACAAAGTAATATTTAACATCAGCAACTTCATTCATTGTTAAATCCCGAACAATGTTTAATCTATGAAGAGATGATTGACCATCCGTACTAAAAGGGAACTTTTACTTGTCTACGGTCCAGTAACTGGAAAGACATTTTATACAAGAGTATCATCTCAAGATTAAGATCGAGAGCATGATAGTGCTCGCTGTTTGCATCTTGGTATAAATTTATGCTAAATTCTAGTCAACTATTTTTAAAATGGATAAAAATTTATGGTGATTAACACTTTCAATTTGGGTAGGAATAGCTTCATTGTTACTACGGTGGGAGAAGCCATATAGCGTTTTGTTATACCGCTTGAATTATTAGAAACATTACATGCGGCATAAAACAAAATACGCATATGCGAACTCATACGGAAGTTAAACTTATTATATGGGATGAAGCTCCGATGACTCAAAAGTATGCTTTTGAAGCATTGGATAAGACGCTCAAGGATATTTTAGGATATCATGATCACGGCAGTAGAATCGAATATTTGGAGGAGTGCGGTCTTGCTTGGAGGTGACTTTCGACAAGTCGCCGATTATACCAAAAGGAAGAGGCGGACATTGTTCAATCGGTGCATAAACCAATCTGAACTATGGAAGCATTGCAATGTATTTAGACTTACACGTAGCATGCGTGTCAACGAGTATACTGAGAATGGGGAGGTTGATACTCGAAAACAAGATTTTAATAGATGGGTTTTGGCGTGGATGGAAGCGTCGAAGCAAAATGCAAAGAAGGGAGGACGACCCAAGTTGGATTGACATTCCTGAAATATTCCTAATTAAATGTGGGATTGTCAATAAAACAGTTATTGCATGAACCACATACACGGTTACACAGCGAGCAAACCGACGATGTGTACCTCGAAAGGGGCAATACTAACTCCTGGAATGATGACAGATGACATCAATGAGTACATGTTTAAACAGTTATCGGGGAATCTGTACATACAACGGCGCATATGAGATTTGCAAGGCATCTACAGACGACCTAGAACGGCCGAACACTATCAGATTGAATTTCTTAATTTCTTAAATTTCCCAGGATGCCCCACATGCTCTTCACTTAAAAAAGGAATTACCAATTATGCTATTGCGGAACATCAATCCAAGCAAAGGGCTGTGTAATGGAACAAGGTTGCTAATCACAGATCTAGGCGGTTTGTTATTCACGCTAAGGTGCTGCAGGTTCAAATATAGGGGATAACGTTCTTATACAGGATTATCTTACGACATCAGCGCAATCCAAGTGGCCATTTATTCTAAAGCGGCGACAATTCCACTGTAAGACCGTGTTATGCAATGACAATTAACAAAAGTCAGGGTCAATCAATTAATTACGTTGGTCTCTATTTGCCTTCTCCGTATTGCCATGGTCACTTTATGTCGCTATCTAGAGTTACCAGTCTGGCGGCCTTAAGATACTAATGATTGAAGACAAGGACCCAGAGCTTAAGAATTGCACGCGTAACATTGTTTTCAAAGAAACATTCAACAACCTAACGTAGGACATATATGTGATGTTCAAGCAACAGTTATTTATTATTACTTGGTTATTTGCCACGAACACTCATAATGTGCATGATATTCTTCCGACTCTTAACATGTATACATAGTGCACCACGGTTACTCTATAATCAAATAACCACAAAACTGTAAAGCGCGACTTAACTGTAAACCTTAAAACAAAAAATTTACTATGATACACTCAGACTCAGAAGTCAAAGACACCAAACTATAGACAGAAAACCAACCACCTTCAAACACAAATAACCACCAAAAATCCAACACCAACTTCTCAATCCCTTAACCTACTCATCGCCAGAAACTAAGACAATAGCTAAACAACAACAATTAAGGGATTAAACAGAACACACACCCAAGATTAACAAGACTCGGCCAAGAGAATTGGGTGTGACGAGCAAAATATTCACACCTCTCAAGGAGGCAGATCAAGAAGTTAGTCACACCGTTTGCACTCTCTCGACCAAAGAAAAGTTAATCTTAAAGGAAAGAACATAAACTTACAGTTGCTATATAAGATGATTGCGGAAACGAGTCCACAGCAACACTCTTAATTAAGAGATATTGATTAAAGAATGTCCTAAAATGAATAGCCTCCGTCTGAGAGGGGTCTCAACAAAAGCATCCTTAATCACCAATAACCCATCTAACACATACGATGCCACCAAAATTAAGTAGAATAATGTAAAAAATAAACACACGATATGCACTCGGTCACATATAAATGGATTACATATATCGCATTTAACAACATAACCAGACAAGTAAACTTGCCATTCAATACGACTGAAACATATACCCAAATTACCATTAACTATAAACCTTAAAACAACCAAAATTTAGCCTGAGAAAGTCATACTCATTCTTAACACATAATTGGACTTTCAAAATATCAAACATATGCTTATTTGTTCCAATGAATCGAAACAAAAATAATCCAATATCATTTCTAAATCAATAAACATCATAAAGCAAATAACACTCAATAAATTAAAACATTTAAACATGAACGCTTTAATTTGATCATAATGAAATCGAATACCTGAAATATTGGAATCAATCGACAGATAATCAGATCCTTTATCATAACCCTCAAAAAAATTATATTATTTACTATTTATTTTGATCAGTTTTGCCTTCGATTAAAAACCCTAAATATGTTATTTAGGTATTACTGCATCTTTTCACCAAGTGTGAGAGAGAGGTGTGAGAGAAAAAGTCAAACGGGTGATACTTTACCCTTTTTAATATTAAAAAAAATTAATAATGTAAATACTTAAACATAATGGATGATTAAAACATAAACATAACTGATCATTGATCAGTTTCTTCCATTGATAAAGTTAGAAAACCATATACATATCCACCATTCATACAAACCATACATGATACCAACTACATACATCAAAACACAAAAGAAAATCACCAACAGCTCCTAATCTTCATCATCAGAGCTTTCAGCTTCATCCAACCTCTCCAAAAGCTCCTCCTTCTCCTCCAAGCTTTGACGACACAGCACAAGCAGTTGGGCCAACAGATCAAGCTTCCTGCGATCCTTCAGTTGTATTTCAAGGATAGCATCATGACCAGTTGCTGCCACGACATTGAAACGAGAAAAGTTGGTAGATGCCTCATTGATTGTTTGCTCTTTTTTGTTAATCACTGCCCTTAACTGACTGCTCTCCTCCCCGATACGAGCAATGAAACCTTCCTCCTCTGCTTTGTCGTGAGTTATCAGCAGCCTGAAAGCATCGGCAAGCTTTCCAGTTTCAGTAAGAGATTTCAGTTCATCGAGGTTTGGTGTGGCTGACATTCTGATATTAGGGTTAAGGTGGATATAGTTGTGTGTTAAAATTAGGGTTAAATGTAATTGCTCTTGGATTGACAACATATATACACGAAATTGTGTGGTCATAATAAAACAACACAAAAACAATAATTAAGGTTCGTAAATAAGAATTTGCAAAGATAATAACACAAAGACACTGAAGAGGCATTGGAACATTTAATTTGGGTGTTACTGGAGACTTTGAAGTTTCCATGCATAAATGGGGAATGCAGTATTCAGGAAGATGTCCAACATTGCAATATAACACCCTCAATTATACATTTGATATAAAACAAACCCTACATGCACAATGCATTACAATTAACATCCTAAGCTTAAAAGATATGCTTATAATTTATAAAGCTTCGTTTATTAAAAATTTCATAATCATAAAAACAAGCAAAACACTGAAAATTTAAATACCATCAAAGATATTTAAATCAAAGTTACTAATTAAACTCATTCATTTTTTTAGCATTTGACTCTTTCTCACGAAGACCGTCTTTAGCTTGCTTAAACAAATTAACTAACTTTTCAAGCAATACACGATGCCTCTCTTGAGTCTTTCTTAAAGCATCAATCGAATCTAAAGCTACGCCACGATGACCTAACGCTTCCATGTTCAAAATCATCGTGTTGTTTTTTGCCATTAAACGCCTCAAATGATGACAACAATCAAAAAGCAACTTTGATAATGCATCATCTTCACATGCATGTACTTGCACAAAACCACAAACGCATACAATCATGCAATTTATATGATCCTGAAATATTCATCAAATTCTCTAACAACTCAAAATTTGCCATTGAAGAGTACAAATATTTATATAATTCCAAATAACAAAAGTCACAAATAAATAAGCAACAAAACACTTATGTAACTTACTTAAATTAAAATACTACATATGAAAAGACTATGTTATTAAAAACTTTTAATGAAAATAAAATAATATAAATACAAAAGTAATTATAACATTATTAGGCATCTAAATATAAATTCTACTAAAATAATATAAACTAAAGTAACAATAACATTATTAATAAATACAATGCAACTTCTCTAATAGGTATCTAAATACCATCATATACAACATTACAAATAAAAACATCACCCCTCAACCACTAGACCGTGCATCGCACGGGTTGAGGGAAGCCTCGTTTAAAAAAATTGTACACTAAATCTTACCAAACTTGATTTTTTTTTTGTTGTAAACTTAGCAGAAAAATATTAAGAAATCAAATTGGTTATTGCAGTAGGAGAATCCGTTTTGATAATTTGCTCTATCAAAATGGCGAATAGAAAGCAACAACGTAATGTTATTCTCAACTTAAGTGGTTTATATTCATTAAAGTATATAAGCAAGCTAAGTTTCTTTTCATTACCTATGTGGGATTAAACTCAAAACAAAAGCTATTTTTGACTAAAGAAGTTGCTTCATACGGCAAATACACCCATCATAATTCTATCATAATTTATATATAACCGTATCTACAACTACTTCCTTGCGAATGTCGTAATAGTAACGATATCCTGACACAAGCCTGAACCCGAAGACCTGCCAGTATGAAGACTGAAGTCGTTGGAGACCAAGTCCCTTAGAAGACTTAGTCATTTAGTTCACTTATTTTACACATGCATATTTGAATAATTCCATGTTGTATTGCACGTTAGAAGTCTTTGCATCACTTTAGGAGGAAGTGGCCAGTAGCAGCTATTTTCTACCCATGTCTATGTCTATGTTTTATTCCTAAAGTTTTAGGTTAGCATTACCGAATTTAGAGTAAACTCCAAAATACATCCCTGTGGTTTACCCTGTTTCGCACCATACATCCCTCTCGCAAAAGTTTCAACAGATACATCACTCCGTTAGTAAAAGTTAACCTATATACAACCCTCAGTTAAAATAAGGATTAACGATGCAAATTATTTCTCCGTTATCTCCTAACGAGATATAAAATATTTACACCGTTAGTCCTCTGGGTTAACGGTATTTGCACGGTTAGTCATTTTTAATATTTTCGTCATTTTTTTTACGTTTTTGTCCGTTTTTTTACGTTTTTCGTCGTTTTTTAGGTCGTTTTTCACTTTTTTGTGTTTTTTACGTTTTCTTAGTTATTTACGTTTTTTACGTTTCGTCGTTTTTCACGTTTTTTAACGTTTTCGTCCGTTTTTTACGTTTTCGTCGGTTTATTTGCGTTTTTTTCCCTTTTTTTTACCTTTTCGTCCGTTTTTTTACGTTTTCTTATGGTTTTTTACGTTTTCGTTCATTTTTTTACATTTTCGCCTGTTTTTTTTTACGTTTTCGCCCTTTTTTTACATTTTTGTCTACCTTTTAAAGTTTTTGTCCATTTGTTTACGTTTTCGTCTGTTTTTGTTACGTTTTTGTCGCTTTTTTTTTACGTTTTTGTCCGTTTATTTACGTTTTTACCCTTTTTTTTTACGTTTTCGTCCGCTTTTTACGTTTTCATTCGTTTGTTTACGTTTACGCCTGTTTTTTTTACATTTTCGTCCTCTTTTTATATTTTCGTCTATCTTTTTACGTTTTTCGTCCGCTTTTTTATGTTTTCGTCTCTTTTTTTACGTTTTCGTCTGTTTATCACTTTTTTATCTGTTTTCATACACCTTTATTCGACGATGAAAACTTAAAAAAATAAACGGATGAAAAGGTAAAAAACGAAAGAAAACGTAAAAAAAGGGACAAAATCGTAAATAAACGAACGAAAACGTAAAAGAACAGACGAAAATGTATCTTTTGACGGACAAAGTTGATGAAAAGGATAAAAACGGATGAAAACGTTTAAAATGGCAAAACGTAATAAAGCGGAAACAATAAAGCATAAGAAAACGAAAACGGACGAAAGCGTAAAATGGACGAAAACGTAAATAAACGGACAAAGCGCGGGGAAAAGCGTAGAAAAGCAAAAAAACGAACAAAATGTAAAATAGCGGACAGCAACGTTGAGACGAAACATTAAAAAGGACTAACGGTGCAAATACCGTTAACCTAGAGGACTAACGTTGTAAATATTTTATATCTCTTTAGGGAATAACGAGAAATAATTTGCACCGTTAGTCCTTATTTTAACTGAAGGATGTATATAGGTTAACTTTTACTAACGGAGTGATGTATCTGTTGAAACTTTTGCGAGAGGGATATATGGTGCGAAATAGGATAAACCACAGGGATGTATTTTGGAGTTTACTCCCGAATTTATTTATATATTTAAGTTGTAATACTTTGAATGAAAATCAGAGAAGAGAAGAAAAAAATGAGAAAAGTAGTTTAAAAGTTCTTAATTTAGTTGTTCATAGTTAGTTATCGTCTAAGGAGAATGATCATCTCTGTTAGGAATTAGAAATTCTAGGTATTAAAGAGTCGGTCACCTCAAGTATATGTAATCGTTAGAAAGCTCGTAGTCATAGTACTTTTATGTTAAGTAGTATTTAATTGTAACACCGTGGAGACGAGTTAGTCTTTACCCACTGTATGCTGATCTACGACCGTTGTGTGGCGTTTTATTGTAAGACTATAAATACTCTCTACCTTCCAAGGTAGAGAGTTGGAGCTCATAATAATATTTTCTTCTCTCACTATAGTTCCCAACTCTCTTCCTTTCTCTCACTAGAACTCTCTCTCTCTACATTCTTATACGCCTACTTTGATCATGGTTTAGAGTGTTTGTGAAATCCAATATCCAACAATTGGTATCAAGAGCCATGGTTTGATCACTCATCTTTCATGCTCCTTGTTTTGGTGGATTTCATAAGGTTTTTGGGGTATTAAGGGTTTATGAGAGTTTGATTCATTTGGACAAATTCTAGTGTTAAAGTTTGAATTTTGCTTGTATTTTTGTGTTTAGGATCATCATATGTGTTTATGTTTTGAATTGGAAGGCTTAAATAATTGTGGTTTGGTTGTTTTTGGATTGAAAAGTGGTGGTTTTTGAATAATACATGGAAGCGAGTTGAGTCACGTTGTACTTTTCTTGGTTGCGAGTTGACTTGTTCTTGGAAGCGAGTTGTCTATGCGAGTTGCTTATTGAAGCGACTTGTTCTTGGAAGCGAGTTGTCTATGCGAGTTACTTATTGAAGCGACTTTTTCTTGGAAGCGAGTTGCCCTAAGCGAGTTGTTATAGAAGCGTGTTGGGTTTTATGCGACTTGGCTATTAAGCGAGTTGTCTCTTTATGCGACTTGTGTTCTATGCGATTTGGCTATTAAGCGAGTTGATTGTGTTGCGAGTTGATACTAATGCGACTTGGCTATTTAGCGAGTTGATTGTGTTGCGAGTTGATACTAATGCGACTTGGCTATTTAGCGAGTTGATTCCTTACGTCAAACTTCAAGCGGCCATAACTTTTTGATCCGTAACTCCTTTTTCAGCGAAATACCTGTCAAAACGACCGGAACAGGCTGAATATTGTGAAGTTTTACCACAAAGTCGTGAAACGAATTTTTCGAGGCCCAAATCCCCTCCGAAAGGAAGTTATTGAGGTTTTAAGTTTTTAGACCTAAAATTCTCTGTAAAAACGTGCATCAACCAATCCAAATCTCAACCAATCAACATTTCAGCTTTTCCTACAAACATTCTAAAGTCCTATCACACAATCGTCTTTCATTGTATCGATCCATCGGTCATCTTAACACCTTCTCTTTGGTCATTGCTTACGGTTTCGTCTTGATTTTAGTAAAATCCCGCGAAAGATTCTATTTCTCGGTTTAAATCATAGACGTGTAAAATCCCATGCATCCTTCCACATCATGTCTTACTCTACTGACCCAGTGATTTCAGAAGTGCTTAAACTGTATGATGTTGTGGACAACAATGATAATGTAGGCTACACTGAGCGATTAAAGATGATTGAATTAAGCAATGAGGATGTGAGATCTCCGTGTTCAGAATCTAAAGAGAGAGAATTGCACCATCCAAGCTACGAATGCTGCCATGCAAATGGAATGCACATTGAGCCCTATCAGCTACTTCATCGCACCTCATACATTTTGTTATCCATAGCTGGGGATCGAACATGTAGTGCTCTTTTCCGCCAGGACTTACCTAAATTGACAAGAAGCTTCTTTGTTGAACTTAGAACATTTAAAGCTGCAACTTACCAATGAAGAGGTTCAAAAGGATGGTTAGGTCAGACTCTTCAAGTAATCTACAAACAATATCATCCATTCATCAGTGGGGAATATTCAGCAGATTACGATCAACACTTTGGTGGAATTTCCTTCAAAAACATACTGGAATGGAAATTCAGGAATTCATTGAGACATTTATCCTACTCATGGATAATGTGAAAAAGTACATTGAGGATACTACACAAAAGGATGAAAAAGTGAATGAGTGTCAGTGCGGTTGAGAGATTGTTGTGATAAGTTGGGTAATGTATCTATTGAAGAATCGGTATTGCTGAATGAGAATGTTAGAAAACAAATAATGATGAGTCGAAAAATGCTAAAATAGAATCTTCATGCTCATGTTCACAAGAGAGAGAGGTGCACCAATCACAACTGTGCAAGCTAATGCAAAGGAACGCTCCATGGAAGCTTCGGATGTACCCAAGATAGAGATGCCCGGCCACCACCTTGCACGTTAATGCAGAGGAAAGTTGCATGGAAGTTTCTGCTGTACCTAGGTATGCATCTTCTACTCAAAATGATGATTATGAATTGCATGAGTACCTGCATTTGTGCCGATGACTCCTGACCACTGAACTCAATACCTATAAGGATCAAGTTGCCATATACGAACAGCGTGCTAAGTTTGAACTTACCACTCGTGAGCAGGAGATGGATATCCAAATGCGTACAATTATTAGAAAAAGTAATTTTAGAGAAGAAGTATTAAAACAAGAGTTAAACTCCTTACAAGAAAAGCTTTCCAAAACTGCTAAGCAAAAACACGAACTTTAAGAAAATGTTAAAATGCTTAAGCAAGAATTTAGTGCTAAGGAATCAAAACTTTTGAATAATTTTTCTAATCTAAAAACTTTGAAAAACAAGCTTGAAAATAAGTTGTACGTGCAAGGAAACACCATTCAGACTGCTCACATGATCACTAAGCATAGAGTTCTAAGTGACAAACATAGTGTTGCCTTAGTTGATGAACCAAACCCTGAGGCTTGTAAAAGGCTAGAAGAAGCTCATAAGGTACTGTATGATGGTAATGAGATCCTTAAACCTAGACAGAAACCTAGTTGCTTGAGTGCAGCGAGGAAGATAAGAAATCAGATGAAGTCACTAGGGAGAAAATGAATAAGAAGCTAGAAGATCCTGAGTGAAAAAAGAACAAGATAACGATAAAACCCCATGATTACACTAAGGAAAATTGGATATCCTTAAACATGTTTAAGCCTCAAACTCTATTGACCCACTGAACAAGTGTTCGGAAAAGGATATGGACTTGCAAAAAGCTGAAAATCTTGTTGAAAAGGATCCCCCTTGTAGGAAATTCCCTAAAGCGAGTGTGTATCCTCCAAATACACCAATGCATTTAGTTCCTAGAACTATTGCCACTAAGAGCAAGACCTTAATCAGTCAATATGTTATTCTTCAACTATTTGTCGATTTTGAGAAAACTTGTAAGAAAAGGATCACACCCACTGGGATAATGAAGGGGAAAGGGGTTTTGAGCAAACAAAAGAATGCTATCTAACCGAGGTCATGCCTTTCTTTAAACAACTAAAAGATCATTTTGAGAGTCTTAAAAGGGGATAAAATCAGATATTAAAGAAATGGAAAAGGAATTTGATGCAATGATAGTTGAGGTTAGTAACTATGGGCGAGAATTAAAATATAATGAGATTGAGAGGAAGAACTTGCATACCTTGAATGAGAATCTTATTTCTGAATGTATTACTCAAGATGTGTTTTACCTTACAATTGTTCCATTAATGCTTCTCAATTTCATTAATTATCTGTTGCTCTGAAAGTCTTCCATGATCGTGTCATTGAGCTTGAAAAAACTAATTCTAAATTGCATGAGAAAATTGAACAGGATGATCATGATAAACTGGTGAAACAGTTTTCTAAATTGGAAGTTGAGCATCTTGCTTTGCAATTAAAATATCAACATCTAAAAGAAAATGCTAAAACCTCAAATATCAAGACATCCTTGGATGCTCCAGAATTTGATCACGCTTTTGAAATTAGCAAACGTGATGAACAGATTCGAGCTCATTGTAACACGATCAAAAGATTGAAAACCCAAGTCTCACAACTGGAAGGTGAAAAGAAGGAAGTGACTGGATCCCAAATGCCTCCTCCTTTAGATTCTCGGTACTCTCAAACTTTTCATCTTCAAAACTTAGTCAATGCATTACAAAAGGAAAAGCGAGAGTTTTCTAGAAGAAAATGAAAAAGTTAAACGACACTTTAAAGAGTTATATGATTCAATGAAAGTCACCCGTGACCAAAACAACGAAAAAATAACGTCTTTACAAAAGGATATTGAGAATCTGAGAAAGTCGGGGAATTGGGAAGCTGCCACTTGTTTTCAATAAGAATGTTGTCTCAAAGTCACCCTCAGATTGCAAATACACTGTGACAGTTAAATATATTCCTCCTCATCTTAGGAATAATTAACATGCTTTTCATGACTCTTTGTGCTTACCTTAAGGATAGTCTAGAATGTCTCCATGAGATTGTTGAAGAGGATTTCATTAACAAACCTCTTGATAGTGAAGTTAGGTTTGCTTGCCTCCGGCCAAAGCGATCTCAAGAGCTGCTAGAATGTGTAATTGCAACATGTCCTAAATCCTTATCCTTAGGTGCAAAGGCAAAGCTGTGATGCCTTGTTCTATGCCTAAAGCCAAGCATGTGACCCTTGAGATGCCTTGTTCCATGTAATAAAATTCAAGCAAGCAACTTGTGATGTGCCTCTTAGAATTTCAGATCCAGCACTTCTAGACCGGGAATGCAGAAAGTAGTGAAGCCATGTAATGTTCCCATCGTTACTTCTACGGATGTTAAGATTGACACTAAAGTTAGCGGGTCAAAACCTAGAAGCTATGCAAAGAAGGATAGGATTACGCAAACTAAAAGTGATCATGATAAGGAAGTGAAAGAACACCATAGGGACAAGAAGTTTGATTTGAACAAAAGAATCGTGTTAGTTCTAGTATTAGCTCTAAGCTTACTAAAATTAATTTGAGGCCTTATGCTATCTGCAAAACATGTAAAAAATGTTTAATTTCTGGTAATCATGATAAATGTGATGTGTTATTTATGAGGTCTAAGATTCATAACCCAGTTAAGAAAGTTTGGAGAGCGAAGCAGTTAAGCAATCATGGAAACCTACAGGGAAGGTTTTACCAATGTAGGATTCAGATGGAAGCCAACAGGTCGAATATTCACGAATGGCAAACCTTGCCCTTTAACTAGACCCACTATGCCTAGAGTAGTGCACGTTAAGGTTTGGAAGCCAGCTGGTAGAATAATCCCATTAAGCACAAAATGTCCCTCGACTAAGTCTGATGCTTCTACTAGTTTAGCTCCTAGTGACAATGACATTGCACTTAGGGTTTCTGCTGATTCAAAGATTGTTTGTGCTAACCAAAGGACCCCATGAGCACGTGGGGATCCAATGTTTCCAATTCTCTGTCTTCGATCGTTATCCAAAGCAGGTCGTACAAGTTGTCCCTTGGTATTTGGATTCGGGCGGCTCTAAACATATAACTGGGCTCTAAACAATGGCGTCTGTTCACATCAGTTCAGGCCTCGTTCTTCATCATTATGGCGTCTGCAGATATCTCTTCAGGCCCCGTTCTTCCAAGAAAAGAAAAGTGTATGCGCTCTTACGTGCGGCTTTATCTTCGACTAAAGAGAATTCTCTCATAAATGGCCATACTCATCTACATTCTTCGTCAACAAGCTTCATGTTTTTCCACGCTCATTCAGTCATCAAGTGGATCTACGTTCATTGGTGTATACTCTTATTCACTTGTGAAATCAAAAAATGGCAACTTCGGATGCAATTTTGAGGGAAAAAGTGAATATACTATATGATGATGGATGTTTGAATAATGGTTATACGACTTAATTTTTGATGATGATGAGTGTATATTTTTTTGATGAAGAGTGAATATACTAAGGATAAATGGGATTCATTATTTTTCAAAGATATGTTTGATGAGTACTTTCAACCTCCGACGAATGTTGATCATCCAGCTTCTGAAGCTCATGCTCCAGTTTCTATTGACTCAACTGGTTCACCATCTAAGAAGTACTTCTTGGAATTCTCAAGAAACTCCATATGTACCCCCATCTGAAGATGATTTAAAGAAATTGTTTGGTCTTATGTTTGATGAACAGTATGAGCCAAGTGCTAATGAACGGTCGACTCTCAGCTGGTGAGATGCTCATATTCCTGTGAATGAAGTTAATCCTTCAGTCTCAATATCATTAAGCCAAGAAGCGCCTGCTGCTGATCACTCTATCTCATCGACAAATCATCAATCTTAGAATGTACATCATGGATACATTTTCGGCATCAATGATGAAGATAATCCCTTTGCTACTACTGAAGATGCTCCATTTGAAAACATATTTGCTCCTGAATCTTCATCAGAACCATCTTCTTCAGAAGACATCAACTCTGCTACTTCAGTCCCTCAACCACTGCCACATGAACACCTCAGAAAATGGACTCATGATCATCCATTAGACAACATCATTGGAAATCCCTCTCGTCCTGTATCAACACGGAAACAACTTGCAACCGATGCCTTGTGGTGCTTCTTCAACTCCGTACTCTCTAAGATCGAACCAAAAGATGTCAAAACCGCCATGAATGAAGATAGCTGGTTCAATGCCATGCAAGAAGAAATTCATGAGTTTGATCGACTTGATGTATGGAAATTAGTACCTGCTCCAGATTGTGCTATGATCATTGCAATAAAATGGATCTTCAAAGTAAATCTTGATGAGCATGGTGATGTGTTAAAGAACAAGGCTCGATTGGTTGCTAAAGGATATCGTCAAGAGGAGGGTATTGACTTTGAGGAATCGTTTGCTCCTGTTGCTCGTATCGAGGCAATCAGAATCTTCTTGGCTAATGCTGCTAGTAAGAACATGGTAGTCTATCAGATGGATGTAAAGACGGCATTTCTGAACGGAGATCTTAAAGAAGTCGTCTATGTCAGCCAACCTGAAGGCTTTGTGAATCCCGAGCATCCTACTCACGTTTATCGTTTGAAGAAGGCTCTATACGGTTTAAAGCAAGCTCCAAGGGCATGGTATGATACGCTATCAAATTTTTTTTTATCCACTGGATTCAGCAAAGGAGCAGTTGATCCAACATTGTTCACCAGGAAGTCAGGCAAACATTTAATTCACATTCAAATTTATGTTGATGATATCATCTTTGCCTCTACTGACCTCAATGAGTGTGATCGTTTTTCAAATGAAATGAGTTCAAAATTTCAAATGTCAATGATGGTACAAATGTCATTTTTCTTGGGATTACAAATTTCACAAAGTCCCGGAGGCATTTTCATAAATCAATCTAAATATGCAACTGAGATCTTAAAGAAAATTGGATTTGATTCAAGTGACCCTGTTGACACTCCCATGATTGATCGAACCAAACTAGATGAGGACCACTCAAGGATCATGATAGACCAAACGAAATATCGTAGTATGATTGGATCCCTGATGTACCTCACTGCTAGTTGACCAGACATCTTGTTTGCTGTTTGCATGTGTGCTAGATACCAGGCTAAGCCTACTAAAAAGCACCTTGAAGCAGTTAAACGGGTCTTTCGGTATCTCCAAGGAACCATCAATATGGGACTTTGGTACCCGAAAGACACCGGTATGTCACTAACAGCATATGCAGATGCAGATCATGCAGGGTGTCAAGATACTCGTCGCAGTACGTCTGGAGGTGCTCAGTTTTTTGGTGATAAGCTTACGAGCTGGTCATCAAAGAAGCAAATGAGTACTTCTATTTCCTTTACAGAGGCGGAATACATAGCCATGTCATCCTGTTGTGCTCAAATCCTTTGGATGAGATCTCAATTAACTGACTATGGCTTTGTATTCAACAAAATCCCTCTGTACTATGATAATAAAAGTGCTATTGCTCTCTCATGCAATAACGTTCAACACTCAAGAGCTAAGCATATCGACATACGACATCATTTCATCAGGGAACAAGTGGAAAAAGGTGTGGTGGAACTCTATTTTGTGAGGACTGAATACCAGTTAGTAGACATCTTCACCAAAGCTCTTCCAAGAGAACGCTTTGAGTTTATTCTTCCATGACTGGGCATGAAAAGCCTTCAACCAGAAACACTCAAACGTCTTCAAGAGGAAGACGAGGAGTAAAGGTCTATCTTCATCTATCTCTTGTATATATCTATTCAAAAAGCAAAATACAAAATTTCAAAATCTTCAAAAATCAATAGAAAAATATAATATTTTCAAAAATCCATAAAAATTTGAAAAACTTGAAAATCTTCAAAAATATTGTTTTTTTTTTTGTTTTTCTCGTTCGATAATATATATCTACGGTTTGTGCTGTCATTCAAAGAATGACACGGGACTTTAGATGTTGTTCGAATTTTCATTAAAAAAAAATTGAGAGAAAAGAAACAATGGCTTATTGCATTCAGGCAGTAACCGCTTTTCAAAAAAAAACGAGCCATGCTTTTTCATGTTTTTCAGATTTGAGAATTTGTTTGAACGTTCATCAAAAGCCTCTTATCAACCAATTCCATGCTCGATTCTATAAACATTTATCTGCTGAAAACTAACTACTTTGAAAAATAACTCAGTCTCTATTTTTGATAATCATCTGACTTATTTGTCAAAATATCAATCTCTCAATCAACAACCTATGTCATTGATTGAGGGGGAGAATGATTTCAATTAAATTAAAAAGTTATTTGGCATTCAATTATTTTCAAAAGATATACATGCATGTTTTATCAATGGAGTTTAAAGTCTTAACATCCGATCCTTATCAGTTAAAACGCTTTCATAATCAAGTCACAATTCTCCCTAAAAGCTTTCAAAATCAATTTAAATCTATAAGAGATCACAAATCTCAAATGATTTAATAATTGTGATCAGGGGAGAATGTGTGATTTAAATTAGATTTAAATTGATAATTCGGTAAATGGTTTTATAAGGATGTACATGCTCTCCTTCCCACATGTGACAAACGATTTCAAATTTTCCATGCACATGTTGAGGGGAGCATCTATCTTAAACCTATGATTTGAAACGTGATCACTTATCTCAATGTGCAGGTTTCCTCTAGTATGTGCAAAACTCTTTTCAAATCTTGAGGCACATATTGAGGGGGAGCAAAACTTATGAAAACATCATCCTTCCCAAAAATGCTTTATCTACTTGTCTTGGTTAGGGAAGTGATGTTGATATCTTTTAGAAAAATGGTAATCAAAGAAGTAATTTCTTCCTCTTGCCTCCGTGTGCAAAACGATTTCAAACATTTGATGCACATGTTGAGGGGGAGCACTTATTCTAAAAATATCAAAAAAAATTCAGGTACAAAATGCTTTGATAAAATATCATAAGTATCTGGATTGATTTTCAAATAATTTTCAATTGGTTCCTATGGCAGATGAACAATACCAAAAGACCGACCAACTTTACATTATGTATGGTGATATAAGGACGATAAGGTTAGGTATGTGTTCCCATGATCCGCCAGAACCGGAGGGATCTACCCAGGGACTATCCACTAGTTAGTGTAGAGTTCTTAGGTATGATGATAAAAGGAGAAAAATGAGATATGGGAAGAGTGCGGACTGAGACTGAGCTAGTACTGGAATAAACCCAACAAGGTTCTAGCTATGAAGTCTCGGTAAGCACTGAAGGGGTTGAAGAAATAAAAAGAATTGAATGAGAAAAGGGTGAAAACAAATAGCCCTCCATTTATTCAACCTTAGGGCAGAAACCGGGTTCAATTCATATGCTACTGATGGTAACATCGGTATTGAAGACAAGACGTCATGGACCCAGTGACGCACTGCACTTCAACTTTCCAAACCACTCAAGTTCCTCTTAAAAGGACTTGTTTCATTCCCACGGGGAACCGACATTATCTATCGACTTTCTCTTAGAGATTGTTGATATTGAAGGAGGAGACCCTCTCCCTAGTCTCCGATATAGGATCCAAATATGCACAAATTGAGTCTAGAGCCACGAGATCATCAATAAATCTCATTAGGACACTTTCAATGAAGACTTTCTGTTTCACACAATGTGGAAAGAGAGATTATATCTTGAGTCCTACGCATTATCCTTGTGGTATTGCCAGAACATCTGAGTGATGTGTTTACATATTCACTGTGAAGATGGAAAGCCTTCTGGAGCCAACATCTAACAAGCTCCTGGTAGGTGGCATGTGAGATCTATTATACAGATCAACCATGTGACAACTGAACAGAAACAATGGGGCGATTCAATCTTTTGAATCAATCCTGGTTCAGGTTATGGATTGACGGATACCTTTGAAAAACCGGTCTTTGTGCTTTAAAACTCTTTTCATTAGCACGTCGACCGTGTACTAATTTTTCAAATCAAAAGGTGTTTTATGATTGATAATTGATTTTCATTAAAACCTTCGTTATATTGCAAAAACAATTTCTATTGAGCATTACACGATTGTTTTTCAAATCTCTTTTCATCAATCAGTGGACGTAACTTCGCTGGTTCACTCACTCCGTGTTGTCTTCTTTGAGACGTTCCGGTTTGAGAACAGCTAGAGCAGCTGCGAAACCCTGTCAAGGAAATTCTTCGAATTATACCTGATCACAGGCAGTACTTGTACTGATCAACGGGGAACCGTGCGTGTACCTCAATTCATCGAAAGTGATCAAAGACACTTTCGAGCGCTTTATTGCTAACTGTCTTATGCAGGTACACCCCGGCGTTTGCAGCTGATCAGAATGAAGCGGTCAATCCATAGCCGCATGCTCACCTAACACATTCATCTCAAAAGAAATCATGATTAGTGCATCAATGACTCTGATATTTTCACTCCATGCTTCTGCTACGCTGCTGCCAATATCATGAATCAACGAATGCTTCCGCTACTCTGATGAGAAGATATCATGATCCAGAATGTGAGCATGTCGGTCCGAAAGTCACAACATCACATAATACCAACACCGCAATGGATGTATCAGAGATTTTCTATTTGCTGATGATCTCAAAAGGCGGCTCAACATTATTATCACGTGGATCAGTAAAAGACCTCCACTTGGATTAACCAAACATGCAATGAGTGGAATCAATGACTACGAGCTTCGGAGCAAAGTACTACATCAAGAATGCAAGATCAATTGTTAATGTAATATCTGATTGTATTCAATGTCATTTTAGTATATGTTTGAGGTGACCTCCTTTAGGGGGAGATTGTTAGGAATTAGAAATTTCCAGTATTAAAGAGTCGGTCACCTCAAGTATATGTAATCGTTAGAATGCTCGTAGTCATAGTACTTTTATGTTAAGTAGTATTTAGTTTAGTAACACCGTGGAGGACGGACGGGTCTTTACCCACTGTATGCCTGATCCACGGCCCGTTGTGTGGCGTTTTATTGTAAGACTATAAATACTCTCTACCTTCCAAGGTAGAGAGTTGGAGCTCATAATAATATTTTCTTTCTCTCACTATAGTTCCCAACTCTCTTCCTTTCTCTCACTAGAACTCTCTCTCTCTAACATTCTTATACGCCTACTTTGATCATGGTTTAGAGTGTTTGTGAAATCCAATATCCTACAATCTCAAATCGATCTTCTATCACATCCTCCTAACATTTTTTTTTATAATTTTGGTTTTACAAACTCAAAGAAGCATCATATATAATGACGTAATTATGCAATCATATTTTACCCATTAACTACTTATAAGAAACACGCAAAGAGTGATAACATATCCAACACTTTCGTACCATGTCAAAACTAAATATGTTGGACTTATAACCCAACTCGCTTTATTTTTTTAGTTGACAAAAAAGTTGAGAACTGATATGAACTTTTGTAATTACTAGACGAGTACCCGTGCCTAGTTGTATCGGTTTCTAACGGCAGACAATTAACGATATGCGATATTGTGGTAAGTGTTTCGTATAACGTTCAAAATAGAACGCGAAAAGATCTCAATGAGACCTGATTCACCAGTTTGTATCGGTTTTAACGGGTCCTCTCTGGTTCGTTTTCAGATGGCTTTAATTGGTTGGCCAAAAACCGTGACATCGGTTCCCGGTTGAACACGTTCGTCCGATTTTCAAAACTATATTTAACATCAACTTGTTAGCTTGTATGAAGTTTTGTGTGTTTCATTAGGTGTTTTAAAAATATCATTAATTAGTGTGTTTAATTATTTTATATTTTGGATTATGTTGTAGCTTTTTTAAATTGTACGCTATGAAAATTTTATTGTACTTTTTAGTAAGGGGTGTTTTAATTGGTTGTTTTTAATTTGGTAGATGTGCTTTTAATTGGTTGTACAATGTAAATAAATTATTGTACTTTTAGTTAACGGTGTGTTTTAATAAGAATATTAATTAGACTATGCATTTATCTCTTATTTGACCAATTTCTACAATTCAACTTTTCACCTTTAACCGTTTTTCTATTATATATATATAGTAAGAAGTAAGATATAGATATAGATATAGAAGTATAGATATAGATTTTTTATCATATGTAGTATAGATTTTAATGTTTAAAAAACTTTCAAATTTCAAAGTTTGTTCAAAATATTCAAAACTTTAACAATTAAAAAAAAATCAAATTAGATAATTTTCAAATCTCAAATATTTTCAAATTTCAAAATTAAAAAGACCAATATTTCACCAAATTACTATTTACTAAAATCAGTATTCAAAAAATTTATAATTAATTGTCAAAATCAATAAAAGTTTTTTTTTTCAAAATATAAATTAAAATACATTAGAACTAATATAATTTTGTATCCGATATACTTTCAACATATAACTTCAAAAAATCTACATAAAAATTTACTCAAATTTAGATATCAAATGTTTACCAATAACAAATTATTATAATATCCAAAAAATTATAACAAACAATTAATAACAACATTACAATAATTTTAGATAACGAAATAAATAAATAAAAAAAAAAATAAAAAACTTACAAACAAATTTATAGAACATAGTATTAAAACAAATCTACAAAAAATACTACACAATTTAATGTACAAGTATATTTATACAAGTATACAACAAATTTAATAACAATTTTTTTTGAAGAACCTATACATCTGGGGAAGCAGATTTTGATGGTGGCAGTAATTCCAGCGAGGCAACAATGACGGCCTGAAAAAATAAACGTAAAAAAAACTCTTACAAACTTCCAACATATGTAGATCTAAAAACAAGCGGCATATCTAAAAAAAAAACTCATAAAAACCTCATAAAACATGTGGATCTATAAACCTCACAAACAGCGGCAACTCCTAATTCAGGTGAGATACCGGTTGTGTCAGAAGATTCCGACGAGGATGCAGAAACCTAAAAAAAACTCAGAAAGCACTCCCATCTATGAATAAAATATATCATAAAAAAACTATCAAAACTCAAAAAGAAACTTGTAGAAAGGCATACAGATCTTGGTGGCGACGACAACATTTTCCGGTAAACAGCAATAGGAACATTTTCCGGCAACACTGAATCTGAAAAAAGTCAAACATGTTAGAACAACTCAAGTGGGTAAAAAAAAAAAAAAAAAAATTATGTATAATGTAGTATAGGTGGAAACACAAAGGAACCAAGTATGCATAATCAAAGAATGTCAATTGGCAATCTTAATTACATGTTCTCAAATCTGTTGTTATCTTGAACTATTTATCTAAAAGTTTAGCCTTCAACTTCCGTCACCACTATCGAACATCAGTAATCAAATTTTCATAAATATAAGTACGAGCAAAATCACATATGCGAATAACAACGACTAAAAAAAACTTGACGTTACCCGTCTTGCATATATCTTTTCAGCCAACCTCTCGGCCACTTCCGCCTTCCCATGAGTCTTACACACAGCCAATAACGCACCCCACAATGCCTCATCAGGCACCACATCCATCTGTTCCACCATCACCTCCGCCTCCTCCACCCTCCCCAGTAAATATCACCCCATCCGGCTCCACCTCGTCACTCACCATCTCATCAAAAAGCTCAAAAACTCCTCACACTTTCCATAAAACCCGTACCCACTAATCATAGCTTCCGACCCAAAACTTAGATCTATAAAAAAAAACTAAAAAAAAAATCGATGGTGGTTGTTTCGGTGGGGGTCTCGATGGTCGTAGGGGGTAGGAACCTCGATGGTGGCTGTTTCGTCAGGGTTGGGTTCTCAGTGGCTGAGAAAAGCTAGGGTTTTATATCTATATATATATATATATATATATATATATATATATATATATATATATATATAGAGAGAGAGAGAGTAGTCTATGATATGTAAATATTGTGTTCGGTTTTTCTTCTTAGCATTTATTTTTAAGCCTAACTTTCTCTCACATTTGACTACTTTCAATATTCAATATTCAAGTTTTCACTTTTCCTCTTTTGACCATTTTTCCATTTTAGATAGTAAAGATATATTTTGAACTTATTTCCCAACATGCATTGAGTTTTATAAAATTACGAAATAAAATATGAGAGTTGAAATGATTTTATAACATCTGAAATTTCTTATACTTTGCTCTAGCATAATATGAGAGTTTTATAAAATTACGAAATAAAATATGAGAGTTGAAATGATTTTATAACATCTGAAATTTCTTATACTTTGCTCTAGCATAATCAAACATCAAACGTGGCAACATTTGTGTTTAAAATTTCATATACTAAATCTAACCAAACCCTGAAAATTTGAAAATTTAACATAATAAAATTTGAGAACTCAAATCAGTTCTTTGCCGGAAACATGCATTTTGATAATTTGTTCTATCAAAATGACAAATCCAACGCAACATCATAACACTACAATTTAGGGGGATTGTATACATTAACGTATATATGCAAGCCAATTTTCTTTCCTTAACCTATGTGGGATTGAAAATTCAAAAAAGATTTTGAGTAAAGAAGTCGCTTAATAAAGCAAATACACCCATCATATTTTAATCGTCATTTAACATATTGAAAAACATTTTTATAACATGAATAAGATAACACCCAATTCAGTTATGGTAAATGAGTATACCACAGTCTTATACTCCCTCCGTCCCAGATTATAAGTCCATTTTTGATTTTTCAAAGTCTTATTCTTCCGACTTTGACCTTAATTATTTCTTTTCATGTTATATAATACTTGATGAAAAATATGTTAATAAAAATGCATTTTAATCACATATCCATTTATATATTTTACATCAAGTATTATATAACGCTAAAAGAAATAATTAAAATCAAAGATGAAATAAAATGACTTTGAAAAAGTCAAAATGGACTTATAATTTGGGACGGAGGGAGTATATAAAGAACAACGCAAAATACAAAATACAAGATAATTTCTAAGACGCTACTTCGCGATGGCAACTCGGTACTCCAACCCAATCAAATAATAGTCGAGTCATCTACGAATTTATGTGAATCAGGTGTAGAGAAAATAATTAAAATTGTAGTTCAATGTTTGATTATGAGACTAGTTGGTCAATTTGACCAAACTGTACCCGACTTGGTTCATGTCTAGTGTCTAAGTAAACATAAACATTTTTTGTTATGTGTTCATCATGTTAAAGTCAGGTAACATATGTGAATTAAATGCCGGACATTTAGACAACTTTCAAGTGATTGATAATGTTCTTTTGTAAATCTTCTTTGTTTGTTACGTTTAATTGAAAAATTGGTCTTATGGTCTTATTGAACATCCATATCCACTTGTGTTTAAGTGTCTGCTTGGTTGTAATGATA
Source organism: Chrysanthemum makinoi (assembly GCA_910596185.1). Taxonomy (NCBI): domain Eukaryota; kingdom Viridiplantae; phylum Streptophyta; class Magnoliopsida; order Asterales; family Asteraceae; genus Chrysanthemum; species Chrysanthemum makinoi. The sequence continues at coordinate 322,257,339 of OU343225.1, forward strand.
ATTATATGAAAAACGGCTAACAGTTTGACATACTGAGATATTCGGAAACATTAAAATAGGAAACTGTAAGTCCATTTTTGATTATAAGTCCTAAATTATAAGTACATTTTTTATTTCTCAAAATCTTATTCTTCCGACTTTGACCTTAATTATTTCTTTTCATGTTATATAATATTTGATGAAAAATATGTCAATAAAAATGCATTTTAATCACATATCCATTTATATATTTTACATCAAGTATTATATAACGCTAAAAGAAATAATTAAAGTCAAAGTTGAAATAAAATGACTTTGAAAAAATCAAAATGGACTTATAATTTGGGACGGAGGGAGTACTAGAAATTCACACAATGCTGATATCGAAATACAGCGTGCCGGCATACAAAAAGACCAATGCTGATAAACATACATTTGCATGGCGTTCCCATCCCTTATGCATGAGAGGAAAAGTTTGTATGCTCCATGTGAAAAGAAATTTATACTTGAATGACCGTGGATTGTGTAGACCAAAGGGGTCGATGCCACAACAGACCAATATTTTATCAATTCTGTCAATAAGTTCATTGCTTCAGACTCGATGTTCAGTCACGACAAAATATATACAGTATATGTTATCTATTGATGTACGGCCTAATCTTTTATAAGCTGGGTGGGGAAACCGAGATTATACTAACAGAACCAACATTGGTTTTCAATACCAAAACTCCACATTTGAAAGTGATGACTTATAAAGCTGGACCAGCATATACCAGCTCACTGAAGCAAAGATATCAATAGTCAAGTAGAAGAATTTTACTTGAGAATGAGGTATACCAAAACTCATGTTTGCAAGTCTAAACATTTAGTTACTCAGATTACAATTCTCTAATCAGAAACAAGCAAACTATCAGTCTACATAGTTGAAAATATATAATGTCTACCTTATATATCTTTACACGCTTTCATGTAATCATCAGTTACTCAAATTTACAACTATCTAATAATCAGTGATCCCACAAAATTAAAATCCATAAAAGTAAAGTGAAAATCGAAACCTTTCATCCATACACTTCTAATATGCGCCAACTACAGTTGACTTGCATTCTTGGTCCAAGTCTATATCATATTTTCATTACCAAACAACCCATTATAAGAATCTAATCTTCAATCGTAGTTTAAGAATTAACAGACTCATCAGGGTATAAGATGACCAGCACCAAACTCCGCAACATTCATTAAATTACCATATTTTTTAATGTAACCTGCAAATTGACCATTAATCACCCACGAGCCTATTGGTGATATTTAGTGAAACTTAGAGAAACATTGTAACAACAAATTTATGTAATCATATATTACCAATTAACGAATTCTAAAACCGGACAAAAAGTGATAACATATCCAGCCACTATCTAGGAAAACGGCTTTTTTTTTGGTAGAAAATGTAATATGAGGGTCAAAACTAGTGATTTCAGATAGAGTGACAACCAAATAATTCTGAACTTATCGCTCAACTCGCTAAACTCTATAAAATCACCAAAAATTTTAAAACTCATGTAAACATTCCAAATTAAATTTCTGAACTACCACTCAACTCGCTAAATATGGTAAAATGACCCAAAAAAAATTAAAAAAATAGAAAAATAAAAAATAAGAATTCATACATATTTATTACAATTGATTGTTTGTGACGGTATTTCATTCTACCCGAAGCACGATATCGAATGCAACAACATAGTACAAATGAATAAACTCTATAAAATGACCCAAAGGTTGAAAACTCATGCAAACATTTAAAATAAAATTTTGAACCTAATGCTCAAGTCGCTAAATTTTGTTAAATGACAAAAAAGTAAGGTTCGTACACATTTAGAGCAATCGATATGCCACAACATAGTACTAATCTCAATTATATGAATTATAAACAAGCAAAATTTGCTTTCTTTACCCAATGTGGGATTAAGAGCTTCAAACAAAAGCTAAAGGAGCCACTTAATAAAGACACTAGCTAGTCATTTAATATTTAGAAAAACACTTGATCAACATGAATAGTCTCTCAAAGATAATTTCCACTTTTTAAAAATATATAAGTAAGCAAGAGTTTATTTTCTTTAACTATGTGGGATAGAAAACTCAAAACAAAGCTGAATTTGAGTGAAGGAGTTGCTTAATAACAATATACACACAACGCATTTTACTTTATGTTGTGTTATACGAGAATACCACAGTGATGCACCATCATTGTATATATTAGGAGTAAGGCAAATTAGAAGATCATTTCCGTATTCACATACAGGGTGTGCAACACCATTGTTACATAACTATATGGAGATTATTCCATGTAAAACTCGAATTCAAGTAAAAGTAACACTCTGAAAATGATAGAGATTAATACGCTTAACAAGTACAAAAATATGCCAATTAATAAGAAGGCACAAGAAAACAAGAAGATCCGATATGCAATTCTAATCAGCCCGAAATAAGAAAATCCGAAATAAGAAAATGTTCCGCTTCATTTTCTTCATCTCGTGGGATCTCTTCACGCGTCGAAGCTATACGAAACCGAGTTCCTATAGGATTTCCCAAACTCAATTTTTTTTCTGTGTAAGATGTTCCTCGCAAGTTCGTAGTAATTAAGCTTATAATGTCATGAGTATCTTAAGGTTTCATGTGAATATTTTGTTTAACATATACTATCTTGTTTATAATTGATATTTGTAGCTGATTATTAACATCTAAATTGAATTTTACGTAAATACTTATTGCCCATATTATTTTAAAAATGCAAAAACTTAGTTTTTCAGTTACAAACCAAGTGTCACATTTTTTTTAGCAAACCTATTTATAGATATAGATATGTCTTGCAAAATTTAATAATTTATTTTAACTGTAAGAGACACCTTATCATATCACACGTCAAAAGTCTGTTACATGAATTTTGGTTCTATAAATATAAAGAAGCATAATGACATAATAATTTTGCAATCATATTTTGCCCTACTCATATGGAAATGGGCAAAGATTAGTGATATAACATATCCAACAGTTTTGTACGATGTCAAAATTTAATAGGTTGGGCTTATTACCCAACTAGCTATATTTTTTAGTATGAACAGTATTTTTGAGAACTCGCATGAGCTTTTGTAATTAAACATTTTGAACTTATTTCCCAACTCGTCCTAAATTTTGAAATATAACGAAATAAAAATTGAGAGCTCAAATGTCATTGTAATACTTTGAATTTAAAAATTCATATACTAAACTTAGCCGAAACCTCAAAATCTAAAAATCTAACAAAAAGAATTGAGAAGTCAAATTGGTTACTACGTCCCGGTCGCTTCATTTGATAATTTGCTCTATCAAAATGGCGAATGCGAGCAACAACATAATGCTAATCTCAATATAAGTAAACCATATACATTAGAGTATATAAGCAAGCCAAGTTTTTTTTTTCATTACCTATGTGGGATTGAAAGCTCAAACCAGAACTTGAGTAAAGAAGTTGCTTAATAAAGCAAATACACCCATCATATTTTAGTCATTTAACATAACATGAACAAGATCATTCCTAATTCTATTATGGTATACTAGTAAAGAAGTTTACCACAATGTTATCTGCATAAGTTAGGAGTGGTCAAACAACAAACCGATCAAGATGACCATTTAACAATTTTTGAACATACCTTGCAAGTTGACTATCCCGTATCATCATTTTAACCCATAATTCAATCCCAACAACACCAACATCAGCTATTTTTAATCACATACTCAATAACAATCCCAATAATTCTCATTATGTCCACGTGTACGCGGCCCCTCAACGCAATTGCGCGACTACGTTCTTCATAAACTATGGACTCATTCGCTTTCAAGATTCTGTTGATGTCATCATCGGATAAAAAGCTAGTCACTTTGGTGGTTTCATAAGGTGTTAGTCTTCTAAAATCATACAATGTAGCTATTTCTCACATGTTTTGTGTTGATGCATAACTAAAAAGAGGACCCGTTAGGAGTGGACCCGGAGCCATTCGCTTTCAAAATCATACAATGTAGCTATTTCTAAAATCATACAATGTAGCAATTGCGCGACTACGTTCTTCATAAACTATGGACTCATTCGCTTTCAAGATTCTGTTGATGTCATCATCGGATAAACGCCCAACTTTTGGATTCAACGACTCTCCTTGGCCGTTAGTCGTCTTCTCGAGCCCTAGTAGACCTGTCAACAAAGAGAACCCGTTAGGAGTGGACCCGGAGCCGTAGCCCCGGGGTCCACCTCCGACGGTCAAGTTAGTATAGGCGTGATGTAGCCAATATATCTTAGGGTTAGAGATAACCTGTCATGTATATATAGGCATGGATTAGGGTTTAGATCGTAGAGTGGGCCGCATCTTCCGGGCCTGACCCATTCCTGGCCCAGTCCGGACCATACGTCCACATTTTGTAATATATTTATAATCTTAGTTCTTGCGTTTGTTGCACGAGCCCATTCGTGATCTTATAAGTTCTTGTGTTTTATTATTCATTTCTTGTTAATTAAACCGGAGCACTTTTTGCATGGGTTTTCAATTGTCAGTCTTGTCACGAGCGACGTTACATAATAAGGTAACGGGTATGCATGCCCGGCCCAAAGGGTGTGCAACAGGGGCAATGGCACAGGGCCCAACAAATCATTGGGCCTCCAATTTGTACTTACAGTGTTATATATCTTTAGTTTAACTCAATAAAAAGGCCCGTTAGTGAAGAATTTTCTTTCTTTGACAACAAAACAAGGCACAAATGAGGTTTTTACTATAAATATTTGAGATTTCCATTATATCTGCAAACTTCTGATAAACAAAATATTAAAGAATGAGCATTATGTTTGTTTAACAAAAGCATTTTATTACTGTTTCTTTCTATGTGTTTAAACATTATAACCATCTTTTCATTTTCGGCAAAGTTTTTACATATTATTGTTCTTTTAGTTTTTATTTTAGGGCCTCTTTTAATTTATGGCACGGGGCCACCGAATTTCACGGGACGGCCCTGCGGGTATGAATAACTTCACGTACTCTTAAAATTCTGAACCCATGCTCAACTAAGCCAACTTTTGTAAAGTGAAAAATGAAAAAAATAAAAAATAATAAAAAATAAAAAATAAAATAAAATAAATTGACAACTCAGATTAATTTATTGCAATAATATTCTAAAATGATGGTTTGCTCTACCATAATGAGATATCATATGCAACAACTTAATACCATTACCAATTCATTACGACTCATGCACATTAGACCATATAAACATGCAAAATTGCTTATTTTGTCTAATGTGGGACTGATAGCTAGCGCTAAACACAAGCTAATGGTGTCTCTTAATAAAGACGGTATATAAAATATTTTTGTAACATGAATAGTCCTTAAATGATCATTTCCAAGTTTCATAACATGACTTATAAAAAGAAATAAAACCGACCCAAAAAAAAATGTTTTGTTCTATGCTCATAATTGCGCTGATAAAAATTTTGTTCGCTTCATGTGAGAAATTATTTAGAAAGAATGAGCGTGGACAGATGCACACTTTTATAAAATGAACAGTCCCTAAAATATCATTTCCAATTTTCAAAATGAGAAGAAATTTTGTCTGCTTCAAGTAAAAAACATTGTTTGTATTCTCAGTCCTCAATCACTATATCTATTCACTCGAAGTGCATACGTAAGTATGGAACTCTACAAGTCCAGCGTAGCATATGTGTTTTGGTTTCAAATTGAACACAATAATGAAAAGTCAGGATTTCAATCCACATCTGTTGTATATGAGCTATCATTAATTCGGCCCACGCACCTTGTTATGGTGGTAAAATTTAGTTGTATTTAATCATAAAGCTCTATGTTAACTCATTCACGTGTAACAAACAACATAGTAATCAACTCCGACTAATATGTCATACGCGTACGTCAATCATATATTCGCAATGGGTTCGTAATACACTCGCACTTGATCGCACGCTTTGTTTGTGCTTCGAAATGATCTTTCAAATGAAAAGGGATAAATTTGGTAACTTATGGCTAGTTGCAAAAACTACAAGTGTTATTGCAGTTAGACGTCAGACGTTAAACAAACAAAAAAATTAATCTCCCCACATATATATTAGAGGAATTTGCCAAGTCCCTAATGCCACTTGGGCACCTTTAAATGCCATGCTGGCGGAAATTAATTAGCTGGCAATGCCACATATTTCATCAACACACTCTTTCCAGCATTTCTCCACAAAAAACACACGCCCTCACAAGCGAACTCCTTCCCTAATCTTCAGCACTGCACAATCAATTCAGAAACATATTGCCAAATATCTCACCTACACATAAGGTTCACCAAAAAATCAATCTTAATCCTAAAACAAGTCTCGATTCATTCTATCAAATTCACCAAATCATCCTATTTTTGTTCGTGATTCAAAATTATTAACAACAATCCTATCAATTCATTTGAAATGGCGTTTAATTGTTCAAATGATCTGGTGATAATTAAATCAATTCAGAAATAATAAAAAGATGCTTCTCATTATGTTTTTGATTGAATGAAATTATGTTCGCCGATCATTTTAAGGTATGATTAATTTTTGCATATGCTTTTTATTGATTTTGATTTTTTGATATTATTTTTGCACACCAAGTGTTTGATAAAAGTCCTGAATGAATTTCTTTTTGGAAAAATAGAATACATAAAAGTCCTAAATGAATTTCTTTTTGGAAAAATAGAATACATATTTACTAATATCAGTGGGGTTTTATCATAATTATTCATATTAGGTGTTTTTCTATGATGATTCAGTTTGGGGGTTTTGTTAATTTGAAGCTTCATATTACGAATATGTTTGTACCTAATGTAAGTATGTTTCCCCTGAATCCTAGGTAATGTTGGATTATGAATATGTTTTTAGCTTTTATGAATATAAATTATTTTTAATGGAGGTATTTGGGATTGTTTATTCAAATTGCTTTATTGCTTATAAACGGGCCGTGTAGGATGTTGCTAATTGAGGCTGTATCTCGACAAGAGTGTTTGAATGTAAAGTGCTTATTGATGTTTGCCATGGAAATAAAGATTATTAAAGCATATGGTTGTTTCAATGGTTTCGTGAAATGTGTTTTATATTCTGCATGATGAGGCTTCTTCAAAGATGTTATGCATAAATTAAAGATACTCATTGTCAATAAACGGAGTGAAATGCAGGCCTAGCATGAGCAATGTGTGTGATAGTTGTTAATTGGAGAAATGTCATAAAAAAATTAACTTTGTTACAGTTTATATGTTTGCTTATTAACTTTGTTAGACAACTAAGTATACTTATTAGACAAAGGTATTGAGGATACGCCTCTTTAATGTAAATTTATTAGACAAAGGACTTAAGTTTACCCCTATGTATGGTTTTTATTAGTTTGATAGAAATCGCCCACCCTAGACACAATAAGTTTGGATCTTTTTTGTTATTTGCGAGATAGTAAATGCATTATAATATGGTCAGATAAAAACCTTTTAGTTTACCTTTCAATAAAAAATACATTTTCAATCAATCAGCTTAGCCAAACACCCAGATTCAAAGTCTGTGTTTTCGTTTATAGCATTTGTAGAAAGGATCCATACTTTATCTATAAAGAAAACATTTTGAGTTGATGAATCGATTTTATTGGGGTATTTAGGTAGGCGGCTTAATTTGACTGTATGCTGCATTCAAAGTACATTTAGCAATTTGTACAAAGTTAGATGCAATACCATTAAGCATACATAAAAATTGTTCTCTAACTTACAGATTTAATATGCTTCTCGACAGTGATGCAGTTACGGAAGCATTCAAATGGCTCAAGACTAAAGATTAATCAAAAGACCGAAAACCATCACGGTTTCTTGACAAAAGTCAATTTTCATATAAACTTAATAATGTTCATCCCCATACAATGGAAGACGTTCTACTATTTAAAGAAAAACAAATCCTAGATAAACTAGGAAACATATAATATAAAAATCAATAAACACTAATAATAGATAAACACTAATAATAGATTAATGTTTCCCACTAATAATAGATAAACACTCATAATAGATTAATGCTTCCCCACCAAGAAAACACGTTCCCATAATATCCGATTATCCGCATCATTTTCTCCCCCTCTTCGAAAAAACTCGTCCTCGAGTTTTAACTTCGGATCATAACCACACCCACCTGGGTCAAAAGGAACATCGTGTCTTCTCTTTTTCAATTGTGGTTTCTTTTGAATCGTCCCATGTTCCATGCTGGCCTCCCTAACAATTTTATTATTCCTAATCGACCCACTTGTCTTAATTTCTACATGCTTGTTAAAATTCATATCACCAAATGGACCAGCCGACTTAAACGCATGCTCATCTATGCTTAAATCATCTTTATTAATTGTGACATCTTCTACACGAGCAAGCCCATAAAGTTTGGAATTACCAACAACTTTTAATGGAAGTATATCCATCTTTTGAATTTGAATACCATAAGATTCGGATCCCATAACGTGGACACCATCAACATTCACATTACCTCTGTTAATCACTTCCACACCCAACGCATCATCACCGCTATCTAACGACACCTCTTCTTCGTCCTCAGATTCATCAAACACAGGTGACACATGATAGATACCTAACGAAACCACTTCGTCGTCCTCATATGAATCAAACACGGGAGGAGAAGTATAGCCAAACTCCTCCTCATCTTCATCAAATCTTGGTGTGTCTTCCTAAAAAAAAACTGGATAGTAGGAATTAAAAGAAGGATACTCCTCCTCCTCGTTCACATCGTCCCGAACGATGTATCCCGATTCGGTTTCCTTCCTTATCATCTCCTGTTGCAACTCAATCTCTCGGATCCTTTTCTGGATCTGCCTGATCTCGTGTTGTATTTCAAGATTACGGACTCGTTGGCGTAGTCGCTTAATCTTGAGATCCCATGGGTCGTGATCAACACCACCACTGCCTCGGTCGGGGAATAACTTTTACATTTACATGAAACTAGCCCAGCCATCGGCCGGGTCATGAGACTAGTATCTAATATAATAGTACACTATCTTAGAGGTAATTTTGGCATCTTGAATAAAAATCATAGTCATAATAATATGCTACAAAAAGTAAGCCAAGTAAACAATAAATATCAATATATCATCTTGTGTCACAAAAATGTAAGCACCCTAACATTTTAATGTAATCATACATTACCCATTAACTAATAAAAAAATCAGAAAAAAATAATAACATATCCAAACAGTTTCAAACAATGTCATGTTTAAATATTTTGGACCTATTACTTAACTTGCCAAACTCTATAAAATTACCAAAAAGTTAAAAACTCATGCAAAACATTCAAAATGAGAATTTTGTACCTAATGCTCAACTCGTTAAATTTTGTTTAAAAAAAAAACAAAAAAAAAGGAGGTGGAGTCCATTTATGGCCGATGATTTGTTAAATGACAACAATAAAAGTAAGAATTCAAGCATTTATAGCTGATGATACTTTGCATTGGTATTTTGCTCTACCAAAGCAAGATAAGCAAGATAAGCAAGATATCTAACGCAACAACATAGCACTAATATCAATTTATATGAATCATAAACATCACATGATATAAAAAAACAAAAATTTTATTAAGTTGAAATATTAGTTTTGGAAGTAGTGAGAAAGCAAAGATGCTAGTGGTGAGGTGGAGAGCTAAAAAAAAAGTTGACAAATTGTATGAACTTTTTATGTTTGTTTAATGAAATTTAAAGGTATGTTTAGTCATAACAAGAAGAAATCAAATAAATAAAAAAAAAAAAGAAAAAAAGAAAAAAAAAAGCAATTTGAACAAACTTAAAAAATTAACAAATTATATATGTTATCCAATGCTACGGTAAGAGCCACTTAAATTGTAAGTTGCTTTAACCAATGCCAGAGAATAACACTATATTACTTACCAACTTGAACAACCAATGTACACCTTACAATATAAACCAAAGATAAGTTTCTTCTATCAGCTATGTGGGATAAAACCAACTTCTGTTAGAAAAGAGTGTTAGTGATTAAATTGTTTCATATGTTATTCATCACCGAAAACCAACATATATAACGTACAAACCCTATCAAATAATATTTTGAATTTAGCCCATATAAACAATAATCGGGCTCTATGCTCCATCAAATATACGACTAACATGTAAATGATTACATTGTTTCGCAGATACAACGTACAAACCCTATCATATAATACTTGGGCTTTAGCCCATATAAACAATATTGGGCTCTATGCTCTATCAAATATACGACTAACATGTAAGTGATTAAATTGTTTCGTATGTTATTCATCACCGAAAACCAACATATATAACGTACAAACCTTATCAAATAATACTTGGGATTTGGCCCATACTTACAATAATCGGGCTCTATAATCGGGCTCAACTCGTATATTTGATAGAGCATAGAGCACGATTATTGTTTGTATGAGCTAAAACCCAAATGTTATTTGATAAGGTTTGTACGTTATATACATTGGTTTTCGGTGATGAATAACATACGAAACAACTTAACCACTTACAAAGAGGTTGGGCCTTTCTTGATTACGCCAGTTATGGGCTTAAATCCTATAAAATTCAAATTTAAACCATTTTTTTTATTTGAAACTTTATAATTGGTACGTCTATAGCGGTTTGTGTTTTTATCCTTATAATCAACTCTTTTTTACTTGTAGAGCTTATGAAACCGCTTAGGTATATTTAACAAAAATAACTGTTGCTTGAACTGGAGATGGAAATTATATATATATATATATATATATATATATATATATATATATATATATACACACATATATATATATATATTTAATCTACATGAAGTAACCTTTAATTTTTAAAAATTATGAAAGATTTTTTTTTTATAATTTTTTATAAGTTATGCCTTTCAAACAAAGATTTTTTTAAGTAGCTTATTGTTTAAAAAATAAGCATAATTTTTTCATAATCTCATGTAAAACTTGTAGTATTGTGTTACTCTTAATAAAAGATAACAACAAACTATCTTTTTTTGATGCTGCTTTCTCTTTTCATAAGACTCGATTGTCTTCACTCCTTATTTTCATTGCTAATTCTCAATTGAATTGATTTCGAAATCGATTATCCCCTCTACAATATAACTCATAATTTGCATCATGAAAATGACAAAATCCACCATGTTCATTCACCTTGAAATAGATTCTGAAATCTATAAGTCCAGGTTCACGTACATTGTTGTTTTGGTTTAAAGTTGACCACATAAAATGCATAACATGTGTTTAATGAAATGTAGTAATAACACCGATTCAATTCTTAGAACTTCATGGACAACCACATAAATTATTTGTAATGCCATATCCTCCTACTTCTTAAAGTTTTGGTTGTATAGGCCAAAAAAGCGTTAAAATAGCAAAAAACCAGTTATATTCAAAGGACAAAAAGTGATAACATATTTAATAGTTCCATACAATGTCCAAAAGATGTTGGATCTATTATCCAACTCGCCATATTTTTCTACAATGACAAAAAATCGAAAAACACCTGTGAGTTTTTGTAATTACATATTTTAAGCATATTACTCAACTCACTAAAATCTGTAAGATTAAAGATAGAGAATTTATATGGATTTGTAACATCTGAGATCTCATTCTAATACTTTTCTCTAGCTGAATCAAACATAAAATGCAACAACATTTGAATTGGAAAAATCATATTTTGAATCTAATTAACGCAACTTGCTAAATTTTTTAATAGATATAAAGAAAATGAGGACTCAATTTTTTATTTTTTATTATTATTTTATTTTTTTTGAGCTTGAGAACTCAATTGACACACAACACAATGATAATCTGGTTTATCATAATGGGTGTGTATATGCAACAACACAATGATAATTTTAATTTAGTAATTCAGGTACATGAAAGTATATAACCAAGGAAAGTTTATTATCTTTAGCAATGTGGGATTGATAACTCAAAACTCAAAATAAAAGCTATATTTAAGTAAAGAAGTCATTTAATAAAACAAATACACACATCAAAGATTAGTCATGTAACATTCTAAAAGGTTTTTTTAACATGTATAGTCTCTAAAAATAATATTTAGAGGTTAAAGCTACTATGAATGTATTGTTGGAAAAGGCTAATATGATACTAAGAGTATGGAGTGTCATGGCTAGCCAATTCTCTTCATTTGGGCCCCATTTGTGCTACATCACTTCCAGATCACTCCAATACACTCATTTAAAAATATCCCTAATCACAACTAACTTAAACCTCTTCATTTGGGCCCACCCACCCTCATTTTATTTATTTTCCATATTTTTCAACACAAAAAAATTCATTTCATTTAAATAAAATTACAAAATACTATAATAAAAATAAAAAAAATAAAATTAAATTCATCTATTTAAAATATTAGTAATACAATACATACTTGATGCCCTTCAAACTTGACCAACAATACATAGTTACATACTTGATGCCCTTCATAAAAAAAACAATACATACTTGATGGGCTATTTTTGACAAACTTGACAAACTTGACATTAATTCCTTCTTCCCCTAGATCTGAAACACAAAACGCATACTCACACACACTAAAAACACATACTCACACACGCTAAAACACAAAACAAAATTTAAAATCAAAAAAAGGAAATAAAGTTGCATCAAACTCTGTCACCTTCTTTGTCTTCTTCCGTGTCGTTGGAGTGGCGAATTGGGGATCGGCGAAGGTGGCTGGTGTGGTGGCGGTGGCCGGCGAGAAGTGGCGAGGGCGCCACGTTGGAGTGGCGAACGTTTTCCGCCGTGATACTCCATGCTCTAAGATAAAAGTTGTTATATAGTCGTATCTATATTAGCAAAGTATAGGGGTTAATATGTACTTACTAGTTTAGCATGCAATTATAAGTCAAATAGACATAGGAATAGCAACGCTTGATTTGCAAACATTATGTCGGCTGTTACACTCCTTGTTGGAGTTGTTTTATGTTGGCAGACGTACTCCGTCACGCTCAAAAGTCCTCCGACACGAGTCCGGCTCAAATGAAGGCTGGATCGGTTTTGATCAATATGTTGGACACTTGGACCTACTCCCTCCGTCCCATTTTTATTGTTCACTATTGACTTTTTTAGTCATTCTTCTTCAACTTTGACCATAATTATTTTTATTTGTGTTATATAATACTTGATGAAAAATATATGAATGTATTGGGTTTTAAAATGTATTTTCATTGGTATAATATTCATCAAATATTATATAACACAAATAAATATATTAATGGTCAAAGTTGAACAAAAAAAAACTGGTCAAAGTCAAATGAGACAATAAAAATGAGACGGAGGGAGTATTACCCAACTAACTATATATTTTACGGATTGGGATTTTGTCATCCACAATTGAATAGAGGTAATGTTTGGTTTTTTTGTGAGTGAGATCATTATTTTTTGAGTAAACTCCAAAATACGTCCCTGTGGTTTGCCCCATTTCGCACCATACATCCCTAAGCCAAAAGTTCAGACATATACATCACCCCGTTAGTAAACGTTTGACTATATACATCCACAAGGACGAACGGTGCAAAAATTGGGTCGTTAACTTGGACACGTGGCAGTTAAGTGAGGGTAACTTGGTCATTTTATCTCCCCCTTTTATCTTTCTCCTGCTACCTCACTACCCTTTTAACCTATTATTTCACCCAAATGAACCCTAAATCAAAACACACACACATAAACACAAATCCAATGTTTCACCCAAATTAAAAACCCTAATTGAAACCCCAATTGAAACGTCTAATTGAAAACCCCTAATTGGAAAACCCTAACTCAAACAGACAACAATGTTCATCCCTAAAACTTGTAGATGTGGGTTACCTACAATCCTTAAAACATCATGGAGACCAAGAAATCCTGGGCGACGGTTTCATTGTTGTCCAAAACCCGTAAGTGTCGAATAATTATATTTTACAATTTAATTTTCAATTTATTTGATTGTCGATTTACCATTTTTGAAGGAACCAAATTGTGGGTTTTATGATTGGTTTGATCCACCGATGTGTGATAGATCAGTGCAAATTATTCGGATTCTGAGAAACATGAACCAGCTACAAGATGCTTCAAGGGAAAATCTGTCTAAAGCAAGAAGAATGAAGCTTCTTTTAGGATTAAGTTGGTTAATGTTTATTGTGTATCTGATGTTTAAATGAAAACAAAGGATTGTACTCTTTTGTGTCTTTTAGGTTTTAGTAGTAATGAAGTTGGTTCATGTAATCTTTTGTTATCAATGAAGTTGGTTCCTTTTTATGCATTTGTAATGAATGGTTAATATGTGTTATGTTTTGTTATCTTCAGGCATGGGTTAAAATGGGTGAATGTGGTTGAATGGGTTAAAATGGGTGAATGTGGTTGAAAAGGGTTGAATGTGGTTGACTGTGATCAAAACATACCATGAGTCGATGTAACATAACACAGAACACAACATAAGTTAAACCAGTACATAACAAGTTAAACCAGTACATAATAGTTAAACATACCATACCATCCAAGACATAACATAACATAAGTTATCTAACAAGTTTCCTTAATACCTAACAGAACATAACAAGTTTCCAAAAGCCCTAAATTACTTCATGTTTCTAAATTCATAACAGAAGTTAAAGAAACACTAAAATCACTTCCTAGCTGAACTTTGAGTTGCCTTTTTTCCCCTTGGCCCTTGATTCCCCTTGGCACTTGACTGTGATCCACCAACTCTTGAAGACTGTGATCCCACAGCAGAAGGCTCTTTACATGTCCTTTTGTTGTGACCTGTTTTGTTGCACTTGAGACATGTTACGTTTGCCACTCCTTGAGAGTTTACCATTTGCATCATTTTTCCAATTGAAATCTCTATCTGACTTTCTCTTTTCTTTGGTGGCCTTCCAATTTGTGGCTGAATCTTTGGTGGAATGATAGTGTTAGGGCTAGGGTGTTTCTTCCACAAGCTTGGTCCATTGCATGGTTTAATGGTGTAGCTATATTGCTTCTCCCAAGTTACTAGCCAATAACAAGCATGCACCCATGTTTCAGGCAACCCAACATCATCCCTGTTTAGAGCCATGTCATTTAACACTCTATGCATGCTTGCAGGGCATTCCAGTTAATTCCATTTCCTGCAACTCGCAACTCTTCTCTTGTATATCCACTACACATATATCATCCCATGGACCACTTGCTTGATACTTGGTTCCACCATTCCACATTACCTTCATATACATAACAGGTTTTAGACATATAACATCACAAATATCAATGTGAACAATGTATTTGTTTAACAGTTTACCGTATAAGACGTAGCTTCAGTCTTGATTGCATTAAACACAGAGTAAAGATGGTGTTAAAGGCCCTTGACTCTTTGCAATTACTTTTTTAACATTGGCAATCTTTTTAGTCAAGTAATCCTTAACATACTCTAGACATGTAATAATAGGGACATCTCTTCCATCCAACAACCTTCTATTAAATAACTCACACATATTGTTAAGTAAAACATCACAGTGTGGCCTACCTACAATTTTAAGCCGGATAATAATTTAAGTAACAGAACTATAATACAACTATAATGATTGTGTTTAGTAAAACATACCACTGAAATGGGCTCTTGACCAATGCTGTGGTGGTATCTTCTTAAGATACTCATAAGCTCCTTCATTCAAACTCTTCATCTGCTCCATTGCACTATCAAATTGTGCCACAGTAGTAGCTGATGCACATTTCCAAAGCAAGTCCTTGTATAGCTTACCTCTCCACTGTAGCTTCATATTCTCATGTATATGTTTTAAGCAAAACCTATGCTCAGCACATGGGAATATTTTTGATATTGCTGGTATAATACCCTAAAAACAAAATAGAAAGTTAGAACTTAAAACCATGACCATCAGAAACAAAGGTAAAATTGGACATGGGAGTCAAAGTTAGAGGATTACCTTCTGTCTATCAGAAACAAAGGTAAAATTAGACATGGGAGTCAAATCCAAATCATCCCCTAAGCATGTTAAAAACCATGACCATGAGCTTGTTGTTTCGCTTCCACAACAACAGATATGCAAGTGGATATGTTCCATGGTTTGCATCAATCCCCACTGCTGTAAGTAGTTGGCCAGGGTATTGTCCCTTCATAAAACACCCATCCAATCCAAGCAAATCCTTTAAGCCAGCTTTAAACCCTTTCTTCAAAGCACCAATGCATACATAGATCCTTTTGAATTGTCTTGTTGTTTCATTTGGATCAAAATCTCTTTTCAGATCTATTTTCACGCTTGTATCTTCATTGGTTCTTTGCGGCTCTAGCACATAGTCCCTTAACCTTGAATATTCGTGAAATCACCCTTCGTTTCATCCGTGATTTAGCCTGAGCCCTAGTTACTTTATTTGTAGTGATACCCAATTGATACTTCTGTTGCAGTTGCTCTTTCAAGGCTCTAACAGGGATGTTTGGATTTAATTTGATTCTTTCTTCAATATCTTTGGTAAGATAAGTATTGGTGAGCAGATTCACTTCTCTGGTTTGAAGACAAGTATGTTCATCATTAATGGTAGAGACTGTCCATGTTTCTTCCTCGCATTTATTTTGTTTTGATATTTGCAAAGTCCAAGGACATGTGATCCATTCATACTTGTAATTACCTTTTATGCCACCCACCTTTATTCTCTTCCCATCTTTATTTATTCCTTCTCCACATGGGTATGTCTCAGCATTTGTTTTTTTTACCCACTTCCCACCAACACATTTTAACTTACTTGGACTTGTATGAGAATTTAGCCCACTAGCATTTAGGCCCTCATTAGGGTATCTAAAAACAGGACATTTTCCCCTACATACTACCCTCAACCTTACTTTATCATTTTTCCATATGTATAACTGTCTTCTAGTAGCAATGACATGACCACAAGATCTCCAATGTTTTTATCCCCAAATTCTTTCCCTACAAAGAATGTATGACTACAGCTACTTGCATCAATTTCCTCACACTCTTTTGCTTTTTTCCTCCTTAACTGTCTCATAGTTTTCTTTCTTTTACCATCATTTTCAGAATCAGTTGCACTCTCAAAATCATCCAAATCAAAGCTTTCTTCAACATTAGTATTAGATGGAACTTTTGCATTTGCAGTCTGTGATCCCACCCATTCTGCATCTTTGTCTATGTTTTGATAATAGTCTTTCATATCCACCTCCACATCATTCATAACATGGTCATCATCCTGGATATAGTCACTATCTTCACTGTCATCTGACTCACTACTACTCTCACTCTCAACAAAATTGTCTTCCTCATCACCATGCTCACTCTCAGTATAACTTGCTTCATCAGATCCCTCATCTACTAGCATTCTCTTTCTAGGTAATTTAAAAGGTTTCCTAACTATTGAACTAGGTCCTTCATCTACTAAATTTGCACCAACAATATTACCATCACCATCTAAACCAAACCCTCTCCCCATCAGCATTTAATCTAGGTACCTCTAAAACATGATCAGAACCCTCTCCCATATCAAGCAATAGAGGCATCCTATTTGTCCTCTGGCAAAGCTTCTTAAAGGCTTTCTAACTAATGTAGAACTAGGTCCATCATCATCTATTTCTTCAATCATAACTCTCTGTGGTGATTTCCAATATGTTTCCAGAATCGTTGTATGCTCATGTTCAATGTAAACCCCAATAAGTTTATATTTATCAACATACCTAACTAGGTTCAACACATCCCCATCATTTCCTAGTGCTTGTAACCCATAATCCAAATCATTGTTAGGTATTTTGAAATGATAGAACATAATGCAATCTTTCCTCTTGTAACCTAACTTTTGAATCATGTCATTCAATTCTATAACTGAAAACAGGTCAACATCTATAAAATCTATATAATTATAAGTCCCTTATATGTACTTTCTACCGGAATTTCATAAAGAAACCACCATGATGTATCTTCATTGAGAACATGTTTGGAAAATTACCTACAATGACCAAATTACATTCAAAAAATTAGGGTTTCAATCAATAACAATTACCTACAATGTTATTACAATTAAAGTTAGAAAGATCAAAGATGAAAACTTACTATATGCTTCTTGTTCGTTCACTGGATCATCATAATCGCGGATACGCCATTCAAAGAACCACCATTGCAATCATGAATCTTGTTCGTCTACCTGGAAATGCGTTGTTGGTTGGTGTTTTTATGATTTTGATGTGTGATTCTGATTTTGTTTGTGTTTTATCTTTGTGTGGATTTGTGTTTTTGATTGTGTTTTTCATGGATTTTTGATTTTCAGTGAGTAGCGGGGAGAAGGTTAAAAGGGTAGTGAGGTAGAGGAGAAAGATAAAAGGGGAGATAAAATGACCAAGTTACCCTCACTTAACTCACGCGTGTCTAAGTTAACGACCCAATTTTGCACCGTTCGTCCTTGTGGATGTATATAGTCAAACGTTTACTAACGGGGTGATGTATATGTCTGAACTTTTGGCTGAGGGATGTATGGTGCGAAATGGGGCAAACCACAGGGATGTATTTTGGAGTTTACTCTTATTTTTTTTAAAAGTCAGAGGTCCCACATATATGACTTACTTTCTTTTTCCACTCACAAAAATATTCAACATTAGCTCGTATGTTTAAATTGGACTTGAAAAAATCTCAATCCATATTTTACAATGACAAAAAAGGGAACTCATATGAATTTTTGTAATTAGATATTTAAAATCTAATAATCAAGTATCTTTTGTAATTAGATATTGTAATTGTAAAATGACAAATGACAAAAAAAGTTGAGAGCTCCTATATGAGCACCTACACATCACAAAATATAAACAAACAAAATTTCCTTTTATTGGCCAATGTGGGACTCAAAGCTTAAAACAAAATAACCTAAGGAGTTGCTTAGAGGTGGCAAAGCAGTGGTAGGGCGGGCGGCACGCAAGTTAAGCGGCACGGGCTAGAGTGGCACGGACTTAAACGGGCACGGGCTAAACGGGCACATGTTATACAAATCGCTTAATAAAAGACCAAAAACGACGAAATAAATTGCCTAAACGTAATATTTTATTTATATTAAAAAACTTAAATATATTATATAAAAAAATATTTTTTAAAACGATCTACAATTGAGAAAAAACAATGTGCCCGTTAGTGCCCATTTAAGTTTTCAATGGGCTGTATGTGCCCATTTCAAAAAAAAGAGGGGGCTAAATGTGCCTAAATCTTTTAAAAATATGCTCATTTAGCCCATCTTTTTACTTTTGGGCACATTTTACCACCTCTAGAATTGCTTAATAAAGCATATAGGAAACAGGCAAAGATTGAGAACATATCCAACACTTTCGTACCATATCAAAACTAAATATGTTGGACTGATAACCTAGATCGCTATATTTTTTTAATTAACAAAAAAGTTGAGAATATGAACTTCGCATTGAGTTTTATAAAATTATGAAGTAAAAAATGAGAGTCGAAATGATTTTATAGCATCTAAAATTTCATTCTTATACTTTGCTCTAGCTTAATCAAACATCAAATACAAAAACATTTGAATTTAAAAATTCATATACTAAATCTAACCGAACTCCCAAAAATTTGAAGATTTAACAAAAAAGACATTGAGAACTCAACTAAGTTCTTCCGTTGGAAATGTGCATGATGATAATTTGTTTGGTGAATCATATACGTTAAGCCATTAAGGTATATATGCAAGCCAAGTTTCTTTTATTTACCAATGTGGGATTGAAAACTCAAAAAGTAAAAAAGTTGCTTAATAAAGGAAATACACCCCTCATATTTTAGTCATTTGACAATTTAAAAAGTATATTAGAAACAATGCAAAATAATTTCCAATGTCACAGAGGGTGTGCAACACTATTGTAACATGACTATAAAAAATATTATTCCATATACAACCCGATTACAAGTATATGTAACAGTCTCAAAAAGATAGACTAATAAGCCCGCAAACCTTGAAAGGATGCCTATAAAAGTCATAAGAAAACAAGTAGATCCGATATGCAATTCTAATGAGCCCCATATGACCAATAAGTGTTAGCTGCCAATTGATAGGAAAATAAGAAACACATTTTCAACAAACGAAGAATATATCTTCTATGTGTTTCCAACTCACTGTTTTAACTACTTGTTTCTATTATGATTTGCGAGCAAAAGATAAATGTAAGAAAGACAAACGTAAGACCCTACTTTGCGACGTCTATTTGACCCTCAATCATATAACAGACTGGTCATTTACGAATTATGTGAATCAAATCGACCAAAATTGTACCTGACTTGGTGCCATGTGAATTACATGTTTTATTTACCTATTAGGAAACTCGCCAAATTCTATCAACTTGCTATATTAAATGGACGAAAAAAAATTAAGAATCATATAAATTAATGGTACAGAAATACCATAACATAATACTAATCTCAATTCATGTGTGGTATACACATCACACCATATATACAAGGAGAATTTCTTTTCAATGCCCGATGTGGGATAGCTTTATACAATCATCACTTAATAAAGCCAACAGTTTAGTCATTTAACATTTTAAAATACATTTTTATAACGTGAATATATAGTTCCAAAAAGATCAATTCCAACTTTCATGACATGACTTACTTACAGATATTAAATCGACAGAAAAGAAAACGAAACATTTGGTATTTGCTGACAAATGTGTGTGAGAAGAAATTTTGTACATTTTTTCATGTGAAAAAACATTTTACATGAATGATGCACAGATCATATGTTTCAATACCAGACCTGCACTCCTGACCACATTTTATCACCAACCATTATTGCATGATTCATTTAAGGAGTAAACATGTTGGTTTGAATTCTATAACTGAGTTTAACTTTTTTAAACTGAGTTAGTTGGCATATGGCGTGCAGTGCGGCTTATTAGTCATCACTCGCGAATGTGGAGTTTTGATATGCAAACATAATTGCCGGTTCTTATTTTCCAATGAATTGGCACTGTGGCAACAAACACATATCAATATGGGGTTGATTAGGATTGCATACGGATCTTCACGTTCGGTTTATTAGTCTTTATCTTCTCGAGAGCGTTACATTTACTTGAATATGGGTATTATATGGAATAACCTCGGCATAAATGTATAAGTATGCAACAATGGTGTAGCACACCCTTTCTGTGAATGTACAAATTAGCTTTAATATATGATGATGGTTTATGACCGTCGTATAGTCACATAGCGTAATAGAATTGGAAATGCTTATTCATTTGGTTGGCTATTAAGTGTGTTGAACCAACAATGGAGTTCATGCGGTTGAACTTATGCACCCATGGATTGGGCAAGAACCTGTTTCCACTTTTTTGTTGATGATTTATGATAATGATAGATCAGGCAATTAGCTCAATCCTAAAGGAGTTTAGGGAGCTTGATGTCTATGTTTTTGTTGGTGATTGGACTTGTTCCAAACTGTTAATATGGATTGTTGAAACTGAAATATGATCATATATGGAAGAACGGATAGATATAGGTAATGATGAATGTGATGTTCCTAAATTGAGAGTTTAAACAGAAATCCACGCTTCCAATGTAGTTGTAGCTGAATGGTAGGACGATTGAAAGTAACGTTCTCAAACAAGAATCAATGGAGTTTCATTGGGTCTGGTTCTTTTCGGCTACAAGTCTGTCTGGCGCACCTGAAATTTGTTTTTACTACATAGACACTTTTCTCTATGAAATTGATATACGATTTGGTTAAAAACGTAAATCAACCAAATCGTATATCAATTGCACTTACAACCATTAGAGATTTAGAGTCCAATTTGACATAGATAATGGACCAACTACGTACATGGTTTTGCCATGCTTTGTTTCATTAAATTGAATAACTTGCATATTAATCACATGAGTACATTGTTTGATCATCTATTATCATAAGATTCACCTTAAAACTTTTTTTTTTCTCTGTTGTAAAATCATTTATTTGTTTCATCACTCTGTTGATCCCGAGATGTAAAATGGAAAGAAAAGAAATGGAATGGGTAAAATGAGAGAAAATAAGAGGAGAGAAAAAAATATAGATTTTTTGTTTCTGTTCCCAAGTCGGAAAGAAGAGAGAGATTTAATTGAATTATACACAAAAATCATCTTCTCTCCAATTCATCTCAATTTGAAAAGAAAATTAAGAGGGGAAATTTTGCATAATTTACTTCCTTCTTCTCTTCTATTTTCTAAAAAAAAGGAAAAAAAAGAACTTGGGAACATAAATATTTTGTCATTTCCTCTCCCCTTCTCTTCTTTCCTCTCAAAACAAAAACTCGGAATCAAATAGAAAATTTTTAATTTTCAAAAATCAAAACCAAAAATACAAATACTAACATCAAGACGATCTTAACATTTTTCATAACAACATTTACTCGCGACTAGGTCAATAAATAGCAACTTTTTTTTTTCAATGTACTAGATAAGTATGTGAACAATAGTGGTTTCACTTTTTGTTATGATTTTTCAAATTTTATTTCAATATGCAAACACAATACTTTTTTACCTGAAACATTTCTGTAAAATCCAATAAATACGTTAAATTTTAACGCGCGGTAAAAGATAAATAATGTGATTGTTGATATAAAGATGTAATGTCACTTGCTAAAACAATCGTATGGTGACGGTTATGAGAAATTGTTTCAAGTTGCTATCCCATATAGATCAAAAAACACACATATTGCTTACTTATATACTCTCATGTGTATAGATTGTCAAATTAGTATTTGTACCGTGTTGTTGGACTATCATGTAGTTTTGATATGTTATACCAGCATATGCAATCATTAATATTTCAATAATTCATACACGTATTAAATTTTTAATACATCACTTAAATTTTCTTAGTTTGAAGGTTTATGAGCATGTAATAAGAGCATGTTTTTTCTCAATATCAAGGTTTATGAGCAAGTATTGCAAGTGTTGTTGGACTATCATGTTGGTTCGATATGTATACCGGCATATCAAATCCGGTATATTCAAATAATTCATATACGTATTTAATTTTTTATACATCACCTAAATTTTCTCAGTTTGAAGGTTTATGAGCATGTAATAAGAGCATAATTTTTCTCAATTTTCACGGTTTATGAGCAAGTATTGTAATGTGTATACTCTTAATGTAATAAGTGTTCTAATTTTATTTGTGGTTGCAAAGTATTCAAATTTCTTATGGGACTACCAATTCGCCGTCTCAATTTCTAATTTTCATTTGTTAAATAGTGAAAACCCATGCAAAAAGGTGTTTATTTAGTTGGTTTAATTAACAAGAAGCAAATAACCCGATTTGAAAACTTCAACGTGAAGAAAAATCTATTTATGTGCTATATTTATGTTTAAGTGGATATATAGTCACTTATGAATTTAGTAGTCTTATTACATTTGTTGGTGGTGGAGAGAAAAACTGATATGACGGTGATAAATACGTTCACCATTACTCACAGTCTTATAATGTAATGATTATCCTAAGGTTTCATGTGGTATGAAATTTTCGTTTGATATGTTGTTAACAAAAGCTATATATTGATGCGTGATATGACCTTTTGTTAACGAGATGTCTTGCGTAAATTCAATTTCTTTTATTTGAACTTTAACAAACACATGTCAAAAGTGTCTGACATGATCTATCCATGTTTAAATGTTTAATATCGTTTTGGATGGATAAAAATTCGACCATTTTACCTCGACAAAGTTATTTATTACTACTAGAAATGATGGACCAAGTCCATGTTCGTACGTTACACAAATTAAAATGCTCTAAGCATAATCAATGCTACCAAGTTCCAAACGCTTCTAGACTACACCAACGAACCATATTGAAGAACCCATTGCATGTGAATTAAGGCTACACACACTGGGCTGAAAAAGATCGGTCGGTCGACACCACTATGAAACGTGGGTTTTATATCGGTCGAGCAAAATGTAAATACACAATCGGTCGTTTTTTCGATCGACTTTACACACACTTTTATCTTTGTTTTTTAACTTGGTCACCGATTGTGACAACTTAATCATCATCGGGTCATCGGAA
Organism: Chrysanthemum makinoi; assembly: GCA_910596185.1. Classification (NCBI taxonomy): domain Eukaryota; kingdom Viridiplantae; phylum Streptophyta; class Magnoliopsida; order Asterales; family Asteraceae; genus Chrysanthemum; species Chrysanthemum makinoi. The sequence continues at coordinate 322,281,422 of OU343225.1, forward strand.
AGAGAAAGCTGATGTGACAAGGTCGTGTTAGATCACGACTTTGTCTAGCCTAACACATACTAAATCTTTTTGAATGGCAAAAAAATTAAGAATTCATATAAATTTATCGCACTTGAATTCTCGGTTCGATATATTGCTTACCGAAGCGAGAACAAAGCGCATACTAATCTAAAAATTGTATGGGTCATACGCATAACAAAGTATAAATAAGCAAAATTTCATTTCTTATCCAATGTGGGATTGAAAGCTTCGTACAAAGCTAAAAGAGTCGCTTAAAAAGCCAGTAGGTAATCATTTAGTTTAGAAAAAACATTTCTATAACATGAATAGTCCCCAAAATATATGTTCCAATTTTTATAGCATGACTTATTAAAAGAAATAAGACTGACAAAATGAAAGAAAGATTTGCTCTGTGCTGATAATAAGTATAAAAACATTTTCAAGCAACGCCTCACAATAACAATAATGATCTGTACAAGATTACAAACAGCAAGTTCCAACTTTTTCTAGTTTCTATCAGTCTACACAATTTGAAAATATACACTTCTACTACAAACAACCCATTATAAGAATCCAATCTTCAATCATAACTTAAGAATTAACTGACTCATCAAGGTGCAAGTTGACCATTGATCACCAACGAATCCATTTGTGATCTTTTGTTAATCTAACTACTTCGAGTTGAAGTGTTTCCTATTTGTAATCAGAGAGGAGACTCGTGATTTTCGAGAGGGTGATGCACATTGTAAAATTTGTTACGTAACATTGGGGGTTGCACGTGCCTAGAAAATATTTATATTTTATATTACAGTTTCACTTCATGACCTAAAATCGGGTGTGACCCGTGCCATACCCGGTTCACATGTGGGTCTGTTCCTGTTTGTAATGCTACATGCTCCTAAACCCTAACCTTTTTTTATATATAAACTTAGAGAAACATTGTAATAACAAATTTATGTAATCATATAATACCGATTAACGAATTATAAAACCGGACAAAAAGTGATAGGATATCCAACCATTATTAAAGAAAACGGATTTTTATTTTTTTATTTTTATTTTTATTTTATTTTATTTGTGTAGAATATGCAATATGGGGGTCAAGCTAGCGATTTCAGATAGAGTGTCATGGTTAAATATTTTGGACCTAATAATAAACTCGCTAAACTCTATAAAATCACTAAAAAGTTGAAAACTCATGCAAACATTCAAAATTAAATTATGAACCTACTGCTCAACTCGCTAAATTTGGTTAAATGATAAAAAAAAAAGTGAAAAAATTAAGAATTCATACATGTTTATCGCAATTTTTGACGGTATTTCGTTCTACCGAAGCAAAATATCAAATGCAACAACACGGTACTAATGACTAAACTCTATAAAATGGCCCAAAAGTTGAAAACTCATGCAAAAATTTCTAAAATCTAAAATTTGAACCTAATGCTCAAGTCGCTAAGTTTTGTTAAATGACAAAAAAATAAAGTTGATATACACATTTATAGCAATTGATATGCTGCGCGGTATTTTGCCATACCGAAGATGATATCCAATGCCACAACATAGTACTAATATCAATTATATGAATTATAAACAAGCAAAATTTGCTTTCTTTATCCAATGTGAGATTAAGAGCTTCAAACGAAAGCTAAAGGAGCCACTTAATAAAGACACTAAGCTAGTCATTTAATATTTAGAAAAACGCTTGATCAACATGAATAGTCTCTCAAAGATAATTTTCACTTTTTAACAACTGTGTATGAGAAGAAAGTTTTCCCAAAGGGTTTCTTTCTTTGAAGTTAATTAGTCCAACAATAAGCACTTTTTGCATGGGATTTTGCTGGTGTTATAGGATCAGTGAACCATTTCTTATAGCTAAACCATAAAGATTTACCGCTCGTGAAAAGGGTGTATGAAATCTCAGTCTAATGGCGGAATTAAACAACAAGTGCAGCAATATGTGAATATGAAAATTCTTATTTGGACCTATCTGAACTCGTTGAATATTGTGAAATAACTAAAAAAATTGAGAACTTGAATTGGTGTATGAAATCTCAGTCTAATGGCGGAATTAAACAACAAGTGCAGCAATATGTGAATATGAAAATTCTTATTTGGACCTATCTGAACTCGTTGAATATTGTGAAATAACTAAAAAAATTGAGAACTTGAATTGGTTGTCGCATATGAAATGTCGTTTTGATACTCGTTTCATCAAAGCTTCAATCCACTTGCAACAACATAATGTCTATCTCAATTTAGTGAACCACATACATAAAAATATATAAGTAAGCAAGAGTTTATTTTCTTTAACTATGTGGGATAGAAAACTCAAAACAAAGCTGAATTTGAGTGAAGGAGTTGCTTAATAACAATATACACACAACGCATTTTAGTTTATGTTGGGGTTATCAGAATACCACAGTGATGCACCATCATATATGATATATTAGGAATAAGGTAAAACAGATGATCGTTTTCGTATTCACATAAAGGGTGCACAACACCATTGTTACATAACTATACGGAGATTATTCGATATAAAACCCGAATTCAAGTAAAAGTAACACTCTCAAAATGATAGAGATTAATAAGCTCAACGAGTACAAAATCTGCCAATTAATAAGAAGTCACAAGAAAACAAGAAGATCCCATATGCAATTCTTATCGGCCCCAAATAAGAAACTGTTCCACTTCATTTTCTTCATCTCGTGGGATCTCTTCACGCGTCGAAGCTATACAAAACCGAGTTCCTACAGGACTATCAAAAAAAAAAAAAAAAAAGCAGCTCTTCCAAGAACTCAATTTTTTTTTCTTCTAAGTGTAAGATGTTCCTCGCAAGTTCGTAGTAATTAAGCTTATAATGTCATAAGTATCTTAAGGTTTCATGTGATATATTTTTGTTTAACATATACTATCTTGTTTATGATTGATATTTGTAGCTGATTATTAACATACGTAAATACTTATTGCACAATATTATTCTTAAAAAAGCAAAAACTTAGTTTTTCAGTTACAAACCTAAGTGGAGTATGTATATTTAATTCCAATAGTACAATTTTACATTTGAAAAAATCAATACATAAGGTGTGAGAACTTAAAAGTACGTCAAATAAAATACATTATGCTTACCACAACATGAAGACTTTGCGTCATCAGAAATTATTACATGAGGAATGATTTAATGGTTGTTGTGATGATAATGTTTATGCAGAGCTAGAAGACGTGTTTTTTAGATATTTGTTTGTGATAACATTTAGAATTCGATAAGAATTGTGATAACATTAGAATTTATATCTATTACCCAATAAGGGAAGTTCCAAAAAACATTAGAAATCATATTTATTACCTAATAAGGGAAGTTTCAAAAATCTTTATGTCAAAAAGACTTTCTTTTAGTATATAGAGTAAGGATCCAGTGAGAAGAAAATTTAAAATAAGAAGGATGAGAAATAACTATAACCACATATTCGAGATGCATCGACTTGATTTAGATGCATCTCTATTCATTTAGATGCATCCCAATTAGTTTCGAAAGTGATTTTGAAGTGAAAACGATGCAAGTAGTACTAACAAAAAAATTTGACCCACAGAGGACGAAAAATGTATAGGATTCGTCTAACTTGATGAAATGCATCTAATATATGTATATGCATCTAATTTTTTGCTAGAAAATATGTTATGGTGCATCTATAAGATTAGGGATGCATGTCATTCAAGTCGATGCATCTCAAATGTGTGATTATAGTTATTTCTCATCCTTCTCATTTTAAGTTTTCTTCTCATTTGATCCTAAGTCTTAGTATATAAAACATTTACAAGAAGTAAAAATCATAAATTTTATCTGTACACTTCTAATCTGCACCGACTACAGTTGACTTACATTAGTTACGTATAGTTGAATTAGAAGGTAGGTGTATTTCTAACCTAATATCCCCATATCATAATGATTCACGAGCCCCCAATTCACTATTGTCACATTCATTTCCAAACAACCCATTTTCAAGAACCCAATCTTCAACAATATTTTTGAACATATCCTGCAAGTTGAACGTTGACCACCCACATTTCCCACTTTGACTCCACATTTACAAGCGTTGACTAAGGAGGTATACTAAAGCATTATTTTTAAAAGTATCATGTTTCAGTTTTGGTACCATCTTACAATTTACCATATGTATTACTAGAAAGCAGCAATTATCAAACTAGAAAGTTATCCCTAATTTTAGACAATCAATAAAAAGCAGCAATTATCAAATTTTTCTAGAGTATGCAAGTCTACACTATTCAAATAAATAAAAATGTTACTTTAATTAATCTCTTTAATCATAAACAATGCTACCAAGTTCCTACATTCATGAAACCTACACCATAGTAAACATGAAACCTTTCCAGGTTCCTATACACCACCTAAAGTTGACTTACATTGTTTATCAAAGTCATCTTTTCATTTCCAAACAACCCATTTTCAAGAACCCAATTTTCAATCATTCTTTAGCGGAATCAAAGAACATATGTAGCAATATGTATACAAGTGTACCACAATCATATACCGAACCTAACTCATGAACTCGTAGAATTATGTGAAATAACCAAAAAAATTTTGGGAACTTAAACTGGTTGTCGCATATGAAATGTCATTTTGATACTCGTTCTCAACATGACACATCATGATATCAATCGCAACAACATAATATCTTTCTCAGTATATTGAAACCATTTGCCTAACAGTATATAACTAAGAAAAAGTTTACTTCCTGTATCCATGTGAGATAGAAAACTCAAAACAAAAGCTGAATATTAGTGAAGGAGTTGCTTAATAACGATATACACACAACACACTTAAGCAAAAATTATTTATTATTGCAGGATTTAACTTGTCTTAACAAGTACGGAACATATGTTGCTTGCAAAAATTCAATATTTTTTTATTTTAGCTTTAACAAACAGCTTATCACACGTCAAATGTCTCTTACATGAACTCAATTCAAATTTATGTATGTTTAACATCATTTGGTTAACATATAAGGCCCAATGGGCACATGATACTTATGATTAGGGCCATATGCTAGCCCCACAAGAAGCCCACTAATTTCCATTTTAAGAATCAATAAAGTAAAGGATACATATAATCATGTTGTAATCAAGCTCATCATATTTTCTTAAACAAAATATGTATTTTGCTGATTTGATTAAGATAGTCATGCACTTAATTCCAAATAGTGTTTGCTATATACTCTACCATATTTGCAGGTTATAGTATATAAGACCGGGAAAGTGAGTGTGGTTGTTATGTATCCAAACTTAGGTGTAGAACCTTTTAATGTTATGTTGTTCTTGCAAAAGGATAACAAACCCACTTCATATGATTGTGGTTTCTATTGTCATCAAAGTCGATTATCTTCTCTCCTTATTCTGAATGATCGCCTTTGTCATAACACTCCATGTTTACATCAATCCGCTTCTTTAACCTTTTGGAAACCACGTAAATTATGAATCTAATTTATCTAAGGCTTCGTTTGTTTTTTTCAAAGAAGCTCTTATTTCCTCTTTGTCTAGCAGCAGACGCTAGGCTTGAAGACCGTTTGTTTTTCTGCATAAGAGGTTAGAATCACTTCTTTCCTCTTCACCTATGCAGACATAATTTAGGTCTTTTTCCACTTCTTTCCTCTACACCAATGCGCATAAGAGGAAAAATGAAAGAAGTACTTCAATAGCACAAAAAACAAACGGCCTTCTTCTTGCAAGATGAAGAGCTTAAATGTACCTCTTCTTCTGCAGACATGGTTTGCAGATGAAGAGGTAAAATCTCTGAAAAAACAAACGACACCTAAATCTAAATTATATATATATGTATCCACAACTACTTGACCAACAAATATCATGTTAGTAATGCTACATCCTCTTAACCTTTTATATCTTTGGTTTTCTAAACTTAAAGAAGCATCATAATGATGTCATTCATTATACAATCATATTATAAAGATTAACTACTCATATGGAATATGGGCCAAGAGTGGTAACATACCAACACTTTCGATACCATGTCAAAACTAAATATACAGGACTTTTACCCAACTCGCTATATTTTGACAAAAAGTTAAGAACTCATATGAACTTTCGTACTTAAATATTGTGAACTTAATTTTGACTCGGCCTAAATTTTATATTATAACGAAATAAAAATTAAGAGTTTGAAATGAATTTATAGCATCTGAGATTTCTTTCTTATACTCTGCTTTAGCAAAATCTAACCAAACTCACAAAATTTTGTTAATCTGAACAAAAAAGATTGAGAACTCAAATTGGTTATTGTGAGTGGATGGTCAGTTTGATATTTTGCTGTATCAAGAAGACAAACCAATCACAACAACATAATATTAATCTCAAATTAGATGAACCATACACATTACAGTATATATGCAAGCTAAATTTCTTTTCTTTACCTATGTGGGATTAGAAACTCAAAACAAAAACTGAATTTGAGTAAAGAAATGGCTTAATAAAGCAAATACACCCACATATTTCAGTCATTTAACATTTTAAAAAGCATTTTTATAACATGAACAAGATCAGTTCCAATTCTATTATGGTATACGAGTATGCCACAGTCTTGTATATTAGGAACAGTGCCAATTTCCATGTTGACGGAGGGTGTGCAACCGTACCACTGTAATATAACTATACAAAATATAATTCCATATAAAACCCGATTTAAAGTATATATATATATATATATATATATATATACGTATATATATATATACGTATATATATATATATATGTAACACTCTCAAAAAGATAAAGACCGACAACTACAAAAAGATTACAATAAAAGGTCATAATTAAGAAAACAAGAAGATCATATATGCAATTCTAATCAACCCCATATGTATGCTCTATAAGTGTTAGCTGCCACTTGATAGGAAAATAAGAAACACATACTCAACAATCGAAGAAAGTATTTTGTATGTGTATCAACTACTTTTTTCTATTTAGATTCGCGAGCAGAAGATATACGTAAGACTCTACTTTGCGACATCTATTCGGTCCTCGACCATAATCAAATAATCGTCGGGTCATTTATGAATTTATTTAATCACTGCTAGAGAAGATAAAATACTAGTTCAAAGATTGATTTTGCTACTATTTGGTCAGTTCGACCAAACTGTACCTGACTTGGTTCATGTCTAGTGTCTAAGTATACATAAACATTTTTTGGACATTTGGACAACTTTCAGGTTGCTGATAACGTTCTTTTGACTTTTTATCTTCTTTAATTTGTTTGTAAAATGCCCTTTGTTGAGGTGAATCGATGATTGGTCTTCTGGTTTTATTGAACATCCAAAACCACTTGCATCTAGTATCTACTTGGTAGTAATGATAATTATATGAAACAGTCAACAATTTGATATAGTCAGAAACACTTCAAATAGAAAATTAAGTCAGATCGGCGCTTGTATTTAGTAAATAGAAATTCACACAATGCTGATATCAAAATACAGGCGCTGTAAAAAAAAGACCGGTGCTGATAAAGATACATTTGCAAGGCATTACTATCCCTTGTGTGTTAGAGGAAAAGTTTGTCTGCTTCATGTGAAAGAAAATTATACGTGAACGACCGTGGATTGTGTAGACCAAAGGTGTGGATACCACAACAGACCAAAACAATTTTCGAATGAAACAAACAATACCTAAATGTTTGAATCACGATGAAAAATATACATGTATTATCTATATAGTTTAAAAGGTGGGAAGCGAATTTGAAGTGTAAAAATTTGGATAAGAAACACAGTGTTATACTGTTATCTACTTATTGCTACATGCTCCTAACCATTTTCTGTTATAAACTCAAAGGAACCTTGTAATAAAATGTTCTGTTTCATCATATATCACGGTTTTACCCATTAACTACTTATATATATACACACAAAAGGTTATGACCTATCCAACCACCAGTGTCATATGAATGTATGATGTCAATTGATAAAATGTTTTTGACCTGTTAAGCAACTCGCCAAATTCTATAAAAAAAAAAGTTGTGAAAATTCTCGAAATTAAATATTTTTTTAAACTTCTACTCCACTTGCTATATTTTGTTAAATGAAGGAACAAAAAATTAAGAACTCATGTGTATTTTATGCTATCAGCAAAAAAAATTAAGAACTCATATGTATTCATGGTATCTTAACTAACACGTTGATAATTTCCACTATCAACATGAGATATGAGATACCATAGCATAATACTAATCTTAGGGCCCGCTTGGTTCAAAGTGGGGAAAGGGAAAGGGAAAAGGAAAGGGAAATGAATGCAAAGGAATGAGTGAGGTGTAATCCCCTTACCCTCAATTTATTCTATAATGGTTCATTACCCATTACGGGGTAATCAATCCCTTACCCCTCCTTTACCAAGCACTATATAATGAGAAAAGTGGGCCCTTTTGAATACCTTACCCCTTCCCCACCCCCCTTATCCCCTTAACCAAGCATGCCCTTAATATATGTAAGTTATATACATCACACAATATAGACTAGGAGAATTTATTTTCTTCACCCGATGTGGGATTAAAAGCCTACTAAAGCCGATACGTAATCATTTAACATTTTCAAATACATTTTTATAACGTGGATAGTCCCTAAATATCATTTCCAACTTTCATAACACGACTTATTTAAGAAATAAAATCGACATATAAGAAGACGAAACATTTGTTATATGCTGATAAATGTGTATGAGAAAAGACGTACCCACAAGGCCACAACTACTCGACCCGCGAATATCATGTTCGTAATGCTATATCTCGTAACCTTTTGAAGTTTTGGTTTCATTAGCCTATAGTGGCCTTGTTGTGTATCTTGTTGGCTTGTTTTTACAATATATGTTATATTTTCCCTTCCAAAAAAATAGACAAATAACTACTTATAAACAAACTGGACAAAAAGTGATAACACATCCAACATGAGTTGCATGCAAAGTCAAAAGTGATTATGTTTCCCGGCTCGCTATATTTTTAATTATTTAATAATGATTAAAAAAAGTTGGGTTTACGTCAAATGGAAACTTACGTAGTTATATCAAAAACTTGATTACGTCAACTTTTACGTGGTATGTTTTATATTTGTCATTAACAAAACGTAAAGAAATCGTAAAATAGGAATATCGTTGTTACATGATTATTTGTATTAAGTCTTTTTGAGTAAAGAGTTTTGTTATATGTAGCACTACATTTAAAAGTTAAAAGATTGTTAAAGTGGTTGTACATTAAGTCTCTTGGGAGAAGTTATACGGGTGATTTATTATTAATATATAAACATTGAATGCATGCGTTAATACGTAACCTTAGGGTGGTGGCAACCATCCCTCACCATCCCTCACCATCCCTCACTATCCACCAATAACATTCTTTCAACTCATCTCATCCCCACACCCCCCCTCACCATGATTTTAGTGGCAACCATGTATCCCTACCCCTCACCATTTTTTTTTTTTTTTTTTTTTTACCTTTTTATATTTAAAATTATATCAAACAATTTAATTAAAACACATAATATTATTATTATTACTTAAAAGAAAATTACAAAATACTTAAAAGAAAATTACATAAAAAAGGAAATAATACTTAAAGAAAAAGAAAAACACTAGTCGTAGGTGTGGTAAGTTTTGAGCCGCTACATGCTCCGTAAGATCATATCGGAGACGGTTATGGATGTTTTCGTCGAGTAACTCCGGTAGTACATTCGGTCATAAAGCGCACGACCGGTCGATCCATTATATGAACCGGTGATAATGCCACCCCGTCGTCTTTTAAAATCATATTGTGTAATATGACACAAGTATTTACTAGTTTGCGAATTTTTTGGACCGACATAGCCCGAAGCGGACGACTGAGAAGCATCCATTTTGACTTAAGACGACCAAAAGCTCGTTCGACATCCTTTCTTGCAGACTCTTGTAACTTCTTGAATCTCTGTTCGGTCGGTCGGTGGGATACTTATATGCCTTAACAAACGTTGAATACGTAGGATAGATTCCATCGGTAAGATAATATCCACGATTGTAAAGTCGTCCATTTACATAAAATGGCCGAACTTTGGCGCCGTTTATTTCGCAAGTAAGATACAATGGAGAATGATTCAAAACATTGATATCGTTGTTTGAACCGGGTGGACCGAAAAACGAATGCCAAATCCACAAATCATATGAAGCGACAGCTTCAAGCATAATAGTCGGGTATGGGTGATCACCTCTCTTATATTGACCTTTCAAATGTCGAGGACAATTTCGCGGATGAAATGTGTACAATCAAGGCTACCAAGCATTCCGGGAATGTGATGTCGTTGTTCATGTGCCTCGAATAGCCGTGCAGCGTCGGTGGGATGTAGGCCCACGTAAGAACTCTCGCCTATATAATTGGATTACGCGCATCGCAAAATTTGTCAAGGCAATCGGCTACAAATATAAAAACGAAAACATTTTAAAAATATATCGACTTATAAAAAATACCAAGTTATTAGAAACACAAACATTTTAAAAATAACTCGAAGTTCTTCGTGCCATGTTTAGGTAGTCATCATATCTATCCGGAGGTCCACCCGTTGCTAGTTGTCGAATGGCCGATGTGCATTTTTGTAACGCCGTGAAACTGTCTCCCTCCGCGTCTAAGCCTTCTTGAAACCATTCGACATTCGCTTCAATATCACCAACAATTTTTACGAACAAGCTTCTATTCATACGAAATCTTTCACGAAAAACATTGGCGGGAAACCTTGGGTTTTCAACGAAATAGTCATTCATTAGATTTTCTTAGGCTTGTTCACGAAAGCGTTCGATATACCCGGGTATTGCTTGAGCTTGCCGTGTCTTCGAGGGCATCCATTGCGCTAAAAGGTTGACATGGTAGAACCCGTTGAAGACACGAGTTCCGATGAAGACTCGGAGGAAAACTCCGATGATGAAGATGAAGATGAAGATGAAGATGAATTCATTATTTTTGGTGATATGCTTGAGTAAAAGTTTTGATTTTTTTTTGTTGTAAAAAGTATGTGAAATGGTTGTGTTTAAATAGAGATGAAATTGAAAATGGAATTTTTTTTTTTTTTTTTTTAAAAGAATGCAACGGACATATTTTAAGCCGTTGAACGGCTAGATTCGCTTCATGCCGCCGAGCTTTTTTACGTTACGCTTACGATAGCCGCCTCAAAGCATGGGTGGCTGTAGCTTCGCTCGGGCTGGACCAAACCCGCAGCTCACCCCGCTCCCGTTGCCACCACCCTTAGAGCTACATTTAGCATTTTCTTTAAATAAAATATAACAAACTCATTTCTTTTGAAGCATTTCTACTGTCACCATATGATAACACTAGAAAATGTACGCGCAATGCTATGCGCAGTAGCCGGTGACTATTTTTGTGCCGATCAAATGTTTTTTCATCATCATTCATCCCGATCTCGTCACACAAACGGTAACATTTATTATCAGTTAAGTGAATCTAGATAATAGATTAATCCGGATCTCGTCAATACAATATAACCCCCAAAATTAGTCGTTTTGTCATTACGAAGCCCAAACTTAAACACTAACCTCAAAACAATTTCAACTAAAATTAAGCACTAACCAATCAACAAAATTCGGTTAACACTTTGCATTGATTTAATAGCAAAATTAATACAAATATTTCCATTATAAGTAAGATATTGAATCTGAATTTTTAAACATCCTAAATATAATGTCCGAAATGTATTATAAAGTAGCATAGAAGTATAGATAGACGAAACGAGAAAAAAAAAAAAAAAAAAAAAAAAATTACTTTTAACTAACCACTTAAGATTTTCGTCTAAAAGAGTATAAATAAGTCCAAAGAGAGTTTTAGCCCTATTTGTTTTTAGTGAAATTCAGCCCCTCGTGGAAAATAGAAGCCCAACACAAATCCATATCTTAACCCAGAAAAAAATCTGCTGCTTCATATATAACAAACTTATCACCCACATTATAATACCCTAAAGTCCCCCACTCTAAAATACGCAGTCACAAAACAAGATCTAAACATTTCGTCCCATTTACTGTCTACAAATCCGAACACAAAACACAACATACAAATCACAGCCCTTTTATTTTTCTGTTACTCACGAACCAAAGCAAACGTAAATCCCCTTTAATTCTTTCTGTATTCAAACCCACGAAATACAAAGACCACGGTGAAACCACAAAGACAATGACTTGATGAAGTGGGTTTCGAATCCAGGTTGGTAGTTATTATTCTGTAAACGAAACCAAGGTAGGATAGGAACACGTTTGTTCTTGTCCTTTCTTTATAAGTTTCGAATATATAAAAGAAGCTTTATGCTTTATAGATCGATGATGGTTGTTCAAGCTTGTTAAATCTTTTAAAGATTTGTAAGCAAGTGAAACCGAGATCTTGTTTTCTTTCCTTTTGTATTCGAATCTTTGTTATGTGGAGGCGAAATCTGATGTGGTGGTGGTGATGGTGGTATGGAGTATGTTATTGTTTTAGACAGAAAAGAGAAAGGGAGACAAATGTTTGTTTATTTTATGTTAGTTTATATACAATTTGATTTTTGGAGGCTGTTACAATGATGATAGGTTTAAATTGGTTGTTACAAAGTCTTTGAAAGCGGCGACATGAACTGTTACAAGTGGTCATTTAATTTTCTGTATCAATATATGAGGAACTGTTACAAGTGGGTATTTAATTTTGTGGTTATGTTACGTCTGCATTTGAACTATGTAAATGGACTATAATTTGAAAAATGTATTTAAGACCATTATCTGTTACATTTGCAATTTACACGTAAATGCACTTAAATTTTCAGACTTTTAATTATATGTGTTAGGCAATTCTTTCTATTATAAGCAAGAAAAAAAGTCTGAATTTTTAAGCATTCTAATTTTAGAAGGCCTAAATGTATTATAATGTTGTATAGATATTTGTAACGACCCATCATAATATGTTGGACCCAACTCGCTATAGATTTATAATGATAAAAAAAAAAAAAAAAATGAGAAATAAAATAATTTTTTTGCGACTAGATACTTTAAAACCTACTCCTATTAGTTTTGTAAAATGACAGGAAAAACAAAAAAGAAAGAACTCAAATCAATTAATCATATACCGAAATCGTCAAATCAATTCATCTACAACAACCTGATACCAATCCCAAATTATATGACACATACATATCACAGAATATAAACAAGCAAATTTTCTATTTATTGGCCGATGTGGGACTTAAATCTTATAACAAAAAACTTGAAGGAGTCGCTTAATAAAGCAAATATAGCAAGAATAGTTTCTAAAAGATTGTTTCTAACCAACTACATTTAACAAAAATTGCTAGTGAAAGTCTTTTATATTTTGTCTTTTCATTACCAAACAAACCTTCTATAGTTTTGGTTTTACAAAGTTAACGAAGCATCACACATTGACATAATTATGTAATCATATTTTACTCATTAACTACATACAACAGCATCTGAATTTAAAATTTGTACTATAAATCTAGGGTTAAAGACATAAATTACCAACGCACTTTACAAAATATCCACATAAGCTTAATATACTTTATAAAAACTCATTTTCGCCATCCAAGTAATACAAAGTTCCACATATGGGTAATATACTTTTATAAAATTTTCACACATATGGGTAATTTACTTTTACAAAATTTCAACATATGGGTAATATACTTTACAAAATTTTCACATATGGGTAATGATTTACCGGTACAAAAAAGTATGGATGGTGATAATGAGTTTTTAAAAGTATATTACACATATGTGAAAATTTTGTAAAGTACGTTAGTAATGTATGTCTTTAAACCTAAATTCCCATAAATCTAACCAAACTTGCAAATTTTTATAACCTTAACAGAAAATAGTTGAGAACTCAAATTGGTTAGAGTAGAAGAACTCCGTTTTGATAATTTGTTCTATTTTAATGACGAATCTAACGCAATAACATAATGCTAATCTTAATTTTGGTGAATCATATACATTAAAGTATATAACGATGCCAAGTTTCTTTTCTTTAACTATGTAGGATTGAACTTAAAACAAAAGTTATATTCGAGTAAAGAAGTTTCTTAATATGGCAAATACACTCTATCCTAATGTATATATAAACGTATCCACAACTACTTGACCCGCGAATGTCGTATTAGTAACGATACATCCTCCTAACCTTTTATAATTTTGGTTTTACAAACTCAAAGAAGCATTATAATTACGTGATTATGCAATCATACTTTACCCATTAACTACTTATAGGAAACAGGCAAAGAGTGATAACATATCCAACACTTTCGTACCATGTCAAAACTAAATATGTTGGACTTATAACCTAGCTTACTATAATTTTTTAATTAACAAAAAAGTTGAGAACTGATATGAACTTTGCATTGAGTTTTATAAAATTACGAACTAAAAAATGAGAGTTGAAATGATTTTATAGCATCTGAAATTTCTTATACTTTGCTCTAGCATAATCATAGATCACGTGTGGCAACATTTGTGTTCAAAATTTGGTATACTAAATCTAACCGAACCCCAAAAATTTAAAAATTTAACAAAATAAAAATTGAGAACTCAAATCAGTTATCATACATTTTGATAATTTGTTCTGCCAAAATGGCGAATCAAACGCAACTTTTGGGAGGGCCGGGACCCTTCCTTGCCCATTAAAAGTTCCGCCCTTGACTCCTTATCTTCTTAGGGCTTGTTTGTTTACTTTTTTAATTAAGTCATGTTAATTAACAAATGACTTAACCAATGGAGCATTAGTCCAATGGTTGAAGCACTTATGCTTGAGTCAATTGACCCAAGTTCAAGTCCCATCCTTGGCATTTGCTTCATATAGGTACCCACATCCGCAAAACCTATGGACACCTGGAGACTTTGTGGAATAAGAGCTCGAGAGTCCAGTCTTCTCGTGCTCACTCCGGTTGGTGCCTCACTAGGCCGGAGAGTTGCGATTGAGCTATTCCTTGTGGGGTGGACAATGGTTTGGAAAAGCACCAGCCTCGGTGTTCCCGCCAATCTACACCTTTTTGTGGAATTAACAAATGACTTAATGTGGAGAACCTCACTTTTATCACTTATTATTTAAAGTCATTTATTTTGATTAAGTGAAAAACAAACAACTTTTTATATGACTTAATAAATTAAGTTTTTTCATATTAAGTCAATTAAGTTGCATTTAAACACCACCTTAGTCTCTAAACTGCCATTTCTTTAGGTTATCGATGATAGATCTTATGTTCCTATTGAACATCAAAATCATCTGTGTGTTTTTAGTAACTACATGGTGCACTCAGTAATTTAATAAAACCGTTGACAAGTAGATATACTGATATTTATAGAACCCCTAACATAGAATGTTAAGAAACTAATGAACTCTTATAGATATACAACCAACATAATATTATTATTAATTTTTTTGTTGCTCAATGTTGATAAACATACATTCACACGGCAATACCATTTCTTGTCCATCAGAGAAAACCCAGTCTGCTTATGGAGATCAAAGGTTTCGACACTACAACAACCAAAATGTTTACTTGTTCGGCCAATTAGTTTATCGCTATAGACTAAATGTTTGAATCACGGCCAAAAACGTACAACATGTATTATCTATTGATGCATAGTCTAATCGTGTATAAGGTGGGAAGGGAATTTGAAGTGTGAAAATTTGGATAAGAAATACGGTGTTATCTACTTATTGTTACATGCTCTTAACCATTTTGTTTTATAAACTCGGAGGAACCTTGTAATAAAATATTTGTGTGATCATATTTCACCCATTAATTATATATCAGTTACGAAAAGTCTATCCAACCATACGATGTCAAAAGATTAATGTTTTTTTACATGTTACGCAACTCGTCAAATTCAATAAAATGACAAAAAAAAAAAATTAAGAACTCAACTATATCTATACTACTATATAAAGTATTTGAGACTTCTTATAAAAGAAGTCTTAAAAGATTAAGCCTACACATTTGTCACTTATGGAATCATTTTGTTGATTTCTAAACATTACAAGTTTTAAAGTACAATTAATATACCACGTGGTACAAAACAATAGTGCATAAATCATTTTTTTTTCTTCATTAAAACACTCACTAAATGAAATTCATGAATCATTAATGATATTATTAAAATACCCCATCACTCAAAAGTACAATTAATATAACACATGTTACAAAACAATCATGCATAAATCATCTTATATATTTTTTTTTCAAAACACCCACTAAATTAAATTTACAAATCATTTGTGATATTATTAATATACCCCCTCACTCAAAAGTACAATTAATAAATCACATGGTATAAAACAGTAATGCATAAATCATTTTATCTTTTTTTTTTTATTTAATTTTTTTAAAACACCCACTAAATAAAATTTACAAATCATTATGCATATCATACAAACCAATCTATTATGTAGTCAAACTTTCTGACACCACATTTTTCGACCACACAATGGACACCCATTTACGACCACAACTAGCAACATAGACACCACCAAATGGCGCCGAAACCGCTACTTTAAAACACCCTTTATGTTTAATCGTTATATAATATTGCACGTCCAAAACAACTAGCAATAGTGGTGACCACCGTTTTCGTATCGTCGTTGTATCGTGATGCATGGGTTCACTGCCATTTTTTTATAAAATAGTGTGCGATAAAGTTTTTCCCTAAAGTTGTCGTCATGCGTAAAGTTAGCATCATGAAAAACATATAATCGCTCACCAAAATTTTTGATTACATGGTGTCCGCTACAGCAATGCGTGAGTACCCCGCTATAAAAGTTTTTTTATAATTACTAAATGCATAAGCAAGAATACCAAGTAACTTTCAATTAAAAACATCCATTGGACATTTTTTCTTCCTTCTATAAAAGCAATTTACCGAAAAGACCTTACCGTCGCCGATAAAAATAATCAAACGGGTACCTGCTGCTGCAACGCGCATGTACCCAGCTAGTATGAATTAATGGTTTCATCGCCAAATTTCTCTACCAAACTGAGATATGAAAAATAATTACGTAATACTAATCTCAATTTGTATGTGTCATGTACATTGCATAATATATAGATGGATAATCTCTTTTCTTTATCCGATGTGGGATTAAAAGGTTTAAACAATCGCTTAATAAAAGATCATTTAACATTTAAAAATACTTTTTTATAACGTGAATAATCTCTAAAAGATCATTTGGTGTAACTGAAAATGAAAAGATCAAAATATAACGGCTAATAAATAAAACCATAAACCAAACTGCCATATTTCATAACCAACCACTAATGAAATCAATAGCACTAACCCTCCTAAAACACGCCTTACCCATAAAATCAGGCTAGCTTACCATCATCTCCACCACTGGTTCCGCCATATTTTACGTATTTTACGAAGCCAAGAACTTAAAAAACCTTTCACTATCAAAAGTCCGACTTCTCATTGGCTTCAAAGTGGCCGAGGGTGTTCTTCCATGACTGGAAACTTATTCAAAGTAGGCCTGTATCTTGTTACGTCTTCTTTGAAGCATAATGTGGGACATCTTACACTTAAAAATAATCAGAGTTCGTGGAATGGGTTGTTTCGTTTTTGATTTCTTGATAATACCATTGGAACTGGTTTTAGCATTGCTTCGACGTTTGAAGAGATCCCTCGTGATAAAGAAAAGGCAGCCAGACATCTATCTATCGCGATTAAGAAGTTTATTTCATTGAATACTTTCTTTTGAAACACGACCTTTTTATATAATTGGGCAGAGTACGTGAGAAAATATGCCCATCTAATAATTTATAAGTGTGTAAATTGTGATGATTGTTTATATATCTTTGCATTTATTCACGTAATAATTTTTTACACTCTTACAAGTGTAAAAGAATTCAATGAAATTCTACATAGTTTTAAAAAATGCAAAGAAATATGTGTGAGCAAATGCCTAAATCATCTTATATGTTTTTTTCTACATAGTTTCAAAAGTACAATAAATATAACACATGTTATAAAACAATAATGCATAAATCATCTTATATGTTTTTTTCAAAACACTAACTAAATGAAATTTATAAATCATTAATGATATTATTAATATACCCCCTCACTCAGAAGTACAATTAATATATCACATGGTATAAAATAGTAATGCATAAATCATTTTTTTTTTTAATTTTTTTAAAACACCCACTAAATAAAATTTACAAATCATTATGCATATCGTACAAACCAATCTTTTATGTAGTCAAATTTTCTGACACCACATTTTTCGACCACACAATGGACCACCATTTACGACCACAGCTAGCAACATAGACACCACCAAGTGGCGCCGAAACCGCTACTTTAAAACACCATTTATGTTTAAACGTTATATAATATTGCACGTCCATATAACTAGCAATAGTGGTGACCACCGTTTTCGTATCGTCGTTGTATCGTGATGCATGGGTTCACTGCCATTTTTTTTTGAAATAGTGTGCGATAAAGTTTTTCCCTAAAGTTATCGTCATGTGTAAAGTTAGCATCATGAAAAACATATAATCGCTCACCAAAATTTTTGATTACATGGTGTCCGCCACAGTAACGCGTGGGTACCCCACTAAAAAAAGTTTTTTATAATTACTAAATGCAGAAGCAAGAATACGAACTAACTTTCAATTAATAACATCCGTTGGACATTTTTTCTTCCTTCTATAAAAGCAATTTATCGAAAAGACCTTACCGTTGCCGATAAAAATAATCAAACGGGTACCTGCTGCTGCAACGTGCAGGTACCCGACTAGTATGAATTAATGGTTTCATCGCCAAATTTGACATTTTTCTATTCCAAACTGAGATATGAAAAATAATTACGTAATACTAATCTCAATTTATATGTGTCATGTACATTGCAGAATATATAAATGGAGAATCTCTTTTCTTTATCCGATGTGGGATTAAAAGGTTTAAACAATCGCTTAATAAAAGATCATTTTACATTTAAAAATACTTTTTTATAACTTGAATAATCCCTAAAAGATCATTTGGTGTAACTGAAAATGAAAAGATCACAATATAACGGCTAATAAATAAAACCATAAACTAAACTGCCATATTTCATAACCAACCACTAATGAATCAATAGCACTAACCCTCCCAAAACACGCCTTACCCACAAAATCAGGCTAGCTTACCATCATCTCACCACTGGTTCCACCATCTTTTACGTATTTTACGAAGCCAAGAACTTAAAAAATCCTTCACTATCAAAAGTCCCACTTCTCATTTGGCTTCAAGGTGGCCGAGGGTGTTCTTCCATGACTGGAAACTTATTCAAACTAGGAATGTATCTTGTTACGTCTTCTTTGAAGCATAATGTGGGACATCTTACACTTAAAAAGAATCGGAGTTCGTGGAATAGGCTGTTTGGTTTTTGATTTCTTGATAATACCATTGGAACTGGTTTTAGCATTGCTTTGACGTTTGAAGAGATCCCTCGTGATAAATAAAAGGCAGCCAGACATCTATCTATCGCGATTAAGAAGTTTATTTCTTTGAATACTTTCTTTTGAAACACGACCTTTTTATATAATTGGGGAGAGTTACGTGAGAAAATATGCCCATCTAATAATTTATAAGTGTGTAAATTGTGATGATTGTTTATATATCTTTGCATTTATTCACGTAATAATTTTTTACACTCTTACAAGTGTAAAAGAATTCAATGAAATTCTACTTAGTTTTAAAAATTGCAAAGAAATATGTGTGAGCAAATGCCATAATTTTGTAGTGTCTGTACATTAGTTATGTGGACATATAACTATATAAGGACCAATAGGGCTATATACTAGCCCAAAACAAGCCCAATAATGACTAATCTTTGGACCAATAATAATAAATCCTAGATTATACACATGTAATCATGTCGTAATCAAACTCATCATATTTTCTTTAACATAACATGTATTTGCTAACTTGATTAAGATACTCATGCACTTTGTTACTAGAAGTGTGTGATTGTTATGTATCTAAGGTGTAGAACTACTTTACTTTGTGCCTTTTAGAGTAAAGGGTTTTGATATCTGTACTCATACAATTAAAAGTTAAAAAATGCAAGAGTGCTTGTACATTAAATCTGTTAAATCTGTTGAGAGTAGTTATATGCACGTGTGAGTGGTTTATTATTATGATACAGACATTCATTGCATTTATTAATGTCAAATACGTAGACTTTAGGGTTACATTGAACATTTTCCTTAAATAAAATATAACAAACTCACTTCTTTTGAAGCTTTTTTATTGTCACTATATGATAACATATCTAATAGTTTCATACATGGTGTTTTTAAATACTGGCCTGGTAGAATATACGATGGAGGTATGGAGACTTTAGTTGATTTGGTTGATGTTGATAGTGTGTCAGTCGAAGAGTTGGATGTTCTTATGTATGAATTGGGTTATGAGCTTGGTTCAAAAAATTACTATTACTTTGTTAAGTCTGGTACTAATTTACATGATGGTTCGTATATCTTAAGTGAGAGTGCTAATTTAGAAACATTAAAATATCTTGTTGATGACCATAAGATGATAGAGGTTTATGTTGAAAATGGTAAGACAACATTGGATGTTGATCAAATGTCACCAAAGTCAATTAGGACAGTTATTGCTGATGTGGATGTAATTAAAGGAAGTTTTAAAAGATTAAGGCTACACACTTGCCACTTATGGAATCATTTTGTTGATTTATAAACATGACAAGTTTTAAAGTACAATTAATATACCACATGGTACAAAACAATAGTGCATAAATCATTTTTTTCTTCATTAAAACACTCACTAAATGAAATTTATGAATCATTAATGATATTATTAAAATACCCCATCACTCAAAAGTACAATTAATATAACACATGTTACACAACAATAATGCATAAACCATCTTATATGTTTTTTTCAAAACACCCACTAAATCATTAATGATATTATCACATGGTATAAAACAGTAATGTATAAATCATTTTTTTTTAACTTCTTTAAAACACCCACTAAATAAAATTTACAAATCATTATGCATATCGTACAAACCAATCTTTTATGTAGTCAAACTTTCTGACACCACCTTTTTCGACCACACAATGGACCACCATTTACGACCACAACTAGCAACATAGACACCACCAAATGGCGCCGAAACCGCTACTTTAAAACACCCTTTATGTTTAAACGTTATATAATATTGCACGTCCAAAACAACTAGCAATAGTGGTGACCACTGTTTTCATATCGTCGTTGTATCGTGATGCATGGGTTCACTGCCATTTTCTATGAAATAGTGTGCGATAAAGTTTTTCCCTAAAGTTGTCGTCATGCGTAAAGTTAGCATCATGAAAAACATATAATCGCTCACCAAAATTTTTGATTACATGGTGTCCGCCACAGCAACGCGTGAGTACCCCGCTATAAAAGGTTTTTATAATTACTAAATGCATAAGCAAGAATACCAAGTAACTTTCAATTAATAACATCCGTTGGACATTTTTTATTCCTTCTATAAAAGCAATTTATCGAAATGACCTTACCGTCGCCGATAAATATAATCAAACGGGTACCTGCTGCTGCAACGCGCAGGTACCCGGCTAGTATGAATTAATGGTTTCATCGCCAAATTTGATATTTTTCTCTACCAAACTGAGATATGAAAAATAAATACGTAATACTAATCTCAATTTATATGTGTCATGTACATTGCAGAATATATAGATGGAGAATCTCTTTTCTTTATCCGATGTGGGATTAAAAGGTTTAAACAATCGCTTAATAAAAGATCATTTAACATTTAAAAATACTTTTTTATAACTTGAATAATCCCTAAAAGATCATTTGGTGTAACTGAAAATGAAAAGATCACAATATAACGGCTAATAAATAAAACCATAAACTAAACTGCCATATTTCATAACCAACCACTAATGAAATCAATAGCACTAACCCTCCCAAAACACGCCTTACCCACAAAATCACGCTAGCTTACCTTCATCCCCACCACTGGTTCCGCCATCTTTTACGAATTTTACGAAGCCAAGAACTTAAAAAACCTTTCACTATCAAAAGTCCCACTTCTCATTTGGCTTCAAGGCGGCCGAGGGTGTTCTTCCATGACTGGAAACTTATTCAAACTAGGCATGTATCTTGTTGCGTCTTCTTTGAAGCATAACGTGGGACATCTTACACTTAAAAAGAATCAGAGTTCGTGGAATAGGCTTTTTGGTTTTTGATTTCTTGATAATACCATTGGAACTGGTTTTAGCATTGCTTCAACGTTTGAAGAGATCCCTCGTGATAAAGAAAAGGCAGCCAGACATCTATCTATCGCGATTAAGAAGTTTATTTCTTTAAATACTTTCTTTTGAAACACGACCTTTTTATATAATTGGGGAGAGTTACGTGAGAAAATATGTCCATCTAATAATTTATAAGTGTGTAAATTGTGATGATTGTTTATATATCTTTGCATTTATTCACGTACTAATTTTTTACACTCTTACAAGTGTAAAAGAATTCAATGAAATTCTACATAGTTTTAAAAAATGCAAAGAAATATGTGTGAGCAAATGCCATATTTTTTGTAGTGTCTGTACATTAGTTATGTCGACATATAACTATATAAGGACCAATAGGGCCATATACTAGCCCAAAACAAGCCCAATAATGACTAATCTTTGGACCAATAATAATAAATCCTAGATTTTACACATGTAATAATGTCGTAACCAAACTCATCATATTTTCTTTAACAAAACATGTATTTGCTAACTTGATTAAGACACTCATGCACTTTGTTACTAGAAGCGTGTGATTGTTAGGTATCTAAGGTGTAGAACCACTTCACTTTGTGAATTTTGGAGTAAAGGGTTTTGATATATGTACTCATACAATTAAAAGTTAAAAAATGCAAGAGTGCTTGTACATTAAATCTGTTAAATCTGTTGAGAGTAGTTATATGCACGTGTGAGTGGTTTATTATTAAGATACAAACATTCATTGCATTTATTAATATCAAATACGTAGACTTTAGGGTTACATTGAGCATTTTCCTTAAATAAAATATAACAAACTCACTTCTTTTGAAGCGTTCTATTGTCACCATATGCTAACATATCTAATAGTTTCATACATGGTGTTTTTAAATACTGGCCTGGTAGAATATACGATGGAGGTATGGAGACTTTAGTTGATTTGGTCGAAGAGTTGGATGTTCATATGTATGAATTGGGTTATGAGCTTGGTTCAAAAAATTACTACTACTTTGTTAAGGCTGGTAGTAATTTAGATGATAGTTTGTATAGCTTAAGTGAGAGTGCTAATTTAGAAATATTGAAATATCTTGTTGATGACCATAAGATGATAGAGGTTTATGTTGAAAATGGTAAGACAACATTGGATGTTGATCAAATGTCACCAAAGTCAGTTAAGACAGTTATTGCTGATGTGGATGCAATAAAAGAAAGTCTTAAAAGATTAAGCCTACACACTTGCCACTTATGGAATCATTTTGTTGATTTATAAACATTACAAGTTTTAAACTACAATTAATATACCACATGGTACAAAACAATAGTGCATAAATCATTTTTTTTTCATTAAAACACTCACTAAATGAAATTTATGAATCATTAATGATATTATTAAAATACCCCGTCACTCAAAAGTACAATTAATATAACACATGTTACAAAACAATAATGCATAAATCATCTTATATATTTTTTTCAAAACACCCACTAAATGAAATTTACAAATCATTAATGATATTATTAATATACCCCCTCACTCAAAAGTACAATTAATATATCACATGGTAAAAAACAGTAATGCATAAATCAATTTATCTTTTTTTCTTATTTCTTTAAAACATCCACTAAATAAAATTTACAAATCATTATGCATATCGTACAAACCAATCTTTTATGTAGTTAAACTTTCTAACACCACCTTTTTCGACCACACAATGGACCACCATTTACGACCACAACTAGCAACATAGACACCACCAAATGGCGCCGAAACCGTTACTTTAAAACACCCTTTATGTTTAAGCGTTATATAATATTGCACGTCCAAAACAACTAGCAATAGTGGTGACCACCGTTTTCGCATCGTCGTTGTATCGTGATGCAAGGGTTCACTGCCATTTTTTATGAAATAGTGTGCGATAAAGTTTTTCCCTAAAGTTATTGTCATGCGTAAAGTTAGCATCTTAAAAAACATATAATGGCTCACCAAATTTTTTGATTACATGGTGTCCGCCACAGCAACGCGTGGTAACCCCGCTATAAAAGTTTTTTATAATCACTAAATGCATAAGCAAGAATTCCAACTAACTTTCAATTAATAACATCCGTTGGACATTTTTTTTCCTTCTATAAAAGCAATTTATCGAAAAGACCTTACCGTCGCCGATAAAAATAATCAAACGGGTACCTGCTGCTGCAACGCGCAGGTACCCGGCTAGTATGAATTAATGGTTTCATCGCCAAATTTGATATTTTTCTCTTCCAAACTGTGATATGAAAAATAATTACGTAATACTAATCTCAATTTATATGTGTCATGTACATTGGAGAATATATAGATGGAGAATCTATTTTGTTTATCCGATGTGGGATTGAAAGTTTTAAACAATCGCTTAATAAAAGATCATTTAACATTTAAAAATACTTTTTTATAACGAGTATAATCCCTAAAAGATCATTTGGTGTAACTGAAAATGAAAAGATCACAATATAACGGCTAATAAATAAAACCATAAACTAAACTGCCATATTTCATAACCAACCACTAATGAAATCAATAGCACTAACCCTCCCAAAACACGCCCTACCCACAAAATCAGGCTAGCTTACCATCATCTCCACCACTGGTTCCGCCATCTTTTACGTATTTTACGTAGCCAAGAACATAAAAAACCTTTCACTATCAAAAGTCCCACTTCTCATTTGGCTTCAAGGTGGCCGAGGGTGTTCTTCCATGACTGGAAACTTATTCAAACTAGGCCTCTATCTTGTTACGTCTTCTTTGAAGCATAATGTGGGACATCTTACACTTAAAAAGAATAAGAGTTCGTGGAATAGGCTGTTTGGTTTTTGATTTATTGATAATACCATTGGAACTGGTTTTAGCTTTGCTTCGACGTTTGAAGATATCCCTCATGATAAAGAAGTTTATTTCATTGAATACTTTCTTTTGAAACACGACCTTTTTATATAATTGGGGAGAGTTACGTGAGAAAATATGCCCATCTAATAATTTATAAGTGTGTAAATTGTGATGATTGTTTATATATATTTGCATTTATTCACGTAATAATTTTTTACACTCTTACAAGTGTAAAAGGATTCAATTAAATTCTACATAGTTTTAAAAAATGCAAAGAAATATGTGTGAGCAAACGCCATATTTTTGTAGTGTATGTACATTAGTTATGTCGACATATAACTATATAAGGACCAATAGGGCCATATACTAGCCCAAAACAAGCCCAATAATGACTAATCTTTGGACCAATAATAATAAATCCTATATTTTACACACGTAAACATGTCGTAATCAAACTCATCATATTTTCTTTAACAAAACATGTATTTGCTAACTTGATTAAGATACTCATGCACTTTATTACTAGAAGTGTGTGATTGTTAGGTAGCTAAGGTGTAGAACCACTTTACTTTGTGCCTTTTGGAGTAAAGGGTTTTGATATATTTACTCATAGGGGTGTCAATCGGGTCAACCCGACCCGATAAGCCTCTATCGGGTCGGGTTGAATCGGGTTTCGACCTTTAGAAATATAACCCGCAACCCGACCCTATAAGAAATCGGGTTATCGAGTTCGGGTCTAATCGGGTCTGGTCGGTCTAACCCGACACCCTACACCTAAACCGATAAAACCCTAACCCGACCCGACCCTATAGGCTATCGGGTTTATCGGGTTGACCCGATAAACCCGATAAGCTAAGTTGGACCCGAATCAACCCGACCCTATAAGGCCTTATCGGGTTCGGGTCGGGTTCGGGTCGGGTCGGGTCGACCCATTTGACACCCCTATTTACTCATACAATTAATAGTTAAAAAATGCAAGAGTGCTTGTACATTAAATCTGTTAAATCTGTTGAGAGTAGTTATATGCGCGTGTGAGTGGTTTATTATTAAGATACAAACATTCATTGAATTTATTAATGTAAAATACGTACTTTAGGGTTACGTTGAGCATTTTCCTTAAATAAAATATAACAAACTCACTTCTTTTGAAGCGTTTCTATTGTCACCATATGATAGCATATCTAATAGTTTCATACATGGTGTTTTTAAATACTGGCCTGGTAGAATATACGATGGAGGTATGGAGACTTTAGTTGATTTGGTTGATGTTGATAGTGTGTCAGTCGAAGAGTTGGATGTTCTTATGTATGAATTGGGTTATGAGCTTGGTTCACAAAATTACTATTACTTTGTTAAGCCTGGTAGTAATTTAGATGATGGTTTGTATAGCTTAAGTGAGAGTGCTAATTTAGAAATATTGAAAGATCTTGTTGATGACCATAAGATGATAGAGGTTTTTGTTGAAAATGGTAAGACAACATTGGATGTTGATCAAATGTCACCAAAGTCAATTAGGGCGTTATTGCGATGTGGACGCTAACAAAGAAAAAGCGCTCTTGCTATCGTTCCATATTGCTCAAACAAATTGTTCTTAGAAAACATTGTTAATAAATCTGTGGTAGAGGATGTATGTCAGATTACACATCAATCTTTGGAAGTCAATACTTTGGTACAATCTAGTTAGTTGCCAGAAACAGAACCCTTGTTTTCATCTGTAGAGAATTTGTTAGACTAAAGATGTTGTAGGTGATGTCAACCAGCATATAGATAAACATGTTGAGCATATCCAAATAGATAGTCCTGAAGAGGTATGTCAAAATGATCATGAATCAGGCCATCAAGGGGAGGAAATATGTAATCATATGGAGCATATCCAAAAAGGTAAATCTGACAGGTATGTGAAATCGATGAAGCTTCAAGTGATGACAGTGTGAGTGAAGCAGATACTTATGTGAGTGATGATGATGATATTGAGAACAATCGTGA
Source organism: Chrysanthemum makinoi (assembly GCA_910596185.1). NCBI lineage: Eukaryota > Viridiplantae > Streptophyta > Magnoliopsida > Asterales > Asteraceae > Chrysanthemum > Chrysanthemum makinoi. The sequence goes on from OU343225.1 coordinate 322,308,573, forward strand.
TGGAAACACAGTTGTCGATGAGGCTAATACTTTTGAGGAGCCTGATTTTGATGTTAATCTATTCAAAGTGAATGAGACTACAGAGTTACCATGTATTGGTACCTCCAGCCAAACGAGCATATGTTATACAAATTTCTTAAACGTAATATCTTATTTATATTAAAAAAACTTAAATATATTATATAAAAAAATATTTCTTTAAAACGATCGTAATATTCTACAATTGAGGAAAAAAAATATGCCCGTTAATGCTCATTTAAGTTTTCATTGGGCTATATGTGCCAATTTCAAAAAAAGTAGGGGGCTAAATGTGCCAAAATTAAAATTTTGCCCATTTAGCCATCTTTTTACTTTTAGGCACATTTTGCCGCCTCTAATCCTATCCATTATCAAAATAACACAAAAATTTTAAAAATAAGAATTCATACACATTTATTGCAGCTGATAAAATGTCAAATACAATAACATTGCATTAATCTCAATTTACACGAGTCATAAACATCACAGAATATAAACAAGCGAAGTTTCACTTCTTTACTCAATGTGGGATTGAAAACTTGAAATAAAAGCTAGAGGAGTCGCTTTACGAAGCCAACTCATTTAGTATTAGAAATACCTTTTTTCAACAACAGACCAAAATATATATCAATTGCTATCAAGAAACTCATTGCTAAAGCAAGGTAGAATTGTAGATTGACAGTGTTAGCTATAATTTGGATAAAAATGCTAATATTTAGTGTTATCTATTCACTGCAATGTTTGTGCTTAACGTTGGATGTCATAACCTATAACAACAATGATTTCTAGCAAACTCTTTGATGTTATTTCCACGTCTATAAGCTACCAACAAATGCCACTTCGACAGTCAAAATGTTGCAGATTGCAGAAAAGCCGAAACTGTACTTATAAGATAGAATACAAATGTTTGAATGTCTAATAAGAAAGCTCCGCATTTTCGACTAACAAGCAAACGAAAGCACTTTTTGTCATGTTATGGTATACGAGAATACCAAAGTTATGGACCATCATTATGTATTAGGAATAAGGCAAACTAGAAGATCATTTTTGTATTCACATAAAGGGTGCGCAACTCCATTGTTACATAACTATACGGAGATTATTCCATATAAAACCCGAATCCATGTAAATGTAACACTCTCAAAAAGATAAAGATTAAATAAACTCGACAAGTAAAAAAGATGCCAATTAATAAGAAGTTGTGAGAAAACAAGAAGATCCTATATGCCTTTCTACTCAGCCCCGTATAAGAAAATCTTTCGCATCATTTTCTTGATCAAGAAACAAAAGACCAAACAAACCTATACCAAGAACTCAGATTTTTTCTTAGTGTAAGATGTTCCACGCATTATCCTTCAACGAAGACGTAACAAGATACTGACCAAGTTCGAAGAAGTTTCTTGTCATGAAAGAGCATCGTGGGTCACCTTAACAAGTAGTAATTAAACTTATAATGACATGAGTATCGTCAAGTTTCATGTGGATTTTTTGTTTAATATATACTATCTTTTTTATGATTGATATTTGTAGCTGACTATTTACATCTAAGTTGATTTTATGTAAATACTTACTGCACAATGTTATTCTTAAAAATGCAAAAACTTAGTTATGCAGTTATAAACCATGTGTGACATCGTTTATAGTAGAGCTATCTTTTATATAATAAAAGAATTACATTATTTCGGAGTGATTTTGTCAATTTATTCTTATTGAAAAAACAATTGTGCCAATAGGAGCTCGATTTCGCCACGTAAGCAAAATTGTGTGATGTGATTGGTTAATAAAGGTCAAAATTAAATTGATTTTGATCAAACTTTAATAAATTTAGGCAAAGTATTAGTTGTACTTATATCACAATTTTCATAAGCAAATTCTTATATGTGTATATACTGAACTAAAATGTTTAAATAAATTTGATTTATGTGTAAACTTCGTGCGTGCGCGAAACTTATAACTATATAATTATATGCAACTATCTTTAAAGACACAATATTCAATATTAATACAGAATAAATTTTTTTGTCAAAACACCGTGCGTACACGGATATTATAACTAGTTTATTAGTGCAGGATTTACCTTCTCTTAACTTTATATATTAACTTTAACAAACACCTCTTTAAATGAACTCAATTCAAATTTCTGTATGTTTAATATCGTTCTTGGATTGGATTGAATTTGACCATTTCATCTCGACAAAAATATTTATTACTACTAGAAATGACGGACTAAGTCCCATGCAACTCCGTAGCTATATTATTTTAGAATGACAAAAAAATGTTGAGGACTCATATGAACTTTTGTAATTAAACATTTTTAACTTTTTTCCCAAGTCGGCCTTAATTTTAAAATAAAGCGAAGTAAAATTTGAGAGTTCAAATGAATATACAACATCTGAAATTTTATGTCATACTTTGCTTTATCGGAATCAAACATCAAATGCGACAACATTTGAATATAAAAACTCATATACTTGATCTGACCAAACTTTCAAATTTTGAAAATTTAACAAAAAAAAATGAGAATAGAAATTGGTTACTACGTCGTAGTCGCTTCTTTTGAAAATTTCCAAAGAAAAGTTGCTCAATCAAAATTGCGAATGCGATGCAACAACATCATGTTAATCCCAATTTAAGTGAATTATATACATTGTATAAAAGCAAGCCAAGTTTCTTTTCATTACCTATGTGGGATTAAAAGCTCAAAACATAACTTGAGTAAAGAAGTTGGTTAATAAAGCAAATACACCCATCATATTTTAGTCATTTGACAATTTAAAAAATATTTTTATAACATGAACAAGATCATTCCCTATTCTAACCATAAACAACACTATCAAGTTCTTGCACAATGTTATCTCAATTAACAGATTGATCAAGATGACCAACACTAAAGACAATTTACCAATTTTTGAACATACCTTGCAAGTTGACTAGCTATCCCGTATCATCTTTTTAACCCATAATTCAATTCCAACAACACCAACATCGCTATTTTTAATCACATACTTAACAACAATCCCAACAATTTTCAATAAGCCTACGTTTACGCGGACCCCTTAACGCGGTGCGAGACTACGGTCTTAATAAACTATGGACTCATTCACTTTCAAGATTCTTTTTATGTCATTATCGGATAAAAATCTAGTCACTTTGGTGATTTCATAAGGTGTTAGGCTTCCAAAATCATACAATGTACCTCTTTCTGACAGTTTTGTGATATATATAAAAAACTTGACTAAAATACACGGTTGGTCCCTAAACTTGGCAAAACGCTTCGCGTTGGGACAAACCTGGTCCTTTTCATCGCCGAGGGTCCCTATTTCAAGTTTTATACTCGTTACAGGTCCTTTGACAAAGTCAATGTCTGATTTTTGTTTTGTAGTCGAGGGTATTTTAGTCCATACACATTTATATTTTGATAACACATTTATATTTTAGCCCTTCATCTACTTTCATCCTCGTCATCATCTCCCCAACATTCATCATTCATCTTTCATCCTGGTAAACTAGGCATAACCAACCAAAAGTAAAGAGGTCCAAGAACACCTAACTGTATGTCTTGCACTAGTTCTTTTACGAGCTCAAGTAGGTGAGATGAGAAAACACTATTATATCAACACAACTTATCCTACAAGTTTTTGCCTTCTCAAAAGCTCGACACGTGAAGCTATTTCAGCAGTTTTCCTTTTGGTTTCTGCAAGCTGCTTCTCTAAATCGGAGACCTATTTCCATCAACAATCAATACAAAATGACATCAGTATTTAAACTTTACACTATCATTTTATTGAAATAATAAACAATTATCGCATTTTAAACCAAGCATATTGACACATGACCCTTAGACCCATTAAGCATTAGACAACATGGACCTACCGTAGTTCTCATCTCCTCCTGCCTTTTAGCATACTGCTCACACCTGTAACACAGAATGGTGAGGATTATTTTTTTCAAACCTGCCAACCAATTATAAAAAAGAGCAAATGCAAGTGGCAAAATAGCAACTCTTACTTCATGAATAGTTGAATATTTTCATCACATATTTGGTCAATATCTATTGAGTTATCATCGCCGGCCATTTCTTGACTAAAACCCTGAAATTAATGTCATGGTAGCATCAATACGACAATACCTATTACAGCTTATACAAATGTCAAGTAAAAAAAGCGGGCAAAATTCACGGACCGGGGTTTCAAATCCAGGCGGAACATGTTTGTCATTGTTGTAAACGGTTCTGCCATGGCTCCCCATCTGTGAACCACCCAAACCGGGCCTTGGGCTAGCAGCATGACCGGAAACACTTTGAACGAACGGGTCACCTTCCGTTTGAAGTGGCGAGATGTCTTCTCGCATCTTGGCTGAAAAGTTGGATCCATTTGATGCCCAATTTTGTGACAGTTCTCTCCGAAGTTTTTACGCAATTAGTTACTTATATTGTAAAGTATAATTCAATGAGTTTTTGTTGGAATTATATACTATGACAATCATATATAAAAACACATAAACATCAAAGCAAGTGCGGAAGCGTATAAGAATAATTAATTAACTAAAGAATAAAGTATGCGTACCTTTCTTGATTCTAGCCGAACAAGAATCAAATCTACAAACTAGTAATTAGGATGAACTCTAATTAGGGTTTATAGGATTATAAGAATTACCCCTTACCGTTTTGTAATTGAATCCAAGATACAATCAATAGTGTGATTATACCACGTTCTTGTACACACGTACTATAACAAATTAAAGTAATGTTAGTTTTAATTAAACAAAATAACTTTGTTTCGGAAAAGAAGTGGATCGACACCCTAAAGTGGTTGTATGATCGGATTATGTAAAAAAACACACACAAACTATTTAGGTTTTTAGTATAATGAGTACAAGAGATAAATTACAAACACCCTTGGTTATGTATTTATACCCAAAGTAACTTGGTGAACAAGTTGGCTATGGATTGGGTAATGGAAACCCTTGGACGATCGGCCTAGGACTCCCAAAGGGATTCTAGAACCTTCTCGATCTCTAATTTCATCTTCAGTCCTTCCCAATTATATTTAACGACCGTTAGTCCATTACAACTAATTACTTAACGTCCGTTATGTTATTCCGTTTAATTAATAAATAAATATAACTATTACATTTAATTATTAACTTTAATTCTAATACGCAAAGTGTGCAATCCCGTGGTCTCGAGTTCGATCCTAACACACATCTATTAATTTATTGTCCATAAAACCAACAGCTCCCACTTGGACATATCTTAATAGAGTGATCACATCGGTTAGAGTCCAGCAACACTTCGATGCCTCTGGTACAACTCGAGTAAGGCTCCTTGAAAACCTTTTAATGATTTCTCATTATTATTATCCTTTTGTTTCTAATACCATGTTAAATAAAGATATTGAATTAAGTCATTCTTTATTCAACCATTCTGTTTCTCGTTATTAGTGATTGAGCGAGATTACCAAATCTTCGAACATATTCGGGGAGATATTGGGTGTGGCCACACAAACATCTTGTCAACCCTACGAGGGCCCAAGAAGATTAAACTCCAAATAAATTTGAAGGAACAAATTCTATATTGACTACAAGAATAACCCACGAACTTTGCAACACTTCAGGAAACAACCCTTATGACTACCAATTACGTATGGCGTTAAGTTGTTCCACAGAAGTGCACTACATTCATGACACTTATCTGATATCTCAAGTCTGAGGATAACTATTCATGATTTACTTAATAACAATATCCATAAAGTAAAATCATGTAGTTGGGATAAGTCCTATATTCAATTCATTGAATATCATCTGAAATTGGTATGCATTCTCATCAATATACTTTCAAGTATATTCTACCATATCTCTCAGATTTTTCTTAGTTTAATGATACTCCCATATCATTAATTGACAACGGACGATTTAGAATAAACAAATTTATTCACGGATTAAACATGCAAATATAAGATACAATATATTATAAAATTAAACATACCAAGTATTTGATTTATATTATAACAATTGTATAACATCCCTTATCCAAATACTAAATAGATCAATGCATGAAAATTTCAGTTGATGAATTATGCCTCAAGTAATGACAATCATACTTGTTGACAAGGCATAAATCAACCAACTTGATCTATTGTAATTTTGAGAATACTTATTTCAAGAATTCAATTAATGAAGTCCTTGTACGTGTGCATTCAACAATCCACATAATAATTCATAAAGTGTATGACATCCTCTATCACCAATTTATAACAATTTAAACTTTCAAACATTTTAAAGTTTAAAGTATTCTTATTCTTTTAATGTATAATGCAACTGCGCTCTTAGTAGCATAACTAGTTCACATGGCCATTAACAAGGATGAAATCCTACCATGACTAGTATTGAGTGTCATCTCAATTAAACGAGTATCATTGTATACAAACAACAATATGCTCATTAAAACTCCGTAAACTTTAATATCTTATTGTGTAATGTTTGATGTCTTTCGAACTTTCAAGTTTGAAGCTGATGACAATTTGCACAACAATTGACATATTGTTCATCCATAAAATCTAGGAGCAATTCCAGGCTGAGGATGTAATTCTATTAGAATATTCATTACACAAGTTATCTAATAACTTTTAGTTAGATATCAATGTTGTCAAATCACTTCTTATTCAAGAATGATACAACAATTTTAATACACAACATGATGTACATGATGAATCTACTAGTCAAACTTAGATTTCATTCATGTTCTATCTTGTCCAAAAAATATTTATCCATTTCCCAAATAATCTATCATGTTTCATTAGAATCAATTATTTTACTGCACATGTTTATTAATAATAAACATATATTCTAAGGTTATATGTTTTAATTTTTAAATCTTACAAGTGAAGTTTCATTCCAATCTAAGACTTAACATTTAGCTTACAAGAAATGTATGTTACTTCCTATATGTTATACAACATATAAGATTTAAAAACCTTAACATAATACCCCCACTTGCTTTCAGGAATACTTAAAATTTATCTTATTTCAATTACAAATCAAAACTAGGATTTAAGAATAAGAATAATTTCATAGATGCATGCATTTATCCATTCATGAATTATTGCACTTCGTACACTACCAAATATTATATGAATTCAAAAAACCTTTCGATTACTTACCATCCTCGCTCAAGTAATTTCTCAAGAAAGAGTTTTGATATTCCATTGTCATATTTCATATTAATGAAAACAAGTATGACAATTACCATCTTTATGTATTTAATGTGTCTAGGAAAGAATATTCAATCATAATTAATTGCTTAAGTATGATTAATAATCTTGTCATAAAACATACATTAAATATGTGTACAATATTGTCCATATGATTTCTACATAAAAATTCAAACCACTAGGATTTTTCATCTCTTTGAAGAAACTCATTTCCATTCTCTAGTCTAACTATTAAGATAAATCAAATTTCCAAAATTGATTATCTTTATGGACAACATCTTTAACATTCATAGTATGAGTTATTTACCCAATTCAATATTTGGTAATCCATCATAATGATTATCAGGTTTACTATAATCCTGTAACTTATATTTCTCAGCATATAAGTCAAATATCTGAGATATCCTTGCATATCTATGAATGAAAATTTCATCATCATGAGGTCTATCATTTACATATCTAACCTCATTATGATATTTACTAGTGTGTTTTAGAAGATTATATATCTTGTAATTTTATCTTTCAAGATAAAAAAAACTCCCACTTGCCTTTTGTAATATATATATAGACTATCTATATATACTTAGCAATTAGAGCAAAACTACATTGTTCTCTTTTGGGACATTACAAATACACATTGATAATTCCTGAATTAAGTTTGTTAATAACCTATTCATAAGTAGTTTAACAAATTCAGAATCTTCAATTTTAAAACTTAATGTGATTCATCACATTCCATAATAAAATGGTGTTTTAACAATCTTCTAGGTTCGAGTCATATTGAGTATATTCAATTCATACTCAATTTTCTAACCTTGTTACTTTTTAAGAAAGAAGTTATGATTATCTTGAATCAAACAAATCAAATAGAGTTTGATTCTCCTAACTGAACATACCATCAACTTGTGCTATTCATTAGAATTAATATTGTAAGACAATCTAATAATATATAAGATAAACATATTCCTTTTGGCTTACCTATTTACCAACTAAGTCAACTTAATGGTATAATAAACGTTTCAAGTCAATTTCATGCTTTATAACATAAGTACTTTTTGACCAAGTCACTTCATATCTATGTCTCATCAAGGAACATAAACTGTTATAATCTCATTATACGTTATAAATCATTGATCACCTCAATGACTTCTTGTATATGTCTTAATTAAAAAACATAACAAGTTAACGTCTTACTTTATTATAAGTCTTAAAAGACTTTATGTTTATGTCTTTACCATGAATCATAAACATGTTTAACTAAAGTAGTTATGAACACAACTCTTGGTTTCAATAGTAATTTCAGGTTAATTTATTTACTTCACAATAATGTAGGACTACATTATTTATTCATTTATTTATGTCATTCCAAAAATTCATAAATATACAAATTAAAGTAGTATTAGATTACTTCATTTATTTATGTCATTCTAGTAATACATAAATATTTAATTTGAAGTAATCTTATATATCATTTTGACACATGTTCTAAATACTTGTCTAATTTAGAAAATGCAAATATGTCCATGCAAGGTCTGACTTCACATAGAGATTTGCTTTGTTGTTACAATCTCGCCAAGTTCTCACATGATGTAAATTGCAACACCAAGTGTTTCTTGAATTAGATATGTTCAAGTTATATTAGAACGTTAGTCTCTTACCTTGCAATCAAGAGAATCCATTAAATCATATACCTATATGTTGTACCTTGCACACAATATAGATTTCTCCCACTTGTGCATGCAACAACATCATATAGCAGATAAACAACATGATATATGTTTGTTTATGTGACCAATATGATTGTGTCATTGATATTAGCATAACTTAGTAGATGTAGAACCACTTCATTGTCTAATAAGGAAACGTACATGACTATCCTTGAAAACATAAGTGTCTACAAGTGGAAATAATTATCTTAAGACATTCTAGAGATAATCTGGTTACTACTAAGATGACAAATCTTGTAACTCCCTCTGAATTAGAGATCATTACATTAATTCCTTATTCAGTAATAAGAACAAAATACTCCCACTGGATTTGACAACATTGTAAGTATTGCATTAACCAGTGAAAGAAAATAGCGTTCTATTTACTTCCCTACACCTTTGATAAAGTCCATACATAACAATTACTTATGTACTAAAAGAGTGTATTCTACTATGTAGATGATGAATTTATCCATCATTGCTATTAACTTGAAAAATTGGGCATGCAATTTCTTTCTTAATAGTTATATTATTCCAACAATTGTAAGTAGTACTTTTAAATGGTCAAAGCATAACAACTGCATAAAATATGATAGTTTGTCTTTTACCAATTTTGCAGTAAAATAGTCTAGCTTCTAATTTAATAACTCAGAAATATGCAATTTTCTTAACTATTAAAATTTGCTTACGAGTTACGTATTTAGAAGTTAGACAATTCTAATTGTCCTATCATACATTTCTTCATTCATGAAAAGGAATAAGATTGAATCTCACTCTTTCTTAAGAAAAGAGGACTAGGTTTATTCTCTTAGTAAAGTTGACTTTACAAAAAAAAAACCTTTACAGGTGTAGATCAATTTACCAATACAGGAATAACCTACGTTTACGGTTTAATGTTGCATTAATACATTTAAAGAATTAGCAAAATTCTATATTAGTATTTTCGATAATTAAAATTTTCAAGAAAATAAAATACCCAAGGTAATATTCATATAACCATAGAATTTTCTCGAAAACTAGGATCCAAATTATCGTATTTCCATTACATCAGTTGATCTGCTAGTAACGAAAGCACATAATAAGGTAATCTGTCGAACATTAATTGGCAAACAATTTCCAATTCCTAGATCATTATGGGATTTATATTTTCCAACGCTATTGCAAATATAAACATGTTTCATCCCCTCTTATGCCTTGAGTCCAGGTCTCACTTCCTACTCAACTTAAGTGTCTAACTTAAAGAACTGCAAATGTGTCCATGTAAGGTCTCACTTTACATAGAGATTTACCTCTCCATCACAATCTAGCCAAGTACTCTCATGACATAAATTGCAACTTCAAGTGTTCCTTTTAATTAGATGGCATATAACTTAATTAAAAAGGGTTCTAGTTTTGATTTTATGTGGTTAAATCAAATATGTACAAAGATGTCATGCATTCATCTTGTAGCATAATTTTAATAAAAATAACTTTTTATTACCAATTCATAAAGATCAAATTATCAAAGTTTTGATTGAGGTATTGGGTTCACCAATCAAGGAATTTAGCGTCAATTATCGCCCATTATACCGTACTTTTGCATAAGTGTAAACACTTAGTGTTTCGGATAATTACCACCGAAGTGGCGCATGGAATTAAAACTAATTCACCCTTAAGATGAATTTGTACATTCATGGCTTACTTAGTAGCTCCAATCGAACTCACTGAGGCGGGGAGGACCGGTAAGCGCAAAAGCATAACCTTAGACATCCTTTCGGTGTGGTACGCGCACTTTTTTATTAACCCCTTTATAGTTCATTCTAGTGGGTGAGCCGTTCAGACCATTTGTACCAAAATCACAATCAATTAAACTTTTGAAAACTTAACTCTTCAAACAAATCAAATTTCACCATTGTTTAGTCCGTAATATTTTTCTATTCAAAATTACCCTTTGCTTAAAACTGTCGCACATAATAAACAAAAAAGTAAACAAATAAAAAAATAACCAACTAAAAGCAATGCGCACATAACTAACAATTTAATATGTGTAAACAAGTAGCCACACGCAACTTATTCGATAAAACCCTATTAATAATCAATGTCTAGGTTAATTAATGTATATATTAATTAGGGCTTTCACTCTCCCAATTGAAAGTGAGCCACATACATCGACGAATCGATTGCGTAAACCCATAATTAATGATATACCAAATTGCACATAATTGATTTATTAATGTATATAATTGGAGTCTTTCCCGATTCAAGATTTATCGTAAATAAACATGTGATAAATATATCTTAACAATTAAACACATATCAAAGCAACTATCCATGACAAACATGCATGCATCATCATGGATATATCATAACAATTATACAAATAGTCACAAGATCGCATATCAATAATCCCATGTCACACAACAATTATTCATGAAATAAGCACGTAACAAATATATTAAATCTAGGTTTCGATATTGATAACATAACAATTATAATAAACCCTAATACAATTTTTAAAACCAATCGATACAAAAAAAAATTAGGGTTTCGACCCATAAAAGATTTTTAATTCGATCCATAAAAAAAATTTAAAACCAAATTAGGGCAAAAGCCCTAACACTAAAATTAGGGTTTACATAATCATAACCAAAACCCTAGAATAATCCTATCAAACAACATACAATATCCATTTTTTACGTGTTTAGTAATTAATTACTCATTAAACCAAGCTCGTGATGCCACTGTTGGAATTATATACTATGACAATCATATATAAAAACACATAAACATCAAAGCAAGTGCGGAAGCGTATAGGAACATATAATGAATAATTAATTAACTAAAGAATAAAGTATGCGTACCTTTCTTGATTCTAGCCGAACAAGAATCAAATCCACAAACTAGTAATTAGGATGAACTCTAATTAGGGTTTATAGGATTATAAGAATTACCCCTTACCGTTTTGTAATTCAATCCAAGATACAATCAATAGTGTGATTGTACCATGTTCTTGTACACACGTACTATAACAAATTAAAGTAATGTTAGTTTTAATTAAACAAAATAACTTTGTTTTGGAAAAGAAGTGGATCGACACCCTAAAGTGGTTGTACGATCGGAATATGTAAAAAAACACACACAAACTATTTAGGTTTTTAGCATAATGAGTACAAGAGATAAATTACAAACACCCTTGGTTATGTATTTATACCCAAAGTAACTTGGTGAACAAGTTGGCTATGGATTTGGTTATGGAAACCCTTGGACGATCGGCCTAGGACTCCCAAAGGGATTCTAGAACCTTCTCGATCTCTAATTTCATCTTTAGTCCTTCCCAATTATATTTAACGACCGTTAGTCCATTACAACTAATTACTTAACGTCCGTTATGTTATTCCGTTTAATTAATAAATAAATATAACTATTACATTTAATTATTAACTTTAATTCTCATACGCAAAGTGTGCAATCCCGTGGTCTCGAGTTCGATCCTAACACACATCTATTAATTTATTATCCATTAAACCAACAGTTTTTTCAGGCAATTAGTTACTAATATTGTTCATTTGTTCATATCGTAAAAGCATAATTCAAAAATAAGATGGTGTTTATAGATAACGAACCAGAATTGCATTTTCATTTGTTTTAGCTTTGTTTCCAGCCTAAAAAACAAGGATGATCTTTCAAAATCATGCTTGTCATGTGCGGGTTCTATAAAATTTGCTTCAAGAACTCCTGCAATGATACAGTTCATTATGTAGGTTATAAGTAATTCCTTTGACAGTAGAACTCGTGAAGAGTATATGCTTACCAACAATGCCAAAACCTTTAACATGTCCCTCACCAATTACTTTCCAGAAAGGCTAAAATAGTTGACATATTAATAATCTCAAAAGCACAAATAAATCAAAGTTCCAAACATCCAATTAGACAAACACATACCCGAATAAGACGGTTTTTATGGTATACATTAAATCCATTAATTGAAAGATACGGAGCTTCTTTGATAAATCCAAGGGTTGTCTCCACAACCGTCTAGATCAGATTAATTGCCACGGGGATTCAATAGGTTAAAAATATAACTGAAACATATATATAAATCAACTGAAAGAATCGTTTGATAGCTTAAAAATATATTATAATGGTCTACATCCATTATTTTAGACCAGGATGAAGGATGAAAGATGAATGATGAATGTTGGGGAGATGATGATTTGGGGAGATGAATGATTTGGGGAGATGATGATGAGCATGAAAGATGAAGGGCTAAAATATAAATGTGTTATCAAAGTATAAATGTGTATGGACTAAAATATCCTCGACTACAAAGCAAAAATCTGACATTGACTTTGTCAAAGGACCTGTAACGAGTATAAAACTTGAAATAGGGACCCCGACGATGGAAAGGACCAGGTTTGTCCCAACGCGAAGCGTTTTTCCAAGTTAAGGGACCAACCATGTATTTTAGTCTAAAAATCTTAGTTCTTGCATTTGTTGCATGAGCCCATTCGTGATCTTTGGTTAGCAAGCACTTTTTGCTTGGGTTTTCAGTTGTGAGTCGAGGGTTACATAATAAGGTAAGGGGTATGAATAACTTCACCTTTAAAATTCTGAACCCATTGCTCAACTAAGCCAACTTTTTGTAAAGTGACAAACGGGGAAAAAAAATGAGAACTTAAATTAATTTATTGAATCCAGTGACCTATTATGATATTTTGCTCTACCATAATGAGATAATCGTATGCAACAACTTAATACCATTACCAATTTATATGAGTCGTGCACATTAGACCATATAAACATGCAAAATTTCGTATTTTGTCCAATGTGGGACTGATAGCTAGCGCAAAAAAAAGTTTTTTTATATGCTCATAATTTTGCTGTTAATAAATTTTGTTTTCTTCACGTGAAAAATTATTTAGCATGATCAATGAGTGTGAATTGCAGATGCCATGTGTGTCGAAGAAAATGTGATGATTGTTTATTTATCTTTGCGTTTATTCACGTAATAAATTTCACGAGGGTTACAAAATATCACTATTCTTTAGCAAATACTCGATCATATACCTAACACTTTGCATAAAAAGCTAGTCACTTTGGTGGTTTCATAAAGTGCCAGTCTCCTAAAATTATACAATGTAGATGATCCTCACATGTTTAAAAGCTTTGATCTTGTATTTGTTGCATGATACCCTTTGCCATCTTTTGTTAATCCAAATGGGTTCTTTGTTGCTTGTTAATTAGTACAAGATAATAAGCACTTTCTGCATGGGTGTTCACTTGTGTTATAGGGGCAGTTAACCCATTAGGTAACCCTCGTGACAAGACTCACAACCGAAGACCCTCAGTTGTGAGAATAAATTTTATTCACTTCATGTTAAAAAACATTTCACATGAATGATACATAGACCATATGTTTCAATGACACACCAAGACTACATTTTTTCACTAACCATTATTGCATGGTTTATTTACGGAGTGAACATGTTGGTTTGAATACTATAACTGGTTTAACTTTAAATTAAAAAAATAGGTGGATTTAAGATCCATGATGATATAAACTTACAAATACTTTTAGTCCCTTCATGATTGAATCACGCACACTGGCGCGTTTACAAAGTTATAAACAAAAATAAGATAACTGAGGTCAAAGGGATGACGTATTTGATGCATTCTTACCCATGAATTTCTTATAAATGGTTCCAATTAAGTTGTATATAATGGGTGATTTAAATAATACAAAAAAGAGAAATAGTTAAGGCAGTTGAAAAAAACTATAACACTATTCGTATAAGGCCTAATCAATAAGAAAAGAAATAAAACATGCTGCTTGATTGACTCTATTGCAATGACCCATTACTCAATAGTGGGTAATGGGCCATTACCCAATAAATTTGGAATGGTTTCTTTACCTTTTCTCTTTTTTAGTATTTCTTTTACCTTTCTCTTTTCTTTTACCAGGTTTGAACCAAGCACACTCCCTACGAGATAATGACGGACATGTCCGTACATTAGTTTGGTCAACATATGAGGCCTAATAGGTACATGATGGTTACCATTAGGGCCATATGCTAGCCCCACAACAAGCCCACTAATTTTCCATTTAAGAGCCAATAAAGTGAGGGATAAATAGGGTGTGTTTGTTTGCTAATTTTGATTTGGGTTTGTTTTTGACAAGACATTTTTTTTGGGTAAAGGGATTAAACCCGTGAATTTATAAAAAAGTATGATGTTTCGTACAAGGAAGAGTGGTGATGAGCCACTCTAGGAAAAAACTACTATCTATGTGCTTTGCATAAACTCAAAACACGGCCACCAAATAACTAACATAGAGAAAAGAAACAATACAATATGCAATAAACACACAAGCAATTCTCTATGGAAACATCCGCAAACACACGCATGTTTTTCTTGAAAGTGATAGATTCAAGTTTGAGCCTTACAACATCAGCAACCACGTTGGTGACTTGATCAACCGTCTTCTCGCCTTTCTTATGAATACGGTTGTTTCGTTCTTGCCATATAAAGTACGAAGATGCTGCCACAATTAAACGTCCAACAATACTTTGTGCATCATCCTGCTTGGACAAAGGAATCAGTTATCCCATTATATCATTCCAAACAGGAGAAATATAAGGGAAATATGCAACTTTTAACACATTCAACCACACGTTTGCTGAAACGGGGCACTCGAAGAACAAGTGCTCGTGAGTGTCGGGTTGTATCTTGCATATAGGACACCGAAGCATAGACAAATCCACATCATTTCCTACGTCCCACTGATACAATCTATCCTGCGTTTTGAGTCTTTTCCTCATGATAAGCCACAAGTGTATAGCATGTCGTGGGATGCCATATCTAGACCATACAAGTTTGAACCAATCAACCTCATTCCTACGATCACGAATAGTATGCCACACGTCTCTAACAGAAAAATCTTTTGAGGATACCATCGTGTGATTTCCAAAACAGTTTATCTTCCTGGTCGTTTTGCAATATAGGGACAATAATCTGATTTAGAATAGGGAATAGCGTGTATCATGCATCTGGCCATTTCCAATTAGCATTAGAAACAACATCACTCACTTTCTCTTGTAAATTATACCCTGCATTGGTCACGTTTCTATTTGATACCTGGTTCTTCAAAGGACACAGAATGTCCCACATATCAAACCACAATGATGCCTTGTTGCCGTTACCAATTTTATACCAACAATGAGGTCGAATAAGCATTCGAATCTGGAGCAACTTACGCCAACCCCAAATTATATTAGAAGCCATTGGAACATCCCAAAAACTCCTATTCTTGAGCTTATATGCGTGTATCCACCTTACCCACATGGACTCTTTATGGGTTACTAAATTCCATATGTGAGTTGCCATCAAAGCAACGTTAAATTTCTCCAATCTTCTAATCCCAAGACCTCCTTCAAATTTCGGAAGACATACATCATCCCACGACACTTTTGCTTTGCCACGTTTCATTTCCCCTTGACACCACAAAAAGCCACACATCAATTGTTCAATATCATGTATAATGCCAACCGGAAGAATGAAAACGGAAGCCCAGTACACGTGCATAGAAGAAAGAACCGAAAGAACTAATTGTAGCCTCCCCGCAAAGGAAAGCCATTTGTTTTTCCAATCCCCTATTTTATTCCAAACACGTTCAACAAGAATCTTACAATCTTTATGCAAAAGACAGGATGAAATAAGAGGAACTCCCAAGTACTTGATTGGAATCATACCTTCTTCAAATGGCATAAGTTGAAGAATAGACGATTTAACATGATCAAGAACATTGCAAAAGAAGATAGTACTATTAGGGATACTTGGGATCAACCCTGAAACGCACTTAAATTCCTCTAATACCTCTATAATAACTTTAGCCGATTGGACATTTTCACGAGTAAACATAATCAAATCATCTGCAAAACAAATGTTAATAATCTTCTGTTTGCTACATCTGTTATGATATGCGAAATTCCCATCTTGACGAACTTTACGCTTCAAAATAAGGGTTATAATCTCCATAACTAATGTAAATAAGTATGGGGACATAGGATTACCTTGACGCAACCCTCTTTTCCCTTTAAAATAACCATGTAAATCACCTCCAACAATGTCCCACGCTTTCTTGAAGAAAACCGAAGTGAAACCATCTAGACCCTGCGCCTTATCATTACCAATAGAAAATATAGCATTACGAATTTCAACATCAGTAAAATTACGGATCATATTTCCAGCCTTTACTTGGTCCAAACGTTTATGGAACATGCCCTCACGGTCAATAGGAGTAGTTTCACTATCAACTCCAATAAAATTCGTATAATGGGAAACAAAGACTGTTGGCACCATATTTCCCTCATACATGATATTATTATTT
This sequence comes from Chrysanthemum makinoi, assembly GCA_910596185.1. Lineage (NCBI taxonomy): Eukaryota > Viridiplantae > Streptophyta > Magnoliopsida > Asterales > Asteraceae > Chrysanthemum > Chrysanthemum makinoi. Next base: position 322,325,873 of record OU343225.1, read on the forward strand.
CCATTAACACAATCGATACGACTACGACTTACTCTACCCTTGACAGAACGGTGAAAAAATGCAGAATTAGAATCCCTAACACTTAGCCATTCTATTTTCGAATTTTGTTTTAGAAACCTTTCTTCATCGAGCAATGCTTGGGTATAAGCAGTGAGATACGCCGCTTCTTCATCACGTAAATTACTCGAAGATGGGCTTTTATCCAAGGCTGATTGCACCTTGTCAAGCTCTTTCCTAAGCTTCACCACCCGATCATGAATTTGACCTTGAGCATGTAATAACTTTCGAAGAGGCTTCTTAAGTAACCGCAACTTTTTCAAAATCTTAAACATATTATGACAAGGACATTCACTTTCCAAAGGCTCAGCCACTACCTTCATAAACTCTGATTTGTAAGAAAGAAAGTTAAAGAACTTGAATAGCTTCGGTTTGTCATTCAAGATCTTATGAACTTTCAAAACTGCAGGAGCATGGTCGGAAATACGATACGGTACGCAAGATTTCATAAGAACCCGGATATTCATTTGTGAAATCAAGATTACACATCACGCGATTAATCTTCTTCAGAATTCCTGTAGCACCTTTGGGTTTCTCATTCCATGTGAAATGCAATCCTGTACTATTGACATCAGAAACCTCAATATTAGTAACACAATCATTACTTTGTTAAGCCTGGTAGTAATTTAGATGATGGATTGTATAGCTTAAGTGAGAGTGCTAATTTAGAAATATTGAAAGATCTTGTAGATGACCATAAGATGATAGAGGTTTTTGTTGAAAATGGTAAGACAACATTGGATGTTGATCAAATGTCACTAAAGTCAATTAGGACAGTTATTGTTGATGTAGACGCAACAAAGAAAAAAGAAGCTCTTGCTATCGTTCCATATTGCTCAAACAAATTGTTCTTAGAAAACATTGTTAATAAATCTGTGGTAAAGGATGTATGTCAGATTACACATCAATCTTTGGAAGTCAATACTTTGGTACAATCTAGTCATTGCGAAGCAGAACCCTTGTTTTCATCGTAGAGGACTCGGACCAAGATGTTGTAGGTGATGTCAACCAGCATATAGATAAACATGTTGAGCATATCCAAATAGATAGTCCTGAAGAGGTATGTCAAAATGATCATGAATCAGGTCATCAAGAGGAGGAAATATGTAATCATATGGAGCATATCCAAAAAGGTAAATCTGACAGGTATGTGAAATCGATGAAGCTTCAAGTGATGACAGTGTGAGTGAAGCAGATACTTATGTGAGTGATGATGATGATATTGAGAACAATCGTGATGGAAACACAGTTGTCGATGAGGCTAATACTTTTGAGGAGCCTGATTTTGATGTTAATCTATTCAAAGTGAATGAGACTACAGAGTTACCATGTATTGGTACCTCCAGCCAAACGAGCACATGTTATACAAATTCCTTAAAAGTAATATCTTATTTATATTAAAAAACTTAAATATATTATATAAAAAAAATATTTCTTTAAAACGATCGTAATATTCTACAATTGAGGAAAAAAATATGCCCGTTAGTGCTCATTTAAGTTTTCATTGGGCTATATGTGAATTTCAAAAAGTAGGGGCTAAATGTGCCAAAATTAAAATTTTGCCCATTTAGCCATCTTTTTACTTTTAGGCACATTTTGCCGCCTCTAATCCTATCCATTATCAAAATAACACAAAAATTTTAAAAATAAGAATTCATACACATTTATTGCAGCTGATAAACTTGATAATACCAATCAAGATGTCAAATACAATAACATTGCATTAATCTCAATTTACACGAGTCATAAACATCACAGAATATAAACAAGCGAAGTTTCACTTCTTTACTCAATGTGGGATTGAAAACTTGAAATAAAAGCTAGAGGAGTCGCTTTACGAAGCCAACTCATTTAGTATTAGAAATACCTTTTTTCAACAACAGACCAAAATATATATCAATTGCTATCAAGAAACTCATTGCTAAAGCAAGGTAGAATTGTAGATTGACAGTGTTAGCTATAATTTGGATAAAAATGCTAATATTTAGTGTTATCTATTCACTGCAATGTTTGTGCTTAACGTTGGATGTCATAACCTATAACAACAATGATTTCTAGCAAACTCTTTGATGTTATTTCCACGTCTATAAGCTACCAACAAATGCCACTTCGACAGTCAAAATGTTGCAGATTGCAGAAAAGCCGAAACTGTACTTATAAGATAGAATACAAATGTTTGAATGTCTAATAAGAAAGCTCCGCATTTTCGACTAACAAGCAAACGAAAGCACTTTTTGTCATGTTATGGTATACGAGAATACCAAAGTTATGGACCATCATTATGTATTAGGAATAAGGCAAACTAGAAGATCATTTTTGTATTCACATAAAGGGTGCGCAACTCCATTGTTACATAACTATACGGAGATTATTCCATATAAAACCCGAATCCATGTAAATGTAACACTCTCAAAAAGATAAAGATTAAATAAACTCGACAAGTAAAAAAGATGCCAATTAATAAGAAGTTGTGAGAAAACAAGAAGATCCTATATGCCTTTCTACTCAGCCCCGTATAAGAAAATCTTTCGCATCATTTTCTTGATCAAGAAACAAAAGACCAAACAAACCTATTCCAAGAACTCAGATTTTTCCTTAGTGTAAGATGTTCCACGCATTATCCTTCAACGAAGACGTAACAAGATACTGGAAGAAGTTTCTTGTCATGAAAGAGCATCGTGGGTCACCTTAACAAGTAGTAATTAAACTTATAATGACATGAGTATCGTCAAGTTTCATGTGGATTTTTTGTTTAATATATACTATCTTTTTTATGATTGATATTTGTAGCTGACTATTTACATCTAAGTTGATTTTATGTAAATACTTATTGCACAATGTTATTCTTAAAAATGCAAAAACTTAGTTATGCAGTTATAAACCATGTGTGACATCGTTTATAGTAGAGCTATCTTTTATATAATAAATGAATTACGTTATTTCGGAGTGATTTTGTCAATTTATTCTTATTGAAAAAACAATTGTGCCAATAGGAGCTTGATTTCGCCACGTAAGCAAAATTGTGTGATGTGATTGGTTAATAAAAGTCAAAATTAAATTGATTTTGATCAAACTTTAATAAATTTGGGCAAAGTATTAGTTGTACTAATATCACAATTTTCATAAGCAAATTCTTATATGTGTATATACTGAACTAAAATGTTTAAATAAATTTGATTTATTTGTAAACTTCGTGCGTGCGCGAAACTTATAACTATATAGTTATATGCAACTATCTTTAAAGACACAATATTCAATATTAATACAGAATAAATTTTTTTGTCAAAACACCGTGCGTGCACGGATATTATAACTAGTTTATTAGTGCATGATTTACCTTCTCTTAACTTTATATATTAACTTTAACAAACACCTCTTTAAATGAACTCAATTCAAATATATGTATGTTTAATATCGTTCTTGGATTGGATTGAATTTGACCATTTCATCTCGAGAAAAATATTTATTACTACTAGAAATGACGGACTAAGTCCCATGCAACTCCGTAGCTATATTACTAGTTATAATACCCGTGCACGCAAGGAATTTTTTCTAAATTTTTCTAATAATGTATTTTTATCTATTAAAATCAAATAGTTATTTTATTAGTATTATTATTATTTAAATTATTTTTTTGAGTTTGGTTTACAATTATTTTTTACGGACGTAGTAAGAGTTCATATATATATTTTTAAAAAGTTTGATCACAAAACATTATAAATAAAGTTTAGTTCTTTGTATGTTCTGTTTTTTCATTGATAATTCTTTTAAACTCATAGTTTAATTTTAAGTTGGATTATTGAAGGTTGAGTTACCATGTTAGTGTTGTAAGTTCAGCTATTATAATATCTTATATGGTTTTTTAGACAATAAAAAGAAAGTAACATACAGTAATAATAGATTTATCAACTTTTGATTTTTAAATATAAGTTTTCAACGTAAGCACATTTATTTATAATTTTTTATTTTCGAGTAATTTTGTATGTTTGAGTAAAACTATGTCCAATGCGTTTTAGTTATAATACCCGTGTACGCACGAGTTTTACATAAAATTTAGATGTATAAATATCAAATATTCTTTTGTATAGATTTTTTTTAAACGAACCATATTCTTCTCTTGAATGAACTTCAATCCCCTAGATTACCCTTATGATAACAATAATGTAACAACATATGTAACATATATATATATATATATATATATATATATATATATATATATATATATATAGAGTAGGGATGAGAGTGAAGTAAATTAAAATAAGAAGTGGTGAGAAGTGACAAAACCAGCATTTGAGATGCAACGACTTGCATTAGATGCATTTCTATTCATATATATGCAACATCTTGAGTTTCGAAAGTTAATTTGATGTATAGTTGGTGCAAATTTATTTTCATGATTTGAGTGCGAGGAGGAAGAAAAACAAAAGAAATCATGAAATGCATCTAATATACATATATGCATCTGATTAAAAGCTAGAAAACACACTATGGTGCGTTATAATTCATCTAAGATTATAGGGATAATCTAATTTAGGTATGGTCTCTGGATTTGGTTATAGTTCTTCTTATTCCTTCTTATTTTAAGTAATCTTCTTATTTGATCTGCTTCTATATATATATATATATATATATATATATATATATATATATATATACACACACACATATATATATATATTACTTTGATATTAAGGAGAACTGATTACAATGTTTCAATCTTATACTCGATCAACTTGATAGCTTTGTTTCAATCTTATACTCGATCAACTTGATAGCTTTGTTTCACAAAAGCAACAACTCACCTCATGGTGTCATGACCTTGAATAACGATACTTTTAGGGTGTTAAATTACAAAGAAAACCTCAATGGTGATCGTTATCATTCCTAGCACATTCACCATCAAACAATTACCAAAACTAACTAATATGAAATGTCAACAACGGCATAAAACTAATTGCATTTACTCAATTTTTTCATTATTCACCAACACGAAATGTCATGCAATACATCAGGAACAACTTTAACACTAAAAAACGCATACAATTCACATTTCCATCTATATAATCAAAGCGCATTACGTTAACAAATATGTAGAAACACTGTTAAATACTGATATTGACAATAATACAATGCCTGTAGGATATAAGTCGCTTAAACTTACGATTCCGTCTTGAAACTACATAACCAATAATATATTTTATCATGTCCAACTGTTAGGCCCTCAAACAATCTAATAACTCAGTATTACCAACCTATAGCCCGAAGTATCTCATATAGATTAAAAAACCCCATATAGATTATGAAAATAACATAACATAAACTGCACGCATAGTGTATTCCTGTGCAATTATTTATCTACATTGTCGGTCTTCCATGGTCTATGTTGTCCTTGCAATGCAATTGGCTGCAACGTTATTGTCAGATAATCGGTTTCGGAGAATCATTTACTGTTAGCATAAAAAACCATAGTTTCACGATATGAAATAATCAATAAAAGTAAAAGAATAGATATGAACTCACAAAAACATGAAATGCAGAGCCACTATGGTACATAATCTAATAATGGCCGAAGCTTAATCACAAGTTCTATAAAGTCTATGCAATAACCGGATAACGGCATAATTGGTACTTGATCAACATTACATCAAACTAAGAAGCTCGTTGAGCCTACTAATGACCTTTAATCGTTTTTCAATGAGGATCATCATCATAAAAGAAAAAGAATTATGCATTATTGTTTATTATTATAACCATTGAATGACATGAAAGTCTTCGTTCTTCTTAGACACTATATCCTTATTTTTGTACAAATTATGCACAATCCTCAGGTAATAAACTATTCGCAACATGTACCTTAGGGTAACCTAAGTAAATACGGTGTAGTTGTGACTTGTGACACAGAAGTCAATATACACTAATATATATGAAAAATAAAACCGTTGGTTCAGTAATTACATTTGCTTTATATAATATGCTGCAGTTATAACTAACATTTATTCCTAAAGCACGGAATATATCTAATGTATCACTTACCACCGGAGGTCTTGATAAAGAATATCCAGTCAGTTATACCAAGCTCAATCATTTTTTTCTCTCCTTTTTCAGCATGAACCATTGCTAGCACACCAAGAGATTTGCAGATCTACGTGTACTTTCCTTTACAAACTTAGCACCCATTTATCAGCTTCACCAAAAATACTCAAAACAGTCATGTTGCCAAGATCAGAACATACCATTACCACCTTTAAGTTCATTCTTTTAACATTTAATATGATTCATGATATATTTATAATACCCCGTTCACGCACGGGGTTTTTTCTTAATTTTTTAGTTACGTATTATTATTGATTATAATACAAACAAATTAACGTGTCTAAGTGGTTTTACTTGTTTTAAAATAAGATATATTGTACATAATTGTTGTCGTGCATGGATGTTAGTATTCATCATAATCCTAGTTGGGTTACATTATGTATTGATTTAGTTTTCACACATCTTCGGGCACGGACAAGGTTTAGACATGAAGCCGATTTAGTTTAGTGGTGTGGTAAATATACATTTGTAAAAATCATGGATTCTCATATATTGGTGGACATAAAGACCCCTTCCAATGAGAAATCTGAACTTCGACCTTGAAATTCAGAACCGTTGACCATAATACTCACATACCGGATTGCAGTCTCGTAAGTATGTAAATTTCAAATCAATAAAAATTAGTAAAAATATATTTTCAATAAAACTAATTAGATACTTTATGGATAGAATAATGGCATATATACACAACACATACTTTGAGAAGATGACGCAGCGACCGACTTCTTTCTAGGATTGGAGCATTTGACTCAAGACCGTCTCGAACAGGAAGATGGTCCAACCACATCATGAGTATCTGCAAATAGGAATTGGGCAGAAGAATAGGCAGCTGTATGTGAAGGCAAGTGAGCACAATTTTGGAAACCTGGAAAAATATGCACACTTATATAATGAATTAGCAGCCTTGATTGGCATCTTTTTCTCCTTTGTCTGAAAAAAAATCCCATCAGATGACAACATTATAAATAACTATCCAACGATTGGAGGAACTAAAATTCAAAGACAAAAGAGATGAACTTAGTTTAAAAATAACAAATGATATAAGTGTTGAAAATGGGTAGAAACGTTAGTTTCAAAGTCAAAGTTTATAGCTAAACACAATTAATGGATGTTAAAACTAATTTGTGGAGCATCTATTGGGTTAATTTACTCAAGTATTTGAGCTCTATTTCTAATAAAGATTAAGTATGTTCAAGAACTCAACCAATATTTAGTAACAAATGCCTAAAAATAGTTCTAATTTGTTGATACACTACTTGGTCTCATCATTGGACATGCATCATCAATAAATAATGTACACATGTGCATAAAATTATATATAAAAGGGTTCAACTTTGCATGAAGTTAAAGTAGCAAACCTTAGTGTATAGAATGCTTGCAATTACTTGTCTTAACTGGTATGAATGTATGACCAATTATATTATGCAGATCAGCAGATGGGTTTTAATTCTTAATTTTAAGAACTTTGAACTCTTTTGATTCCATTGTTTCATGTGAAAAAAGGAGTTACAATCATGATGTCATCCAAAGTTAGTTTTGAAAATTCAGGTTTAGAGACACAAGCTAAAAATACATATATTATCCATACCAACAACAACATCTATCAAGCATGTAAAAATAGCTACATATGGAGTCACGTGAATAACCAAATACAAATACCAAATGGCGACAAATTATCTTTGCCTTAGTATTCACATTATCACATGTAACAGAAAAATGTGAATCCTCCATTTTTCCACTCCATTATCTTTGCCTTAGTATTCACATGTAACAGAAAAATGTGAATCCTCCATTTTTCCACTCCATTATCTTTGCCTTAGTATTCACATGTAACAGAAAAATGTGAATCCTCCATTTTTCCACTCCATTGGGTTCTGATGGTTATAAGTTAATAGCGATTGTTCGGATATTCTACATGTACTAAAACTAAAAAAACATATTAAAAGGCCGTAATTACCTTGTCAATCGGCTTGGCTTTCTCAAGTTCTAGTTCTTCCTATTCTCTTGGCTTTCTCAAGTTCTAGTTCTTCCTATTCTTGCCTTCGCTTCTCTCTTTTGAGCCAAACCCTTGCCCCATTCCACTTTATCCTCCTATTCAGAACATTGTTAATTAAAATTTCAATACAATATAATAACCAAAGATTATGTTGTATCAAATACAGTCTAGATATTATGAATAAAACGATCTATATACATTGAAAAAATCGCCATAAAACATCAGCAAATAGTCAGCCATTTTCCTTCTTCAGCCAAGTCGAGACATCTTACGCTGCTAAGTTGTCTTTGAACGTTCGTGACCTGTCAAAATATAAGCAAAAGGCATATATGTTATTCAGGTTTAAATTAATATAAGAAAGTCATGTTGTTGGAATATTATTATACTTCAAACAGCATAATCGGATTGGCATGTTAGACTAAAATTAAAACATCAATGAAATATAGGATTTAATCATTTATTTTGAATAAATGCTAAATCAGAAATGGGTAGTGGACATCTAAACAATAACTGTATACATATTTCTAAATTGTAAATTTTGTGTCCGAATCATTTTCGTATTCAACATGTAAACAATTACTGTATAACACATTTTCATCTAGTAAAGGTTAATTATAGAGCCTTAATAAGATCATCCACAACCACAAATATATCTCACTTCATTATAAATTATTGAACCAATAGATTTATCTTAGTTAAGCTTGTACGGACTTTAATTGAAGGATAAACCATTGGTGTAACTGGAGATGCTCGTATGATATTAGAATGGTGGTAAAAGATAAACAAAATCCATGCATCGCACGGGCCAAGATGCCTAATATAAAGAAAATATATTATATGAGCTTGATGTGTTCTCTTAGTTGCCTACATTTTTAATAGTATTCAAAATCAAGCAGATGGTACCTTAGTATTGAACCAGAAAAATAGTTTCCAATCACATATCAATATCTCACTCAAAATCTCGTCGACGAACTACGGCCACCCACCTAATATCCAATTCAACCGTATATTATTCACCATTAACCGTTACACCATATGCACCATTATCACCCACATAAAAGCCAACATTACGACAAATCGGATAATATTCACGACCATCACCCAAGGACCGACATCTCGATCCACAGCACATCAGCAACTACTGGTAAAAAAATACAAACAGAAAGCTATTGTAGATCTACCCCACCTTTATTAAGTTTTCTTTTTTCAGATTTTTGACACATATAATTTTACACCCACTTTTCATATAAAACGAACTTATAATTTGTTTTTGTCAAATTAGGAAAATTTTAAGTTTATTTAATTTAAAATCTTATAAATAAATATAATAAATAAAAATATATTACCAAATAAGGTATGGTTTGATTTTTTTAAAATGAAAAATTCCCACTAGAGGTTATGTTTTATTATATAAAAGATTTTAGAATGACAAAAAAATGTTGAGGACTCATATGAACTTTTGTAATTAAACATTTTTAACTTATTTCCCAAGTCGCCCTTAATCTATCTATTAAAACTAATAAAACACAGTTTTTATTCAACCATCTAATTAATTTTTTCTTAATATAACTAAGCATCTCATGTTGACACGTGTCTTCACTAAACTTTTGAATTCTCATTTGAATATAGGTACTATAAACTGCACATTATGATCAAACGTATTATGGTCAACGATTTGAGAAAACACTGCTAGACATGTAACAATAAGCATTTAAAAATCTCCTTTTTTTCCAAACTTAGTCAATTTTGAAAAAGCACATCTACTAATTACATATGTTGAAGCTTGTGAAGTAAGCCAAATTCATCAAAGATTTTTGAAAACTATGCGATTAAAACATTCCAAACATAATAAAGTTTCATAAATTATATAGATTATAGGAAGAACTCAGACCACTACAACTATCTCTAGCAATCTTCGATCTATGGGGTAATTTTTTCGTAACTTCTTTTATCTTCTTTTTCTCAATAATCTACATATCTATTTTGTATTAAAATTAATGCTGAATCAATGTTATTTTTTTTTTATTGCGACATAGTTATTCAGAGTTAGTAAACTTTTAGGTTGCAAGGATAAGTAAAATCGAATGAAAATGTACGAATTGTTATTTTTCAATATTAGATATCGAGATCCACTAATAACAGTTTCATTTCCAAACAGAATTCTAAGAATGCTTTCAACTTCCTATTATTGAAAAGATTCCCACGTTATAAATATGTCAAACCTAGGATTTTCTTTTAACCATATCTGTTTATGCGTTTATGTTTGATTCGTGAAGAAATTACCAGTTGGATGTGCAATGAGTTGATGATGGATTTTGTGTACACCATGTGTCCAATGAAATGAGTGAGATGCTAAGTTCGTTGTAAAATGCATCTTTTATTGTATTTAAGTTGTTATGTTCATTTAATATTATGATATGAAGCAGAATTATGAAGCAAAACACAATGTCGCTAGCGAGTAAATTGTTGTATCATGTTTTGTCCTTTTTGCTTGACGAATGCAACTCAATATCACAAACTGGTACCAGCTTTGATCCCCTATTTGTCCCCATTTTAAGAAATATATATATAAATTGCTCAAGGACTGCAAGACAACCCACAAAAACTTATGTACATTTAACCGTTGGCTTGCATTATGATGTTATTAGTAGTTATACACATAATGATCCGGTTTATTTTTCTACTATTTTATATTTGATTACAAAGAGAAGCACGGGAGATGTTGAATGTTTTTATTTGGGACACATGAGTTAAAAATAAGCTTTTTCAAACTTACATATGAAACTAATTGCTTTCTGATTGAATTACTTATACAATTAAGGGCAGCAAACTAGAACTGAAAATAGTATTGATGGCCTATATGCGATTTTATTTTGCACACTCATGATTCGTTTAGTCCCGCATATTGGTGCAAATGAGCCAAGATCAGTTTTGTACCTTGAATGGATTCATCATGCACCTGACTTTGTTAGTTTAATACTCTAATCTATAAATGTTTGGGTAGCTTAACGAGATATTCATGAAGGATTGAGAAAGATCCAAGCTCTATTTCTATTTTCAGGCTTTTGAGATATTGTGCTTAATAATTCATGATGTATGTTTTTAATCAATGTATATGTAGTTTCTTTCCTTTATCTATAGTTTAACGTCAGATTTCTTTGTAATGTTTAACTTCTCTCATGTAAACTTTAATGTTTCCATCTTGGAAGTCTAATTAATATAAGTTATCATTGTATGTTTTCAAAATAAACAAAGTAGATATTGAACCTTGATTGGGTTAGCATGTACTTATTTGATAGCAGAGTTCTAGCTAATTTCGAGCAACCTAGATATGTTGAGCAAGAACTATTGCAATACTGTCATTTATATTATGGTCCATAATTTTATGATATTTATTTGATTCAATGATTCGGATAAAGTTGCATATACACCAAATAACTTCTTTTTTCTTCATGTTTTAGGTGATTGGTTTGATCAAGAGACAATAACATTTTGAGAGTATGGCTACCGTTGTATATTTATTTATTTTCTTCTTTGAGTGTGTGTTGGTATAGTTAGGTGGCAACTGGCAAGTACTATTTATATCCTATTATTTGGCAAGAGTGGTGTATTAGTATGTGTATCCTTTGTAGTGCAAGCTTCAAAAAAACAAATTGTAGCAGAATAAGATGAGGCCTTGCACGAAAGATGAATCACTTTTCATATTGTGCTTGAGTAGAAGATGTGTATAACTCACTTTTAATTAATATTCGTTGCCAATAGATTATTTAATATTCATTTACCTTATAAAAGGATAGCACTTGAATGGTTCAAAAGTACTATGTGCATAAAAATCTTGTACAAAGATATATATGCAATTATTCATTTTGGGAGGGATAAATATGCATTTTTGCCAAATTAATTTTAATTATCAAGTTATATTTTATCTTTGACTTTGCAGGATAACTTTTGCAATTGTATTTGTATTGTTAATATATAATATTATTTATTATTTAGGTTTTTTAGAATTTATGTTCACAATATTATAAGAATAAATATTTATGGTTCACATTATAATATTTATTTAAATGAAGATAAACCACATTGTACAGACCGCAAAGTATGAAAATATAACTACGTCTAACACAAACCAATATTATAGCCTTTCGTTGGACTGTACAAACATTATCAACTTGAACCACCTATTGAAAACTTTCAGTCTCAACCCTTAACCCTTTGGCGGACAAACAACTCCAATGCAACAAAGGCGAAAACCTCAAGAATACGACAAACATGGTCTATAACGAAGTGGTAAAAAGTTTGTTATCATAGGTACCAAACTTATCAAACTCATTATTTACTAAAGTGTTGGTTGAATTATCTTAAGTACAACAATAAAATGATCATTTAGAGATGATAAAATCCTTCGTTGATGATAAATACATAATGTTCTATTATTGTAGAAGCTGATCATGTTGGAGTTGAGATGAAGAACTTGGTATCATCTTTCTACAACAATAGATTGTTTTAAAATACTTACGAGTGAGGTTTTGTACCTTGGATAGTAATCAATGGTTTGTTCATAGTACTTTTAAATCAATCAATTGATTTTCTGTTATTAATTTGAGGAAAAAATGTACCCCTTAAACATTATTAAGTTTATATCATATTGTATAATCAGGGTACCCTTTAAATTTATGCAAGGTGATTTGCACACGTTATTCTTATTTGCACCTATCAAAATACAAGTAGTCAAAACAAGATATAAATAAAGTATCGTTGTTTATTGCATAAAATGATCTGCATCGATTAAAGAAAATTCTTTGCACATGAATTTCCTAAATTTATACATTGAAAATTTTGATTTTCTAACTTCATAAAATGATTTTTAATGATGTTGATAAACCAAATTGTATGAGCCGTTAAATGGTGTATTTCTCTTCGGGATAATGTATATGGAGGTCACCCAAGTTTCAAATTTTAACATATAGGCCACCTCTTTATTGAAATTAGTTTATAGGCCACTCAAATATATGTTTGTTTTCGTTTACATCAATTTCAGGAAATTTTTTGCCCGCAAACTATAAAATACAAATAGGAACCAACCTCTAACTTATCCAAGCAATATGAATGAAAAGTTGGATGTGAAATACCGATTATACACTTAATTTAAGTGTGAAATTATATTATTAAAAGTACGTTAGAAGGGCCAAACTGAAATTTCCCGATTTTTTTTTAATCGTATTAATTTAATATATTAGTGTTAGGTTCTTTTATGCCGGTTGATAATTATTCGGATAAATTAGACCAGAATCGGTGTAAACGAAGATAAATACATAGTTTGGTGGCCTATAAGTTATTTTTAAAAAATGAGTGGCCTATATAAGAAAAAATTAGATGTTGGGTGGCCTTGCGTTATATTATCCCATTTCGCTAATTAAATACACTTTTTGGCCAGCCCTTATTTGAATTTTTCTAAACATAATTTGAAGCCTGCTGATGACACATGGCTTGGGAGAGTAAAAAAAATGCCCCATTTTAAAAAAAAATAAAAAGTCAAATAACACTTCATATTCAATAGTTTTGAGAAGGAAATCTTTTTCTTTACAGTTTCTACTTCAATATCTTTCGAACGCAACATCTCTCCCGAAAAATAAAATCTCCCCCATTTCATATCTCCCCCAAAATTATAAAAGATATGCCCCCATTTCATATCTCCCCCAAATAAAAAATAAAAAATATAGCATCGTCATTTGGGCTAACCTTTCACATAGACAGAATGTACATTTCTTTTAGTTTGATTGTCGATTGTTCAAGTTTATATATGACAACTGATGTGCTTTTTTGGGTTGAAGTTAATTTAATGTATGTTACTATTAACTGACGACGATGCGTTACTATGAAAATGTTACCATCTAACTCAATGTTCGGAACGAAATTCTCCATAAATCAGCTGCGTATACATTTAGCCATTTAGTTCCAACAACAACAGAAAATCTAGACATAAAATGATATTTCACCATTACATGTATATATTATAAAGATGTCGTTAAAGGAGTTTGTGCATCCTTCTACCCAAGTCGAAGATGTAGACTAGAATGAGACAGCAAAAATCAAACATGTTGATTCACACGAATACCAGGAACGATTCTTCCAATAAACCTTGATTCAATCGAATACCGATTATTAGGGTAATTCTTAGCAAACTGCCAAAAATAAACTTTTCGTAGTTGTTGTAACTGATTATTTAGGATTAAAGAGGATTTATTAAATACACTTACAAAATCAAAATGGGCCCTAAAAAACAAACAGGCTGAAAACTGTCATATAAACAAAAGTTCAATAAACTGAGAAAAAATATGAAAGTGCGAATAACTCATAAAAGAGACTGTTTTCGGGCCCGAAAGTGAACGGGCAAAATCTGTGTACAAAAAGATGTTACAACCAAAACTATAAGTAAACAATTCGTAATTACATACATATTTATGAATGCCAAAATTATGTCTAACTAATACCTATCTCATTGCATACGTATTTGGCTTCACGTCGAGTGTTTGGCTTCACGTCGAACACAAATTGTCTTAATAAACAAACAAGTATAAATGTCAACAATATTCTTCAGTTTATCCAAGTGATCATACATTAACAATAAGTTGCATTATAAAGATACTACAACTAAATCTAGGAATACCTAAGTTGCTTAAAACCATCACTATGTTAGAAGATCACAAATATATGTGTGTGATTGCATAGTTTCTTTTCCTTTTCTTTGATTAGTATCACATTTCATTCTTACTACCCCATTTTTTAAACATCTATAAAAACAAATGAAGACCCGTTAATGAAAAGTTGCATTGACGTCAGTATGATCAACGAAAGCCATTTTAGCAAACGAGTGCTTATCGCAAGGATGAAAATATCACCTTCTAATAAATGTTTTCCGTTAAAAATTATAAGGAAGCGGTTTAGGTGTCCGTCTCTTTCACTATGACAACCAACAAAAGTCATGGACAATCTCTCAGGCAAGTTGGTTTGTATTTGTCACGACCTGTTTTTATACATGGCCAACTATGTAGCTTTCTCGTGTTAGGAGCAAAAAAGTATTGAAGATAGTTATTTTGATGAAGACGAAAATTTCACTAATACCACCACCAATATGGTCTACAAAGAAGGGCTACACAATTTATAATAACATCTCGTGTACCGTATCTAGCATTAGTAGAAAGAAATGATTGAAGATGTTTATTTTCTTTTTTGGATAATTTGACCATTGTGTTTCATATAATGTATGTTTGATTATTATCAATTGTATACTACTTCGTTTGTTTATCGGATGCATTCTTCTAACATATAATATAACTTCATATCGCAATGTCATTTACTATCTTTTTCGACGTTACTTAAAAATACCCGTGAATTTCACGGGTCTTTTAGCTAGTTTTAAAATAAAGCGAAGTAAAATTTGAGAGTTCAAATGAATATACAACATCACGAAATTTTAGCATGTCATACTTTTGCTATCGAGATCAAACATCAAATCGACAACATTTGAATATAAAAACTCATATACTTGATCTGACCAAACTTTCAAATTTTGAAAATTTAACAAAAAAAAAAAATGAGAATAGAAATTGGTTACTACGTGAGTAAGCTTCTTTTGAAAATTTCCAAAGAAAAGTTGCTCAATCAAAATGGCGAATGCGATGCAACAACATCATGTTAATCTCAATTTAAGTGAATTATATACATTGTATAAAAGCAAGCCAAGTTTCTTTTCATTACCTATGTGGGATTAAAAGCTCAAAACATAACTTGAGTAAAGAAGTTGGTTAATAAGCAAATACACCATCATATTTTAGTCATTTGACAATTTAAAAATATTTTATAACATGAACAAGATCATTCCCTATTCTAACCATAAACAACACTATCAAGTTCTTGCATAATGTTATCTCAATTAACAAATTGATCAAGATGACCAACACTAAAGACAATTTACCAATTTTTGAACATACCTTGCAAGTTGACTAGCATCCCATTGTATCATCTTTTTAACCCATAATTCAATCCCAACAACACCAACATCGCTATTTTTAATCACATACTTAACAACAATCCCAACAATTTTCAATAAGCCTCGTTTGCGGACCCATTAATGCGGTGCGAGACTACGGTCTTAATAAACTATGGACTCATTCACTTTCAAGATTCTTTTTATGTCATTATCGGATAAAAATCTAGTCACTTTGGTGATTTCATAAGGTGTTAGGCTTCCAAAAATCATACAGTACCTCTTTCTGCGGTTTTGTGATATATATAAAAAACTTGACTAAAAATACACGGTTGGTCCTAAACTTGGCAAACTTGGCGTTGGGACAAACACTGTCCTTTTCATCGCCGAGGGTCCCTATTTCAAGTTTTATACTCGTTACAGGTCCTTTGACAAAGTCAATGTCTGATTTTGTTTTGTAGTCGAGGGTATTTTAGTCCATACACATTTATACTTTGATAACACATTTATATTTTAGCCCTTCATCTTTCATCTTCGTCATCATCTCCCCAAATCATCATCTCCCCAACATTAATCATTCATCTTTCATCCTGGTAAACTAGGCATAACCAACCAAAAGTAAAGAGGTCCAAGAACACCTAACAGTATGGCTTGCACTAGTTCTTTTACGAGCTCAAGTAGGTGAGATGAGAAAACACTATTATATCAACACATCTTATCCTACAAGTTTTTGCCTTCTCAAAAGCTCGACCGTGAAGCTATTTAGTGATTTTCCTTTTGGTTTCTGCAAGCTGCTTCTCTAAATCGGAGACCTATTTCCATCAACAATCAATACAAAATGACATCAGTATTTAAACTTTACACTATCATTTTATTGAAATAATAAACAATTATCGCATTTTAAACCAAGCATATTGACACATGACCCTTAGACCCATTAAGCATTAGACAACATGGACCTACGTGTTCATCATCCTCCTGCCTTTTAGCATACTGCTCACACTGTAACACGGAATGGTGAGTTATATTTTCAAACCTGCCAACCAATTATAAAAAAGAGCAAATGCAAGTGGCAAAATAGCAACTCTTACTTCATGAATAGTTGAATATTTTGATCACATATTTGGTCAATATCTATTGAGTTATCATCGCCGGCCATTTCTTGACTAAAACCCTGAAATTAATGTCATGGTAGCATCAATACGACAATACCTATTACAGCTTATACAAATGTCAAGTAAAAGAAAGCAGGCAAAATTCACGGACCGGGGTTTCAAATCCAGGCGGAACATGTTTGTCATTGTTGTAAACGGTTCTGCCATGGCTCCCCATCTGTGAACCACCCAAACCGGGCCTTGGGCTAGCAGCATGACCGGAAACACTTTGAACGAACGGGTCACCTTCCATTTGAAGTGGCGTATCAGATGTCTTCTGCATCTTGCGCTGAAAAGTTGGATCCATTTGATGCCCAATTTTGTGACAGTTCTCTCTCCTGAGTTTTTTACACAATTAGTTACTTATATTGTAAAGTATAATTCAATGAGTTTTTGTTGGAATTATATACTATGACAATCATATATAAAAACACATAAACATCAAAGCAAGTGCGGAAGCGTATAGGAATAGTTAATTAACTAAAGAATAAAGTATGCGTACCTTTCTTGATTCTAGCCGAACAAGAATCAAATCCACAAACTAGTAATTAGGATGAACTCTAATTAGGGTTTATAGGATTATAAGAATTACCCCTTACCGTTTTGTAATTCAATCCAAGATACAATCAATAGTGTGATTGTACCACGTTCTTGTACACACGTACTATAACAAATTAAAGTAATGTTAGTTTTAATTAAACAAAATAACTTTGTTTCGGAAAAGAAGTGGATCGACACCCTAAAGTGGTTGTATGATCGGAATATGCAAAAAAACACACACAAACTATTTAGGTTTTAGTATGAAGTACAAGAGATAAATTACAAAACCCTTGGTTGTATTTATACCCAAGTAACTTGGTGAACAAGTTGGCTATGGATTGGGTTATGGAAACCCTTGGACGATCGGTTAGGACTCCCAAAGGGATTTTAGAACCTTCTCGATCTCTAATTTCATCTTTAGTCCTTCCCAATTATATTTAACGACCGTTAGTCCATTACAACTAATTACTTAACGTCAGTTATGTTATTAGTTTAATTAATAAATAAATATATGTACATTTAATTATGCTTTAATTCTATCGCAAAGTGTGCAATCCGTGGTCTCGAGTTCGATCCTAACACACATCTATTAATTTATTGTCCATTAAACCAACAGCTCCCACTTGGACATATCTTAATAGAGTGATCACATCGGTTAGCGTCTAGCAACACTTCGATGCCTCTAGTACAACTCGAGTAAGGCTCCTTGAAAACCTTTTAATGATTTCTCATTATTATTATCCTTTTGTTTCTAATACCATGTTAAATAAAGATATGGAATTAAGTCATTCTTTATTCAACCATTCTGTTTCTCATTATTAGTGATTGAACAAGATTACCAAATCTTCGAACATATTAGGAGATATTGGGTGTGGCCACCTGGCTTGTCTCTTGTCACCCTCAGAGGCCCAGGTATTAAACTCCAAATAAATTTGAAGGACAAATTCTATTGACTACAAGAATAACCCACGAACTTGCAACACTGAGGAAACAACCCTTATGACCAGTTACGTATGGCATTAAGTTGTTCCCAGAAGTGCACTACATTCATGACACTTATCGGTATCTCAAATCTGAGGGATAACTATTCATGATTTACTTAATAACAATATCCATAAAGCAAAATCATGTAGTTGGGATAAGTCATATTCATTCATTGAATATCATTACGAAATTGGTATGCATTCTCATCAATATACTTTCAAGTATATTCAATATCTCTCGATTTTTCTTAGTTTAATGATACTCCATATCATTATTGACATGAGACGATTTAGAATAAATAAATTATTCCGGATTAAAAATGCAAATATAGGATACAATATATTATAAAATAAAACATACCATATTTGATTTATTATAACAATTGTTTAACATCCCTTATCCAAATACTAAATAGATCAATGCATGAAAATTTCAGTTGATGAATTATGCCTCAAGTAATGAACAATCTCTTGTGACAAGCATAAATCAACCAACTTGATCTGTAATTTTGAGAATACTTATTTCAATTCAATTAATGAAGTCCTTGTATGCGTGTGCATTCAACACATAATAATTCATAAAGTGTATGACATCCTCATCACATTTATAACAATTTAAACTTTCAAACATTTTAAAGTTTAAAGTATTCTTATTCTTTTAACGTATAATGCAACTGCGCTCTTAGTAGCATAACTAGTTCACATGGCCATTAACAAGGATGAAATCCTACCGTGACTAGTATTGAGTGTCATCCCAATTAAACAAGTATCATTGTATACAAACAACAATATGCTCATTAAAACTCCATAAACTTTAATATCTTATTGTGTAATGTTTGATGTCTTTCAAACTTTCAAGTTTGAAGCTGATGACAATTTGCACAACAATTGACATATTGTTCATCCATAGAATCTAGGAGCAATTCCAGGCTGAGGATGTAATTCTATTAGAATATTTATTACACAAGTTATCTAATAACTTTTAGTTAGATATCAATGTTGTCAAATCACTTCTTATTCAAGAATGATACAACAATTTTAATACACAACATGATGTACATGATGAATCTACTAGTCAAACTTAGATTTCATTCATGTTCTATCTTGTCCAAAAAATATTTATCCATTTCCCAAATAATCTATCATGTTTCATTAGAATCAATTATTTTACTGCACATGTTTATTAATAATAAACATATATTCCAAGGTTATATGTTTTAATTAAAATCTTACAAGTGAAGTTTCATTCCATCTAAGGACTTAATTTAGCTTACAGGGAATGTTACTTCCTATATGTTATACAACATATAAGATTTAAAAAACTTAACATAATACCACTAGCTTTGGGAATACTTAAAATTTATCTTATTTTAATTATAAATCAAAACTAGGATTTAAGAATAAGAATAATTTCATAGATGCATGCATTTATCCATTCATGAATTATTGCACTTCGTACACTACCAAAGATTATATGAATTCAAAAAACCTTTCGATTATTTACCATCCTCGCTCAAGTAATTTCAAGAATTTAGAAGAGTTTTGATATTCCATTGTAATATTCATATTAATGAAAACAAGTATGACAATTACCATCTTTATGTATTTAATGTGTCTAGGAAAGAATATTCAATCATAATTAATTGCTTAAGTATGATTAATAATCTTGTCATAAGACATGCATTTAAATATGTATGTACAATATTGTCCATATGATTTTTACATAGAAATTCAAACCACTAGGATTTTTCATCTCTTTGAAGAAACTCATTTCCATTCTAGTCTAACTAATAAATCAAATTTCCAAAATTGATTATCTTTATGGACAACATCTTTAACATTCATAGTATGAGTTATTTACCCAATTCAATATTTGGTAATCCATCATAATGATTATCAGGTTTACTATAATCCTGTAACTTATATTTCTCAGCATATAAGTCAAATATCTGAGATATCCTTGCATATCTATGAATGAAAATTTCATCATCATGAGGTCTATCATTTACATATCTAACCTCATTATGATATTTACTAGTGTGTTTTAGAAGATTATATATCTTGTAATTTTATGTTTCAAGATAAAAAAAAAACTCCCACTTGCCTTTTGTAATATATATAGACTATCTATATCTTACTTGATTAAAGCAAAACTACATTGTTCTCTTTTGGGACATTACAAATACACATTGATAATTCCTGAATTAAGTTTGTTAATAACCTATTCATAAGTAGTTTAACAAATTCAGAATCTTCAATTTAAAACTTAATGTGATTCATCACATTCCATAATAAAATGGTGTTTTAACAATCTTCTAGGTTCGAGTCATATTGAGTATATTCAATTCATACTCAATTTTCTAACCTTGTTACTTTTAAGAAAGAAGTTATGATTATCTTGAATCAAACAAAACAAATAGAGTTTGATTCTCCTAGCTTCGAACATACCATCAACTTGTGCTATTCATTAGAATTAATATTGTAAGACAATCTAATAATATATAAGATAAACATATTCCTTTTGGCTTACCTATTTACCAACTAAGTCAACTAATGGTATAATAAACTTTTCAAGTCAATTTCATGCTTTATAACATAAGTACTTTTTGACCAAGTCACTTCATATCTATGTCTTATCAAGAAACATAAACTGTTATAATCCCATTATACGTTATAAATCATTGATCACCTCAATGACTTCTTGTATATGTCTTAATTAAAAAAAAACATAACAAGTTAGCGTTCTTTACTTTTTATAAGTCTTAAAGACTTTATGTTTATGTCTTTACCATGAATCATAAACATGTTTAACTAAATTATGAACACAACTCTGGTTTTCAATAGCCAATTTCAAGAGTTAATTTATTTACATTCCACTTGACCAATGTAGGACTACATTGTTTATTCATTTATATTTATGTCATTTCCAAAATATTCATAAATATACAAATTTAAAAAGTAGTATTAGATTACTTCATTTTACTTTGTGTCATCTCCTAGTAATACACATAAATATTTAATTTGAAGTAGTCTTATATCTATCATCTTGACACATATTCTAAATACTTGTCTAATTAAGCTGCAAATATGTCCATGCAAGTCGACTTCACATAGAGATTTACTTTGTTGTTGCAATCTCGCCAAGTTCTCACATGGCGTAAATTGCAACACCAAGTGTTTCTTGAATTAGATATGTACAAGTTATATTAGAACGTTAGTCTCTTACCTTGCAATCAAGAGAATCCATTAAATCATATACCTATATGTTGTACCTTGCACACAATATAGATTTCTCCCACTTGTGCATGGAACAACATCATGTAGCGGATAAACAACCACGACATATGTTTGTTTATGTGACTAATATGATTGTGTCATTGATATTAGCATAACTAGTAGATGTAGAACCACTTCATTGTCTAATAAGGAAGCGTACATGACTATCCTTGAAAACATAAGTGTCTACAAGTGGAAAGTAATTATCTTAAGACATTCTAGAGATAATATGGGTTACTACCAAGATGATAAAGCTTGTAACTCCTTTGAATTAGAGATCATTACATTAATTCCTTATTACATTAATAAGAACACAACACTCCATTTGGATTTGACAACATTGAAAGTGTTTCATTAACCATGAAGAAAAATAGTGTTCTATTTACTTCTACACCTTTGAAAAAGTCCATACATAACAATTACTTATGTACTTAAAAGAATGTATTCTACTATGTAGATGATGAAGTTATCCATTATTGCTATTAACTTGAAAAATTGGGCATGCAATTTCTTTCTTAATAGTTCTACTATTCCAACAATTGTAAGTAGTACTTTTAAATGGTCAAAACAAAACAACTAGATAAAATATACTAGTTAGTCTTTTACCAATTATCTGATAATTAGTCTAGCTTCTAATTTAATAACTTCAGACATATGCAATTTTCTTAACTATTAAAATATGCTACGAGTTATGTATTTAGAATTTAGACAATTCTAATTGTCCTATCATACCTTTCTTCATTCATGAAAGGGAATAGGATTGAATCTCACTCTTTCATGGAAGAGGACTAGGTTTATTCTTTTAGTAAGGTTGACTCTACCAAAACCCCTACGGTGTAGATCAATTTACCAATACGAGGAATAACCCGTTTACGGTTTAATGTTGCATTAATACATTTAAAGAATTAGCAAAATTCAATTTTAGTATTTTCGATAATTAAACTTTTCAAGAAAATAAAATAAGTAATATTCATATAACCATAGAATTTTCTCGAAAGCTAAGATCCAATTTATCATAGTTCCATTACATCGGTTGATCACTAGTAGCGAAAGCATAATAGGGTATCTGTCGAACAATAATTGGCAAACAATTTCCAATTCCTAGATCATTATGGGATTTATATTTTCCAAAGCTATTGCAAATATAAACATGTTTCATCCCATCTTATGCCATGAGTCCAGTTCTCACTTCTTACTCAGTAAGTGTCTAACTTAAAGAGCTGCAAATATGTCCATGTAAGGTCTGACTTTACATAGAGATTTACCTCTCCATGACAATCTAGCCAAGTCTTGTCATGCGTAAATTGCAACTTCAAGTGTTCCTTTTAATTAGATGGCATATAACTTAATTTAAAAGGGTACTTGTTTTGATTTTATGTGGTCAAATCAAATATGTAGAAAGATGTCATGCATTCATCTTGTAGCATAAATTTAATAAAAAACTTTTATTACCAATTCATAAAGATCAATTCATCAAAGTTTTGATTGAGGTATTGGGTTCACCAATCAAGGAATTTAGTGTTAATTATTGTCCATTATACCGTACTTTTGCATAAGTGTAAACGCTTAGTGTTTGGGGTAATTACCACCGAAGTGGCGCATGGAATTAAAACTAATTAAGCCCTTAAGATGAGCTTGTACTTTTATGGCTTACTAAGTAGCTCCATTGAACTTACTGACGGAGGACGGTAAGCATAAAGCATAACGAACATCCATTAGGTGTATTTTGTCGCACTTCTTAAATAACCCCTTTATAGTTCATTCAATGGGTGAGCGTTCGGTCATTGTACCAAAGTCACCAATCAATTAAACTATTGAAAACTTAACTCTTCCAAAACAAATCAAATTTCACCATTGTTTAGTCCGTATTATTTTTCTATTCAAAATTACCCTTTGCTTAAAAGCATGCACATAATAAACAAATAAGTAATACCAATAAAAATAAACTACTAAAAACAATAAGCACATAATAAACAATTTATACGTGTAAACAAGTAGCCACATGCAACTTATTGATAAAACCCTATTAACAATCAATATCTAGGTTAAATTAGTATATATTAATTAGGGCTTTCACTCTCTCAATTGAAAGTGAGCCACATACATCGACGAATCGATTTCGTAAACCCATAATTAATGATATACCAAATTGCACATAATTGATTCATTAATGTATATAATTGGAGTTTTCCCCAATTCAAGATTTATCATAAATATACATGTGTATAAAACTTAACAATTAATTTAGCATAACCAATCTTAACAATTAAATATTCAAAGCAACTTATCCATGACTAACATGCATGTATCATCATGGATATAACATAACTAATTATACAAATAGTCACAAGATCGCATACAATTCCATGTCACATAACACTTTATTCATGAATTTATCCCGTAACAAATATATTAAATCTAGGTTTGATATAGACATAACAATTAATATAAACCCTAAAAAAAAATTTAAGGAAATCGACTAAAAAATTTTAGGGTTTCCACCCAAAATTAATTTTAGATCCATAAAGATTTTTAAAACCAAATTAGGGCAAAAGCCTAACCTAAAATTAGGGTTTATATAATCATAACCAAAACCCTAGAATAATCATATCAAACAACATACAATATTTGTTTTTTACATGTTTAGTAATTAATTACTCATTAAAACCAATGACTCGTGATGCCCTTGTTGGAATTATATAACATGACTAATCATAAATATAAACAATAAACATCAAAGTAAGTCTTGCGGGCGTATAGGAACATATAATGAATAATTAATTAACTAAAGAATAAAGTATGCGTACCTTACTTGATTCTAGCTGAACAAGAATCAAATCCACAAACTAGCAATTAGGATGAACCTAATTAGATTTATAGGATTATGTGAATTACCCCTTATCGTTTTGTAATTCAATCCAAGATAATAACAAAAGTATGTTATTACTATGTTTTTGTACAGCATTACTAAACGAATTAAAGTAATGCTAGTTTTTATCAAACAAATAACTTTTGTGGAAAGAGTGGATCGACAACTATAAAGGTGTTATGCCGGTTTTGGACAAGAAAACACACACAAAACAATTTTAGGGTTTAGCTTATAATCAAGAATAGAAAAATAAAACCCCAAGCCTTGTTTATATACTCAAGCAAACTTGGTGAACAAGTTGGTTTTTCTTTCCTTGTTTTGTCCTAGGCGATCGGTTTGGTATCCCTAAAGGGATTTCGGAACCTTCTCAACTTTTGCAATTTAATCCTTTTCCATAAACATTTAACGACCGTTAGTCCATTACATTAATTACTTAACGTCCGTTAGTTATTTCATTTAATAAATAAATAAATATAACATTTATATTTAATTATTAACTTTAAATTCTCATACGTAAAGTGTGCAATCATAGTCTCGGTTCGATCTAACACCGTCTATTAATTTATTGTCCATAAAACCAACGGCTCCCACTTGGATATATCTTAATAGAGTGATCACATCGGTTAGCGTCTAGCAACACTTCGATGCCTCTAGTACAACAAACTAAGGCTCACAGGAAAAACTTTTAATGATTTCTCATTATTATTATCCTTTTGTTTCTAATACCATGTTAAATAAAGATATGGAATTAAGTAATTATTTATTCAACCATTACTTGTTTCGTTATTAGTGTTGAAACAAGTTACCAAATCTTGAACATATTGGGGAGAACTTTGGGCATGCCATACAAACATCTTGTCAACCCTCTGAGGAAGGCCAATGATATTAAACTCAATAAATTTGAAGGAACAAATTCTATCTTGACTACGAGAATAACCCACGAACTTTGCAACACTTGAGGAAACAACCCTTATGACTACCCGATTCGTATATATCGTTAAGTTGTTCCACAGAAGTGCACTACATTCATGACACTTATCGGTATCTCAAGTGCGGGGATAACTATTCCAATTTACTTATAACAATATCCTTAAAGTAAATTATGTAGTTGGGAATAAGTCTATATTCAATTCATTGAATATCATCTTAAATTGGTATGCATTCTCATCAATATACTTTCAAGTATATTCTACCATATCTCTCAGATTTGTCTTAGTTTAATGATACTCCAATATCATTAATCGACAGCGGATGATTTAGAATAAATAATTTATTCACGGATTAAACATGCAAATATAGGATACAATATATTATAAAATCAAACATACCAAGTATTTGATTTATTATAACAATTGTTTAACATCCCTTATCCAAATACCAAATAGATCAATGCATGAAAATTCCGGTTGATGAATTATGCCTCAAGTAATGACAATCATACTTGTTGACAATACATAAATCAACCAACGATCTCGTAATTTTGAGAATACTTATTCAGAATTCAATTAATGAATCCTTGTATGTGTGCATTCAACAATCCATAGTAATTCATAAAGTGTGTGACATCCTATCACAATTTATGACAATTATAACTTTCAAACATTTTAAAGTTTAAAGTATCCTTATTCTTTTAATGTGTAATGCAACACAGCTTTTGTAGCACAACTAGTTCACATGGCCATTAACAAGGATGGAATCCTACCATAACTAGTATTGAGTGTGTCTCAATTAAACCCGGCATCATTGTATACAAACAACAATATGCTCATTAAAACTCCGTAAACTTTAATATCTTATTTGTGTAATGTTTGAGTAACCAACAAGTTTAAAAGTCGATGACAATCACACAACAATTGACATATTGTTCATCCATAGAATCTAGGAGCAATTCCAGGTTTTGAGGATGTAATTCTATTAAAATATTCATTACACAAGTTATCTAATAACTTTTAGTTAGATATCAATGTTGTCAAATCACTTCTTATTCAAGAATGATACAACAATTTTAATACATAACATGATGTACATGATGAATCTACATGTCAAACTTAGACTTCATTCACGTTCTATCTTGTCAAAAGATATTTATCAATTTCCAAAATGATATATCATGTTTTATTAAATCATTTATTTTTCTTGCACATGTTTATTAATAATAAACATATTCAGGTTGTATGTTTTAATTCTTAAATCTTACAAATGAAGTTTCATTCCAATCTAAGACTTAACATTTTAACTTACAAGAATATTACTTCCTATATGTTATACAACATATAAGATTTAAAACCTTAATATAATACTCCCACTAGCTTCAGGGAATACTTAAAATTTATCTTATTTCAATTATATTCAGAAACTAAGATTTAATAATTAAACATAAGAATAATTTCATAGATGCATGCATTAATCAATTCATGAATTATTGCACTTTGTACACTTTCAAAGATTATATGAACTCAAAACCTTTCAATTACTTACGTCCTCGCTCAAAGTAATTTCTCAAGAAAAGAGTTTTGATATTCCATTGTCATATTTCATATTAATGAAACAAGTTATGACAATTATCATCTTTATATATTTAATGTGTCTTAGGAAAGAATATTCAATCATAATTAATTGCTTAATAATTCTTGTCATAAACATGCATTAAATATGTACAATATTGTCCATATGATTTCTACATAGAAATTCAAACCACTAGGGTTTTTCATCTCTTTGAAGAAACTCATTTCTATTCTCTAGTCTAAATATTAAGATAAACCAATTTCCAATTGATTATCTTTATGGACAGCATCTTTAACATTCATAGTATGAGTAATTTACCCAATTCAATATTTGGTAATCCATCATAATGATTATCTGGTTTACTATAATCCACATAACTCATATTTCTCAACATATAAGTCAAATATCGAGATATATACCTTGAATCTATGAATGAAAATTCCATCATCTTGAGGTCTATCATTTTCATGTCTAACCTCATCATGATATTTACTAGTGTGTTTTTGAAGATTATGTATCTTGTAATTTTATCTTTCAAGATAAAAAACTCCCACTTGCCTTTTGTAATATATAGACTATCTATATATACTTAGCGATTAGAAACAAAAACTACATTGTTCTCTTTTGGGACATTACAAATACACATTGATAATTCATGACTTTACTTTGTTAATAACCTATTAATAAATAGTTTAACAAATTCAGAATCTTCAATTTTAAAACTTAATGTGATTCATCACATTCCATAACAAAATGGTGTTTTTACAATCTTCTAGGTTGGAGTCATATTGAGTATATTCAATCCATACTCAATTTTTTTAACCTTGTTACTTTAAGAAAAGTTATGGTTATCTTGAATCAAACAAATCAAATATACTTTGATTCTCTAATACGACATACCATCAACTTGTGGTATTCATTAGAATTAATATTGCAAGAGAATCTAACAATATATAAGATAAACATATTCCTTTTTGGCTTACCTATTTACCAACTAAGTCAACTTAATGATATAATAGACTTTTCAAGCCAATTTGCATGCTTTATAACAGGTACTTTTTAACCAAGTCACCATATCCATGTTTCAACAAGAAACATAGTATTATAATCATTATGCGTTATAAATCATTGATCAACTCAATGACTACATGTATATGTCTTAATTAAAAAACATAACAAGTTAACGTCTTACTTTATTATAAGTCTTAAAAGACTTTATGTTTATGTCTTTACAATGAATTATAAACATGTTTAAATAAAGTAATTATGAACACAACTCTTGGTTTCAATAGTAATTTCAAGTTAATTTATTTTACTTCACAATAATGTAGGACTACATTATTTATTCATTTATTTATGTCATTCCAAAAATTCATAAATATACAAATTAAAGTAGTATTAGATTACTTCATTTATTTATGTCATTCTAATAATACATAAATATTTAATTTGAAGTAGTCTTATATCTATCATCTTGACACATATTCTAAATACTTGTCTAATTAAGAAACTGAAAATATGTCCATGCAAGTCGACTTCACATAGAGATTTACTTTGTTTACAATCTAGCCAAGTTCTCACATGGCGTAAATTGCAACACCAAGTAACAACTTGAATTAGATATGTACAAGTTATATTAGAGCGTTAGTCTCACCTTGCGATCAAGAGAATCCATTAAATCATATACCTATATGTTGTACCTTGCACACAATATAGATTTCTCCCACTTGTGCATGGAACAACATCATGTAGCGGATAAACAACACGACATATGTTTGTTTATGTGACTAATATGATTGTGTCATTGATATTAGTATAACTAGTAGATGTAGAACCACTTCATTGTCTAATAAGGAAACGTACATGACTATCCTTGAAAACATAAGTGTCTACAAGTGGAAAATAATTATCTTAAGACATTCTAGAGATAATATGGGTTACTACCAATATGACAAAGCTTGTAACTCCCCTTTGAATTAGAGATCATTACATTAACTCCTTATTGATAATAAGAACACAACACTCCCAGGATTTGACAACATTGAAAGTGTGTCATTAACGTTAAGAAAATAGTTTCTATTTACTTCCCTACACCTTTGAAAAAGTCCATACATAACAATTACTTATGTACTTAAAAGAATGTATTCTACTATGTAGATGATGAATTTATCCATCAATGCTATTAACTTGAAAAATTTGGCATGCAATTTCTTTCTTAATAGTTCTACTATTCAACAATTGTAGTAGTACTTTTAAATGGTCAAAACAAAACAACTAGATAAATATACTAGTTTGTATTTTACCAATTATACAGTAATTAGTCTAGCTTCTAATTAATAACTTTCGGAACATATGCAATTTTCTTAACTATTAAAATAATGCTACGAGTTATGTATTTAGAATTTAGACAATTCTAATTGTCCTATCATACCTTTCTTCATTCATAAAAAGGAATAGGATTGAATCTCTTTCTTATGGAAGAGGACTAGGTTTATTCTTTTAGTAAGGTTGACTCTACCAAAACCCTTACGGTGTAGATCAATTTACCAATACGAGAATAACCTTAGTTTCTGGTTTAATGTTGCATTATACATTTGAATTAGCAAAATTCAACTTTAGTATTTTCGATAATTAAACTTTTCAAGAAAATAAAATACCCAAGGTAATATTCATATAACCATAGAATTTTCTTGAAAACTAGGATCCAAATTATCGTAGTTCCATTACATCGGTTGATCAGCTAATGCTTGAAAGCACATAATAGGGTATCACAATGAACAATAATGGCAAACAATTTCCAATTCCTAGATCATTATGGGATTTATATTTTCCAACGCTATTACAAATATAACCATGTTTCATCCCATCTTGCCTAGTCCAGGTCTCTTCTACTCAACTTAAGTGTCTAACTTAAAAGAGCGCAAATATGTCATGTAAGGTGACTTTACATAGAGATTTACCTCTCCATTACAATCTAGCCAAATCTTTGTCATGCGTAAATTGCAACTTCAAGTGTTCTTTTTAATTAGATGGCATATAACTTAATTTAAAAGGGTACTAGTTTTGATTTTATGTGGTCAAATCAAATATGTACTAAGATGTCATGCATTCATCTTGTAGCATAAATTTAATAAAAAACTTTTATTACCAATTCATAAAGATCAAATTATTAAAGTTTTGATTGGTGTTGGGTTCACCAATCAAGGAATTTAGTGTTAATTATCATCCATTATACCGTACTTTTGCATAAGTGTAAACACTTAGTGTTTGAGATAATTACCACCGAAGTGGCATAGAATTAAAACTAATTAAGCCCTTAAGATGAGCTGTACTTTTTATGGCACTAAGTAGCTCATTCGAACTTACGGAGAGGACGGTGGCCAAGCATATAACATAAGACATCCATTCCGATTAATGATACGATGCACTTCTAAATAACCCTTATAGTTCATTCGAATGGGTGGCCGTTCGATCATTGTACCAAAGTCACCAATCAATTAAACTATTGAAAACTTAACTCTTCCAAAACAAATCAAATTTCGCCATTGTTTAGTCCATATATTTTTCTATTCAAAATTACCCTTTGCTTAAAAGCATGCACATAATAAACAAATAAGTAATACCAATAAAAATAAACTACTAAAAAACAATAACACATAATCAATTTATACGTGTAAACAAGTAGCCACATGCAACTTATTCGATAAAACCCTATTAATAATCAATATCTAGGTTAAATTAATGTATATATTAATTTAGGGCTTTCACTCTCTCAATTGAAAGTGAGCCACATACATGACGAATCGATTCGCGTAAACCCATAATTAATGATATACCAAATTGCATATAATTGATTCATTAATGTATATAATTGGAGTTTTCCCCAATTCAAGATTTATCATAAATATACATGTGTATAAAACTTAACAATTAATTTTTGCATAACCAATCTTAACAATTAAATATTCAAACAACATCCGCATTAACATGCATGTAATCATGGATATAACATAACAATTATACAAATAGTCACAAGATCGCATACAATTCCATGTCACATAACATTTTTAATGAATTTATCACGTAACAAATATATTAAATCTAGGTTTTAGATATAGATAACTAACAATTAATATAAACCCTAAAAAGAAAATTTAAGGAAATCGACTAAAAAATTTTAGGGTTTCCACCAAAAATTAATTTTCGATCCATAAAGATTTTTTTAAAACCAAATTGGGCAGCCACAACCTAAATTAGGGTTTATATAATCATAACCAAAGACCTAGAATAATCATATCTAACAACATACAATATTTGTTATTTCGCGTTTAGTAATTAATACTCATTAAAACCAATGACTTCATTGATACCTTGTTGGAATTATAACATGACTAATCATAAATATAAACAATAAACATCAAAGTAAGTGAGGAAGCGTATAGGAACATATAATGAATAATTAATTAACTAAAGAATAAAGTATGCGTACCTTACTTGATTCTAGCCGAACAAGAATCAAATCCACAAACTAGCAACTAGGATGAACCCTAATTAGATTTAGTTAGGATTATGTGAATTACTCCTTATCGTTTTGTAATTCAATCCAAGATAATAACAAAAGTATGTTATTACTATGTTTTTGTACACACGTACTAAACCGAATTAAAGTACCGCTAGTTTTTATCAAACCAAATAACTTGGTTTTGTGGAAAAGAGTGGATC